>CM040436.1:51093346-51693346 GCA_022702705.1 Papilionanthe hookeriana x Papilionanthe teres
TAAATGATAAATGTTTCGTAAATTTTTAGAGATGGCTCCAAAGTCAAAGAGCGCGAGAGGAAAGATGAAGTCTGATTCCGACAAATTTGTTAGTGCGTGGGCTGAGGAATGATACGTCGATGCGTTGCAGTCACGTAAATTGATTCCTGAGAGAGTGTTTAGTAAGCCAGAACAAGTAATTGAAGATATGATTGCTAGGAGGAACTGGGAGAACTACTATTGCTTCTCCGCTGTTGCTGTTGTTTCTGTTGTTAGAGAATTCTATGAGAATTTTCTTTCATTAGAAGAGAATTTGGTGATGGTTAGGGGGCAAGATGTGGACTTTCCTTCTGGGGTAATTAACACTTTATATCAACTGCCTCCTGCTATGTTTTGTTTTTATTCTAATTTTCATCCTACGGAGGGAGAATTAGATGAGATAATGGGATTTTTTTCTGATGGAAGAGGATTATGGAAAATAACAATGGATAGAAGAGTGAATTTTCCTGCTTCCAAATTAAATGCTACTTTTAAGGCATGACATTATTTTATCTCTTCTAAATTGTTGCCTTCAAGTCATACTAGTGAAGTGACGAGGGAAAAAGCTATTTTGAACCATTACATTCAACAAGGGAAGCCTATAAATATTGGAGCAATCACTTATGATTATATTGTGAATTGTGCCAGATCTACCACTACTGCAGGTATGGGATTTCCTTCCCTGATTCATTCATTATGTGAACGATCTGAAGTGTAATTTGAAACCTGGGAAGAGGTACTTCAGCCTTTGAGACCTATCACTAGTGTAAACATTGGAGCTTACACTGTACATTTAGAATTTTGCTGGAGAGGAGGATTTAGTAGGGCTTCTACTGCTTATGCTGCATCTAATTCTCGTGCTACTACTTCAAGTGATTCATCATCTACTGATTCACAGACTGGTTTATTAAGAAAAATTTTGAAGAAAGTGAGTCTTACTCAAGAGCATATGAAAGATATGGATGGTAAGATGGATAATGTGGAGAGATATATTGTAAAACATGATGAGTATGAGGAGAATTATCAGCATTATTTGGATAGACTAATTAGAGGTGATCAGAGTGCTGAGATGCCCCCGCATCAATTTTTCATACCTTATGTGCCATCCAGGGATTGGAACTAGCAGGATGATGATGATGATGATGATGAGGATGAAGAGTAGATGTATTTTGATTGTTTTAGTTGTTGTGTTGTTGTGTTGTGTTATTGTGTACTTTGTCTAGAATTTTGTTTGATGATTGTGTTGTGATGTGAACTCTGATAGTATGCAGATTGTAGTTGTACTATTTATCTGTTATGCATATTCAGATGTATTGTTGTTGGATTGATGCTTTATATGTTGCTTTGAGTGTAGTGTGTGTGGTAGTAGATGTTTTAATGTGTATGTTGTAATAGAGTTTTTTTAGGGTGTACTTTAATTCTAAAACTATTAGGAGATTAGAGAACACTATAAAAACTACTATTTAGGAAACTAAATGCTTAAAAACTTTACAAAAAAATCTACCACTATCATTTGCTATCTAATATCAGTGTGATTTCAGTTGGTGTGTATTTGCTTTGAAAACCTCCACTACTGTAGAAGTCTTTTGAAATTTTTACTTTTCTTGTTATAAAAACAAAATGTTTTGAAAAACTGAATTTGATTTCATTTTACTCCTGTTGTTTAAATTGTTATACTTGCATATTTAGGATATTTAAATTTTTGCAAGCATGTTATGTTAGTCTTTAATTCTCACCCATGTATCATTTCCTATGCTTAAATGTTTTATCCTAACTAAAAATTAAAGTTTGGGGGGGGGGGAATTTTAAAAACAAAATTTTTTCAAAAACCTAAAATTTTATTTGTTTCTTAAGAATACTTAAAATAAATCTTATTTCTGGATTGAGAACAATTATGTATATGAAGTTATATTAGGGGAACAAAAATTTTGAATATAGAAATGAATAAAAGAATTTAGTTGAAAATTTATAGTAATCATGAAAAACTTAAATTTAAAATTTTCTTAGTGAAAAGATGTTAAATATAGCTATCTATCTTTAGTAAGAAATTTTATATTTTTCGATAAATAGAAGATTTTACTTTTATTCTTTAAAGCATAAATTTATTTTATTAAGGAATAATTTTCAAATTCTATTATTATGATTTTTAAGTGAAAGATATATATCTGACCTTTATTTTAAATGGAAGGGTGGAATTCAAATTAATTAAAGGCCTATCTAGATACAGTAATCCTTACCTTAGAAAAAGAAAAAACAGAAAAAGAAAAAGAAAAAAAAAAGAAAAAGAAAAAGAAAAAGAAAAGAAAAAGAAAAATAAAAAGTGAAAAATAGTATGTAAAAAGGGAGGAGAAGCTTTAGGATTTAAGGGCCTAATAAAAAATTTGTTCCATAACTAAAAGTTTAACATATACGTTCAGAGAAAATCTAAAGCTTAAGGTTATAATATAGTAAGTAAAATTTTTTTTAACTAAAGATTTTTAAGTGAGAAAAATAAGATCTTTGAATCTTATATTTTGAAGAATCTACAAAAATTTTTGAATTAGATAGAGACTTATATTTGTCATTTTTCTTTCCTTAAGAACTTTCGAAACTTTAAGTTGGTCTTAATTACTGAAATTTTTTCTAAATTGGACTATTCCATTTCTAGAAAAAAATTTTGTTATGTTCCTAAGAAACTCATTACATAATTTGCATTTTAAAATTTTTTTTATGAGATTAACTGTCACTTGAGGATAAGTAACATTTTAAGTTTGGGGGATTTTGATACACCTAAAATATATAGTATTTTTATGTATATTTTTATACCTATTTTTGATGATATTTCACTTTAATGGAAGGTAGTTTATGTTTTTCTTGCAGGTATGATGAAAATGAGTGATTATGATTAAAGGAGCAAAATTAGATCAAATTTGGAGCAAAAAAAATGAAAAATGAAAAATGAAAATTTGGGCTCTAGCAGCTAAGCACCGCTGGGCCGGCGCTTAGCCGCCACAGTTAAAAATCGAGATTAACTTGAATTTGGCGCCATTTTCAAAGGGGATGGGATGCAACTCTTGTGATAACTCCCATTACTTCCTTTGGGAGGCAAGTTTGAATGAAGGGGTGCATTCTTTGGTGAATACATCAAATCTGGACACATTTTGAAGAGACATCAAGGCACCTTTTTAATTTTTAAAGAGCGTCTTAGGAAAGATTAGGGGCTCTTCCATTGCATTTTGAAGAGAGTTTTTACAGAGTTTTTATTATATTTTATAAGAGTTTTCATTAGGAGTAGGAGTAGAGAGTAGAAAAGAGAAAAGGGTAGGATTGAAGCCTTCTTCTTCCCACTTCTTTTCTTTCCTTTAGTTTAGTTTTTATTGAAGTCTGAAGTATATTTCTGAGTCATCGGAGTTGGGAGACCTGCACTGAGGAGTAGTTTAATGAAGAGTTAAAGTTTCAAAGTAACTGCCTGAGTCTTGTGGAGAGGATTTTCAAATAAGTGTTCACTTTTGTTCTTACATATAGTTTTTAATTAATACTTGTTGTGTTTATATTTTTTCTTATGGTTTTTAATTTCAAATCAATGTGTTTTTGTATTTTCTCAATGCATTCTGAGTAGTTTACTTTATCTTTTTCTTTCTTAAATGAAGAAGTAAGTAATTCATGAAGAATTATCGTGGAATGTGTATGTGTTTAAAGTTAGAAGAAGTTGTGAAGATTGATTCTATAAACTTTATTTACTTCTTAATTTGGCCTGTTAAGATGTAAAATTTATGGTGAGATTATGTAAGATCCTATGCGGTATTGTCTCATCAAAGTTAGTAAGAATCACATGTAATTATATGGGTGAAAATTGTAGTTCATATAATTGAATGCAATATATTAGAAGATGTTTTAAAGGGGAGTAAAATTAGAGGATTTTTAGTGTGATAGGCTAAAAGCATGTAATTTGGTTTGAAGTTTTGAATTTTGTTATGAGAAGTTAGCCCCCAGGTGGAGGGAAATGAGGGAACTCTAGAGTGAGCTGGTATCTTCCTTACCTAACCATGTTCAAAATGATAAAATTTCAAATTAACCAATGTTCGTTATAGAGCCAAGTAAGGGTAAAGAACACATTTGCTTTTATTTATCACAACAAATTTAAATACTTCCACAACAATACTTTCATAATTATTACTACTTTATAAAGGAAAGAAAAAGATATTCTAGTTAATAGTGTTTTTCATACCGTGTTTATAGTTATTATCATTTTAATTTCTTGTCTAACTTTTATAAGAAAATTTAAAGAGTGAAATTAACTATCAAACTTTTTTAAAATTAAAACATACTTTCAAAAGCCAATTAAAAAAGTAAAAAGATAATTTTCTTATTTCTTTAAAGATTTTTCACTTTCCCTGTGGGTTCGATATCTAGGGGCTTAATCAGAAAGTCCTCTATTACTTCATAAACGATACATATACTTGCGTGGTATCCACATTATAAATCATAATTTTCATATCAAAATCATAAGCATATATATCCAGCGGAGTTTCATTTTTGTCATCGTTGCCAACTTTCATATCATAATTGTAAGTATAAATATTGGGTGGATCAGATTGTATGCCTTCCCTTACCACGTATCCATTTGTTAGGCTCAGAGTATGTCTCCTCCTAAGACATCCAGCTTGGCCCAGATCTCGGGCTTCCATCACATGCTCAATGATGGTTGCCTGTTTATATTCATTAAATATTCTGATGAACAACTTAATATCTTCAAAGATATTAATTATTCGTCTGTTGATATGCTTGAATTGTTCAAAGGATTGTCGTTTAATAGCTTGAATCTGTCATTTTTCTATATCAAAGATGTTTCTCCTAGGGCTTTCTTTCTCTGGCATTATAGCGATAGGATAAATTTCAGCAAATGAAGTCTCGAGGTCAAGAGATTCAAACTAGTTGATGTCATCTTCCTTAAGTTTTCTATCTTGTAGTTATTTTTCTTCTTGTCGCTTCAGTCGTTTGTTTCGATTTTGCCTTTATGAATGGGTAAGTCCTGTTGTTGCCTTGTTAACCTCTGCAACCTCCAAAGCCACATTCATCACTATCGATTTCAATTTCCTAATATTAGGATTTGGTTGATTATTATCAGTTTCTGATTCATCCCCGAAATCATATTGTTCCCGAAGTTTAAATTCTATCAGAGGCATATGTTCCTTAATTTCATTTTGATTAACAAGGTACAATAATGAACCATGGTATATTGATTCAATCTGTAGCAGATCAAAATTGATATGAGTTCTTGAACCCTTGTTAAAGTGTTGACGGTCCAGTGCAAAAGTCGTATCATTTTGAAAAGTGAATAGTAGCATATTGTCAGACGTTTTCCTACAAATGACAAGGTTATATGATATGTCAGACTATATTTCATTTTCAAACTATTATTATTATTATTATTATTATATTTTTTATTTTGAGGGATTGCGCTCACAAGTGTATACTCAGTAAGCAAGAAGAAAATGTCATGTGACAAACTCAAATTTGTCCAAATGAGACGAAAGATTATTATTATTATTTTTCCAGTTCAAAGACAAGTCATTGTTTTATGTCGCATAATATTTTTTCAAGAATTGCTCATTAATTAGAGGAAAAACTCAATCTCTTTGACAGTAAACCAACTGATAGGATTCTCCTGAATATGTCTTTTCAATTACATATGGGCCCTCCCACATTGGCTCAAATTTCCCAGTTATTTTTTTGTGAGCAAGGATAGGCTTTCGAAGTACTAAGACCAAATATCCGATTTGAAATGTCCTAGGATGAACCAATTTATCATGGGCGAATTTTAAATTTTAAGGTTGTAAGTTTAATTTTAAAAAGTGGTCGCCTACAGAAGTTGTCGATGAATTTTAAATTTTAAATTTAATTTAAAAATATATATATATATAATTTAGAAAGTAGTATTTGATTTTGAAAATAATTTTAAGTTTGAAAATTTTAAGATATGAAATCAAACCGATCTCACATCCTGGATAGTTAATATAAACGAGCACCGCATCACAAACCGTATATCTATTCCAAAGAATAGACACACTGCTTGATGATGGGGCTCAGTTAAATAAACTAGAAGATTTGTGACATTCATTTGGTCAGTGAACCAACTTTATAAGCTGACAAGTTCCCCTACTTAATATAAATGAATTAAGTAGGGTTTATATTACCTGGGTTCTTAAAGTTCCCTATAAGGGCAAGCCCCTATAGTTAATTGCATCTTAAATGACGGGAATCATTTAAGAAAACTCTCGATAATGATCAGTGGTTTTGCTCTCAAGAATTTCAAAGTTTAAGGTTTTCAAAGGATTGAATTTTTGAGATTTCAATAGGGAATGGATCAAATTTGGAACAGTTTACTTTGGGAATCCAAAGGAAGAAAAGTAGGAGAAGATGACGATCCAAAAAGAATCTTGGCAACTTCCCAAACTATCCTATGGTTTGGCTTCAAATTCAGAATTTATTTAATGTTTCAATCTTGCTAATTTTAATTAATTAGGACTTATCTTTGTATGACATAATCATACAAATAGACTCGAAGATGTGAGCGTTTATGTCATAACAAACGACTACTTCAGAATCCTAAGACCTGTTAGGGTTTAATTTACATGACATGATCATGCAAATGCCTAACGAAGAGTTGAGGGTTTATGTTGCACTAGGCAAACTACCTTGAAGTCCTATGGCTTGGTTATTTAAATCTAAGGAAAGTTTTGCTAAAGTAGACCCGAGTTTTACTGATGACGATGGCCGTACTGCCAACCATGCTCCAAGCTCCTTGTTCTTGCAGAGGTTTTAGTTTTAGAAAATGATAATCAGGAGATGAGGAAAGTGTTCTGGTTTAGAAATCTTAAAGTCCAAATATTTTTAATATTTTAATTAAAAAAAATCTTAAAGTTGTCTAAACAGAACCGATTAAGATCCCACGGTTCCGTCATCCCAGCACCGTTATCTTCATCGAATTCACTTAGTCCAGATGAATTTGCTAAAATCAACTAAATGAGTTCCACACTTTCATTTAGACCGTGGGAAATCCCGTTAGCAACACGTGGGTTACATCATCTGAGGTATTCTCGATCATTCGACGAGACGTTTTAATTTAGTTGCAATTGTAGTTTTGTTGTTCTGTTTGTGATTAAATTTTGAGTTGTTTTATATTTTGGAATGTTGTGGCAGTGAATTTTATCTTGTGGTGACTTTTAATTTAGTTTTGGTTTCAGTTTTGTGACTATCCTAAAGGTTTTAGTTTTCATGCAACAATCTTATTTAACATGCAAGAAAAAGTAAAGTGCAGTGCATGTAAGTAAACTACAATAAAGTAAATTGTAATAAAATAAAAGCGTACCTGGAGGGTCTTCCCGTCATCCCAAGATGCACTTAAAACACATGTTAAGGCATTTAAATATTTATAGCAAGTACCTAGGTAAGGCTAAGGGGAGGGTTTTGGTTGTTTACTAAAGTCCTAATCCTATTGCTAGTCATTTCCTATGACGTCTAGGTTCTTGTATTTTGTTTAAGGATGATTTTCTTCATCAAAGAACAATTAAATTCAATTGTTCTTCTAAAAACATCTCATCATATTGAGAAAGTGCTTAGGACGAGTCCTAAACATCTTTTCAATATTTCCGAGATTATTTTGAGTCCAAGTAAATTTAATTGCATAGGTGAATTAATCATCCAAGAGTTTAGTTAAGCTTTGTCTCTTGCTCAGTGAACTTGGGCATTTGATTACCTGATGAATGAAGTGACATCTCACTTAATACTCCATTTAAGAGTTATAATATTTAAAGCCTTTAGGGGCAAGTTGGTTTGTTGAGAATTTTAGTCATTCTTAATTTGAAGTTTGATTTAAAGGTTTAAAGTGATTTAGTTTAATTATGAGGTTTTAATTAATAATTTTAAGTTTGGAATAGTGTTCAAATTATTTTTAGTTTAAATCTTTATACTTTAAGTGATCTTAATATTTTAAATTTGTTTTACTCTTATTATTGAATGATGTTAATTTAATATAATTTAAATTTGATTTAATTGAATTTAACTTAATTTAATTTAATTTAAATATTTTTAATTTAACTTAATTGTTAAAATGTTAATTTAATTTAATTTTAATTTTTATTTAATTTTACTTAATTTAATTTAATTTTATTTTAATTTAATTTAATTTAATTTAATTTTAAATGCTTTTACGGGCTTCTGCTTATCGGTCTTGTCCATGCTCTGGCTGTATCTGCACTGGCTACTTGCCCTTATCTACTGCCACGACGATTTGCCGTTATCTACTGCCGCGACGATTCCAGATTTATTTTCAAATGCTTTTATGGGCTTCTGCTTATCGGTCTTGTCCATGAAACTTAGCTACTTTGCTTCCTCTTGTAAGCTCCCGGCCTTGCTAAGCAGCTTCTCGAAAGTCTTGGTTGTAAATCCTTTAAGGAGAAGTCCTATTGGGCCATTGATACTCTTAAGCAAGATGTCGACTGCATGTTGTTCCTGAAGTTGTGGTTCACACTTCATGCTTAAATTTCTCCATCGAAGTATGTAATCTACTAAAGTCTCGTTCGGTTTCTGGTGCTCCACCACTAGATCACCGATGGTGATGTGGTGCTGAGCCCCGACAAACCGCTTAACGAAAAGTTTTTCTAACTCTAAAAAGGTCTTAACTGAACCATTTGGCAATTCTGCGTACCAGTCGAAGGCAATCCCAGACAAACTGCTGACGAACTGACGAAAGAGTAAAGCGTCACTCCCACAGGCATTGCAGCAACTAGCACGAAAATGTGCGACATGCTGCCGGGGGTTTCCCATTCCATCAAAAGTCTTAAACAGATGTGGTAAGAATCCTTTCAGGTATTGGACTACATTGAACTCTTCGGGGTAAGGTCTACCCATCTGAATAGATGCTCCACTCTAAGATTGTGCTAGGGCTTCTCGCACCTGCTGTTCTACCATGTTTTTAATGTCTTTTTTGGGAATCATGCTCTGTGCAGAATCCTTGGTGGTGGCTCGTCTCCGTTGACGGATTTGATCACTTTTCCTCCATCTGCAATATGGATGATTTCTGGGGGTGTTTCTTTCTAAGGTTGCACCTGACTCTGGAGAGTGGCTTAAGCAGCAGCCATCTATTCCATCCTCCTTGCCATCTGGGAAATTGTGTCATCTCTTTCCTGAAGTTGTGCTCTCATCACTTCCGGTTCATCTCTTTCCGCAGTTGCCGGAGCACCCTGCGAGGCTGACGATGCTCGTGTTTCAACCATGTTGATCTCGACATACTCTTCATCCATGAACTCTGATGAATAAACTTCCTTTTCCAACTTTTCTCCTCTTTCTTTTGCCAACCATCGGATATCGGTCCTTAGCTTTCCTATAGCATCCTCAAGGGGTCTCTTCCAGACGGTCTCGTAGTTGTCGTGTGATGGCTGTTGAACTTCTTTTAAATATGATGTAGTGTAGAACGATGTTGTTAGAAATAGACTTTTTCCTTTTTTACTTAGGGATAAGGCTAAAGCGTGGTTAAAATCGTTAGCACCTGAATCTATTAGAACTTGGGGAGAGCTTTCACAAAAGTTTCTGTCGAAATATTTTCCTCCTTCCAAAACTACTAAGTTGAGAAATGATATCACACCTTTTAGTCACTTTGATGGAGAATCCATATATGAAGCTTAAGAAAGATTTAAAGATCTTATGAGGAAGTGTTCACACCATGCTTTACCAAACTGGTTAATAATTCAAACCTTATATAATAGATTAGTAGGATCATTGAGATCGATTATCGATGCTGCTGGTGGTGGATCATTAATGTCAAAACCTTTTGATGAAGCATATTCTTTAATTGAAGTGGTGTCTACTAATAATTTTCAATGACCCTGTGAGCGGGTAAATCCTAAAAGAGTAGCTAGTATTCATGATTCTAATGTGATAACTATGATAGTCTCTCAAATTGCTGCACTTTCTAAGAAAATAGATCAATATGGAATGAATTATTCTCCAACACTCCCAGTGTTAGAAGAAAATTCATCAGGACAGATGATAGACTCTCAAATGTATTATGAAACCTTGAATGCTATACATAATAAAGTCAATAATCCTTATTCGAATTATTATAATCTTAGTTGGAGGAATCATCCAAACTTCAACTGAAATAATACCAATGCTGTCATTAACCTGCAATGGGGAAACAATCCTATGAATCCAGTTGAAAATCTTTGCAGGGAAACAATCCTATGAATCCAGTTGGAAATCTGAACAACCAAAGAAATACCAATTTTAGACCTTCTTATCCTCCTAGTTTTAATAGTAATCAACAATTTATGGAAAAGAAGTTGTCTACTGAAGAAATGATTCTGAATATGGGTAATCAAATTCAAGCTCAAAACATTGCGATGAAGAACATTGAAAATCAATTGTGACATATCTTTACTGCGCTTAATAATGTAACCTTCTGGGAATCCTCCTAGCAATGTTGAGATCAATCTGAAAGATCAAAACAAAGAGCAAATTAAGGCTATTCAGTTAAGGAGTGGAAAAGAATTGGAACCAAAAGTTCAAAAAGAAGTCGAAGTTGGAAGAGAGGAAGTGAACATTGAGAAAGGTTCTAATAAGATATATCCAGACAAATATCTGATAGAACTAATGAAGATAACTGTTGAAAAACAACCTTCTCCTTTTCCTCAAAGACTAAAGAAACAGAACAGGGATAATAGATTTGCAATTTTTTTGGACATTCTTAAAATAATTAACTATTAAATATTCCCTTCGTTGAAGCATTAGAGCAACTGTCTGATTATGTAAAGTTTATGAAGGATATACTTAAAAGGAAGAGAAAGTTTATAGACCACGAGAATGTTGCACTTAGCGGTGAGTGCAGTGCAATTACCCAGAAAAAAGATACTGAAAAACTTAAAGACCCGAGAGTTTCACTATCCAGTGCGCTATAGGTGAAAATTTTTTCGGAAGAGCTTTATGTGTTCTTGGAGCTAGTATTAATCTTATGCCTTTATCAACTTTCAAAAGATTGGAAATAGGAGAAATTTCACTTACATCTGTAACTTTTCAACTGATTGATCGTTTTATCACTTATCCTAAAGGAGTTGTGGAAGATGTATTAGTAAAAGTGGATAAACTTATCTTTCCTGTGGACTTTATTGTATTAGATATGGAGGAAGATAAAGAAATTCCAATTATTTTGGGAAGACCATTCATTACTACTGGGAGAGCTATGATTGATGTCCAAAAAGGAGAATTAAATATGAGAGTTAATGACCAAGAGGTAACTTTCAACATTCTGAAATCTATGAAGTACCCTTCAACTGAAAAAAGATGATGAGTGTTATCGAATGGAAGTCTATGATTATTTTAGAGAAGATTATTTTAAAGAAGTATTTGAAGAAAATCTGGATTGTGAGGATGAAAATAAAAGTGAAAATGAAGATGATTTGGATGATATGAAGAATGAAAAGTTAGACTTTGTCAGGATAATTTTAAAAGATTGGATACTGTGGAAAATGAAGATAAAAGTTTGATTCCATCTATCATTAAACCCTATGAACTTAAGCTAAAAATTCTTCCTAATCATTTAAAGTACATGTTTTTAGGAGAACCTTCTACCTTATCAATCATTGTATCTTCAGATTTAAATGAATATCAAGAACAAAAATTATTGGAAACCTTAAAAAGATACAAATGAGCTTTTGGCTGGTCCATAACTGATATTAAAGAAATCAGTCCTTTGATCAATATGAATAGAATTTTATTGGATGAAAAACACAAACCAAGAGTTGATCCACAAAAAAGACTGAACCCAATAATGAAAGAAGTGGTTAAAAAAGATTTCAAAGTGGCTAGATGCTGAAATTATATATCCTATTTCTGATAGTGTTTGGGTGAGCCCAATTCATGTGAGAAAGGAGGAGTGACTGTTGATGTAAATGATCGAGATGAAATTATACTGACAAGACAAGTCACTAGTTGGCAAATATGTATTGATTATAGAAAATTAAATGCCACCACTAGAAAAGATCAGTTTCCTTTACCCTTTTTAGACCAAATGCTAGACAGACTTGCTAGACACAAGTACTATTGCTTTTAAGATGGATATACCGGTTATCACTAAATACCTATTGCTCCTGAGGATCAAGAGAAAACTACATTTACTAGCCCTTATGGAACTTTTGCTTTTAGAAGAATGCCCTTTGAATTATGTAATGAACCTGCAAAATTTCAAAGATGTATGACATCCATATTTAGTAATTTAATTGATGATGGAATAGAAGTGTTTATGGATGATTTCTTAGTTTTTGGAGATTCATTTGATCCATGCCTATGCAACTTAGAAAAAGTTTTAGAGGTATGCGAGAGAACAAGTTTAGTCCTAAATTGGGAAAGTGTCAATTTATGGTTGCAGGAGGAATTGTGATTGGGCATAAAATATCTGAATATGGCATGGAAGTAGATCCTACAAAAATTCATGTTATAGAAAAATTACTACCTCCAACAACTGTGAGAGGGGTAAGAAGCTTTTTGGGACATTTAGAATTCTACAGGTGATATATCAACTTTCCAAAAATTTATAAACCTCTATGCCAAATTTTGGAAAAAGAGAGAAAGTTTGATTTTAACGATGAATGTTTAAAAGCTTTCGATCTATTGAAGGAAAAATTAATTGTTGCACCTATAAGAGTTTCACCTGATTGGGAGAAACCATTTGAACTAATGTGTGATGCTAGTGATTATGCTATTGGAGTTGTTTTAGGGCAAAGACATGACAAATTGTTTAAAGTTATATACTATGCTAGTAAGACTCTTAATGCTACTCAAATTTATTACAATACTACTGAAAGAGAGTTATTAGCAATTGTATATGCTTTTGAAAATTTTAGATCTTACTTAATCGGAGCTAAATGTATAGTGCATACTGATCCTTCTGCTATTAAATACTTAATGCAAAAGAAGGATGCAAAATCAAGACTGATTCGATGGATGCTATTAATGCAAGAATTTGATTTTGAGATCATTAATAGAAAAGGGGTCGATAATCAAATTGCTGATCATTTAGACTTGAACAACCTAATTTGGATGATTTTGAAAAGGAAATTATTGAAACTTTTTCTAATGAGCAATTATATAATATTATTGACGGAAATTTACCGTGGTATGTCGATATTATAAAATACATCATTAGTAATATTTTACCACCTGATTTAACAATGCAACAGTAGAAAAAAATTTAAGCATGATGCTAAATTTTATTTCTGGGACGATCCTTATCTGTACAAGCAATGTAAGGATCTTATTATTAGGAGATGCATGCCTTATGAAGAAACTAAAAAAATTATTCGAGAATGTCATGATTCTGAATTTGAAGGACATTTTTGAATTGATAGAACTACACATAAGATTTTGCAAACTGGATTTTATTGGCCTACACTTTTCAAAGATGTTTATAAATTTATCAAAACTTGTGATCGATGTCAGAGAATAGGCAATATATCTAGAAAGAAATGAAATGACTCTCAATTTTACTCTGGAAGTTGAAATTTTTTATGCATGGGGATTAGATTTTATGGGACCATTTATTCCTTCATTTAGAAATATATATATACTGATTGTTGTTGATTATTTATCAAAATGGATTGAGGCAATAGCTTGACCTAGGTGTGATGCTAACAGTGTTTCGAGATTTTTAATGAAAAATTTTTTCACAAGATATGGAATGCCTAGAGTAATCATCACTGATGAAGGATCCCATTTTAAAAACAATCTGATTCAGAGATTGGTGGAAAATATAATGTTATGCATAAAATCTCTACAGCTTATCATCCTCAAATTAATGGTTTAGCAGAGGTATCTAATCGTGAAAGTAAATGAATTCTGGAGAAAGTCATTAATCCTGAGAAATTAGATTGGTCTGCTAGATTAGATACTACTTTATGGGAATACAAGATTGTTTATAAAACTATTATAGGAATTTCCCCTTACAGATTAATCTTTGGACAAACCTGTCACTTGCCAGTGGAATTAGAATATAAAGCATAATGGGCGATAAAGAAATTGAATTTTAATTTGAAAGATGCTGGTGAGAAGAGACTTTTGCAATTGAATGAATTGGAAGAAATCAGAAATGAATTATATGATAATGATAGAATATATAAGGAAAGAAGAAAAATATGGCACGATCGGAAGATTGTTTAAAAGAAATTTGAACCAGGAAAAAAATTTTATTATACAATACAAGATTGAAATTATTTCCTAGGAAACCGAAATCTAGATGGACTTGACCTTTCATTATCGTAAAAGTGTATTAGTTTGGAGCTGTAATTATCGAAGACCCTAAATCTGGAAGAATATTCAAAGTTTATGGCCAAATATTAAAACCATATTTTGAAGGCAATAGGCCTAATTTTAAAGAGGTTTTAATGTTGGATCAACCTGAATATCTGAAAGTTATGTTGGGCTGACGAAGTTAAACTAAGCTCTTTGTGGGAGGCAACCCACAGTTATTGAGTGTTTGCTTTGTTTGATGTGTTATTTGTGTTTATTTGTTGCTTAATTAAGACTTATTCTTCCTTAATTATTATTAAAAATATTCAAGAAATGAATTGAATCAAATTTTGGAAAAAATTTGAACAAAGTGATGTTTGGCGAATTTGAACTAGCACCGAACGGCGCTGATATCAGCACCGGACAACGCCAATGTTAAGAAAATGATTTCTCATCTCTAAATTCTGAGTTTTGACGGTTCTAGGCAGTAACTCCTCCATTAGAACTTCCAAAAACTGCCTCTAGACGCTGGAACTTCCAAAGGAACGAAGAGGAAGACCAAAATTCCTGTCCAAATGGATTCTGACTCAATGGAAATTCAAAAATTTAAAGTGTTCAACCGTAGAAAGTTCGTAAGTTTTGAGGCGCAGCGACTTTTCAACAAAAATATCTCAAAAATGAGATTGATTAAGGGGCGAAGCTTTGTAAATCGAGGTACGAATTCTCATACAACTAGAATCGATGAAATTATTGTTCACAAACGCTAGGAAGTATTGTGTTATACTACTACCGCTGTAGTAGTTCCGGTTGTGAAGGCGTTTTATGCAAATCTTTCTGGAATCAATCAAATATGAGTTTATGTGTGAGGTAGGTTTGTTACAATTACTCCTACAAAGATTAATGATTTATACTTGATTGAGAATGTGCCAATTTGTCACTATTAGAATTTTGCCCCGACGAAGGATAATATGAATGACATATACAAATATCTGACGGATGAAAGTGATGAATGGGAGATAAGAGATAGCAGGTATGAATGTTTCTCGACCACACTGTTAAATACTATGTCGAAACACTTACATTACCTCATTTGTTATTTACAATCCAATAATATTTCCCAACAATGAAAATCAGTAAGGTAACTAAGGAGTGTGTTGTTCTGAATTATTGTATTCAAATGGGAATGCCTATTGATGTTGGTTCAATAATCGTTAAGTCTATTTTAGGATTGATTGTGCATGGATCAAAGTATGGGTTTGGAAATCCTTCCACCATATTTCTCCTCTGCAGTCAATCATGAGTGCCATATGAGAACTAGGAAAGAGTACTTCTACCTTGGAAGCCTATAGACCCAGCAGATGCATCTAATAACGGGCAATTGGTGATATGAATGATATGAGCATTATTGAAGATCAACCATCACAAAGGTCAGCCTTATTCCTCCTTATTTTCCTGAAAGTTCACAGATCATCTTGAAGAAAATCAAGAAATTGAAAAAGGAAGTACAACATCTGATGAATGCAATCAACAATCTTTCTGATTTCTTTGATCATCTGGATTGAGGAATGAAGGAGAACTTTGATCATTCAGGATATCTTGAAGGTAGTTTGACGCTATTGATGAGAAGGAAAGGTTGGATTGAAGAGAATTCTATCGAATAATTCCATTTTTGTCTATTCTACAATTTATTTGTCCATGCTCAATCGATGGGAGATCTTAGAATTGATGATAGTTCAGAGGAAGAATGAAACCTTGATTAGTGTATTAATGTGTTTGTATGTCTGATTGTTTTACTTTCTTATATTTTATTTAGTTTGAAAGTTATATTTGGACATGCTAGTTTGTTTAGTTCTCAGCATTATTATGTTGTGGTTGTGTGCGACACTGAATTTAACCCTCGAATGCGAAAAATGCCCGAAACTCCAAATTTTCGCGATTTAACTCTGGGACCCGCCATTTTTTTCCTAAATCTTCGTCTTCAACCTCCAGCCAAGGATGATTTTCACGCCTAGGGCTACTAGCATATGGATTTGTAGCAATTTCGTGGCTGAAAAAGTTTGGATTTCATATTCTCTTGTTAAGATCTACACTTTAACCTAAAATTTTTCGATTTTGACCGTGGAAATCTCCTACATTAGGAAGATTTAGAATTTTGAAGTTTTTTAAGAAAATTTGGAGATTATTCATGGATTTTGAGTTCTTATCTATTTAAATTTTTCTTGGAGTCGATTGCATTGTAATTTTAAAATTAATTTGGATAATTTTGATATTTTTAGATAAATGGCTCCATGATTGGCTAGGGGAAGAGGAAATTTGAATATGATGAAAGTAAATTTGTGAATTTCAAAGCCTATTCACGTTTTAGTACGTTTCTTAGCAATAAGAAATGTATTCATGAAAGAGCCTTTGAAAATCCTAGAGGATTGCTTCAAGAATTGATTGCTAATCGTCAATGGGAGATTTTCTATTAGTTCACTTCAAATACAATGTTGGGTATTGTTCAGGACTGTATTATTATAAGAGTGAATGCATTCTAGTTGGAGGCCAAATGGTTGAATTCACCTTTGCCAGCATAAATGCATTTTATAAGTTGAGAGCACCCTACCATTGTGAATATGAAAATTTTTCTATCACGAATCAAGCTTTGATGAGTTTATAAACTTTTTGACTGATGGAAAAGGGGAATGGAAGATTAAGCAGATAATGAAAGTTAATTTTCCCCTTTATACTTTGAATCCTGTATCAGAAGCCTGGCATTATTTCATTTCTGCAAGACAGTTACCTACCAACCATCACAGTGATGTTACTGTTGATATAGCTATTCTGAATTACTGTATTCAGAATATAAAGAATATAAATATTGGGGCTATTATTCATAAAAGTACTTTGACAAGCTCAAAAGGAGAGACTACAGGTGGACTAGGACACTCCAGTCTGATTCATGCTTTATGTATTCAAGCAGGTGTAATGATTGAAGATAATGATGAGGTAGTCCACTCCCTGAAGTCTATTACTTAATTAAATCTGAAAACTTATGAAGCCCATGTAGGATGGAAATGGATTAAGAGAGTTGATGTGCCTTCTTCTAGTCGAGATAGACCATCTACATCTAGGGAGCCTACTCCACATGATCTTATGGATCAATTGAAAGGTTAAACACTAAAGTAGAGGGATTAGAAGTAAGGAACAAAATTAATGATAATTATCAAGTGTGGTTGAGAGAATATGAGATAGCTTATCTTGAAGCACATATGAGATTTTTTAGGGGAGACACTGATGCTATATTTCCTTCTTACCCTGAGTATACTCCGTACCAGCCTAAGGAACCTGATGATGGTGGAGCTCCTACAGAAGATGAAGATTAGTTTGTGTATTTTTATTTTTATTTTTCATTGAACTTTGTGATGTATTTGTGTTTTGTTTTTGTGATGTTCCTGAGACTCTTATGATTTGTATCTGAAATGTTATATGTGTGTTGGATGTATTTATAGTAGACTTTGTTGTTGGTTTGTGATGTTTGTGATGTGATAGTGAGGTTTTTATGTGTTTGGTTTGCTAGTTTAATCTGTACAAGTATCAGTTGGATGTTAAGGTTATGCACACTGTTTAATGTCTTTAAACTTCTTCTTTATAACCTTCTAACCCATATTTATGTATAGAAATGCTTCTTAATTATTTTAGGTCTACTGTTCTACTTTATGAAGAGAAACCTACTGAAACTCATAGGTATGAAAAGCCAGCATATTGAGATATGAGTTATATTTAGATCTTTTCTTTCTTCCATGTTAATTATATTCAAAAATCAAAGTTTGGGGGAAGGGAAAGAATTAACTGTTAATTGTTCTCATTTAAAATTATTTTCAAAAATTAGTAACATGATTTCCTGTAATAGAACTCAATTTCAGATAACTTTATTTTGATTTTATTTAAGTATTTTATAAAATTGAATGAAAGTGTTTGGTAATGAAAAGTAATTTAGTAATGTAAGATATTTGGTATAAAAATATAGGACTATAGTCAACTATTCAAAGTAAAAAAACTGTATGTTTGAAATATTAAGAATCCTAAAATTTTATGTAATAGGAAAGGATTGAGACTCTATGATGAATCATTAATAAGCTAAAGAAATGCCTATAAGGTAAAACTGTGTGATAGTTTCAAATTTAGGATGAGAAGGGTGAAGTTCAAGATCATTAAAGGCTATCCAGATATAGTAATTTTCACTGAAAAGAAAAATAAAAGCAAAAAGCCAAAGAAAAGAAAAGAAAATAAAAAAAAATAAAGAAAAGATAAAAGAGAAGTGAGGAGAAGCTTGAGGAGATGCCTAATCAAAAATTGGCTTCACTTGGACCTTCCTAAAGGAAAAAAACTTATTTACTTTCCTGAACTTATATGTATGGATTAGCATCTTTTCTAGTAGTGTTCTTATAAACTTCTTTTCATGTAATCCTTTTAAGTACCTTAATAGGACAATCTACAGTCATTTTTGGAATGAATAAAAAGCTAGAACTCTTAGACTTGATTACTAGATATTCTTACACATGCAGAATTTACTTGAATTATTTAATGATATTTCTGAATGTTTTACTATAGTACTTATCTAAATCAAAATTATGGTATTCTAGAAAGAAAGTTCATTGCAGTGGATCATACTTTTATGTATTAACTAGAATTACTTGAGGACAAGTAATAGTTAAGTTTTGGGGATCTTGATCCACTGAAAAATTGATAGCTTTTTACTATTCATTTCATACTTATTCTTGATGATATTGCACTTTAAAGGAAGGTATTTTCGATGATTTCATGCAGGTACAATGATTTTAGGCCTTTGGAGCAAAAGGAATAAAAAAGGAGTGAATTTGGAGTGAAAAAGGACAAAAGTGCATTTTATTGAACTAGCAATGAACGACGCTATCACCAGCGCCGGACATTGCCAGTTTCTAGAGAGTTACAATCTTTTGGTGGAATAATGCGCTGAACGGCATTCTGACCAGCGTCGGACAGCGCCCTATCCCAATTTTGAATTAGATTTAATGTATTTGGCAGAATTTTGAAAGGTTGCTTGAGGAAACTCTTGGGAATTAATTTTTGGCCGAATTTAAAAACTTTTGGAGCCACATTTAAAAAGGGGAAAGAAAGGAAGAGAAGAGTTTAGATTTTTGAGAGTGAGTTCTTTCCATTTTTGTGTAGGAAGTTAGGTTTAAATTTTCTTTTCTAAGTAGTGCGAGAGAAGAGTGAAAGTGAGAGATTTCTTGTTCCTTACTATTCTAAAGAGAGAATTGTGTTTTCTTGTGAAGAAAGAAGAGGAGTTAAAAGAATTCCTTGAGATTCGCTTGGGGAAGAGTTTAGATAAGTTGCCTTTACTTTACTTTGTTTGTATGATGTTATTTTTATATATGAAATCCATGTTTTGTGATCCTTTTTTCATGATTCTTGAGTAGATTTCTTTGTCTTTCTCTTTGTCATGTGATGTGTTAATGTTGTGAAATGGAAATGATGTGCCTATTTATTATGGAGAATTTGTGATGACCTTTTCACTTAGAACTTCATTTACTTTTTGATCTGACCAATTGAATTATTAAAACTTATTGGGAAACATATGTTCCAAAAGGATTATGAGTTCCACAACAAAGGTTAATGTCACATTCAAATTCCATGGATGGTGAAGTTCATGGGGGTTGAGTGCAAATAAATAGGGAAATATATTTTGATGGGCGTAGAATTGGAGATTTCAGAGTGACAGGCTGAAATCCTCAATTTTGTCCTAATGTTTAGAAACTGAAGCGAGAGTTAGCTTTCAGGTGAAGGAAAGTGGGAGCTCTAGAGTGAGAGCCAGTATCCTCCCAGCCTAACCACGGATTTGGGGACTAAACTTAGGATTAACCAATGTTCTTTATAAGCTGAAATATGGGTAAATAATAGGAATGCTCCTATTTGGCACAATACATTTTCATCACTGATTTATGTCAAAATAATCATCACATTATGAATGGAAAGGAGGAAGAATCTTTCTTGCAACTGAACTTTGCTATAAATTTAGTCTTGTGTTAGTTTAACTTGCTAGAGTTTAGAACGTGCTTTGGTAGATATAGTAACTGAACCTGTTTGTCTTTACTTCAAGAATTAAACAAATTGCAATTGTGTTGTGATTTGATAAGAGATTTCTGTGATACACCAAAAAAGTAAAGCCCCTGTGGGATCGACATTCCAGGACTCCACTAGAGCCCTGTATTACTTGAGTGATACATATACTTGCATTAATTGTGTGACTCATTATCATTTAAATCAATATATAATCTAAATCTGCGTTCTTTAATTTTTGTAAATTAAAAAAATCGCATTGTTTTTAAGTTCTCCTCCTTTCTTCTGATTTAAATGGTCTAGAAGTTCCACATCTATAATAATCTCATGCTCCGAACATTTTTATTAGGATCTCCACCATTCTCCCCATTAAAATAGTTTAGAAGTTCCACATCTCTAACAAGCTCATGCCCTCCACCACAACTTCAACTCTCATTCTTCATTTAATATCATCTACACTTGTATTACCATTTTCAACATCTCTAATGTTATCATTGTTTTAAGTGTTTGAGATTGGCATTAGCCAAATTATGGGCATTTATCTCATCTTACATATACAAATTTAGTGGATACTTTCCAAACTCAGGATGTACCAAATAACATTGTTTGACTAAATGCCCAAACATTCTACAATTATTACAATAATGGGTGTATTGTTTCACAACTACTTTTTTCCAGTAGTCATTATGCGTCGAGCCAATCCATACTTCCTTCGACACAAGTTGTGTGATATCCATTTCTTCTAGGACTTTAGCAGTCGGCCTTGTAAGATTATACGTAGGTATATCCATTTTTAGAGGTCTTTTAAAGATAACACCCAAAGAGAAAAGTATTTCATGATTTTAAAGATACAATCTCAAACTAGGGAAGCGAAACCATAAAGGAACAATATGTGGTTCAGTTCTAGGTTCAAACTCAATTGACCATTTACGGAGCTTCATATTCTTATTTTGAATTTTAACATATTTTTAATATAAATCTATACATAGTCTTCCTCTTAGCTCAATTGAATCAATATTTGTCTCCCATCTAACAATCCCACCTTCACTCTCTAAGTAATTTCAAGTTTCGAATGATCTCTGATGTACTTCCATCTTGGGATGGCCATAAGGAAATTTCTCCCTAACAAAAGCTTAAATGGCACAAATAACATAGAAGTATCCGATTCAAATAAAAAAAATCACAGGCTTACCATTTTTCAAACTGCATTTCCACATGATGGGTTGGGTATCATTACATTACAATGAATCGTGATAAGCTTGTGGAAAGATAAATTTTTTAGAATCAACTTCTAAAGTGGCCGACCGTCGAGAGCGACAACATCAGCGAATGAAGACCTCTCCATAAATTAATACAAGCAACTGCTCTAAAATCAAGTAGAAAAAATAAACATCTGAAAACCCACAAAACTAAAAACACATAGTGACAACAACACTACACTACGTGGAAGCCCAAAAAAGAAAAACACAAAAATAAGCAGGATAAAGCTCTTTGTGAAAACCTGATCTACTGAAAATTTGTTAGTTTTTTAATGCTTATTTCATACTTATTTTTGATAATAGTGCACTTTAAAGAAGGGTATTTTTCATGATTTCTTATAGGTACGATGATTTCAGGACTTTGGAGCAAAACAAAGAAAAAAAGAGCAAATTCGGAGCAAAATGAGGCAAATTGGACATTTTGACCTAGAGCACCGGATAGAGCCCTATCGAGCGCCGAACCACTCCCAAATCTAGAAAGTTTGGACGGAAGACTGAAAATGGCTGGACAGTGCCCTATAGAGCGCCAAACCGCGCCCTATCGCAAATTCAACTAGATTCAATGTATTTGGCCAGATTTTGGAGGGGTGCTTGAGGTAACTCTTGGGAAAGTCAGTTCTACCCAAATTTAAACTAATTTGGAGCCAAAAATAGGGAGTCTCTTCAGTGTTTCTTGACCAGAGAAAAATATATTGAGAAATTCATACCAATTTTATATGAAATTGCACTTTAAAGAAAGGTATTTTCTATGTTTTATTGCAGGAATAAAGATTTATAGGTAATGGAGCAAAAAGATGGAAAAAAGAGCGAATCTGGAACAAAAAGGACTAAAAGAGATGAAAATTGAACTAGCATGCCGACGGCGAGGGATAGACAGCCGACGGCGTGTTTTTCCAGAGAGATTTGAATATATTATACAAGAGCCCGCCGACGGCGAGATCGAGCCCACCGACAGCGAGCCTTAGCAGTTGGCCAATGTTCTAGAAGCCCGCCGACGGCGCCAACGAGCTCGCCAATGGCGAGAAGGTTGGTTCAAGCCAAATACATTGAATCTGGATGCTTTTTGCTCTTGCAATTTGTTTAGTTTTGCCGATAAAATAACCGGCAGGGTTGAAGAGTTGCCTAAATAAGCATACTTCGAGTGAGTAGGTAAAATTTTTAATTCAAGTTCAGGAGGTTTAATAATCGACGGAACTATATTCTTTTCAGCGTTGTCTGTATTGTCTAATATTTCAAATCTTTCTTGTATATAATCTAATTTTTCGTCATATGTTTCTTCAATTAATTTCATATTTTCTAATTCTAGTTTTTCTTCAAAGTATTCTTTAAAATGTTCATTTTTCAAATGTTCAAGAATGTCCATTCGAAAACATTCATCATCTTTTTCTATAGTAAGATATTTCATTGATTTTGCAATGTTAAAAGTTACTTTTTGATCTTTTACTCTCATAGTTAATTCTGCTTTCTGAACATCAATCATAGCTTTTCCAGTAGCTAAGAAGGGTCTTTCTAAAATTATGGGTATTTCTTTATCTTCTTCCATATCTAAAACAATAAAATCCATTGGGAAGATAAATTTATCCACTTTTACCAACACATCTTCAATAACTCCTTTAGGATGTCACTGAACGATCAGCTAACTGAAGGGTTACTGAAGTAGGTGAAACTTCTCCCAATCCTAATCTTTTAAAAATTGATAAATGCATAAGATTTATGCTAGCTCCTAAGTCACATAAAGCTTTTCCATAAAATTTTTCTCCAATAGCGCAAGGTATAGTGAAACTACCAGGATCTTTTAATTTCTCCGGAAGCTTATTCTGAGTAATTGTACTCCACTCTTCACTAAGTGCAACAGTTTCATTGTCTGTGAACTTTCTTTTTTTATTTAAAATATCTTTCATAAATTTCACATAATTAGGCATTTGTTCTAATGCTTCTACAAAAGGAATATTTACCGTTAATTTTTTTAGGATTTCAAGAAACTTAGAAAATTGCTTATCTTTTTTATGTTTCTTTAGTCGTTGAGAAAATGGTGGTGATGGTTTTTCTACCGAAATTTTCATAGGTATTAGTGGATATTCTTCATTTTGATCTTGCTGATTCTTCTCTTTTTCAATTTCCACTTCCTCGTTCTGACTTTCCATTTCTTTTTGTTTTTTTGTTTCAACTTCTTTTCCACTTCTTAACTATATCGCTTTAATTTGTTCTTTTCCTTGATCTTTAGGATTTATTTCTACATTACTAGGAAAAGTTTCAGGAATTCTATTATTAAGTGCAGTAGCAATATGTCCAAGTTGAGTTTCAATATTTTTAATTGCAGCTCCTTGATTTTGTAATTGATTTCTTTGAATTTGTAATTGATTACCTTGATTTTGCAAATGTTGCCCCATATTTAATATTAATTCCTCCATGAATAACTTCTTATCCTTAAATTGAGAATTATTAGTAAATACAGGTGGATAAGAAGGTTTATAATTAGAATTTCCTTGGTTAGATGGATTTCCTACTGGGTTTACTGAGTTGTTCATCCATTGCTGATTAGTAGAGTTGTTATTCTAATTAAAATTTGGATGGTTCTTCCATCCAGAGAGGTTATAATAATTTGCGTAAGGATTATTGGGTCGGTTATTAATAGCATTTAAAGTTTTGTATGAATGTTGAGCATCTATAAATTGTCCAGATGAATTTTCTTCTATAGCTTTAGGAGAATAATTCGTTCCAAAATGATCTAATTTCTTGGATATAGCAGCAATTTGAGAAGCTAACATAGATATTGCATCAGAGTCATGAATACTGGCTATTTTTTAGGATTTAACCTTTCAGAAGGTCATTGAAAATTATTAGTAGTCATTTCTTCAATTAATGAATAAGCCTCATCAAATGGTTTTGACATTAATGATCCTCCAGCAGCAACATCTATAATAGATCTAAGAGATCCTATCAATCCATTATAAAAAGTTTGTATAATTAACCAATCTGGTAACGCATGGTATGGGCATTTCTTAAGAAGATCTTTAAATCTCTCCCAAGCTTCCTATATTGATTCTCCATCAAACTGACTAAAAGAAGTTATGTCATTTCTAAGTTTTACAGTTTTTGAAGGAGGAAAATATTTGGATAGAAATTTTTGTGATAATTCTCCCCAAGTTTTAATAGATCCAGGTGCTAACAAATTTAACCACATTTTAGCCTTATCCCTTAAAGAAAAAGGAAAAAGTCTAAATCTAACAACATCATTAGATACTCCGTCATATTTAAAAGTAGCATATAATTCAAAAAAATTAGCAAGATGTAAATTAGGATCTTCGTTTGGTGAACCACTAAATTGATTATTCTGTACCATTTGGATAATTGCAGGTTTAAGCTCGAATGAATTAGTCGCTACATCAGAGTTTTGGATAGTTAAGTGAATTTCATCTAATGTAGGGTTAGCGTAATCTCTTAAAGGTCTTGGTTGGTTTGTATTTTCAATTGCTGGATTAGTTGCCATTTGAGCTAAATTTATAATTTCTCTTTTCTGTTTTCTAATTCTTTTAATAGTGCGCTCTAATTCTGAATTATAAGGGATTAAACCTTCGGTTCCAAATTTACGCATACAATTTTAAGTAAAATTTAAAAATAGTCCGTTACTCTAGTAATTATCTTTAATAATTATTTAGTGATTACCTTAATAATTACTTTTACTTCCCCTGCAACAGCGCCAAAAACTTGATCGCACGATAGTAATTGTTATAAATATAAGTATCCAGCACGATTACTAAGAGATATAATTCCCTAGCAATATCGCTAAAAACTTGACCGGCTCGGGGGAGAGCAGGGCGAAAATTTGAGGGTATATATGTTTGTTAAGCTTTATAAATATTTTTCAAATAAAATAGTAATTGTACTCCCTCCCCTATTTATCAACGCAAGTATATGTATCGCTCAAGTAATAAAGGGCTCGAATGGAGTTTTAGATATCGATCCCACAAGAAAGTTAAAGATTTAAGGACTAAATTTAGCAATTGTAATTACTAATCTAGTATAAGGAAATTAAGAACACTTATACTAAAAACTATTACTTAAAGATTAAATAGAAGATTACAATTCAGAAAAGTATCTTCATCCTTGTTAAGAGAATTAAGTGAATGAAGAATTAAATGAGTTTAGAATTATATTGTGCCAAATAGGAGCATTCCTATTCTTTATCCTTTGGTCCAGGTGCAAAGAACATTGACTAATCCTATGTTTGGTTACCGAATCGCGCTAGGTTGGGAGGATACCGGCTGCCACTTCAGAGCTCCCACGTTCCCCTCGCCTGAGGGCTAACATCTACACTTCAGCTCCCAAACAATAGGACCGAATTGAATATTTTAGTCTGTCACACTAAAATGTCCAATTCTACGCCCGATAATTAATATTTCCCTATTTATTTGCACCCTCCTTTCAAAGCTTTTGACTTCCCTGAATCTTGGATGTAATCTTTACTATAGTTGATAATTCAACATATGTTAACAATTCCAAATTGAAAGTAAATTAAGAGTTAAGTAAAAAGATTATCACAATCTATATTTAACATTGTTAGGCACAACTACTTTAATTCTTCATTTCACGAAATCTCATCAACAAAGAGAAAGAGAAAAAAACTACTGCATAGGAAGAATAACACAAAACTTGGATTTCATTTAAAGTTATAAAACAATAAACAAATATACTTATCTCGAACCTTCTTCCCAAGAAGACTCCTTGAAGTTCCTTTGACTCTTCCTTTTTCTACAACACACTTCAGATACTCACCAAAACACTCTTAAACACACTACTGACTTTCAGATTACACTTAAATGACACTTAACGACACACTTCATGACAAAAAAATCGTTTATATATATAGAAGGAGTCATATTTCCAAAGGTTGCTTAAGCACCTCTTCAAAATACGTTCAGATTCAACGTATTTGACTTGAATCAACTGTCTCGCCGTCGGCGGGCTCGATCTCGCCGTCAGCGGGCTTCTAGAAGAATGGATAAACGCTCATGCTCGATGTCGGCGGGCTCGATCTCGCCGTCAGCGGGCTCCTTTGAAATATTTTCAAATGCTCTCGGGAAAATCTCGTCGTTGGCGGCCTCTTCCTCGCCGTCGGCGGGATAGTTCAAATTTCATATATTTTAGTCCTTTTTGTTCCAGATTCGCTTCTTTTTTATCTTTTTGCTCTCATTACCTATAAATCTTCATTCCTGCAATAAAACATAGAAAATACCTTTCTTTAAAGTGCAATTTCATATAAAATGGGTATGAATTTCTTAATACATTTTCTTGTGGTCAATATCTAGGACTCCATTAGAGCCCTTTATTACTTGAGTGATACGTATACTTGCGTAGATACAAGGGGGTATATTTGTTATTTTACCTATTTAACCATTTATATAATTATAAAGCTCTGCAACATATTTACATTGTGCCCCTCAACTGCTATGCAGGTGGTCATTTCTCAAAGTCTTTTCATTGTTCTTGAGTGGAAAGTCCATTAGAGAGAGTCTAGGGTTTAGTGTATAGTGTGTTTTCTCTTCTAATATGTGTACGTGTAGAGGAAAAGTTAGAGATTTCTTCTTCCTTACTCATCTAAAGAGAGAATTGTGAGTTGTTGTGGAGAAAGAAGAGGAGTCGAAGGAATTTCAAGAGATTCGCTTGGGGAAGAAATTGAGATAAGTTGTATCTACTTTTCTTTGTTTGTATGTCGTTGCTTTTTTTTTATAAAACCCATCTTGTGTCGTATTTTCCTCATGAGTCTTGATTAAATTTATTTGTCCTCCTCTTATTCATGTGATGTGATAATGTCGTGAAATGGAAATGATGTGTTGATTTATTATGAAAAATTTGTGATGACCTTTTCACTTCGTACTTCATTTATTTTTTGATCTGGTCAATTGAATTGTTAAAACTTGTTGTGAGACATACATTCCGAAAGGATTATGTGTTCTACAACAAAAGTGAATGTCGCATTCATTGTTCGTGAATGAGTGACGTATTTCATGGTCGTTGGGTGCAAATAAATATATATTTTGATGGGCGTAGAATTGCAGATTTTAGAGTGACAGACTAAAATCCTCAATTTGGTCCAAAGGTTTGGAAACTAAAGCGAGAGTTAGCCTTCAGATGAAGGGAAGTGGGAGCTCCGTAGTGACAGCCGGTATCCTCCCAGCCTAACCACAGATTTAGGGACTAAACATAGGATTAGCCAATGCTCTTTATAGTGCTCGAAAGAGGGTAAAGAATAAGAATACTCCTATTTGGCACAATACAGTTTCATCACTAATTTATATCACTAAATCATCACATTTACATTGGAAAGGAGGAGGATTCTTTCTTTCATTTGAACTTGTGTTATAAAATTTAGTCTTGAGTTTGTTAATTGTGTTAGAGGAGCAGGACATATTTTAGTAGAATTAGTAATTGCAAATATCTGAACATCCTTATATTATTAGTAATTGCTGCAACTGTGCTATGATTCAAGTAGTTATTTTTGTGCTCCATTATAGAGTTTGCAAACCTCCTCGTGTGATCGATAACTAGGACTCCACTAGAGCCTTGTATTTAAGCGTATGTATACTTGCGTTTCGAATGTGTGACTCACTAGAAATCTAAATCAATACATATATCTGAGTTCATAAAATTTTGGCAGTTAAAAAAGTCACACCAAAACCCACCGAAGTCCACATATAAACTGCACGGGAAGAAACTGTGAGCGAACACAAAGAATAGAACGTAAACAAAAGGGAGAAAAGGGTAAACAGGTGAACAAACACTCAGACAAAAGAAATACAAAACCACTGAAAATTGAAATAAAAATAGAAGGGAAGAGCACAGCCACAACATAACCAAAGCAAGGAACAACCCAAAAAGAATACTCGGTAGGAACCTATCGAAATCCACATAAAATCTACAGTTTGAATTAGAGATAAATCACAAGGAATCAAAACAAATATTAAGGAAAAACAACTCGATCTACGAACCAACAAAAGCCACAGGAAGCCCAAATTCAAAGATAACAGAAGTAAAACAAACGAGAAAAACCACACCAACCTCAAAGGCAATGGAAGGAATCAAAATGAACTAACAGGCAGAGCGAAGAAGCAAGTAAAAAGGTTAGATCTCACCATCCTACCGGTGAATGAAATCTTGGGCAGAGAATCGAGAAATCGCCACTCCAGGCGTGCTAATTATATATATATATAAGATTTTCTTTGTTTAAACTCCATATAATTAATAGCAAAATCCGATGGACAATTTAATATTTAAGGACAAACATAATAACATTTTATTCAACTTTATTTACATAAAGCCCAAATATTTAGGCTCGTTATTTTGATAATGATTAATAAAAAGAGAAAAGGAGAGAAAGGAAATGAAGATGAGAGAGATAGAAAGGAAAGAAAATACTAGTCGTAACTTCAGGTTCATTTATCATTGATTTATTTTTTAAATTTTATTTCTAAGTACAGGGATAGAAACGAATCAAGTGTTTGGTAAATTACTTGTAGCCCAATTTTATAAAAAACTTGTTTATATTCATTTGATTAGCTAGTTAGATAAATTTGAAAATTTTTATCACCGTTCAATTACTAAAATAAAAAAAAATAAAAAAACTTGAACAACTCATTCTTAGATTTAATTATATCACAGAAAAAATATTTTTTAATGCCCTCAGCTCGTGTTCGGTTCGCTCGTGTTCGGCTCGTTTATATTTCAAGCCCAAAAAGTGTGTTCGTGTTAGGCTTGTTTGCTTAACGACCTGAACACGAGCTGTTCCCGAACAAAGAGTCGTTTTGACAATCTTAATCATGTAACCATAAGATATTAAGGGTTGATGTAAGATTTAAGAATTATAATTTATATTAAAACATCATTTGAGTCTAATTTAATACTTTTTATTATATTTACTTAATTAATAATTTTAATTGATTATAAATCTTTTCAATTTTTAAAAATACTGTTCATTAATATATAGATACATACACACACACATATATGTATATCTATATAATTGCGGAACAGTATTTCGAGCTAAAACGAGCCGAACATGAACGAACAAATCTTTGTTCGTGTTCGGCTCGTGAAGGCTTGTTAACTTAGCGAACGAGCCAAACATGAGCTTCTTAACGAGCCGAACAGGAGCTGTTTGCGAACAACGAGCCATTTTGACAGCCCTACTCCCGAACAAGTTCATTAAGAAGCTCCATAAATATTTTCATTTAAATTTCATGAACCAGCCATGAATAAATTCAAATAAAACTTGAGTTAATGCTCGTAAAAAAAACAATTAAGGCTTTGGTTAAAACTTATGAATAGATTCAATTAAACCTCATTTTAGAACTCATCTCTACCATAGTATATTATATTAGAAAAACTTTCTTGCTTAATAAGACTCTTTAGTTTCTATGGATGTTAGTTTGCTCGATAAAGGGATCAGAAATCTACCGATTAATCTACTTGATAATTTCTCAATTATCATCATATGAGAATAACTTGAACTGATATCAAATAGTTAGAATGACAAATTAATCAAACTTGAACAGAAAAAACTCAATTTGAATTTGAGCTCAACTCAAAGTTCAATGTTTAGCATGATCATGCTCACCATAAATGAGTCCATCTACCACCCTATTCAAAAAACCAATCAAAGGTCCCGTTTGGGAAAGTATATCGACAGCAGCAGCGATTTGAAAGCACCGCCCCGTCGTTTGAAAAACACGTTTTGCTATTGTTTTTCAAAATAGTGTCTGGCTTTTTAATTGAACATCACATGCGGCTAAGAGGGCATGATCTGCCTTTGGTTTTTCTTTTTGGCATAGTTGCCCTAGTCGTGTCTCCTCTGCCCTCGCTCCTCTTCGGTTTAATCTTGAGGCTGAATAAGGAGAGGGTTCCGGCATTCATGAGGGATGAGAGGGCGGGGAAGGCAACAAAAACTAAACTTCAGGAGGAGGAAGATGAGCTCATCTCGTCTCAGAGGAGGTTTCTTGGTTGGAGAAGGAGAAGGATTTGTGAGTGTTAAGCATGACTTTCGATTGCTTTAATGGAGCGTAGAAATTAGGTAAAGAAGAAGAGAAATTAGGAAAAGAAGAGTAGTATTTACTTGTATAACACACAAATTTTATGTATTTACACATATTATTTATGTTTACATACTTAACTCTTATATTTTAATAACTGTATAAAAAAATATCATTATTATAAAATATCATTAAAGTGCAATATCATTCTCGAGTTGATGAGTCCCTATTCTTCTGTATTGTGTGTAAGTATGGTTGTTGGATATGTTTGTAGATTGTGCAAGTTTCCTAATATTTTTCTTGGTACAAATTGAAGCTTCGTTGTTGGATTGGTGAACATATTATAATTGGGGATTGTTGCATAGATCAGAGGCAAAATGGTCATTTGAACAGAAAGAGCTACAAATTAACTGTTTTTCAAACACGCAAACCAAACAACAAATCAACTTATACGGATTAGCAACCTCTGAATAAATTGAATAAGCTACAACTGCCACAAACAGACCCAAAATTTATTCAACAATATTTTTTTATTTTCTTTCGTACTCAAGTTTTCGAGGTGAGCTCTAACTTTGTCAAGATTTTCGAAGTGTGAGAGTGGCAATAAAATTTATACTTCACTATTTTAAATGTGAAAAAATATATAATATTGATATTAGTTTTCAAAAAATTATTTTTCTCAACCGTATCTTAACATTGTTCTGCTTTCCCGTGGATCACAACCATCTTATCTTCTTTTCTCATATTTCGTAGAAGTGAATAATTTTAATTAATACCTCCTTGAAATCAATTAAAACAGATTAATAAAAAGACTATAAGAGGCAAAACCAATTGAAAATTAAATGGATAAGACGGGACGATAACAAATAGCTACCGCACAAAGACATTCCCAACTGTGTAATCGGACAAAAATCGCATAAATTATATCCACAATTGTAGCTAAATAAGTCCCCTGAATTTCCAAAGTGCTCGTCACAAAAAGTATCCATCACTGTTTCCGTACACCGTCGCCGGCGGCAACCCACGAATGTTCCCATCGTGCAAGAAGCCCTCAAGCAAATCCGGCAGGCGTCCGGTAATGTTCATCCCATGAAAGATCTCATCGTCCAAGTTTTCGTAATTTATTGGGGACCCCGTGATCTCTTGCTGCTGTTGAGGGGGCAAAAAGGTATTGAAGTGCTGCTGATGAAGATCGAAGCTCGGCAAAACTGCAGTGCTCTGTTGGGTTGGGCAATCGAATCCGAAACTGATCGTCGATGATCCACCTGAGATATAAGGAGCTGATGGCACTCCTGTGAATTGCTGCACCATGGCGCGGAAGTTTGAGGTGTCAGTGTTGAGGAGAGTGGTTGGAACTCTTCGGGTAGCTCGGGAGCGTTTCCGGGCGGGCTTCGACTCCCGCTGACCGTTAGTGCTGCGAGCGTAGTTAACAGCCATGGAGGTGGTGCTGTGATGGTGAAATTGGGTCCAATGTGCGGGTTCAACGCTGCCGTCGGCCATAGGTGGCGGTTGGTGGGTAGAGAAAATAGATCTCGAGAAGTTATAAAGAAAATGAAACCCTAGGTGTATTTATAGGGATGAGGAACGGGGATGTGGTCCATGGCTTTGGCCAGTACATTTGTAATGTGCCTTTGCGGACGGATATCTGTGGCTCCACGTGGCGATATGTGGCCGATGACTGGGGTGGCAGCGGTTGGGGTAAGTTCATGCGTGCGCTGGATTGGAACGTACGGAGGAAGGAGCAATATTTTGAATTCGAGCAATGAAAATTTACATCATAGTTTTTATTAGTAACAATTATCTTGATTATATTAATATATCATTTATAAATGTGGTTCTTTATCGGCTGTAGAAAATGTACAATGTATTCCTTTGCATTGGAAATTTCAGAATTATTGGCGTTCGTAAATGTTTCAAATAAAGTTATTTGGAATTCATTTTTTAGTTTATTTTATTAAATTTGAAATTTATAAGATTTTGATGAATTATAGATATACAATGTATATTGTTGTAGGCCACAAGTCCCACCCACCACCATCTGTGGTTGGCCACCCATCTGCAATCTTTGTCTGCAAGTGCTTGCGACCACCCACTATTAGATTGATGTGGGCCTCTTCTCATCACCCCCAACCACAAGTATTGCTGATTATCACCTATGAACAGCACCACCATCGTTGTTGTCATCATCCGGAGCGAAACCAACCGTTCTTTTGAGAAGGGTAAATTTATCACACTAATAAATTTAATGTATGTTGCAATGCTCTATTTAGATAGTGAAATATACATTTCGGCCTAGATTAAAATCACTTAGATAAACTTTTTAGAGTTTAAAAGGGCAAAATTTTTGGGATTTCAACTCAACATTTAGTCAATAAAAGTGGTATATAGGTAAAAAAATATTCAAAGATAAATCATTTTATATTTAATAGCAATAAGAGAAATATAGTGTACTAGCATGCTAGGGAGATTGAGCGGATTGTCGGAGTGAGGAAGAGTGAGGTTGAGCAGAGTGAGTCTTTAGCAAGAGTGCTAGAGAGGCAAGCGAGGCCAAGTGGAGCATCAAAGTGAGGCAGAGCAAGGGCGAGCAGAGCAAGTCCTATGTTCCATTAATTTTTTTTTTCAATGGCGCATAAATTAATAATTTTAAAAATAACATCACTTTTTTTTCCAAATTTGAAATTATAATGTCGATCTCACTTTTATATTGATTTTTAATAAAAAATAAAAAAGAAAATGCTAAAAAAAAGAAATATAATTTAAAATTAGTGTGTAATCATGTATTATTAATATTATAATCTTTTTATTAGATATTATAACATCAAAATTATTTATTATTTTTTAAACCTAATATATTTGATTTATGAATTTATTTAAATGCATATGCTAAGCAAAAAAAAAGAAAAAATTTTTGGCTAGCAGCTTTTCTTATTTTTTATATTAATTGGAATGATTTATGTACATACCATTCAATTAATATGTATTTGCATATTTAACACCAAAATTTTATTTTTATCATACATTTCGCTTACATATGCTTTAAAGTGTATTTTTACTTTTTTAAACTAAAATATGGATATTATCTTTAGGACGAATGATTCAAGATGGTATAAATATAAAAAATAAAATTTTGCTGTCAGATATGTAAATACATAAAAATTGAGTGTAAATGATTTTAATCTAATGCTTTGCAATGGAATGTTTTGTTAAAGTGATCCTTCAGCCCGACATCATGAAATTAAGTGATGTTTAAATAGAAAAGCATAGGTATGATTGGAGCCAAAATTGGAACTAAGCATTGGCTCTTCGTGGGTTGGATTTGACTAATAATATAATATTAATTTATTTTAATACTAGGAAAATTATTTTTTTATTTAGGAAATTTCAATTAATATGATATAAATTTTGAATGAGCTGGAGCAACGTGAGAGGAAATGAGGTGGGGACAAAACATTATTAGAGGGGCAAATGACAAAATGACCCAGCACGCTAATAAATTTGTGTGTGTTATGTAGTAGTTGTAGTGTTTTGTATTTTTATTTATTTTCTTATAGTCACGAGAATACAAACGCAAGTTATGTATCGCACAAGTAATACAGAGTTATATTTGAGTCATGGTTATCAATCCCACAGGGAATGTGTAAATATATGACAGTAAAATTAAACACAACGTTCAAACTATATAGAACTTACAAGTGAAAAATACAAGTTGACAATGATTAATGATGCTAATAGAACTAAGTTCATCAAACTACTTTCTAAACTTCAAAGTAAATTTACTAGTTCAAATTAGAGAAAGTATCATTTCCCTTACAATGATGTTATATTTAATGAAAGATTTAGATCGTTGGAAATTATATTGTGCTAAATAGGAGCAATCTTATTTTTTACCCTCTTCTGAGTGCATAAAGAACATTTACTAACCCTAGGTTTAGTCCCTAAATCCGTGGTTTGGCTGGAAGGATATTGGCTCTGACTCTAGAGCTCCAACGTCCCTCTCGCATGAGGGCTAATACTCACGTTAGTTTCCAAACACTGGGACCGAATTTGAAATTTTAGTCTGGCACACTAAAATCTTCAATTCTACGCTCAACCAAGTATATTTCATTATTTATTTGCACTTAACCCCATGGACTACATTCTATAGAATTGAATGTGATTCTCACTTTGTTATAGTACGCATATTCCTTTCGGATCATATCTTTCACAAGAAATTTTAACATATCAATTAACAAATCGAGAAGTAAATGAAGTACGAAGTGTAAAATAATCACAAGTATTTAACATTTAAATTGTATATCCAATCTATCTTTTTGTTTTACCAAATCTCGTTCCAAGGAGAAAGTCAACAAAATCTACGCAGAATTCATGAGGAAGATACCACAAAACATGGATTTTATATATAAAAAAAAATTCATACAAACACAACTTATCTAAAACTCTTCCCCAAAGCAAATCCCTTGAAGTTACTTTGAATCTCTTCTCTCTTACAACAACACTCAATACTCACACAAAACAAGAGTCTACAACGACTCTCCACCTACTACAACAACTCTCCATACACACACTGCCACTCACACAAACTCTCCCCGCCACTCTCTTTTTCTGGCTTTCAAGCACTCTAATATAGTGTAGGGATGAAGTTCCCAAGAGATGACTAAATCAACCTTCTAAAAATCGTCCAAATACATCAAATTTGCCAAAAATCCATAAGTAATAGTCCTGGGAACCGTCGGTGCCGAATTTAGGCGTTGTTGATCCCTGAATATTTATGCTTACGTTTTACACTTTATATTTCATCTCAATGATAATATCCATTTCTTTACAACGATAAAAAAAAACTTGATTACAAAGAAAATAAGAAATCAACTTTAATTATTTTTAATATGGGATTCTATGTAAGTATATGTATCATTGATCAAATAATATAGGACTTTCTAAATAAGCCCAGAGATATCAAACCCATAGGGAAATGTTATAAAAATTTAAAGAAAGCAGAAAAACAATTTTTTACTTTTTAAAATGATTTTACAAGTTATGTTTATAATGAAAAGTTTAAATTCTTTTTGTTTTTTTTTTGAAAAGGTAAAGTAAGCAACTAAAGTTAACAAGACTATTAAATGATATGAAATCAAATGAGAATAAAATATCTTTTTCTCTTTCAATGAATCAGTAATAATTATGGAATTTCGTTGTGGAAGTATATAAATGTGTTGTGTCAAATAGGAGCAATTATATTCTTTGCCCTTACTTGGTTATATAAAGAACATATGTTAATTTGATGTTTTGAAATCTTTAAGATGGGTTAGGCAGGGAAGATACTAGCTCTCACTTTAGAGTTTCCTCTTTCCCTCCATCTGGAGGCTAACATCTCATAACAAAACTTAAAACATCAAACCAAATTGGGTGCTTTAGCCTGTCACACTAAAGTCTTCTAAGTCGACACCCTTTAAAAGCAAATCTCCTTATTTATTTGCACTTAACTATGTGGACTACAATTCTCACCCGTACAATTTCATGTGATTCACTCCAATTGTTGTTTGAGACAGTACCGCATTGGTTCTTACATCTTCTCACAAAAAAATTTAACGTCTCAATTGGCTAAATCAATAGGTAAATGAATTGCAAGGTAGAGGAATCATCACAACTTCTTCCAACATTAAACATCTATACTTCACACAACTTCCTTCAATAATTTAATTACTTCATCATTTGAAAGGAAAAAGATAAAGAAAACTACTTAAAACTCATGGAGAATACACAAACACAATTTCATTTGAATGTACAAATCATTGTGAAAACACAACAAGTCTTACTTTTAAACCAAATGTAAAAATAAAGATAAAAACTTATCTAAAAATCCTCTCCACAAAACTCTTGAAGTTCCTCTGAAACTTTACTGTCCACAAAATAACTCCTTAGGGGATGGCGCCCAACTCTAAGGATTCACACTCCAAATTTTAATACAAACTATGATAAAGTAAAACGAAAAAGTAAGGAAAGTATGGTAAGAAGAAGAATCTCTTTCTTCCTCGCTCCCTTCAACCACTTCAAGCTTTTCTTCAACTTCTCCCAGCAATACTTCCTTTCAATCTCTTCTCTTTTTATATCTTTAAGTCTTCATTTTTATAATTCTTCAAAAAGTGCTTTGGTGTCTGTACGGCTTATTTTTAGGTTGTGCGTTGTATTTTGAAAAGTGGTCACCTAACAGAAATTGTCGGCAAATTTTAAATTTTTAAGTTTAATTTAAATATATATAATTTGGAAAGTAGCATTTGATTTTGAAAATAACTTTAAGTTTGAAAATTTTAAGATATGAAATCAAACCGATCTCACATCCCAAATAGTTTATATAAATGAGCACCACACCACAAACCGTGTATCTATCCCGAAGAATAGACACACTGCTTGATGATGGGGCTCGATTAAATAAACTAGAAGATTTGTGAAATATGTTTGGTCTGCGAACCAATTTTATAAGCCGACAAGTTCCCTTGCTTAATATAAAGAAATTAAGCAGGGTTTATATTACCTGGGTTCTTAAAGTTCCCTATAAGGGCAAGCCCCTATAGTTAATTACATTTTAAATGACGGGAATCATTTAAGAAAACTCTCGAGAATGATCAGTGGTTTTGCTCTCAGGAATTTCATAGTTTAAGGTTTTCAAATGATTGAATTTTGGAAATTTCAAAAGAGATTTGCTCAAATTTGGAACAGTTTATTTTAAGAGTCCAATGGAAGAGAGGTAGGAGAAGTTGAGGATCCAAGAAGACTCTTGGCAACTTCCCAAACTATCCTATTGTTTGGCTTTAATTTGAGGGTTTATTTAATGTTGTAATCTTGCCAATTTTAATTAATTAAGACTTACATTTGTATGACATAATCATTAAAGTTGCCTCGAAGATGTGAGGGTTTATGCCGTACCAAACGACTACCTCGGAATCCTAAGACCGGTTAGGGCTTCATTTATTAAATATGATTATGCAAATGCCTAACAAAAAGTTGAGGATTTATGTTGCACTAAGAAAACTACCTCGAAATCCTATGGCTTGGTTATTTAATTATGAGAAAGGTTTTGTTGATGTAGATTAGAGTTTTGCTGATGACGATGGTCGTGCTGCCCACTATGCTCAAAGTTCCTTGTCGTTGAAGGGCTTTAGTTTTAGAAAGTGACAATCAGAAGATGAGAGAAGTGTTCTGGTTTAGAAAAGTCTTAAGGTTCAGTTGATTTAATATTTTGTTAGTAGAATCTTAAAGTTGATTATAACAACACCGGTTAAGATCCCACGGTTCCATCATTCCGGCACCGTTATTTTTATCGGATTCACTTAATCCAGATGAATTTGCTAAACTAAACTGAATGAGTTCCATACTTTCATTTAGACCGTGGGAAATCCCATTAGTAACACATAGGTTACATCATCCGAGGTATTCCCGATCATCCAACAAGACGTTTTAATTTAGTTGTAGTTGTAGTTTTGTTGTTCTGTTTGTGATTAAATTTTGAGTTGTTTTATATTTTGAAATATTTTGGCGATGGATTTTATCTTATTGTGACTTTTAATTTTAGTTTTGGGTTTCAGTTTTATGGCTATCCTAAATGTTTCAGTTTTCATGCAATAATTTTGTTTAACATGAAAGAAAAGTAAAGCACAGTACATGTAAGTAACTTGCAATAAAATAAAAGCGTACATGGAGGGTCTACCCTTCATTCCAAGCTACACTTAAAACACATGTTAAAGCATTTATATAATTTGCAAGAAAACACCTAGATAAAACTAAGGGAAGGTTTTGGTTGTCTATCAAAGTCTTAATCATATAGCTAGTCAATTCCTATGACGTCTAGGTTCTTGATATTTTGTGGATGATTTTCTTCATCAAGGAAGAATTAAGTTCACTTGTTCTTCTAAAGTATCTCATCATATTGAGAAAGTGCTTAGGATGAATCTTAAACATCTTTTCAATACTTCTGAGATTATTTCGAGTCTAAATGAACTTTTATTGTAGAGATGAATCAATCATCCATAAATTTTTAGTCAAGTTTTACCTCTTGCTCAGCGAACTTAGGACATTTGATTATCCCATGAATGAAGTGACATTTCACTTGATGTTCCATTTAAGAGTTATGATAATGAAAGCCTTTAGGGGCAAATCAATTCATTAAGAATTTCAACGATTTAAAATTAGAATTAATGTTTTAAGGTGATTTAATTTAGTTATAAAATTTTAATAAATTTAAGTTTGGAATAGTGTTCAAGTTGTTTTATTATTAAGTGTTTTAAACTATTTGAATTGAAAGAAGAGTTTAAATTATTTAATTTAGACTTTAATGATTTAATTTTAATTTAATTGCAATATTTTAGATTAACTTTTAATTGGTTTGATTTTTTTTAATTAAGAATTATTTTTGTGAAATTGATTTTGATGTTTCAAGTTTGTTTTAAATTTGCTTTCAAATGATTTTTGAAATTAATAATAATTTCAATTTAATTATCAAGTTTTTTAATGTTTTAAGTTTTAATTTAATTAAGGGTTACCTTTTCTTTATTATTAATTTATTAATTTAAATTATCATCTTAAGTTTAATTAAGAGTTAAATATAATTAAAGTGACTCATTTAGGGATTTTAGTTTAAGTGATTATAGTCTCTCTAAATTATATCCCCATTTTAATAATCCAATTTTTTTTTTAATTATTCTTCCAAAATTCAAATTATTTAATTAATTAAGGTTTCATCATTTTTTTTGGTTTCTTAAAAGTGATCAATGAGTTCCTACCATTTTATTTTCCAAAGTTTTAATCATCTAAGAAAGAATTAAGATCAAATATTTTACCCCCCCCCCCCCATTTTGATTAAACCTAAAATTTAATTAGGGGTTAAAATTCTTAATTATTAATATGCCCTTTTAAGCTTAATTATTTCATAACTCATCAAATTGAGCTTAAATGAGCTTGAAATTTTTATGTCACTTCACTCATATGTCAATTAAGACATTAGAGGAGAAAATGAGATTTTTCTGCATTTAATTTAATTAATTAATTTATTTATTTTAATGAAAAATAGGGATTTTTAATGGAAATTCAACAACATGACCAAGGTGAGGTTTCTGTCCTTAAGAAAAATATGGGATGTTCCTAATGACCAGAGGACCACTTGGACCAAATTTGGTGATTTTTTGAATTATATTTATTTATTATAACTATTTTGAGTTTTGGAGTATTAATCAATTATAAAATAAAGTTAAGGTTGAAAAATAGATTTTATATTTTTCTTAAATCTCTCTAACATCAAGGAGTCTAGAGAAACAAATTTTATAATTTTATAATTTTTCTTTGATTTATTAGAATTAATTTAGTGAAAAATTTTAAAAATTCATTTTTTTATTTAAAAATTGTTTTAGGGCTTTAAAATTCAATATATTTACTTTGAGGCTTAGGAAAAATTTTAAGTTTGTTCCTAAGTGATTAAGAGGTAAAATATGACATTTTTATGATTTTTAATATTTTTGTGATTTTTATGATTTTTTAATTATTAAACTATTAAAAAAATGATTAAAAATGAAAATTTTTTAGAAAATTCCAATTTTAGTTTTCCTAGACTCCTCTGTTACTAGAGAAGTCTCAAAACTAATTTGGTGAATTTTTAAAATGTATTTTTGGAGTTATGAATTTTTAAAGTTTAATTTTACTCATATGACTTGATTAATCCATTTAGTGGAGTTAAACATTTCCAATTGATTCCAAATTTTTATGTAAGGTCCCTCTGATCCTAAAGATTAGTGGAGAATTGTTTTCAAGTTCTTTTGATGTGTGGTTAACCCTAATTAATTAAAATTCAGTTTTGAGTAATTAGGCTAATTAGGGTTAGTTTTAATGAATTAGCTCAAAACATAATTATCCTAGGGTCCTCTGGTCCTAAGAAACTTCCCTAAATTTTTCTAGAATTTTCTAAGCAATATGCTAATTAATGGAATTAAAATACCAAAAACTGTGACATAAACATGAAAAATACATAACATGCCATAGAGATAGCCTCTGACCTTGAAAAATTCAGGGAATGTTCCCAAGATCAGAGGCTTCAAAAGCCCCATGGTCTCATGCCATGATGAATTGTTTATGCAAATGGAGAATTAAAATATTGAAAATGAGTAAATAATTAATTAAAAATAAAATACTCATCAAATTAACTCAATTCTTTTTCCACATTATTCTCCTCTATTTACTGAGCAAGAGGGTATTTTTATTTTATTTATGTAATTTTTCTACACAAAGATATGTATTTTCTAAGTTTCGGGCAGTTAATTAAATAAAAAATTCCATATTTTCCTACTTATCTGACTCAGCGCCATGGCAACCTTAGCTTCTCCAAAGCTCCACGCGGCGCACTCCCATTCACCGCCGACATCCAACTCAGTTCCACGCGGCCCGCGGTTCACGTACCATTCGCTGGTCCAACACAATCTGAGCCGTCCAGTCGATACATGCTCTATCCAACGGCGCCTGGTCGTCGTCTCCGACTGGTGTGCACCCATGACCATCCACACTCAAACCCTAATATCTCTCTCGTTTCTCAATGGATTTTCATGTTCTTATACTTTATGGATTTGTCTTGAAGAGACGAACACATCCATATGGTTTACATGCTATGAAATTATCTCAAACAAAATGGAGAATCGCTGGAAGCTCGGGTTAAAGAGAAGTCTCCATACCTTGGTTCAAGAGGTGAGGCCTCAACTGAATGTGCTCGGCACGTTCGTTGGAGCTGGAAGAGCCTAGGGATGAAGCCTCTGGCCTTAGTGAAAGGTCTAAGTATGAAAGTGACCAGGCCCAATTTCAGACTTTGGAGGCTAGAGCAATTGGGTTGCCTGGAGAGGGGGCTTTCACTGGGGAACTCCTTCTCTTGGTCCTGTGCAGGTGTGGGTGAGTTTAATTTGATTTTGGTGGAGGTTTGAGAGATGTCCTATTCTGGCTTGAGAATTGAGCTCCAAAATTGAGCTCAATCAATGGGATTTAGGGCAGGAGAACAGTGGGGATGGATTGCTCTTGGCTAGGGGAAGCTCTGTGAGGAGTTTGGAGGGATTCTGTGAAGGTTGATTTCAGCCAACCTTTTGGCCTAGAGGAGGTGGCTAGTTTAAATAGCCATGGCCAGGGCTTCCCAGGAGAAATTGATGGCTGGGATCAGCTGCCTAGAGGAGGAGATGAAGAGCTGTGGTGGCCAATTGGAGTGGGGTAGCTCAGCAGGTGAGAATTTGAAATTAGGCTCATTCCAAGATCCTCAGCCATGGTGTTTTCCGGCGGCCTGGTGGCCGGCCAGCCAGAGTCAGGTCACCATCTGACTCAGGGGAGTCAGGGCTGGGGTTTGGTGCAGTCAATTGCCTTTCAACATGTGTAAAGGATTTGATTTAAGTGGAAAGGGAGGAAGGCTTATTTTGGCTTAATTTGGTCCAAAGCATGGTTTAAGCTAAGTGCACCTCCCCAAGGCTTGACTTTGGGCTGAGGGAGAATCATTTGGGTCGGCTAGGAAGGGGTGGTGAAGTTCCTATCCAAGGTGATGTGGCTAAACTTGGTTTAGAGTGTAGCATAAATGGGGTTAAAAGGGCTTAATGAAGGCTTATGAAAGGCTCCCCTCTTCTTGCGATAAATGACTAGGTGAGGTGTCAAAACTCTCATGGCTTCATATGGCTTGTAAATGGCTCACATTTGGCTTACATTTGGCTTACATTTGGCATGGAAAAGGTTGGCTTGTTTCATGAAAAAGGGTTTTGGCCTTTTTGATGAATTTAGGGGAAATTGGCATCTGGATTAGTTTAGAAAAGTTTAATGATGAATTTGAAACTTAGGGAGTGATTTAAATCAAAGGGATGATGAGGTGAAAGTGTCATGTAGGCTTTGGATTGACTTTGGACCTTTTGGATTTGGTGAAAATGGGCTTTTAGAATGGTTTAAGAAAGTGGGCCTTTAGGTTCGAAAACAAATTGGTGGATGGAAATTTTGTGAAGGATTGGGCCAAAAAAATGTTGGGTTTAGTTTAGGGATGTGTCATGAGTGATTTGAAACAAATTTGAGGTGATTTGGAGTTGAACTGGGTTTGATTTAGGACTATTTTGGTAAAGGGGCCAAAGTGGGTCAAATTGGGCTAACTTGGGCTAAGGTTTGACTAATGTTAGATTTGATGTAAAATTAATGTTGGGTAATGTTTATGGGAGTGTTACAAAGAGTTTTCAACTTTGGTGGGGCTTTAATTTTGGGATTTGGGCCCATTTGAGTTAGGTTTGGGTTTAGGCCAATTTAGGGGATTTTTGGTTTGGGCTAGGTTTGGGTGGAGTTTTGGTTCAAATTTGAGGCAAATCAAGTTAGTTTTTTGTTTTTGGGGATGTTCGGAAGGTTTGAGAAAAGATTTGGGGCCAATTGTGGTTGAATTGGGTTGGTTTGGGCTAGGTTTAGGTCATGGGCCAAAATTGGGCCTTAGGCTTCAAATTGAAATTAGATCCAAATGTCAATCAAATTGAACTTGGATTTGGTCTAGATTAATATTGGGGATATTGAATTGAAGTTTAGAATTAAATTTGATCAAAGTTGAGGTCAATTGGGTTGGTTTAGTGGGACATTGGTTTCACTTGGGTTAAAAATGGGTCAAATTGGGAATTTTGGTAAAAGTGGGCTAAATTGACAAAATTTGCTTATGGTGTAGTTGAAAAAAATGAAATTGGGAATATTTGGGATTTTTTTTTGAATTATTTGGGAATTTTCGGAATTTTTTGATTTTTTTTGGTTAGAAGGGCATTTTGGGTATTTGGAGGGTATTGGGGGTATTTTTGAAAAATTTTGGTATTTTTGGCTAAGAATGATCAATTTGAGTGGAGTGAAATTTTTAGGACTGATTTTTGATGAATTTTGGGTAATTTAGGCAATTTTGCAAATTTTGGGCAATTTCAAGGGCATTTGGTAGGCTTGGTGGGTGTAGGGTCCCGGAGGTCAAAAATTCAAATTTTGGAAAAATAAAGATTGATCGAGTTTGAGTAGAATGGAATCACTTTGGTTGAGCCATGAAGCCATATACACCCTATAAGACCCATGAGAGGACTCATTTGAGGCATTCACTATGTTGTTCCTAACCCTCTTAGCCAACGGCCTAGGGCTTAAGGTCCATCCATATGAATTACCTACATGGGTCAGAAAGTCAAGCTAGGTATGAATGGATTTAGGATTTGGAATGTCTGTGAAAGTATAATGTGTGCAGGTCAACCCTTACCAGACCAGGCCACCCAGTGTAGTCCTAAGGCCAAAGAGTCCTATAGGGAACTCATTCTTTAAACCTTCACATTTGATCTTAACCCTCCAAGTGACTTAGGGGTTTACAATCAAACTTATGGGGTTTGTAGGGAGTTAAGAGGTTTTTGAATTTCTAAGTGGTGGGTTCCATTTCTAGTCCTCTAAGATAGTCAAAAGGAAAGCATAAGGCTAGATCCTAAGTACTAAGGAGAGAGAAGAGAAAAGATCTCATAAAAAATGAGGTCAACAAATGGACCCCCAATAGGTGTGGTGTGCTAACCAAACACACTGCGCATATTGGCATTGACTGAAGAGATCAACAAAACCAACACAGATGTCTAAGTGACACACATAGAAGAGAGTAGAAACAAATTTCCGTTGGGGAGTATCGAGTATATCTCCAAGACTGGAGATCCCTGAACTCTCACTGGGGAAAAGAAAATGAGGTCAATTCCAGATCATAAGATCTGGGAAAATTTGATTTAGATTTCATTTCATTTTCTATTCTGAGTTTTTTAATGTGTGAGTTTAGATTTCAATTTGTTCTGAGTTTCCATTTCAATTGGGTTTAATTTAAAATCAATTCAAGGAAATTTGGATTTGAAATGAGAATTGGGACCTAAGTTACAACCTTGGGATTATGAAGAGAACTGGAATTTAGGTACTAGCCTCGGAAGGAGAGAGTTGAAATTTGGTATCAATCTCGGGAAGAGAGTCGGAATCTGGTACTGACCTCGGAAGGAGAGAACTAGAATTTGGTATCAGTCTCGAAGGTTTAAAGAGAACTGGAATCTGGTTCTAGTCTCGAAGGTTTAAAGAAAACTAGAATCTTGTTCCAGTCTCGATGGTTTAAAGAGAACTGGAATCTGGTTCCAATCTCGATGGTTTAAAGAGAACTGGAATCTGGTTTCAGTTTCGAAGGTTTAAAGACAACTAGAATCTGGTTCCAGTCTCGAAGGTTTAAAGAGAACTGGAATCTGGTTCCAGTCTCGAAGGTTTAAAGAGAATTGGAATCTGGTTCCAGTCTCGAAGGTTTAAAGAGAACTAGAACTAGAATCTGGTTCCAGTCTCAAAGGTTTAAACAGAACTGGAATATGGTTCCAATCTCGAAGGTTTAAAGAGAACTGGAATCTGGTTCCAGTCTCGAAGGTTTAAAGAGAACTAGAATCTGGTTCTAGTCTCGAAGGTTTAAAGAGAACTATAATCTAGTTCCAGTCTCGAAGGTTTAAAGAGAACTGGAATCTGGTTCCAGTCTTGAAGGTTTAAAGGGTTGAAATTTGCTGTGGAGATTTGAGCTTAGCGGAAGATTTGGAATGAGATGTGAAAGTGTTTCACGTCCCACGAGGATCGATCAAAGTCTGACTATTTGGTGAAGGATATGAATCCATGCCATCAGAACCAAATCAAAAATTTTTGTGGTTCTGTGTCAGTAGATTCAGTCGACTTTCTCAAAAGAGGGAAGGAAATATGGAGAGTCAAAAAAAGATTTGAGAATAGCCGAAGGCTGGGGATTTCAGATTCAAGAATTTGTCTTAGTCGCTTGTTGTGATTTGATTTTAGCTTGATTTTCAATTTAGGGTTTGTTTTGACATTCAGATTTTTAAAAGAGTTTTCATTTATTTTTATTTTCCTTTTGTTCTTTTTTATTTTTATTTTCCCTTTGTTTTTATTTATTTTTATTTTCCCTTTGTTCTTGTTTATTTTTATTTTCCCTTTGTTCTTTGTTTGAAGTTCATTTAACTTAATGGCGTTTCCCAATCAATTTGCATAAAAAGAGGTGAAGGCAAAACATGATATGGTCGTTTTCATTCCAATCTCGTCGAAAAAACATCATACATCTTGCTCCAAAATATGATGATATTTTCCTTGAGAATTCAATATCTCATACAATCCATATAAATCCAACACGGATTGTGTAAGATTCTTCAAGTTTCTTTTAAAAGCAGTATCGTCAAAATCCATGTCTGAATAATGAGATACATGAACAATAACATCACCTTCTAAGTCATCCTTGGCCGGAATGCCGTATGGATGTGCATTGGAGGTGTGATATTTCCCATGTAAATCACAGCTCGTAGGGCCGAAGACTCTTTAACTCTGGATCTAGCTGAAAGTGGAAAGGTATTTTTCTGTCATCCATTCTCCTAAAAGTGACGGAGATTCGACATGCACTCCTGGAATGCAATGTTTTGCGATGTCTGCTCCATTTCCTTTCAACACCAGGACAGAACCTATCGGTAGTGGTATCTCCACCGGCCCTCGGAACTTACCGAGGCCTGCAATCCGGAGGTCAGATCTGAACATGATGTTACATTGGTTGACAAAAGACACTGTGCAGAAAGGTCTGACGAAGTCATGATGGTCTATGTGTGGAGGTATGCAGTCGCGCTCATTGTAGATGTTAATGATGCAGTTGTTGGGTATGCAATCGCGAGCAATACCCTCCATCTTATCATCCTCTTTACCGTTCTTTTAATAATATTCGACGTCGGATCCACCTCACTGCGATGGAGTATTCCTGGTGGATTCCCTTTTCTGTCTACCGTGAAGTTGTAGCAACATCTGCATTGGATTGTAATTCTTCCTTTTCCTGGCATCCATCTTCGGGGTTTTGAATAGGACTTTTCCCACAGGCGACCGGCTCGACCCATTTTCTGAAGTTCAACGACGCAATCTACAATTTGTTGCTGCTCGTAATCTGAGAATACATTTGTATGCAGCTCGAGGCCTTTAAAGATATTGATCCTCTTGCCACCAATTCTCTCAAAGCATTCAAAAGTTTTCTTTTCAACATTCTGCATTCTTTCCAACTCATATTCCAGAATTATCTGCAATCGGCGAGGTATAGTAACGTGCTGGGGAATGTATGGTTCAACCCCGGCACGCTCTCCTGCATGTCTTGGCTCCTAGGGGATAGTCTCTGTCGGGACATCCTCCGGGGATGCTTTCACAACAAGACTCTTCAGAACTGGTGCATCTGCTTGGCATCGAGGTGCTGATTCTATTTCTGCTCTTCTTGGAATTTTCTTCATCTATTCTACTTTCCTTGGAGTTGATCTCCTCCTTTCTGATTTTTGAAGAACCAATTTCTTCGGAGTATTTGTATTGACGGTAGCAACTGTCTCTTCATGTTGATCTGCTACTAACTTGGTTAACATCTTGCGAATGCGGCGATTCTTGTTCCTCCGTTGGGTGGCAGTGAGAGTAGCTCTCCTTACCCCTTGGACTTCTGCGGGCATGGCGCTGACAAGCCTGCCCTCTGCTGTAGCAACAACGGACTTAATTTTCTTATCTTCTTCTGTTGCATGAGTGGCGTTTTCTTTTCTCTTCTTGCTGGCGGATTGCTGACTTGGGCCACCCACTTTCATCACTGTCTGGCTATGGATCTCTTCCCGATCAATCGGGGTCCAATCATTTTCTTCATATTGTAGCCCGATCGGTGTGAAATCAAAATCAATCTCAATCACGGCCCCATCCTTTATCCTCATTTCATCGAGTGCTAGACTCACGCCATTTCTAAAGTTCAGAACCAACCGCCCGTTCGACATTTCCTTGCGAAAAAATAAGGAAAGGATCAGGGGCTGTACTGAGAACAATAACAATAAGAAATACATTTATTAATGAAAAATTCTTATTTATATCTTTTAATTTTTAAAGAAAGTAGGAAGAGATGAGGGAAAGATCATGAATGAATTGATTTAAAAGGAAAGATTGACATTTTGTTATTACAATTTCACACTTTTTTAACACATTTTTTTGTTAATGATTTTCTTTTTTATCATCCATTTTTTATGTTTTAGGTTCGGACCCAGTCGCAGATGATTACTCTACCCGTGCTTCTAGGAATGAGACCTCATTTTTAAAGTTCATCCTTCGAAACATCAGGTTGCATAATACTTCTTCAAATATCGTCCATTGATTGGAAGCATAGGTCGTTCTCCATGGCAATTCACCAATTGGTAGGAACCTCCTGAGTAGACTGTCTCGACCACGAATGACCCTTCCCATGTTGGCTCAAATTTACCTCCTATCTTGCGGTGTGCAAGAATAGGTCTTCTGAGAACAAGAACCAAGTCACCGACTTTAAATGTCCTTGGATGGACTAGTTTATCGTGGGCCTGGATCTTCTTGGCTTGATACAATTCCAAATTCTGCTGTGCTGAAAGTCTTTTTCCTTTCAAGCTTTCCAATTCTTCTAGTCGTAATTTGGCATTTTCTTCTGTAGTGATCTTGTTCGCAACTGGAATTCTGAGTGATGGAAGCAGAACTTCTAAAGGTAAGATGGCCTCAGACCCGTACACTAAAGCGTAAGGCGTAGACTGAGTAGGAGTTCTGAAAGTCGTCCTGTAGGCCCATAAGGCTTCTAAAAACTTCTCGTACCAATTTCTTTTGTTGTCGTCCAAAGTTTTCTTTAGGATTTGGACGAAAGTTTTATTAAATGCCTCGGCCAAGCCATTTTCTCTCGAGTAATAAATCGTCGAATAATGTCTATCAATCCTGTGTCTTCTGACAAAATTGTTGATCTTCGTACTCCTGAACGCGGACCCATTATCCGAAATGATTCTGCACGGTACCCCGAAACGGTAGACGACTTGATTCTTGAAAAACTACAACACATGGTGCGCTTTCACTTCTCTGAGTGGTATAGCTTCTGCCCACTTGGAAAAGTAATCTGTAGCTGCAAAAATGAAGCGATGCCCCCTTGAAGAAGGCGGTTCTACAGGACCCACAATATCTATGCCCCAACATTCAAATGGCCACGATGCAATTGTCGGATGTAACACATTTGGAGGTTGATGTAGAATCACTCCATGTACTTGGCACTGGTGACAACTTTTGGCAACCTTCATGCAGTCGGTTATCATTGAGGGCCAGTAATACCCTAGTCTTTTAATCTTCATTTTCATCTTCAGACCCGATTGATGAGCGGCACAAAATCCTGAGTGCACTTCTTTAACAATTTCACGAGCCTTGAACTCGCTTAGGCACCTCAACCACATCTAATCGAAAGACCTTCTGTATAACGTGTTGTTTATTAATGCGTAAGACAAAATTCTTTTCTTGATTTGATGGGCAATCGACTTATCTTCTGGTAGGTTTCCTGTTTGCAAGTAGTCTATTAGTGGTTCCACTAATCTTTTGTATTTTCTGTCACTGCTGCAATTGTTTCTTCTGCTTTTTCTGATTTGTGTATTGTATCCATGTCGAGCTGTGAGAGAACCTGCCGTCCCTGAACTGACATTTCAACTGACTCATCCTGTAAGCAGGCAAATTCTTTTGCAAGGCGGGCTAACGCATCTGCAAGAGTATTTTCTCTCCTGGGAATCTTGTAGATCGTTACATTTAGAATTTGCTCCAACAGTTTCATGGCGTACTGAAAGTACTGCTCGAGTCTTGGCTTCAAACTTCTGTATTGTCCCGCAACTTGCTGAATGATCAACTATGTATCTCCATAGATATTGATATTTGTTATTCCCATCTGAAAGGTTAATTCCAATCCTGTTAAGAGGGCTTCGTATTCTGCCTCATTATTCGTACACTGTTATATTAAGTGATAGGAATACCTTAACATCCCCTGCTCCGGTGTTATAAAGATTAGTTCGATTCCTGCCTTACCGGGCACTATCGTTTGTGATTCTTTATCTTTCTGTGCTGAAGATGCTCCATTGAAGTACAGTTCCCAATGCTGATCATTGGGGTCTTCTAGGCTTATTATCTGTTCGTCTGGCAAGTCGTCGTTGAGAGGCGATTCTGCCGGTAAAGGGTGTCTTTGCGAGAAAGTCTGTTAGGACTTGTCCTTTTACGGTACGAAGCGACACAAAAGTTATATTGAATTACAATAGTATCATCGACCACCTAGCAAGTATGCAGGAAAGCGTCGGTCGGGTCATCAAATATTGCAATGAATTAAACTTCGAAATAAAGTTGACCTTATGAGAAAGCATGTAATGCCTGAGCTTTTGAGTAGCGAAAATCAGGGCCAAACAATGCTTCTCAATAGGAGGATACTTTACTTCCGTAGGAATTAAACGACGGCTTAAGTAGTAGAGAGCGTTTTCTTTTCCCTCATCGTTGACTAGCAGGGCTCCGAGAGAGTCATCTAAAGCCACGGTATAAAGTATCAACGGTCAACCCGGGACTGGAACTACTAAGACAGGAGGTGTCATTAGGTATTGTTTGATGTCATCGAAGGCATGTTGACATTTGGAGTCCCAAGTAAACTTGGCATCCTTCTTAACCAAAGCAGAAAACGACCGACACCTTCCTGACAAATTTGAGATAAAGTGTCGAAGATATGCCAATTTCCCTTAAAAGGATCGTAGTTGTTTCAAGGTTTTAGGAGGCAGCATTTCTAAGATAGCTTTAATCCTCTCTGGATCGATTTCAATTCCACGATGTCGGACAACGAATCCTAAGAATTTCCTGCAGGCGACACCGAAGGCACATTTCAGGGGATTCATCTTAAGATTAAATTGTATTAATCACTCGAAAAGAATTCTCAAATCATACAAGTGATCTTCTTTCAGTTTGTTTTTGATGACCACATCATCCACGTAGAACTCGACTTGGTTGTGAATGAGATCGTCAAAAATCCTCATCATTTCTCTTTGGTATGTTGCTCTTGCGTTCTTCAATCTAAACGGCATCACTGTCTAGTAGTACACTCCAATTGGTGTTCTGAATGCTGTGAGCTTTTCATCTTCCGGTGCCATCTTTATCTATTTGTATCCCGAAGATCCATCCATGAAAGAAAAGATTTCATGCGTTGAAGCGATTTCGATCATCAATTCTGGAATTGGTAGCGGGAATTCATCCTTTAGACATGCTTTATTCAAATCTCTGAAATCCACGCAGATTCTGATCTGACCATTCTTCTTTCTGTCTGGTACCATAATGGCTAACCAAGTCAGGTATTGCTCTTCACGAACAAATTCAGTATCTATTAGCTTCTTAACTTCAGCTATTAGTTGTTGTTCAATCTCTGGATGCATTCTTCTAGGAGCTTGTCTGACTTGAACAGCAGTGTGATCCACTCCTAGCCTCTGAACTGCAACCTCTGGAGCCAATCCTGGCATTTTGTCGTAAATCCAAGCAAAACAGTCTTTAAACTCCATTAATAGCTTGATTATGTTTTTGGAGTCTTCTTTATTGAGTAAGGAGCTAACAAAGGTCGGCCTAGGTTCTTCACTAGTACCTAAATTAACTTCCATTAACTCGTCTATTATAGATTTAATTTCTTCTTTGAATTCTGGTGGAGCATCTCCAATTGGTAGATCTTCGAGATCTTCTAAAGCTTCCAATCAGTCTTCATTAGGCTCGCAAGTGACAACCAAGCAAAATCCCGTATCGTCAACTGATCCTACGGTGCCGAATCCGAGACCATGTTTTGAATTGGGAGGCCGGCTGGCATTATTCCATAATTTTTCAAAATGTTGTGATTGACCTTTTGTCCATCGTCGAGGTAAGACACCACGTTGAATTAAATTTTGAACAAAGGGAGAGTACCACTCAAAAGGCAGTTCCATTAGTTTAGATGAAGCAACATCTTCAAATTGTACATCATTTTTAGTTTTGGAAGAAGAAGCACCACGGTAAAACTTGATGGTTTAGTACCACCACCATGCACTTCCTTAACCACCATACCCTCGATCTTATTAGAATGGATCGGGGTCAGGGTCATAATATGTACATAGTGGTTAATCTTCTCGTACATTGATTTATATTCTTCATTCTTTTCATCTTCGAGAGAAATCTTAAACTGGGGTTTCTTCTAACTTATCGCCGCTGCTTCTTTCTTGATTTGTTCTTCTTCAGAACTGTTATCCCAATCAACGTCGATGACTGGTTTCTTCTGTCCAACTTTTCCAATGTCTCTTCCACGACCTCGTCCCTGGCCTTGACCTCGGGTGCGAGTTCTGGAGAAACCTTCACCATCTCGCCATAAGGGAGTGGTGAGTAACTGTTGGACTAGAATTTCAAGTTCTTCATCGTCTTGCACTTCTTTTGCTTCATTTGGTATGACATTTCTGGAGAAGATTGTTTTCTTTGGAGGCGCGTAGTAGGCTGCATCTTCATGAATTCCAATCCCGTGTACGGAGAATGGTTGCAAGTCACCCTTGATACATTTTCTCCTCCTTTATAATATTTTATGCACTGGTGCAGAGACGATGGTACCATCTGGTTTTCATGGATCCATGGCCGACCCAGTAGAGCATTTAACGATGTCTCAGAATCAATTATATGGAATTTTGCGGTTGTCTTTGCTAAGTCACCGGTTTTCATTAATAGTGCAATCGATCCGAGAGCTCTTTCTCCTTTCTGATTGAAGCCTCTTAATAACATCTTGTCTGCTTCAAGCTCACGAGCATCAATTTCCAAATATGCTAGCGTCTGAAGTTTCATTATGTTGATTGTTGCTCCCGGTTCAACCAACACTCTGGAGAGCGTAAACTTTCCAATAGTGACTGAAATGTATAATGGTCGGTTGTGATCAGCTGTTCCCAGTAAAAGATCATTGTCCGTGAAGGTAACACCTCGCTGTTCTTTTAACGAGCAAACCTCGTCGAAGGAATTACCAGCCATTTGAGCTAAACAAGTCTCTGGATCAAGTAGAGCCTTGATCTGAGCTTCCATCATCTCCTTTGATAGGATCAGAGTGTCGTATATGCTTAGTTTGGCTGGTAGCTTCCTAAGATGGGCTAGCAAGTTATAGTCCACTTTATTACCATGTTCCTGGGTTTCTTCCCAAATGGGCAATTCCTCTGCTGGGGTTGGCTCCTCCCTAAGCAACCACCTGCTTTCCTTTATCCTTTGGACCCATTCTCAGAGGTAGAACTTTTCTGCTTCTTAGGTTGACTTCAGTTACTTGTTTTGAGTCTGGTTCTGGATCTATCGATGTTTCCCCTTCAATTGGAATGACTGACTCTTCTGGAGTTGCTTCAGAATCTGATAACTCTAATTCTATCGCAATTGGAGCTCCTTGAAATTCACAAATGGACTCGTTGCTTGTTGAGCTTTCGTAGCCTCCTTTGTGAACATTTTCTTTGTCGTGGTCATTGAGGTTGTGTATGATCTAAGTCGAGATCAGGATTAAGTCAGTTGTCGCTAGTTACGTAATCGTTTGAAACAGTCAAAATGTAGCCAACACCATAACTCTTATCATTATACAGAGTCAGAAGTTTGAGGGATTTCTCCCTTGAATCGGAAAAAATCATCCTCGGATAAGCAGCCCTTAGTCTACCCTTCGGAGCCTCGATCTTCTTCACTGCTCCTCCTTCTGAGGCGGTTCTTCGATCGCAAGCAATAGTGCCGACTCGGAAGGTTTCAAACTTTGAGTTGAAGCACGCACCGAAGCGTTCTGGATATGATCCATAATTTTCTTTGAAGATTTTGTCTAGATGGTACTCCATCCATCATTGGTCGTGTAAGGGTCTATCAGAACAATAGCATCCATTGAAATAACATTGACAGAACCTCCCTTTTAAGGTTCCTTCATGTATTCCTTTAGGATTGTTATGTTCCCTTTCTGGAGATTGTCATCAAGCCAACTCTTAAAAATGATGCAATCCTCTATCTTGTGCCTGAGCATCCGGTGGTAAGGGCAATAGTTTGGATGATCTTTCTTGTTGACTTCTTCCGGCCTCTTGGGCTCCGGTAGCTGAAAATCTGGTGTCTTCATTAAGCTGCGGAACATCTTCGCTACTGCTTCAGTTTTGAATGGATATTTCTTATTTAGAAAATCTTTTAGGGTATGCTGTGGACGAGGCGGTTGTTCATAATGCTGAGGTGACTGATAGCTCGGTCGAGGCTGTTGATAACCCTGCTGAGGTTGCTGATAGATCTGTTGCGGTTGTTGGTATGTCCGTTGCGGTCGTTGATAACTAGACTGTGGCCGCTCTGGCTATATCTGAACCGGCTGCTTGCCCTTATCTACTGCCGAGACGATTCTAGATTTCTTTTCAAATTCTTTTACAGGCGTCTGCTTATCATTCTTATCCATAAAACTTAACTGCTTTGCCTCTTCTTGCAAGCTCCCGGCCTTGCTAAGCAACTTCTCGAAAATCTTGATTGTAAATCCTTTAAGGAGAAGTGCTATCGGGCCATGGATACTCTTAAGGAAGATGATGACTGCATGCTGTTCTTGAAGCTGTGGTTCACACTTCATGCTTAAGTTCCTCCATCGAAGTATGTAATCCACTAAAGTCTCTTTCGGTTTTTGGTGCTTATTGACCTCATTTTGATGAGGTCTCTTCTCTTCTCTCTCCTTAGTACTTAGGATCTAGCCTTAGGCTTTCCATTTGACTATATTAGAGGACTAGAAATGGAGCCCACCACTTAGAAATTTAAACACCTCTTAAACTCCCTGCAAACCCCATAAGTTTGATTGTAAACACCCAAGTCACTTTGAGGGTTAAAATCAAATGTGGAGGTTTAAAAGATGAGTTCCCTAGAGGACTCTTTGGCCTTAGGACTACCCTGGGTGGCCTGGTCTTGTGAGGGTTGACTTGCACACACATTACACTTTCACACACATTCCAATCCTAAAACCATTAATGCTTAGCTTCACTTCCTGACTCATGTAGGTAATTCATATGGATGGACCTTGACCCCTAGGCTCTGGCTAAGAGGGTTAGGAACAACATAGTGAATGCCTCAACTGAGTCCTCTCATGGCTCTTATGGGCTTGATAGGCTTCATGGCTTAACTAAAGCGATTCCATTTTACTCAAACTTGATCAATCTTCATTTTTCCAAAATTTCAATTTTTGACTCACGGGGCCCTACACCCGCTAAACCTACCAAATACCCTCGAAATTGCTTAAATTTTACAAAATTGCCTAATTTACCCAAAATTCCTCAAAACCAATCCTAAACATTTCCCCCACTCAAATTGATCATCCTTAGCCAACTATACCAAAATTTCCAAAAATATCCCCCAATACCCTCCAAATACCCAAAATGCCCTTCTTAACCAAAAATTCCATAAATTCCCAAAAAATTCAAAAAAATACCAAATATTCCTAGTTTCATTTTTTTTAACTACAACATAAGCCAATTTTGTCAATTTGAGCCAATTTTAGCAAAACCCCCAATTTGACCCATTCTTAACCCAAGTGGACCCAATGTCCCACTAAACCAACCCAATTCAACTCCAATTAACCCCAAATCTTTTCCTAAAGCTTCCTAATATCCCCACATATAAAAAACTAACAAGATTTGCCCCAAATTTGAACCTAAACTCCACCCAAGCATAACCCAAAGTCAAAATCCCCATTTTTGGCCTAAACCCAAACCTAACCCAAATGGGCCCAAATCCCAAAATCAAAGCCCAACCAAAGTTGAAAACTCTTTTTGACACTCCCATGAACATTTATCAACATTAATTTTACATCAAATAAAACCATAGCCCAACCTTAAACCAAGTTAGCCCAATTTGATCCACTTTGGCCCCTTTACTAAAAAGACCCACATTAAATCCAATTCAATTCAAAATCACTTCAAATTTATTCTAAATCACTCATGACACATCCCTAAACTAAACCCAACACTTATTTGGCACAATCTTTTACAAAACTTTCATCCACTAACTTGTTTTAAAACCTAAAAGCCCACCTTTTTAAGACACTTTAAAAGCCCATCCAAAACAATTTCAAAGGCCCAAAACCTATTTCAAAACCCATATGACATCTTCATTGGTTAGCCATTTGATAAAATCACCCCCTAAGTTTTATTTCATCATTTAAACAAACCAAATGCGGCCCCATGAAAATTTTTCATCAAAATGTCTAAAAATTCAAAACCCTTTTTCATGTAATTGACCATGCTTTGCCCCAAGCCACATGGAGCCATGGAGCCATGCATAAGCCATATGTAAGCCTTGAAAGCCACTTTCCACATCACCAAACCATTTATGGCTGGAGAGGGAACACCTTTCCAAACTCCTTCTTAAGACTTTTTAACCCCTTTTATGTCACACTCTAACCCATGCTTAATCAAAATTCTTGGGATCGAGACATCTCCACCTAAAGTCAGTTGAGCCAAACAATTCATTTCAGCCCAAATCAAAATCTTGGAGGGTGAACCCAACCCATTTCCATGGCTTGACCAAATTAAGCTCAAAATAACCCTTCCCCCTTACCACTTAAATCAAACTCCTTTACACATGTCAAGCTTCAATTGAACTCACCAACTTCCACCCCTGACCCCATTGAGCCAGATGGTGACCTAACCCTGCTGGCCAGCCACCTGGGTAGCCAGAAAACGTCACGGTCGAGAGCTCCATGTGAGCCAAAATTTTCAATTCTTCCTTGCTGAGTTGTCCCAGTCCAATTGAACACCATGACTGTTCTTCTCTTGCATAGAGCAGCTGATCCCAAGCCTCAAACCCCCCTAGGAAGCCCTCCAGCCATGTCTATTTAAACCCACCACCCTCTTGGACAAACAAGGTGATGAACCAGACATAAACAAAACTCTGCCAAAATTGCTCCAGGACCTTCTCCCCACCTAGAGCAATTGATCCCCACTGCTCTCCTGCCCTAAACCCCATTGATTGAGCTCAATTTTGGAGCTCAATTCTCAGCACAGAACCAGGAAATCTCTAAAACCTCCACCAAATGCAAATTAAACTCACCCACACTTGCACAGGACCAAGAGAATGAGTTCCCTAGTGAAAGCCCCCTCTCCAGGCCACCCATTTGCTCCAGCCTCTAAGCTTTGAAATCAGCTGTGGATACTTTCATACCTAGACAATTCCTCAGAGCCAGAGACTTCATCTGGAGCTTCCTTGGGTGCAATCGAAGGTGACACAACTCTCTGATTGAAGCTTCACTTCTCAGAGCCAAGGTATAGACCTCTCCTTTCTCCCGAGCTTCTAGTGATTATCTATTTTCATTTACTTAATTTCATAGCATGTAAAACATATGGATGTGTTCGTCTCTTTAAGACGAATCCATAGAGCATAAAAACACGAAAATCCGTTGAGAAATGAGAGAGTTCTTAGGGTTTTAGTGTGGATGGTCACGGGTGCACAGCAGTCGTAGATGATGACCCGGCGCCGTCCGATCGAGCGTGTATCTAGTGGACGGTCTAGATTGCACCGGACCAGAGAACGTTACATGAACCACGGGCCCCTGGAGCATTGAGTCAGATGGCGGCGGCGAATGGGAGCGCGACACGTGGGCTTTCGGAGCTGCCGAGGATGAGTCGGCGCCGCGTGGATAAGTAGAAAAATAGGATTTTTTCTATTTATTTAAATACCCAGAACTTAGAAAATCCATATCTTTGTGTAGAAAAATTATAAAATAAACTAAAAATACACTCTTGCTCAGTGAACAGAGGAGAATAATGTAGAAAAGAAATCAAGTTATTTTGATGAGTGTTTTATTTTTAATTAATTATTTACTTATTTCAGTATTTTGATTCTTCATTTGCAAAGACAATTCACCATGGCATGAGACCATAGGGCTTTTGAAGCCTCTGATCTTGGGAACATTCCCTTAATGTTTCAAGGTTAGAAACCATCTCTATGGAAAGTTATGTATTTTTCAAGTTTATGTCATTGTTTTTGGTATTTTAATTCCAATAATTAGCACATTATCAAATAAATTCTCGGAAAATTTGGGGAAGTTTCTTAGGACCAGAGAACCCTAGGATAATTATATTTTGAGTTAACTCATTAAGAATAACCCTAATTGACCTAATTACTCAAAACTGAACTTTAATTAATTAGGGTTAACCACACATTAAGATAACTTGAAATTAATTCTCCATTAATCTTTAAGATACAGAGAACCTTGAATAAAAATTTGAAGTCAATTGGAAATGTTTAGCTCCACTAAATGAATTAATTAAGACACATGATTAAAATTAAACTTTAAAAATCCATAACTCCAAAAATACATTTCAAAAATTCACCAAATTGGTTTTGTGGGCTCTCTTCAGAGGAGTCTATAAAAATTAAAATTGGAATTTTCTAAATTTTTTTATTTTTAATCATATTTTAATATTTTAAATAATTAAAAAAATTAAAAAAATCATAAAAAATATTAAAAATCATAAAAATATCATATTTTAACTCTTAATCACTTAGGAACAAACCAAATATTTTTCCCATGTCTCAAAGTAAAGATATTAAATTTTAAATGCTTAAAATAATTTTTAATATTAAAAAATGTATTTTTCCAACCTTTTCACTAAATTAATTCCAATAAATCAAAGAAAAATCAAAAAATTGTAAATTTTATTTCTCTGAACTCCTTGAGGTCAGAGAGATTTAAGAAAAATATAAAATTCATTTTTCAACTTTAATTTTATTTTATAATTAATTAATACTCCAAAAATCAAAATAATTATAATAAATAAAATATAATTTAAAAAATCACTAAAATTGGTCCAAGTGGACCTCTGGTCATTAGGAACTTCCCATAATTTTTTTAAGAACAAAAACTTGCCTTGGTCATGTTGTTGAATTTCCATTGAAAACTCTTATTTTTCACTAAAAATAATTATATAAATAAATTAAATTCAGAAAAATCACATGTTCTCCTCTAATGTCCTAATTGACATATGAATGAAGTGACATAAGAATTTCAAGTTCATTTGAAATCAATTTAGTGAGTTATTAAATAAATAAGCCTAAAAGGGCATAAATGTAATTAAAGAATTTAAACCCCTTTATTAAAATTTTAGGTTTAATTAAAATGGAGGGTAAAATATTTGATTTTATCTTTTTTGGATGATTGAAACTTTGGGAAATTTAAAGGGTAGGAACCCATTAATCACTCTTAGTAAACCAAAATGAAACTTTAATTATTTAAATAATTTAAATTTTATGGAAGATTAATGAATATTTGAATTGTTAAAAAAAAATAGGGATATAATATGAGAGGATATTAATTCTTTCATAAAAAATCCCTAAATAAATCACTTTAATAATATTTGACTCTTAATTAAGATTAAAATGATAATCCAAACTAATTAAATTAAAAATTAAAAAAATAACCCTTAAATTAAAGAAAAGTTTAAAATATTAAATAATTTAATAATTAAATTAAATTAAATTAAATTAAATTAAATTAAATTGAACTAAGTAAAAGTTAAATTAAAATTAAAATTAAATTAAATTAACATTTTAACAATTAAGTTAAGTTAAATTAAAAAATATTTAAATTAAATTAAATTAAATTATATTAAATCAAATTTAAATTAAATTAAGTTAACATCATTCAATAATAAAAGTAAAACGAATTTAGAATATTAAGATCACCTAAAGTATAAGGATTTAAACCAAAGAATAATTTGAACACTATTCCAAAATTAAAATTATTAATTAAAATGTCATAATTAAACTAAATCACTTTAAACTATTAACTCAAACTTCAAATTAAGAAAGATTAAAATTCTCAACAAACTAACTTGCCCCTAAAGGCTTTAATTATTATAACTCTTAAATATAACATTAAGTGAGATGCCACTTCATTCATCAGGTAATCAAATGCCCAAGTTCACTTAGCAAGAGACAAAGCTTAACTAAACTCTTGGATGATTGATTCACCTGTGTAATTAAATTTACTTGGATTCGAAATAATCTCAGAAATATCGAAAAGATGTTTAGGACTCGTCCTAAGCACTTTCTCAATATGACGAGATGTTTTAGAAGAACAATTGAATTTAATTGTTTTTTAATGAAGAAAATCATCCTTAAACAAAACACAAGAACCTAGACGTCATAGGAGATGACTAGTTATAGGATTAGGACTTTGGTAGACAACCAAAACCTTCCCTTAGCTTTACCTAGGTACTTGTTATAAATATTTAAATGCCGTAATATATGTTTTAAGTGCAGCATTGGGATGAAGGGAAGAACCTCCAGGTATGCTTTTATTTTATTGCAATTTACTTTATTGCAAATTACTTACGGGCATTGGACTTTACTTTTTCTTGCATGTTAAACAAGATTGTTGCATGAAAATCAAAACCTTTAAGATAGTCCCCGAACTGAAACCAAAACTAAATTAAAAGTCATCACAAGATAAAATTCACCACCACAACATTCCAAAATATAAAACAACTCAAAATTTAATCACAAACAGAACAACAAAACTACAATTGCAACTAAATTAAAACGTCTCGTTGAATGATCGGGAATACCTCAGATGATGTAACCCAGGTGTTGCTAACGAGATTTCCCTCTGTCTAAATGAAAGTGTGGAACTCATTCAGTTGAGTTTAGCAAATTCATCTGGACTAAGTGAATTCAATGAAAATAACGGTGCCGGGATGACGAAACCGTGGGATCTTAATCGGTTTTGTTTAAACAACTTTAAGATTTGTTTTAATTAAAATATTAAAAATATTTGGACTTTAAGATTTCTAAACAAAAACACTTCTCTCATCTCCCGATTTTCACCTTCTAAAACTAAACCTCTGCAACAACAAGGAGCTCGGAGCATGGTGGGCAGCACGACCATCGTCATTAGCAAAACTCGGGTCTACTTCAGCAAAACCTTTCTTAGAATGAAATAACCAAGCCATAGGACTTTGAAGTAATTTGCCTAGTGCAACATTAATCCTCAACTCTTCATTAGGCATTTGCATAATCATGTTATGCAAGCCCTAACTGGTCTTAGGACTCCGAGGTAGTCGTTCGGTACGACATAAACCCTCACATCTTCGAGGCTATTTGTATGATTTTGTCATACAAATATAAGTCCTAATTAATTAAAATTGGGAGGATTGAAACATTAAATAATTCTCCTGATATGAAATCGAACCATAGGATAGTCTGGGAAGTTGCCAAGGTTCCCCTTGAATCCTCAACTTCTCCTACTTCTCTTCCTTTGGACTCCTGAAAATAACTGTTCCCCTTTTGAAATTCCAAAATGCAATCCTTTGAAAACCTTAAACTTTGAAATTCTTGAGAGTAAAACCACTGATCATTATTGAGAGTTTTCTTAAATGATTCCCTTCATTTAAGATGTAATTAACTATAGGGGCTTGCCCTTATAGGGAACTTTAAGAACCCAGATAATATAAACCCTACTTAATTTCTTTATATTAAGCAGGGGAACTTGTCGGCTTATAAAATTGGTTCGCAGACCAAACAGATGTCACAAATCTTCTAGTTTATTTAATTGAGCCCCATCGTCAAGCAGTGTGTTTGTCCTTCGGGATAGATATGCGGTTTGTGATGTGGTGCTCGTTTATATAAACTATTTGGGATGTGAGATCGATTTGATTTCATATCTTAAAATTTTCAAACTTAAAATTATTTTCAAAATCAAATGCTACTTTCTAAATTATATATATATATTTAAATTAAATTTAAAATCTAAAATTCGCCGACAATTTCTGTAGGCGATCCCTTTTCAAAATACAACACTCAACCTAAAAATATGCCGACAGTGCTCCACCACTAGATCACCGATGGTGATGTGGTACCGAGCCCCGGAAAACCGCTTAATGAAGAGGTTTTCCAATTCTGCAAAGGTCTTAACTGAACCATTTGGCAATTCTGCGTACTATTCGAAGGTGATCCCTGACAGGCTACTGACGAACTGACGAAAGAGTAAAGCATCGCTCCCACTGGCATTGTAGGAACTAGCACAAAAATGTGCGACATGCTGCTAGGGGTTTCCCGTTCCATCAAAAGTCTTAAATAGAGGTGGTATGAAGCCTTTCGGGTATTGGACTGCATCGAAATCTTTGGTCTACCCGGGTGAATATATGCTCTGTTCTTAGGTTGTGATAAGGCTTCTCGCACCTGTTGTTCTACCATGTTTTTAATGTCCTTTTTGGGAATCATATTCTGTGTAGAATCCTTCCGTGGTGGCTCATCTCCATTGACGGATGTGATCTCTTTTCCTCCATCTACAATATTGATGATCTCTGGGGGTGTTTCTTTCTGAGGTTGTACCTGACTTTGGAGAGTGGCTAAAGCAGCAGCCATCTCTTCCATCCTCTTTGTCATCTGGGAAATTGTGTCATCTTTTTTCCCGAAGCCGTGCTCTCATCACTTCCGGTTCATCTCTTTCCGCAGCTACCGGAGCATCTTGCGAAGCTGATGATGCTTGTGTCTCAACCATATTGATCTCGACATACTCCTCATCCATGAACTCTGATGAATCAACCTCATTTTCCAACTTTTCTCCTCTTTCTTTCGCCAACCGTCGGATATCCGTCCTTAGCTTTCCTATAGCATCCTCGAGGGGTCCCTTCCAGACGGTCTCGCGGTTATTGTGTAATAGTTGTTGAACTTCTTTTTCGGGAGTTTCTTTTATTGTAATAGCACTTTCTTCTGATTCAGGCTCTTAGACAAAGCTTTTCTTCTCAGGACATTGTGTTGGTCTCGGCTCGATAATAATAGGTCGCCACTCCCTCCTTGCAGCAGAAGGCCTAGGACCGGACGGTCTATCGACTATATGCTGGTAGGTGGTGTCCTCCCTAATATGATGGCTCGATACAACAACAGGTGAACTATCTCTCATTTTCTTCCTTGGTTTCTCTACGGCAGTGACAGGCTCTACTCACGGTCCGAGGCGGGATCTAGCTGGCACTCGTCCCATTCTTCTTAGGATTTCTGACACAGGGCATCTTTCTTTCTTTGCCAATTTTTTTATCACAGCTTGTAGTCGAGCAGATGGCATAGTCTTAACCCTTTTTCTTTTGTAGTTACTATAGTATGCAGGTAGGGGTAATGTAGCGGCAATCCTTCGGACGTCTTCTTCATCCGATGCAGCAAAGAGGGGGTGAAACCTACTCCCTTCCAAAAGAGGTATATACTCAGGAAGTTCAGGGATCTCTTCCAGGAAAGCAACTTCAGCGGCCTTGGCTTTCTCAATCCTGACTATCTTTCTGCTTCTATTTCTCCTTTGAGTTCGAGTTAGGGGTGCAACTCTTGAACTGGACCCAATCTCGGAAATAGATGGTATTGTAGCAAAATCTATACCCTTCACGGTGACAGGCTCATCAAGGACTTCGATCTCCTTCCCCTTCAGTTTGGTAGAAGCCAGGGTAGGTGCAGAGATGACTAGACCGGTAGGGGTAGAGACAACAATCCTCCTACGAACAACAGTACTTCTTTCAGCTGGAACCTTTGCAGGGGAGGGAATTCTTGAGTCGACTTCAGGCTGAACTCAATCAGGGGTTTCTCAGTTTCTGGCACTTTGTCCATTAGTGCGAAGAGAGTGATGTCAGTGAACTTGATATCTGCATTACTGAATCCTTGTCCGAAACGGATGATCCCATTGTCAGGCAGCTTATCCTTGTAGACAACCAAGTCCAGTCCGTTGGTGAAGGAGAAGATTTGGGCAGTCATTTTCTGCAGGGCAAATTCTGAACGTTAGTCCCGAATTATGCTTCCCTTTGTCGCAAAACTTAGGACGAAAAAAGAAAGAGTCCGAACACATTTTCATTTATCTTAGTGTATTTATGATTTCTTAGAGAATTCATTTATTAAAAGAGTCGTTTGTTAGGGGATTTTTTTGTTAGGAAGAAAACAATTAAAGGAGGAAGGTTATAGAAAAGGTAAAGGACCCGATTCAGAATTGGAAAGGAAGAGAAAGTCTAGCAAAACTTCTCTACCCGATGGACCGCTCCTAAGCTAACACTTATTGGGGGTCCACCCCACCTCAGAAAGAGGAAAAAGGATTTTAGGACCTCTTTATTTAGGGGTGTCTAAACAGTGGCTCCTAAATTTGAGAGAAGTTGGCTATACCTGTTCAAGATAGAAATGAACGTGGTATGACAACGGAAAGAATGGTAGTTTGCTCCACTAGGGACATCGATACACTACCAATTTATGAAAGCAAAACCATCTTATTAAAATGGAGAGAGGAACCAATCTCCAGCGGAGTCGCCAGAAATTTTATGGCTTATTTTAGGTTGTGCGTTGTATTTGGACAAGGGGTCGCCTAACAGAAATTGTCGGATAATTTTAAATTTTTAAGTTTAATTTAAATATATATAATTTGGAAAGTGTTGACCTCATTTTTGATGAGGTCTTCTCTTCTTCTCTTTAGTACTTAGGATCTAGCCTTAGGCTTTTCCTTTGACTGTCTTAGAGGACTAGAATTGGGACCCACCTTTTAGAAATTCAAACCACTTCTAAGCTCCCGCAAACTCCACAAACTTGACTATAGACCCCTAATCACCTAGAGGGTTGAAATCAAATGTGGAAGTTTAAAGGATGAGTTCCTATAGGACTCTTTGGCCTTAGAGCGCCCTGCAGGTGGCTGATCGCAGTGAAGGGGCTGACTTACACATACACTTACATACACACTACACTTACATACACACTACACTTACACACTACATTTCCACACACTTCCTAAAACCACACCCATACCCAACTTAACCTCCTGACTCATGTAGGTGATTCACATGGATGGTCCTTAACCCCTAAGCTCTTGCGTAAGAGGGTTAGGAACAACATAGTGAATGCCTCAAATGAGTCCTTTCATGGCTCATATGGGCTTGAAATGGCTTCATGGCTCAACCAAAATGATTTCTTTCCACCTAGATTCACCCAATCTTCAATTTCCCAAATTTTCAATTTTTGACCCCCGGGACCCTACACCTACTAAACCTACCCAAAACCCTTGAAATTACCCAAATTTTTGCAAAATTTCTAAATTACCCAAAATTTTCCAAAATCAATTCCAAATATCTCCACATCACTCAAACTGATCATCCATACCCAAAAATACCAAAGATTCCAAAATACCTCCCAATACCCTCCAAATACCCAAAATACCCTTCTTGGCCTAAAAATCCAAAAATTCAGAAAATTCCCAAAAAATTCCAGAAAATCCTAAATATTCCCAATTTCATTTTGTCCAACTACACCATGGGCCAATTTTGTCAATTTACCCTACTTTTGTCAAAACCCTCAAATTGACCCATTTTAACCCAAAGTGAACCCAATGTCAAACCAAACCTACCCAATTGACCCCAATTTTGGTCCAATTCAATTCTAAACTTCAATTAAACATCCCCAAAACCAATCTAGACCAAATCCAAGTCCAATTTGGTTGACATTTGGATCCAATTCCACTTTTGGCCTTAAAGCCCAATTTGGACCCATGACCCAAACCTAACTCAAACTCACCCAATTCAACTCCAATTAACCCCAAACCTTTTCTAAATCCTCCTTAACATCCCCAAAAACAAAACCCTAGCATGATTTGCCCAAAATTTGAACCCAAACCCCACTCAAACTCAACCCAAAGCTAAAAGGCCCATTTTCGACCTAAACCCAAACCTAACCCAAATGAACCCAAACCCCAAAATCAAAACCCAACCAAAGTCAAAACTCCTTTGAAACACTCCCATAAACATTTCTCAACATTAATTTTACATCAATTTCAACCCTAGCTCAACATTGGCCCAACTTGGCCCACTTGGACCTATATTGGCCCATTCACCAAAAGAATTCAAATCCAACCCAATTCAAGCCCAAACTACCCCAAATTTGCTTCAAGTCACTCATGACACATCCATGAGCTAAACCCAACAATTATTTGGCCCAACCTCTTTACAAAATTTCATCCCAAAATCCATTTTAAAATTCAAAAGCCCACTTTCCTAATCCATCTTAAAAGCCCATCTAAAACCCTTTCAAAAAAGCCCAAAATTCTTCCAAAGCCCATATGACATTTCCCCTCATCATACTTTCAATTAAAATCATCCCTAAGTCCTAAATTCATCATCAAATAATTCCAAATCAAGCCTCATGCCAAATCACCCCTAAATACCAAAATTTTCCTTAAATCCATTTCCATGAAATTGACTTCACTTTTCCCAAGCCAAATGGAGCCATGGAGCCATGCACAAGCCATATGCAAGCCATGAGAGCCTCTTTACATGTCACCATGCCATTTTGGGCAAAAGGAGGAGGCTCTTTCCTTAATTCCTAAAGGTGATTAACCACTTCCATGACTCCACTAAACCATGCTTAAGCCTAATCGTACTTGGATTGTGACTTGACCCCACTAATCAAGCTGATCCAAATCACTTTCTCCTCAGCCTAAACCAGGCCTTGGGTGGTGTACCTAGCCCAAATGGGTGGGTTGACCCATTTAGGTCCAAATCTAGCCATGCCCCATTCCACTTTGGATCAAAGCCTTTACACATGTCCATGGCCAATTGATTGCACAAACCTCCAGCCCTGACCCACCCGACCTCGAGGGTGACCCATGCTCGGCCGGCCGGCCACTGAGCCGCCGGAAAACACCATGGCCGAGAGCTCACATGTGAGCCAACATTGAAATTCTCACTTGCTGAGCTGCCCCATCCCCGCGCTACCATGGCCGATCTTCTCCTCACCGGAGCAAGCTCGATCCCAAGCCCTAACTCCCCCAGAGGCCCCCCACCAGCTCTATTTAAACTCCACCCCTCTCGGCCATGAGAAGGAGAGAAGCACAAACCTTGCCAAAACTCGCCAAAATTGTTCCGTACCCTCCTCCATCCTTAGAGCATTTGATCCCCAGTGAAATCCCCCGCCATTTCTCCTCCGTAAGCTCAATTTCGAGTCGAAATTCCACCCAAAACCAGGACACTTCTCCACAAGTGAGCCAATTCCCAAATTGATTGGCTCTACACCTTCACCGGACCAAGGGAAGGTGTCCACCATCAAAAGCCCCATCTCCAAAGCCACCCAGCTTGCTCCAGCCTCCAAGCTTTGTGATCGGGCTTGGTCGAAATCATATCCAGACACTCCCGGATCAGAGACTTCATCCGGAGCTTCGCTGGAACCCAATCGAAGGTTCAACAACTCTCAGATTGAAGCCACACTTCTCTGAGCCAAGGTATGAGCTAACTCTTCATCCCGAGCTTCTGGAGATTCTCCATTTCAAATGCCTTAGTTTCAATGCATGTTAACCGTATAGATGTGTTCGTCTCTTCAAGACGAATCCATAGAGTATAAGAACATGAAAATCCATTGAGAATCGAGTGAGATCTTAGGGATTTATTGTGGACGGCTCTCGGGTGAGAACACTTGGGGACGATGAACGGATGCCGTCCATTCAATACACGCGCGGACGGACGGCTCAGATGGCGTCGGACCAGGAGACGGTACGAGAACCGTGGGGACCGGGCTGCCGACTCGGGTGGCGGCGTCGAATGGGAGCGCGCCGCGTGGTCTTTCGGAGTCGCCGAGGATGCGCCGGCGCCGCGTGGATAAATAGAAAAATAGGGTATTTTCCGATTTATTTAATTCCCTAAACTTCAAAAATTCATATCTCCGTGTAGAAAAATCAGAAAAATAAAATAAAAATACCCTCTCGCTCGCTGAAGAGAGGAGAATAATGTGGAAAAGAAATCAGTTAATTTCATCAAATATTTTATTTTTTATAATTTATTTACTCTCTCGCATTGTTTTAATTCTCCATGCATGCATACAATTCACCATGGCATGAGACCATAGGGCTTTTGAAGCCTCTAAATTTGGGAACATTCCCCGAATTTTCCAAAGTCGAGGCCATCCCTATGAAGAGTTCTTGATTTTTCAAGTTCAGAGTCACTGTTTTGAGTATTTTAATTCCAAGTAAATAGCATGTTGTGAAATAAGTTCTAGGAAAATTTAGTGATGTTCCTTATGACCAGAGAACCCTAGGAAAAATAGATTTTGGCTTAGTTCATTCAAAACAACCCTAATCGGCTTAAACACCCAAAATAGGTCTTTAATTAATTAGAGTTAACCAGGCATCAAATTGACTTGAAATCAATTCTCCACTGACCTTTAGGATCAGAGGAATCCACCATAAAAGTTTGAGGTCAATTGGACTTGGGTAGCCCCACTAATTGGGTTGATTAAGCCACTTAGCCATTTTAAACTTTAAAAATTCATAACTTTTAAAATACTTTTCAAAAATTCACCAAATTGGTTTTGGAGCCTCTCTGTTATCAGGGGAACCTAAGAAAATTAAAATTTCAATTTTCTAAAAAAGTTGATTTTTAATAATATTTTAATATTTTTAATAATTAAAAAATAATAAAAATCACAAAAATAATAAAATGCACCAAAATGTCACATTTTGAATTTTAATCACTTAGGAACAAATCCCATATTTTTCCTATGTTTATTTAGTGAGATATTAAATTTTAAAAGCTTTAAGGTAATTTTAAAATTAAAAAAATGTATTTTCTAGCATTTTCACCAAAATAATTATAATAAATCACAAAAAAATCAGAAAATTGCAAAATTTGCCTCTCTGGTTTCCTTGATATTAGAGAGATTTTTAAAAAATATAAAATCCATTTTTCAACATTTATTTTATTTTTAAATTAATTAACACTCCAAAACTTAAAATAATTATAATAAAAATAATATAATTCAAAAAATCACCAAAATTGGTCCAAGTGCTTCTCTGGTCATTAGGAATGTCCCCTAATTTTCTTAAGGACAGAAACTTTCCTTTGGTCATGTTATCAAATTTTCCTTGAAAATCTCTATTTTCCACCAAAAATAATTATATAAATAAATTAAATACAGAAAAATCACATTTTCTCCTCTCATGTCTTTATTGACATATGAGTGAAGTCACATAAAAATTTCAAGTTCATTTGAGTTCAATTTAGTGAGTTATGAAATTATTAAGCTTAAGGGGTAAAATGGTAATTAAACTTTTAACCCTTAATTAAAACTTTAGGTTTAATAAAAAATCAACAAGTAAAATATTTGATCTTAATCTGATTTGGATGATTGAAATTTAAATAATTAAAGGGTAGAAACCCATTAAACAATTTTAAAATGATTAAACTTTAGTCAAATAACAGATTAAATTTGGAAGAATAATAAATTGGAATTATTAAAATAAGGGATATTTATTAGGAAGAGATTTATTCTTTAATTTAAAAATCCCTAAACTAATTATATCATTAATACTTAACTCTTAATTAAAATGATAACTCAAATTTAAAATATTAAAAGACTTAATTAAATTATTAAACTCTTTTAAAATTTCAATTAAAATTAAAAATAAAGTAAATTAAAATTAAATTAAAATTAAATTAAATTAAACTAAATTAAAATTAAATTAAAATTAAATTAAATTAAAATTAAATTAAATTAAATTAAATTAAATAATTAAATTAAATTAAAATTAAATTAAATTAGATTAAATTAAATAATAAAACAAATTAAATAATTAAATTAAATTAAATTAAAAAATTAAAAATTAAATTAAAAAATTAAAAATTAAATTAAATTAAATTAAATTAAATTAAATTAAATTAAATTAAATTAAATTAAATAATTAAATTAAATTAAATTAAATCAAATTAAATTAAAATTAAATCAAATTAATTAAACATCAAATCAAATTAAATTAAATTAAATTAAATTAAAACTCAATTAAATTAAATTAAATTGAATTAAATATAACATCACCTAAAACAAGAAAGAAACTAAATATAAAACAACTTGAACACTATTCCAAATTTAAACTCTTTAACTTAAACCAAATCATTTGAATAATAATTTACCCTTGAAAGCTTTAGTTATCAGAACTCCTAAATAAAACATTAAATGAAGTGTTACTTCACTCATAGGATATTCAAATGTCCTAGTTCACTGAGCAAGTTAACAAAACTTGAAAACCTCGGACGATCGATTCATTTATATAATTAAATTCATTCGGACTTAAAACAATCCTAGAAATATCGAAAAGATGTTTAAGATCCTTCTTAAGCACTTCCTCAATATGATAGGACATTTATAAGAACAATCGAATTTGATTATTCTTTCGATGAAGAAAATCGTCTTTAAAACAAAAAAAAAACACAAAGAACCTAGACGTCATAGGAGATGACTAGCTATAGGATTAGGAATTTGGTAGAAAACCATAACCTTTCCCTTAGCTTTATCTAGGAACTTGCTTAAATATTCTAATTATGTTTTAAGTGCAGCTTGGGATGACGGGAAGACCCTCCAGGTACGCTTTTATTTTATTGCAATTCACTCTCTTGCAATTTACTTTCTCGCAATTTACTTTCTTGCAATTTACTTTATTGCAAATGCACTTTACTTTTCTTGCATGATAAAACAACTGTTGCATGAAAACCCACACCTTTAGGATAGTCCCTAAAACCGAAACCAAAACTAAGTTAAAAGTCATCGCAAGATAAAATTCACCGCCACAACATTTCAAAATATAAAACAACTCAAAATTTAATCACAAACATAACACAAAACTACAATTGCAACTAAATTAAAACGTCCTGTTGGATGATCGGGAATACCTCGGATGATGTAACCTACGTGTTGCTAACGGGATTTCCCACGGTCTAAATGAAAGTGTGGAACTCATTCAGCTGAGTTTAGCAAATTCATCCGGACTAAGTGAATCCGATAAAAATAATGATGCCGGAAGGATGGAACCGTGGGATCTTAACCGGTGTCGTTATAATCAACTTTAAGATTTGTTTTAATTAAAACGTAAAAAACACTTGGAAATTAAGATTTTCTCTAAACCAAAACACTTTTCTCATCTCCCGATTTATAATTTCTAAAACTAAACCTCCGCAACAACAAGGAGCTTGGAGCATGGTGGGCAAGCACGCCCATCGTCGTCGACGAAAACTTGAACCTACTTCGAAGAAAACCTTCTTAGAATTAAACAACAAAGCCATAGGACTTCGAGGTAGCTTGCCAAGTGCAACATAAATCCTCAACTCTTCGTTAGGCATTTGCATTGCAAATTAAGCCCTAACCGGTCTTAGGATTCCGAGGTAGTCGTCCGATACGACAATAAACCCTCACATCTTCTAGGCTATTTGTTTGATTTTATCATACAAATATAAGCCCTAATTAATTAAAATTGGCAAGATCAAAATATTTAAATAAGTATTAGGACTTTCCTAAACTCAAGCCAAACGATAGGATAGTCGGGAAATTACCGAAGTTCACTTCGAATCAGTGATTTCTCCTACCTTTCTTCCTTTGGATTCACAAAACAAAATGTTCCAAGTTTGATCCATTCCCTATTGAAATTCCAAAATTTAATCTTTGAAAACCTTAAACTTTGAAATTCTTGAGAGCAGAATTATTGGTTATTATCGAGAGTTTTCTTAGGTGATTCCCGTCACTTAAGATGTAATTAACTATAGGGCTTGCCCTTATAGGGAATTTAAAGAACCCGTGTAATATAAACCCTCGTTTAATACTTTCATATTAAGCAGGGAATTTGTCGGCTTATAAAATTGGTTCGCGTACCAAACGGATGTCACAAAACTTCTAGTTTATTTGATCGAGCCCCACCGTCAAGTGCTGTGTCTATCCTTAGGGATAGATACATGGTTTATGGTGCGGTGCTCGTTTATATAAACTATTTGGGATGTGAGATCGGTTCAATCTCAAATTTAAAATTATTTTCAAAATCAAATACTACTTTCTAAATTATATATATATTTAAATTAAATTTAAAATTTAAATTCGCCGACAACTTCTGTTAGGCGACCCCTTTTAAAAATACAACACAACCTAAAAATAGTGCCGACAGAAAGTAGCATTTGATTTTCAAAATAACTTTAAGTTTAAAAATTTTAAGATATGAAATCAAACCGATCTCACATCCCAAATAGTTTATATAAACGAGCACCACACCACAAACCGTGTATCTATCCTGAAGAATAGACACATTGCTTGATGATGGGGTTCGATTAAATAGACTAGAAGATTTGTGACATCTGTTTGGTTTGCAAACCAATTTTATATGCCGACAAGTTCCCCTGCTTAATATAAAGAAATTATGCAGGGTTTATATTGCCTGAGTTCTTAAAGTTCCCTATAAGGGCATGCCCCTATAGTTAATTACATCTTAAACGACGGGAATCATTTAAGAAAACTCTAGATAATGATCAGTGGTTTTTCTCAAGAATTTCAAAGTTTAAGGTTTTCATAGGATTGGATTTTGAAAATTTCAAAAGGGATTTAGTCAAATTTGGAAGAGTTTATTTTAAGAGTCCAATGGAAGAGAGGTAGGAGAAGTTGAGGATCCAAGAAGAATCTTGGCAACTTCCCAAACTATCCTATTGTTTGGCTTCAATTTAAGAGTTTTTTTAGTGTTGTAATCCTGCCAATTTTATTTAATTAAGACTTATATTTGTATGCCTTAATCATAAAAATAGCCTCGAAGATGTGAGGGTTTATGTCGTACCAAACGACTATCTCGTAATCCTAAGACCGGTTAGGGCTTAATTTACATAATATGATTATGCAAATGCCTAACAAAAAGTTAAGGATTTATGTTGCACTAAGCAAACTACCTCGAAATCCTATGGCTTGGTTATTTAATTCTAAAAAAGGTTTTGCTGATGTAGATTACAGTTTTGCTCATGACGATGGTTGTGCTGCCCACTATGCTCCAAGTTCCTTGTCGTTGCAGGGGTTTAGTTTTAGAAAGAGACAATCAGGAGATGAGAGAAGTGTTCTGGTTTAGAAAAGTCTTAAGGTTCAGGTGATTTAATATTTTGTTAGGGGAATCTTAAAGTTGGTTATAACAACACCGGTTAAGATCCTACGGTTCCATCCTTCTGGCACCGTTATTTTTATCGGATTCACTTAGTCGAGATGAATTTGCTAAACTCAACTGAATGAGTTCCACACTTTCATTTAGACTGTGGGAAATCCCGTTATTCCCGATCATCCAACAAGACGTTTTAATTTAGTTGTAGTTATAGTTTTGTTGTTCTGTTTGTGATTAAATTTTGAGTTGTTTTATATTTTAAAATATTGTGGCGGTGAATTTTATCTTATTGTGACTTTTAATTTTAGTTTTGGGTTTCAGTTTTGTGGTTATCCTTAAGGTTTCAGTTTTCATGCAACAATCTTGTTTAACATGCAAGAAATGTAAAGCGTAGTACATGTAAGTAACTTGCAATAAAATAAAAGCGTACCTGGAGGGTCTTCCCGTCATTCCAAGTATTTATATAATTTGCAAGAAAACACCTAGGTAAAACTAAGGGAAGGTTTTGGTTGTCTATCAAAGTCTTAATCCTATAGCTAGTCAATTCCTTTGACGTCTAGGTTCTTGATATTTTGTGGATGATTTTCTTTATCAAAGAACAATTAAGTTCAGTTGTTCTTCTAAAGTATCTCATCATATTGAGAATGTGCTTAGGACGAATCTTAAACATCTTTTCAATATTTCCGAGATTATTTCGAGTCTAAATGAACTTTTATTGTAGAGATGAATCAATCATCCGGAAATTTTTAGTCAAGTTTTACCTCTTGCTCAGCGAACTTAGGATATTTGATTATCCCATGAATGAAGTGATGTTTCACTTGATGTTCCATTTAAGAGTTATGATAATGAAAGCCTTTAGGGGCAAATAAATTCATTAAGAATTTCAACGATTTAAAATTAGAATTAATGTTTTAAGGTGATTTAATTTAGTTACAAATATTTAATAAATTTAAGTTTGGAATAGTGTTCAAGTTGTTTTATTATTAAGTGTTTTAAACTATTTGAATTGAAAGAGGAGTTTAAATTATTTAATTTAGACTTTAATGATTTAATTTTAATTTAATTGCAATATTCTAGATTAACTTTTAATTGGTTTGATTTTTTCTTAATTAAGAGTTATTTTTGTGAAAATGATTTTGATGTTTCAAGTTTATTTTAAATTTGCTTTCAAGTGATTTTTTAAATTAATAATAATTTCTATTTAATTATCAAGTTTTTTAATGTTTTAAGTTTTAATTTAATTAAGGGTTACCTTTTCTTTATTATTAATTTATTTATTTCAATTATCATCTTAAGTTTAATTAAGAGTTAAATATAATTAAAGTGACTCATTTGGGGATTTTAGTTTAAGTGATTATAGTCTCTCTAAATTATATCCCCATTTTAATAATCCAAATTTTTTTTAATTATTCTTCCAAAATTCAAATTATTTAATTAATTAAGCTTTCATAATTTTTTTGGTTTATTAAAAGTGATCAATGAGTTCCTACCCTTTTATTTTCCAAAGTTTTAACCATCTAAGAAAGAATTAAGATCAAATATTTTACCCCCCCATTTTGATTAAACCTAAAGTTTTAATTAGGGCTTAAAATTCTTAATTATTAATATGTCCTTTTAAGCTTAATTATTTCATAACTTATCAAATTGAGCTCAAATGAGCTTGAAATTTTTATCAGTCATATGTCAATTAAGACATTAGAGGAGAAAATGTGATTTTTCTGAATTTAATTTAATTTATATATTTATTTTAATGAAAAATAGGGATTTTCAATGAAAATTCAACAACATGACTAAGGCGAGGTTTCTGTCCTTAAGAAAATTATGGGATGTTCCTAACGATAAGAGGACCACTAGGACCAATTTTAGTGATTTTTTTAATTTTATTTTATTTATTATAATTATTTTGAGTTTTGGAGTATTAATCAATTATAAAATAAAATTAAGGTCGAAAAATAGATTTTATATTTTTTATAAATCTCTCTAACCTCAAGGAGTCTAGAGAAACAAATTTTATAATTTTATAATTTTTCTTTGATTTATTAGAATTAATTTAGTGAAAATGTTGAAAAATTCATTTTTTTTATTCAAAAATTGTTTTAGGGCTTTAAAATTCAATATCTATACTTTGAGGCTTAGAAAAATTTTTTTGTTTGTTCTTAGGTGATTAGGAGGTGAAATATGACATTTTTATGATTCTTAATATTTTTGTGATTTTTATGATTTTTTAATTATTAAAATATTAAAAATATGATTAAAAATGAAAATTTTTATAAAATTCCAATTTTAATTTTTTTTGACTCCTCTATTACCAGAGAAGTCTGAAAATTAATTTGGTGAATTTTTAAAATGTATTTGGAGTTATGAATTTTCAAAGTTTAATTTTACTCATTTGACTTGATTAATCCATTTAGTGGAGTTAAACATTTCCAATTGATTCCAAATTTTTATGTGAGGTCCCTCTGATCCTAAAGATCAGTGGAGAATTGTTTTCATGTTCTTTTGATGTGTGGTAAACCCTAATTAATTAAAATTTTGTTTTGAGTAATTAGGCCAATTAGGGTTATTCTTAATGAAATAACTCAAAACATAATTATCCTAGGGTCCTCTGGTCCTAAGAAACTTCCCCAAATTTTTCTAGAATTTTCTAAGCAATATACTAATTAATGGAATTAAAATACCAAAAATAGTGACATAAACTTAAAAAATACATAACTTGCAATCTGAGTTGTCCAGTCGATACACGCTCGATCCAACGACGGCTGGTCGTCTTTGACTGGTGTGCACCCGCGTCCTTCCACACTCAAACCCTAATATCTCCCTCGTTTCTCAATGGATTTTCATGTTCTTATACTCTATGGATTCGTATTGAAGAGACAAACACATCCATACAGTTTAAATGATATGAAATTAACTCAAACGAAATGGAGAATCGTTGCAAGCTCAGGTTAAAGAGAAGTCTCCATACCTTGGTTCAGGAGGTGAGGCCTCAACTGACTGTGCTCGGTACGTTCGTTGGAGCTGGAAGAGCCTAGGGCTGAAGCCTCTGGCCCTAGTGAAAGGTTTAAGTATGAAAGCGACCGAGCCCGATTTCGTACTTCGGAGGCTAGAGCAATCGGGTGGCCCGGAGAGCGGGCTTTCACCTGGGAACTCCTTCTCTTGGTCCCGTGCAAGTGTGGGTGAGTTTAATTTGATTTTGGTGGAGGTTTGAGAGATGTCCCGTTCGGCTCGAGAATCGAGCGCCAAAATCGAGCTCAATCAATGGGATTTAGAGGCGGAGAACAACAGTGGGGATGGATTGCTCTCGGCTGGGGAAGCTCTGCGAGGAGTTTGGAGGGATTTTGTGAAGGTTGATTTCACCAACCTTTTGGCCGAGAGGGGGTGATCGGTTTAAATAGCCATGGCCGTGGCTTCCCAAGGGCAATCGATAGCCGGGATCGACCGCTAGTGGAGGAGATGAAGAGCCGTGGTGGCCAATTGGAGTGGGGCAGCCTCGACAGGTGAGAATTTGAAATTTGGCTCATTCCAAGCTCCTCGGCCATGGTGTTTTCCAGCAGCCTGGTGGCTGGCCGGCCAGAGTCAAGTCACCATCTAACTCAGGGGAGTCAGGGCTGGGGTTTGGTGCAGTCAATTGCCTTTGGACATGTGTAAATGATTTGATTTAAGTGGAAAGGGGGGAAGGCTTATTTTGGCTCGATTTGGTCCAAGGCATGGTTTAGGCTTGATACACCTCCCCAAGGCTTGACTTTGGGCTGAGGGAGAATCATTTGGGTCAGCTAGGAAGGGGTGGTGAAGTCCCCATCCAAGGTGATGTGGCTAACCTTGGTTTAGAGTGTAGCATAAATGGGGTTAAAAGGGCTTAATGAAGGATTAGGAAAGGCTCCTATCTTCTTTCCATAAATGACTAGGTGAGGTGTTAAAACTCTCATAGCTTCATATGGCTTGTAAATGGCTCACATTTGGCTTACATTTGGCTTACATTTGGCTTGGAAAAGGTTGGCTTATTTCATGAAAAAGGGTTTTGGCATTTTTGATGAATTTATGGGAAATTGGCATGTGGCTTAGTTTAGAAAAGTTTAATGATGAATTTGAAACTTAGGGAGTGATTTAAATCAAAGGGATGATGAAGTTAAAGTGTCATGTAGGCTTTGGATTGACTTTGGGCCTTTTGGATTTGGTGAAAATGGGCTTTCGTAATGGTTTAAGAAAGTGGGCCTTTAGGTTTGAAAAAAAAATGGTGGATGGAAATTTTGTGAAGGATTGGGCCACACAAATGTTAGGTTTACTTTAGGGATGTGTCATGAGTGATTTGAAACAAATTTGAGGTGATTTGGAGTTGAATTGGGTTTGATTTGGGACTTTTTTGTTAAAGGGGCCAAAGTGGGTCAAATTGGGATAACTTGGGCTAAGGTTGGGATAATGTTAGATTTGATGTAAAATTAATGTTTAGAAATGTTTATGGGAGTGTTACAAAGAGTTTTCAACTTTGGTTGGGCTTGAATTTTGGGATTTGGGCCCATTTGGGTTAGGTTTGGGTTTAGGCCAATTAAGGGGATATTTGGTTTGGGCTAGTTTTAGGTAGAGTTTAGGTTCAAATTTGAGGCAAATCAAGTTAGTTTTTTGTTTGTGCGGATGTTAGGAAGGTTTCAGAAAAGATTTGAGGCCAATTGGGGTTGAATTGGGTTGGTTTGGGCTAGGTTTAGGTCATGGGCCAAAATTGGGCCTTAGGCTTCAAATTGAAATTAGATACAAATGTCAATTAAATTGGACTTGGATTTGGTCTAGATTGATATTGGGAATATTTAATTAAAGTTTAGAATTTAATTGGGTCAAAGATGAGGTCAATTGGGTTGGTTTAGTGGGACATTGGGTGCACTTGGGTTAAAAATGGGTCAAATTGTGGATTTTGGCAAAAGTGGGCTAAATTGACAAAATTGGCTTATGGTGTAGTTGAATAAAATGAAATTGGGAATAATTGGGATTTTTTTAAATTTTTTTGGAATTTTTTGAATTTTTGGATTTTTTTGGTTAGAAGGGCATTTTGGGTATTTGGAGGGTATTGGGGGGTATTTTTGGAAATTTTGGTATATTTGGCTAAGTATGATCAATTTGAGTGGAGAGAAATGTTTATGACTAATTTTGATGAATTTTGGGTAATTTATGCAATTTTATAAATTTTGTGCAATTTCAAGGGCATTGTTAGGCTTGGTGGGTGTGTGGTCCCGGAGGTCAAAAATTGAAATTTTGGAAAAATAAAGATTGATCAAGTTTGAGTAGAATAAAATCACTTTGGCTGAGCCATGAAGCCATATCAAGCCCATAAGAGCCATGAGAGGACTCATTTGAGGCATTCACTATGTTGTTCCTAACCCTCTTAGCCAAGGGCCTAGGGGTTAAGGTCCATCTATATGAATTACCTGCATGGGTCAGGAAGTCAAGCTAGGTATGAATGGTTTTAGGATATGTAATGTGTGTGAAAGTTTAATGTGTGAAGGTCAACCCTTACCAGACCAGGCCACCCAGGGTAGTCCTAAGGCCAAAAAGTCTTATAGGGAACTCATCCTTTAAACTTTCACATTTGATCTTAACCCTCCAAGTGACTTAGGGGTTTACAATCAATCTTATGGGGTTTGTAGGGAGTTAAGAGGTGTTTAAATTTCTAAGTGGTGGGTTCCTTTTCTAATCCTCTAAGATAGTGAAAGGGAAAGCCTAAGGCTAGATCATAATTACATAGGAGAGAGAAGAGAAAAGACCTCATCAAAAATGAGGTTAACAGTGTCTCTTCAAATCACGTCGAGATTCAATTTATCTACCAAAAGATACATCTCTTCATTCGAATCTATCGCTTAAAAGAAGTTAAGGAAGTTTAAACCAAAAGATGCTTCAAACACTGCTTGGAAATGACGCCAAATTTGATTTAATTCGTCACTTTTAATTATCGCTCCTATACGTCAGCTATCGGTGCTTATGCGCTAGATGCTAATTTTGCAAACCTTTCATTTTTTCTTCAAATTTGATTCTTTTTTAATCTGTTCATCACAGTCACTCATTTTATTCATACCTGCATAAAAAAACATGAAAATAACTTCCATTAAAGTTCAATATCATCAAAAATAGGTATAAAAATGTGCATAAAAAAACTATATATTTTAGGTGTATCAAAATTATCTAAACTTAAAATATTATTTATCCTCAAGTGACACTATAATCATATAAAAATCAAACATATAAATTATGTAAATGAGTTTCTTTAGAATGGTTTCAAAATTTTGTTATAGAAATGAAATAGTCCAATTTAGAAAAAAATTTTAGAAAATGAGACCAACTTAAAGTTTATAAATTTCTTACGTAAAGTATCATGAAAATTTGAGTTCCACTCTAATTCAGAAATACATGTAGATTTTTTAAAATATAGGATTTAAACATTTTATTTTCCTCACTTAAAAATTTTTTTTAGAAAATAATTTTACTTACTATATTATATTCTTAAGCTTTAGATTTTCTTAAAACTTGTATTTAAAAATTCAGGTGTATAACAAATTTTTGATTAGGCCCTTAAATCCTCAAGCAAATTTTAGATTTTCTCAAAACTTGTCATTTTCTTTTCATTTTAGGCAACAATTACTATATCTGGATAGCCCTTTAATGATTTTAAATTCCACCCTTCCATTTAATTAAAGGTTTGATATATATCCTTAACTTAAACATATAATAATATTGTTAAAATTATTTTTCAATAAAAGAAATTTAAGTTTTGAAAAATAAAAGTTAAATCTTCTATTTTTTCAAAAATACAGCATTTCCTACTAAAGATAGTTTATCTATATTTAACATTTCTTTACTAAGAAAATTTTAACTTTAAATTTTTCATAATTACTATAGATTTTAACTAAATTTTCTTACTTATTTCAATATTCAAAATTTTGCTCCCCTAATATAACATCATATGCATAATTATTTTTAATTAAAAAATCAAATTTTATTTATAGTAATTTTGAGAACAAATAAAATTTTTGTTTTTGAAAATTATTTTCCAATTTCCCCAAAATTTAAAATTTTAATTAAGATAAATCATTTAAGCATAAGAAATGATACATGGGTAAGAATTAAAAAATAAAATAACTTGCTTACAGGAATCTTAATAACCTAAATATGCAAGTATAGCAATTTAAAAACATGAGTAAACAAAGATCAAATTTAAGTTTTTAACTTTTCAAAAAATAAATATTTTAAAGGACTTTTAAAGTAGTGGAGGTTTTCAAAGTAAATACACACCAACTTAACATAACAAAAATCACAACAATACTAGAAATGTATGGTAGCAAGTCTTGAAAAGTTTAAAGATGAAATGTAAATATTGGTTTCTAATAGTGTTCTAAATTTTCCTAACAATTTTTGGAATAAAATTATACACTACTAAAAACACAATACACTATAACTACATTAAAACATTTACTACCACAAATATATTACAACAATATATCACATAAATCATAACTACCACAAAACATCAATCCAACACAGATATATTTAAATATGCATAACATAAATATCCAACTATAAACTACACATATCAGAGTTCACATCAAAATACATCAAACAATAAAAAATCTAAACATCACAAAACACAAATAAAAAGATCACAAACTCAACAAATATCAATCCTAATCATCATCCCCATCATCATCATCTCGCTCGTTTGAAACGCTGGACGTCACATATGGAATATAATAAGGATGAGGAGGCATCTCAGCACTGTGATCTCCTCTAACCAGACTGTTCATGTATTGCTGATAATTATTCTTAAACTCATCATGTTTTTGAATGTATTTCTCAATATTTTCCACCTTCTCATCTACATCATTAACATGTTCTTTGGTTAGACTTGCTTTCTTCAAAATCTCTGTAACAATCCAGTCTGTGAACCATAAAACTCACCTCCAGATGATGATTCTTGCGAAGTATAAGTAGCAGAATTAGGTGCTTTAACCGATCCTCTTTTCCATCAAAATTTTGAATGCACGGTGTAAGTGTTCACATTTACATTGTTAATAGGTCTAAGTGGTTGGAGGACCTCTTTCCAAGTTTCCAACTTAACACCAAACTGCTCACAAATTGGATGAATCAGGGAAGAAAATCATACACCTTCAGTACTAATAACTCTGGCACAGTTGATGATATAATAAAAAATAATAGCTCCAATGTCTATCAACTTTCCCAGCTGAATAAAATAATTGAGAACAGCTTTTTTTCTCGTAACATTGCTAACATGATTTGACAGTAATAACTTAGAAGAGATAAAATAATGCCAAGCATGGAGTTGGCATTTAACTTTAAGGCTTGGAATTTCACTCTCTTGTCAATTGTGATTTTACAAAGACCTCTTCCATCAGTCAAAAAGACATAATCTCATATATTCCTCTTCCGTAGGATGATAATTTGCATAATAACAAAATATTTCAGGAGGAAGTAGGTAAAAGGTATTGATTACTGTAGAAGAAAAATCAACTTGTTGTCCTCAAACTATCACCAAATTTTCCTCTGCTGCAGGCAAGTTGGTATAGAACTCTCTTACCGCAGAAACAATACGAACAGTGGAAAAGCAACAGTAATTTCTCTAATTTCTTTGAGCAATCATTTCTTCAATATCTCCTCCCAATTTACTAAAACTCACTTAGAAATCAACTTACGTGATGACAATGCATTAATGTAACGATCCACAGCTCTGGAACTGACGAAATTGTCTGAATCGCTATCCTTCCCCTTTGAACACTTCAATTTTAGAGCCATTTCTAATAATTGCAGAAATATTCACCATAAATTCCAAAATCAAACTAAACTTGCTAAACTCAACTTATAAAGGCACAATCTACTTAATCCAAGCTATTCTCAAGCTTCTTCTCAAATTTTTACCATGAATAGTGATTTTTAGATTTCTCAAGAATTTACTAAAAATACATGATGAAAATAAAAAAACTTTTGCTTAGGAGAAGTGCCCATACCTTAAGGAGTTGAGATCTAACAAATTTTTTCGAAATCGGCTCTAAATTGATCAAATTAAGTGAATCCCTAGAAAGCTTATCATGACTTTGGGAGGTTAAAGGTAACAATGGGGTAAAGAAAATCTTAATTTTTGGAATTTTAACGCCTGTAAACCGACTTTCATGAATCGGCGCCTATGCACAAAAATTCTGTGCATAGACGCGAGTGTTGGCGCTTATGCGTCGAGGGTTTGGTGCTTAGGTGCAACCTTGAATAATTTGATAATTATCTAAATTTTACCAATACGCATAGCTAATCACCCTTAAATGATTAAATAATTATTTATACCCCATACACACTTAAATACTCCAAAATCTCACTTAAATATAAATCAATTCACTTTCGTACACAAACATATATTTCATTAAACTCAAAACACTTAATACAACTAAAAATTTCAATCCAAAATCCTTGCATTAAACTTTCCAAAATAGAAGCTCCTTACACATATAACTAAACACAAAACCACATAATTAAGTTGCAACACACATAAAACACGATCACTAATCAAACATTACAACAAATAAAAACATTAAATACTAAATATAGATAACTAAATCATAAGACCACACCAGAATTTAATTCCATTCTCCAGTAGGTGGATTATGTCCTAAAACACCATTAGTTCTATTTGAACCATATGGAAGTAAATCTGATAAAACAGATGATGGTTGAAAACTCTCACATCTTCTTCTTCTAACCATTTGTTCTTTAGAAACATCGCTTTATCCGCTTCTTCCACATGACTTGCATGACAAAATTGCATTTTGTGTTTCCATCCAATGTACACTAAATGTTCGTTAGTTTGATTTATCTTTGATTTGATTGAAGCCATGTCAGCCTCCATCTTTGATATTTTTTCTACGATTCCTTGTATACCAATGACTAGAAATCTATTGTATAACACTTGCGCATTCTCACAAATGAACTTCTTCTTGTTGGCTTCCACTTTCTTCTTAACTTTGCTCTCCCAAGAAGACATTTTGGCTCTCAAAATTCTCTTCCTTAAGACTCAGAAGTGAAAATAAGAACTGGGGAGAGTATCTCTTAATTCTGGGCCTTTTTATAGACTTGGGAAGTCTCCAAAACCAACCCTAGACGTGTTTTAACTCTTTAATAACTACCAAAACCACATACCCATGATTTAAGCTTCTAGAACCACATTTATCACATTTTTTTATAACTGTGATGCCTAAGCGCCAACATCTGGCGCATAAGCGCCTATGCTCATTTTAATACAGGTCTGCTAAACGTCTAAATCTTCATTCTGACTTCTCTAAGTCATCAAAAAAGGTCAAATAAACACCACTATATCATAAAAACTTCAAAATACTACCACATTTTCTCAAATCAAACCAAGCAAAAGCACACAAAGCAAACTTAAAGCAAAGCACACCGATAAATATGGGTTGCCTCCCAAAAAGTTCTTAGTTCAACGTCTTCAGCTTGACATACTCAGAGCTTTCTAAGTGACCCAACATTAGATTATCATTGAGTTTAGGTTGATCGACTGAAAAATAAGGTTTTATTTTATGACCATTGAATTTGAATATTTTACAGTATTACAATCTTTAATATCCGTTGCTTCATATGAAAAAAAATTTCATCACTTAAGTTTTCCAGCAAATATTTTTTATATAGTATTATAATTTATAGTGATTAAGGGAGATTAAACAAGTGATTTTGTGCCAATAAAATTAACTTTCAAAATTTGGGTACTGACAGCTAGGCACCAAACTGTCGGCGCTTAAGCGCCAAATTTCGCGGCTATGCATCGTATGCTCAGCCCATAGGCGTTGGTTCGTGAAAATTAGTTTTCTACAGTTAAAGTCCCGAAATTTTGCCATTTTAACCCCCCATCACCTTCAACTTGTCAGTTTCACGAAATAAATGACTAGGGCACACTAAATTGGATCTTTTAAGAGATGATTTCACCAAAATTTGCTAGGTTTGAGTTCCTTGAGGTATGAGCACTTCTCCTAAGTAAAAGTTTTTTATTTTCACCATGTATTTTGAGTATATTATTGAAAAATCAAAATTATGGTGAAAATTTGAGGAAAAGCATGAGAATTTGCTTGGATTTAGTGGAAATTACCTTTGGAAGTTAAATTAGAGTGTTTAGCTTGATTCTGGAATTTATGGTAAATTTTTTGTGAATTTTTAGAGATGGCTCCAAAGTCAAAGCGATCGAGAGAGAAGAAGAAATTTGATTTGAATAAATTTGTTAGTTACAGAGCGGAGGATAGATATGTTGACGCACTTTCATCACGTAAATTGATTCCAAAATGAGTTTTTAGTAAACCGGGGGAGAGATTGAAGAGATGATTACTAGAAGGAATTGGGAAAATTACTGTTTCTTCTACGTTGTTGTTGTTTTTTCTATTGTTAGAGAGTTTTATGGAAATTTTCTAGCAGCATAAGACAATTTGGTCATGGTTAGATGTCAGTAAGTAGATTTTTTGTCTGCGGTAATTAATACTTTTTACCGATTGTCTTCTGAGTTGTTTTGTTTTTATGCCAACTACCATCCTTTTGAGGGAGAGTTTGATGAAATAATGTCTTTCATACTGATGGAAGAGGTTTACGGAAGATAACAAGTGAAAGAAGAGTAAGTTTTCAGGCTTCTAAGTTGAATGCCACCTCAAAGGCATGACATTACTTTATCTCATCAAAGCTGTTGCCTTGAAGTAATGTTAGTGAATTTACGAGAGAATGAGCTGTTCTGAAACTTTGTATTCAATAGGGAAATCCTTTAGACATTGGAGCTATTAATTTTTATTATGTTTTGAACTATGCCAGAGCTGGTACTACTGCATGTATGGATTTCCTTCCCTAATTCATTCACCTTATTAGCACTCTGGTGTTAAGTTTGAAACATGGGAAGAAGTCCTTCAGCCACTTAAACCCATTACCAATATAAATATAAACACTTACACCGTGGATTCAGTATTTGGCTGGACAGGAGGATTTGTTAGAGCTTCCAGTGTCTCTGCTTCTGCTGCCTCTACTTCTTAAGCTTCTAATTCACATACATCATCTTCAAGAGATTCAAAATTGGTTTATTATAAAAGATTTTAAAAAAAGTGAGTCTTACTAGAAAAAATTTTAGAGATATGGATGGTAAGATAGAAAATTTTGAAAGGTATATTGTAAAACATGATGAATAAGAGGAGAATTATGAACAATACATGGACAAAGTGATTAGAGGTGATTATAGTGCTGAGATGCCCCATCATCCTTTTTTATATACCTTATGTGTCATCTAGATACTAGAATAAAGATGATGATGATGATGAGGATGATGAATAGGATTTATTTTTATGTGTTGTTGAGTTTTTTGAGTTTGTATTTGTGATGTACAATGTCTAGAATTTTATTGTTTGTAGTATTTTGTTCTGAACTCTGATATTGTGTAGACTGTAGTTGAACTATTTTTGTTATTCACATTCATATGTTTCTATGATGAATAGATGTTTTCTGATGAATGTTTGTGATATGTGTGGTAGTAAGTGTTTTAAATGTACATCTAGTGTCTGAATATTTAGTAGTGTATAATTTAATTCCAAACTGTTAGAAAAATTTAGAACACTATTAGAAACCCCTATTTAAATTGCATGTTTAAACTTTTCAAAATCTACTACCATATATTATCCAATGTTGCTGTGATTTTAGTTATGTTAAAGTTGGTGTGTATTTGCTTTGAATACCTCCACTAATGTAGAAGTACTTTAAAATTTTTATTTTATAAAAAAAAACTGAACTGAAAAGCTGAATTTGATTTCATAAAAAAAAAACTAAACTGTTATACTTGAATATTTAGGATATGAAAATTCCTACTAGCATGTTATTTTAGTTTTTAATTCTTACCCATGTATCATTTTTTATGCTTAAATGTTTAATCCTAACTAAAAATTTAAAGATTGGGGGAGTTTTAAAAACAAATCTTCAAAAACTAAAATTTTATTTGTTCTCAATAATACTTATAATGAAATTTGATTTTTGATTGAAAACAATTATGTATATGAAGTTATATTAGGGGAACAATATTTTGAATATAGAAATGAGTAAGAGAATTGAGTTTAAATTTATAGTAATGATAAAAAATTTAAATTTAAGAGTTTCTTAGTAAAGAAATGTTAAATGTAGTTAAACTATCTTTAGTAGGAAATGTTGTATTTTTGGATATATAGAAGATTATAATTTTTTTTCAAAACTTAAAATTCTTTTATTGAAAAATAATTTTTAACACTATTATTATGACTTTTAAGTGAATGATATATATCAGAACTTTATTTTAAATGAAAGGGTGGAATTCAAAATCATTAAAGGTCTATCCAGATATAGTAATCCTTTACTTATAAAAAAAGAAGAATAAGAAGAAAAGAAAAGGGAGGAGAAGCTTGAGGATTTAAGGGCCTAATAAAAAATTGGTTCCATACCTAAAGTTTAAAATATAAGTTTTGAGAAAATATAAAGCTTAAGATTATAATATAGAAAGTAAAATTATTTTCTAATAAAATTTTTAAGTGAGGAAAATAAAATTTTTAAATCCTTTATTTTGAAAAATCTATAAGTATTTCTGCATTAGATATGAACTTATATTTTTCATGAACCTTTACTTAAGAAATTTCTAAACTTTAAGATTGTCTCATTTACTAATTTCTTTTCTAAATTGGACTATTTCATTTCTAGAACAAAATTTTAAAACCTTCTTAAAGAAACTTATTTACATAATTTGCAAGCTTGATTTTTATATAAATTTAGTTTCACTTGAGGACAAGTAACATTTTAAGTTTAAGGGATTTTGATACACCTAAAATAAACAGTATTTTTATGCACATTTTTGTACCTATTTTAATGATATTGCACTTTAATGGAAGGTATTTTTTGTTTTTCTTGCAGGTATGATTAAAATGACTGATTGTGATGAAAGGAGCAAAAAAAAGATCAAATTAGGAGCAAAATTGGAAGGTGTGCAAATTTGGCCTCTAGCGCCTATGCGTTGGATGGCTGGCGCATAGGAGCCATAGTTAAAATGACAAATTTTACTTAATTTTGGTGCAAACTTAAAGGGGTTTTTGAAACATCGTTTGGCTTAAAATTCATTAACTTTTCATGAGCTTCAAAATTCATTTAAAGTTTGAACAGATGGATGCATTATTGGTGGATACATTGAAAATGGACATATTTTGAAGAAAAGCCAAAGCACCTTCTGGAGAATTAATAAAAAATGAAGACATGAAAATCAGAAAGTGGTGCCACACCCAAGAGAAGAGTTTGGAAGAAAAATTTTGCTGGGAGAAGTTGGAGAAAAGCTTGAAGTTGTTTCCAGGAAAGAGGAAGAGAGAGAGTCTTCTTCTCACAAAATTTTCTTTACTCTTCTACTTTACATTATCATAGTTTGAATTAGAATTTAGGAGAGTCAATCCTCAGAGTTTGGCACCAACCTCTGTGGAGTATTATAGTGGAAAGCAAAATTTCAGAGGAACTTCTAGAGTCTTGTGATGAGGATTTTCAGATAAGTGTTTATCTTCGCCTTTACATTTGGTTTTCAAATAAAACTTGTTGTGTTTTCTCTATGATTTCTATTTCAAACCAAGTTGTGTGTGTTTATTTCATGAGTTCTGAGCAGTTTTCTTTATCTTTTTCATTTTAAATGATGAACTAATTAAATTATGGAAGGAAGTTGTGTGAAGTATATAACTTTAATGTTGGAAGAAGTTGTAATGATTTATTTCCTTGCACTTAATTTACTTCTTGATTTGGCCAATTAAGATGTTAAAATTTGTTGTGAGATTATGTAAGATCCAATGCGCTGTTGTCTCAATCAACAATTGGAAAGAATCACATCCAATTGTATGGATGAGAATTGTAGTACATATAATTGAATGCAATTAAATAGGGAGATATATTTTAATGAGAACTAAAATTAGAGGACTTTAGAGTGACAGGCTATAGCCCTCTAAGTTGGTTTGAGGTGAAAAATTTTGTTATGAGATGTTAGCCCTCAGATGGAGGGAATCGAGGCAACTCTAGAGTGAGAGCGGGTACATTCCCTGCCTAACCCATCGACAAAATTTCAAAGCTTCAAAATAACCAATTTTCTTTATAAAACCAAGTAAGGTTAAAGAATATAATTGCTCCTATTTGGCACAACACATTTAGATATTTCCACAACAAAATTCCATAATTATTACTGATTCATTGAAAGAAGAAAAAGATATTTTAATCTCATTGCTTTCATATCATTTAATAGTTTTGTTAATTTTAGTTGTTTACTTTACTTTTTCTTAAATAAAAAATATCGAAAACAATTTTCAAATTATATATTTTAATGCATACTTTACAAAATTAACTTAAAAAGTAAAAAGTTAATTTTTTTTATTTCTTTAAATTTTTTAGACATTTACCTATGGGTTCGGTGTCTCGGGGCTTAATCGGAATGTCCTATATTAGTTGATAAATGATACATATACTTACGTAGAATCCCATATTATAAATCAATTAAAATATATTTCTTATTTTCTTCAAAATCAAGTTTTTGGCACCATTGCAAAGAAATGTTTAATATCATTGGAAAGAAATATAAAGTTAAAATGTAAGTGTAAATATTTGGGGATCACTTGGTCATCGTCTTCACCTGGTCTAACCTATGAGCCCTCCATCTTCTAGACCTAAAAACGCGAGCTAGACTCAACCAAACTGCATGGGGTTTGTTCTTAGAGCTTCATCTAACCTAGGAAAACCTATCCATACAGTTAATCTAACCTGAAATCAACCCAACATGCATGAAAGATCCAAAATGGCTCAGGAAGAAGGTGAAGTTCAATACCTTTGTTTGAGAGGGGAGGTCTCAATCAAAGAGTTGTGGCAACTTTGATTGGTCCCAATGAACCTCCAGATGAAGGCCTTTTCTGTGATGAAGGGTCTAGACCCAAGTTCGACCAAGGCCAATTTCAAGTGTTAATGGTGTAGAGGCTCTTTGTGATAGGGCATTGATGGGGGATCTTCTTCTCTCAATGCTGTGAAGGTGTGGATACAATTAATTTGGATTTGGTGCATTTTGGAGCTGTTGTGTAGTTTGTTCTAGTTCCAGCTGAGATTTCAGTGGAGAAATTGCTCTCAGGCAGGGGGAATCAGAGGGGGAAAATGGTTGGAATGAGCTTAGGGAGGTTTGGAGAAGCTCTAGTGAGGTTTTGGCAGAGTTTCCTTAAGAAAATTTCAACACCTCCTTTCACCATGAAGGGTGGCTTTTATAGCCATGGCCAATGGGTGCAGCTCAAGGCTTTACTTTGGGTGCTTTATGCCACTTAGTGTGAGGGCTCAGTGTGTCATTAATCACTGAGGGGATGCCTCACTAACAAAGATCAATTTTGAGTTTAAAGGGGTATGAAGATGCTCAGGCTTAGCTATTTAGGTGGTTAGGACGACCAGCAAGGACAGGGATGGTGGCTGGAAGACTGATGGGAGGTAAGAGGGGAGCTCAGTTCCATTAATTGGTTGCTTACTTGAGGGTTAAGGGGATTTATTTGTTAGCCGTAAAGGGTATGGTCCATTGGTCCTAAGTGAGGGACTTTTGGTCCATGGTTCAGTGGGCTTAGGTTTGGTTGGTCTTGCCTGGTCTCTGAGGTCCCAACGTTGGCTGCCACGGAGTCAATTTGGTTCAATTTAAGTGACATTGGGTCATGGCTCCAATTTGGGGCATGTTGGATTTAGATTAGGCTAGGTTTGGTTTAGGCTTGGAATAGACCCAATTGATTGTTCAAAATGATGTATATGATTGTCACAAATTGTTTGAAAGGGGATTGGAGTGGTTTTGAATAGGTTTCAGGGTTCAATTTGGCTTAATTTAGGCTAGGCTAAAGTTGGGTCTAGGCCCAATTGGTTGTTCCAAATTGTCTCTGGGGATGTGGTAAGGATTTACTAACATTAATTGGGTGGCAAATTTGAGATTAGGACATTCAATTTGGTGTGATTTGGTCATATGGTACATTTGGGGGAAATTTGAGGATTTTGGCTTAATGTGGATTAGGGTGAGACTTGGGTTCAAATTAGGGGTAATTGATGGTTCACTTTTGTTTAGGGTGGTGCTATGAAGAGTTTAGAGTTCAAATTGAGGGGAAATTGATTGACATTAAATTTAATTTAGGTGAAATGGGTCACTTGGTCAAAATTAGGGACTTTTAACTCTAAGTGAAATTGAGCTCAAATGTGGGTCAAATTTGGGTTTAGATTTGGTTTAGATTGAGGCTAGAGATGTTGAATTAGAGTTTGGAATTGAAATTGGGCAAGATTGGGGTCAATTGGGTGGACATTGTCGTTAATTTAGGCACTTTTTCGGTTAAATGAGTCAAATTAGGGCTTTTGGTTAAATTGGGCTGAATTGGTCAAATTAGGTCATGTGCTAGTTAAGAGAAATGAAATTGGGAATATTTATGAGGTTTTGGGAATTTTTGGATTTTTGGACTAAGTGGGGTATTTTGGTAATTTTGGGGATTTTAGGGTATTTTGGGTATTTTGGAAAATTTGGGTAATTTTGGTCAGTTTGAGTGGTGGGAAGTATTTTGAAATGATTTTTAGAGAAAAATGGGTAATTTGGGTAATTTTGGATAAAATTGAGGTTTAGAGGTATTCTCGATAGATTTAGGGGCAAGGGGTCAAAAATTGAAATTTTGGAGAAATTGAGATTGATGAGGGATGAGTAGTATGGGATTGTTTAGATGAGGGGTGAGTAAGATAGGATGTGCTTTGTTTAGGGTTGTGAGTGTAAATTGTGTGAGTGTAATGTGCAAGCTACAGACCTCTGAGGGTAAATCCTAAGGTCCGACCTCCAACAAGAGGCTTCCCCTGGGCTTCTTTATGCTTGGTCGCTTCCTCCCAAAAGGTGATGGTTAGGCCTTAAACATATGAAAACTCCCAGTGAAGTAAAAAAGTTTGAATTTTTATGGGGGAGGGTTCCAACACTAGTCTTCTAAGAAAGTCACCAAGATAGTCATATGGCTAGATCCTACGCCATTTTAAAGAGAGACTAGACCTCAACCAGAAGTGAGGTTAACATGATTGTTGAAAAGCATTTGAACTTTTAAAAGATAAATTAATCACTGCACCAGTTATTATTTCACAAGATTGGGAAAAACCATTTAAATTAATGTGTGCAGCAAGTGATTATGATATTGGGCTGTTTTAGGACAAAAATATGATAAAATTTTCAAAGTAATTACTATGCTAATAAAACCCTTAATGAATCTCAAATTAATTATACCACAATTGAGAAAGAATTATTAGTAATATTAATTATCTTAGAAAAGTTTAGATCATACTTAATTAGAACTAAATGTGTGGTGCATACTGATCATTCTGCTATAAAGTATTTAATGAAAAAGATGGATGCAAAACCTAGACTAATAAAATGGATTATTTTCTTGCAATAATTTGATTTTGAAACAGTAGATAGAAATGGAGAAGATAATTTAATTGATGATCATCTGTTCAGGATTAATTTTGAGAAATCGCTTTGTTTCGAAGAAGAAATTAATGAATATTTTCCAGATAAAAAATTGTTCAATATTAATAAATAGTGTGTTATATGGTATGCAGACATTGTGAACTTTATTGTTAGTAACATTTTACGTTATAATCTGACACACTAACAAAAGAAGAAATTTTTATCTGAAGCTAATACTTTTTTTTGGGACGACCCATTTCTGTATAAACAAGGGAAGGATTTTACCTTATGGTTTGATGATGCACCAAAAGTATGTAAGATTTTCATATATATAAATTATACTCTTTTTTGTAATATTGAACTTTAAAGAAAGGTATTTTTTATGTTTTGTTGCAGGTATGATGATTTTAGGTGTTTGGAGCAAAAGGAAGAAAAAATGAATTTGGAGCAAAAATAGGAAAAATCGAAAAATCAGCCTACTAGCACCGATGACGCCCAATTCTAGAGAGTCCAAAAAATATTAAGGCGGACCGGCGCCGATGGCGCACTATCCAGCGTCAACGGCGCCCTATTCAGTGTCGACGACTCCCTATCTAACACCGACGGCGCCTTAAGTTAGTGGAAACCAAATTCAATGTATTTAAACGATTTTTGAAGGGTTGCTTGAGTCTTAGGGAATTTTTTTCTAAACTATTTCAAATATATTTGGATTTGAAGAAAGTTAGTGAAGAGAGGGAGAGGTGTCTTTTGGTGTGAGTAAAGTGTGTTAGGGTTTTGAAGAGTGAGTGTGTAAGTGTATAGAAGTCTTGTCTTGTGTGGGATTCCTCTCTAAAGAGCGTAGGAGAAGGTGGAAAGTGAGAGTTTGCTTCTTCCTTACCATTTTAAGAGGGAATTGAGTGTTATTGTGAAGTGGGAAAAGGAATCAAAGGAACTTCAAGGGATTTTCTTGGGGAATAAATTAAGATAAGTTGTATTTACATCTTGTGGTTTGCATGACTTTGCTTTATATTTGAAATTCATGTTTTCTCGCATCTTCCTCATGAATTATAAGTAGATTTCTTTGTCTTTCTCCTTGCAATGAGATATGATGAAGTGGTAATGTAGATTTGATGTGTCATTTAGATGTTAAGAAAGTGTGATGATTTTTCACTTTGTACTTGATTTACTTTTCAATCTGGAAAATTGAATTATTAAAACTTATTGTGAAACATTCAATCCAAGAGGACTAAGTGTTCTACAACAAAAGTGGAGAATTCATTCAATGTTCATGAACAATTTATGTAGTTCAGGGGGCATGAGTGTAAATAAGTAGGGAAATATGGTTTGGTGGGCGTCAAATTGGAGATTTTTGGGTGACAGGCTGAAATCCCCAATTTGGTCCTAGTGTTTGGTAACTAAAGCTAGGGTTAGCCTTCATGTGAAGGGAAGTGGGAGCTCTAAAGTGACAGTCAGTGTCCTCCCAGGCTAACCATGGATTTAGGAACTAAGCCTAGGATTTGCCAATGTTCTTTTACATAACTTTGAAGAGGGGGGTACTCTGAAGAGGGTAAAAAATATGAATGATCCTATTTTGCACATTACAAGTACTTATCAATCTATATCATTCACTCATCATAGTATCATTGTAAGGGGAAAGATGATTTTTCCATATTCAACCATTTCAATAAAAAACTTCGTCTATGTTTATTAATTCTGTCCAAAAATTTATAAAGTAACTTTAGTTAGCTTAGCTTTAAGTCATCTTTACACTAGCAACTTTAATATTTCCTGAACGTCCATTATGAATTAAGTATTGGATTTCCATACTAAACTTTAAAAACTTCAAACTTTCCTCGTGGAATCAATAACCAGGACTCCACTAGAGCCCGATATTACTTGAACGATGAGTATACTTGCATGTACAAATGACTTCTTAATTATTAAAATCAGCTTACTTTGAAACTGAACTGAAACTACCTTTTAAATATTTATCTGAGTGGCAGCGCACCGATCATCTGACACACCAATAAATGTGGAAAATTTTATCTTAAACTAAGAGTTATTTTTGGGATGACCCATTTTTTGTATAAATAAGGGAAGGATTTAATTAATCAAAGATGTGTGCCATTAAAAAAGACTTTTGAAATAATCCAAAAATATCATAATTCTAATTTTAGGGTACATTTTGGTGTTGATAAAACAACATATAAAATCTTGCAATGTGGATTTTATTTGGCCTACTATCTTTAGAGATGTTAATGTTTATATTAAAAATTCTGATCAGTGTCAACATGTAAGAAATATTTCTAGAAGAAATGAGATGCCCATCAATTATATTTTAGATGTTGAAATATTTGACATTTGGGGATTAAATTTCATGGGACCATTTAAACCATTTTTTTGGAAATTTATATATGTTGTTAGCAAGAGAATATCTAAATAGATAGAAGTCGTTAATTTACCTCGATGTGATGCCCGAAGTGTTGCAAAGTTCTTAAAAACGAATATATTTTGCAGATTTGGAATGCCAAGAGTTATCATAATTGATGGGGGAAGTCATTTCAAAAATGCTTTAATAGAATAATTATTGAAGAAATATTAAATATATCATCGAATTTCTACTGCTTATCATCCTCAGACAAGCGGTCTAGCTGAAGTTTCAAATTGAGAAATAAAAAAAATTCTGGAAAAATCTATTATCTAACAAAAATGGATAGGTCACTCAAACTTGATTTTGCTTTGTGGGATTATAGACTACTTGTAGAACTCTTATAGGAATGTCACAATTCAGGTTAATTTATGGGAAAGCTTGTCATTTACCAGTGAAACTTAAGCATAAAGCTTATTGGGCTATTAAGGAGTTTCATTATAATTTAAAGGATACTGGTAAGAAGAGATTATTGCAATTAAATGAGCTGGAAGAAATGAGGAATGATTCTTATCAGAATGTTAAGTATTATAAAGTTAAGATAAAAAATGGCATAATCGACAGATTCTTACTAAAAATTTTGAGCTAGGACAACAAGCTTTGCTTTATGATGGAATATTGAGATTATTTTTAGGCAATATTAAGTTTAGGTGGATGGACCCAATTATTGTGGTAAAGATTTATCCCTATGGAGCTCTGGATATGAAGAATCCTAAAACCCTGAAAATTTTTAAAGTGAATGGTCATAGGATGAAACCCTATTTCTTAGTAGATCAAACTAAAGTGAATGATGTTTTGATGTTGGGTCACCAAGAATAAGCACTGAGTACGTCGGGCTGACGACGTAAAACCTAGAGCTCTGTGGGAGGCAAACCATAGTTATCAGCGTGCTTTTGTTTTGTTGTTGTATTGTTTGTTTTTGAAGAATTGTGGTAGTATTTTGAAATTTTGGTGATAATTTTAATGCTTTAAATGATGTCTTAGACGTGTAATATTGAGTTTTTGGACGTTAAGCTGATGTGTGCTTAACTAAGCACTGGCGCCTAAGCGCCCAATACTAGCGCTTAAGCGCTGGAGTTATAAAAGCGTGCCTAAATGATGTTGTTGAAGAGTTAAACTTGGGAAAGTTGCCTCGAATGTTATTTGGTGGTCTTTAAACATAGAAAGTGGGTATAGGCTCTAGTAAAGTCTTTAAATAGCATGAATGAAGAGGGAAGTTGCCCCTTTCAAAAATTTTTGTTCTTAAGTCTAGGAGAGGAAGATTTGAGTTGTTTCAAGAGAATCGAGAGAGCAAAAATGTCTTCTTGGGAGAATGAATTGAAGAAAAATGAGGAAGCTGTCAAGAAGAAGTTTGTAAGTCAAAGTGCGCAAGAGTTGTATAAGAGATTTCTAGCTGTTAGTTTTGACGTAATAATGGAGAAATTTGCAAAGATTGAGGCTGATGTGGCATCAATTGAGGTAAAGGTAAATGAAAGTAATGCACATTTAGTGCATATTAGTTGGTAATTGAAAATGTAATTCAGTCTTTCAAGTTATATTGAAGAATCAAACAAGGGAATGTATCCGAAAAACAAATAAATTGAAGAGGATTCTATTAGATTTCTTTATCATCATCCATTTTATCAATTCTTTGTGCCAAATGGTTCAGAAGGAACAAATGAAGGTCATGGATATATTCCACCTAATGAAGTATGGAATTAAGTTCTTTGTTTCGTTTGTTTGCTTGTTTGTGTATGTTTGTTTGTTAAGTGTTTAACGTAACTTTGCATTGTGTTATGATGAATTTATAGAGTATCTCATCTAAAAATATTTTGGAATGAGATTTGACAGGTCATGTGTGTTTGCATGAGTTGAATATCTATTAATGAAAGTGTTGTGTTTGTGTGATAATTTTTGTGTTATTGTGATCGAATCCAAGTTGTGAAATATGAATTTTTTTTTAGCAAGATGGAGGAGAAGGGAAGAAATTGTGATAATGATTTATTTAAGACCATGTGAGGGTTGTTAACTTGGGGAATTGTGCATTTGAAACAAAATTTAGAAAAATCAAAATTTATGCACTAGTACCTAAGCGCTAAAACCCGCGCTTAAGCACGCGCAAACCCGACTGCGCCCCCCCCGCCTAAGCTCTGCAATAGTCGCACTTAAGCGTTGGTTCACTAAAACCAGTTTATGATGGTTTTAAGTGTAGAAAACCACCATGTCTTCCTCATTTTATCATCATCTTGCTCAAGCTTTCACATTTTTACTCCTAGGGCATCCCTCAAAGTGAAGATTTCTTGGTAGATTCAAGCCAAATTTGTTGGATTTCATATTCTTAAGGTTAGAGCTTCTAATTTATGTAATTTTTTTTTTCACCATAGATTTTGAGTTTAATATGGAAATTTTGAAAATTTTACTATTCATGGTGAAAATTTGATGAAAATTAATGAATTTTATGAAAAAGAGTAAGTTTAAGCTCTTAGAAGTTAGATCTAGTATGTTTAAATAGACTTTGGAATTTATTGTGAATTTCTTTGCAAATTTTAGATTGACACTAAGAATAAAAGGAAGTAAGGGGAAAGGTACAATAGATTCGAACAAAGTTGTGAGTTATAAGACTCGGGATCATTATGCCGAAGCACTTCAATCAAGGAAGTTGATCCCTGAGCGATGTTTTAAAAATCAGGGTAGAGAAGTAGAAGATCTTAATGTTCACCAATCGTGGGATCAATTTTGTTGTTTCTCTATTGTTCTTTGCGATCTCTGTAGTTAGGGAGTTTTAAGCAAATCTCTCTGAATCAGAATATGATCTATTGATGGTGAGAGAGAAGACATTAGCATTTACCCCTGAGGTATTCAATTCTTTTTATGAACTTCCTACGGATACTTTGTGTTTTTATTCCAACTACAATCCTAAGGAGGAAGAATTAGATCGGATTATATCTTTGTTAACTGCTGGAAGAGGTCTTTGGAAAATCACCAGTGGAATAAGAGTAAACTTCTCCACATCGAAGATGGATGCCACAGGAAAAGCATGACATTATTTTATTTCTGTTCATTTACTCCCCACTAATCATCTTTGTGAAGTGACCAGAGAGAGGGCTACACCAAACTACTGCATTCAGTAGTACAAGCCGATCAATATTGGATCTCTTATATATCAGATTATTCCCAGTTCTGCAAGAGCCACTACTATTGCAACTTTGGGATTTCCTTAATCTTTTTTTTATGTGAGCAAGCTGGTATTAAATATGATAGTTGGGAGGATATTCTTCAACCTCTGAAGCCCATTGCAAGTGTGAATGTGAGTACTTAATCTGAACATTCAATTTTTTTGCTAGAGTGGAGGGTTTTCTAGAATTTCTTGTGCTTCTACGTCACATGCTTCCAAATCTAGAGGTTCTACATCTCATGGTAGATCTAGTTCTGATTTGCAATCTAAAATGCTACAGACTATGATAGATAACATGGATTATGCTATGAATAAGGTATTAATTCTTGAAAACTATGTTGATCATATTGATTCATATTTTGGAAGACATAGTGTATGAGGAGAAGTACAACACTTCTTTGGAGAGACTTATTAGAGGAGATCAGAATGTAGTATTTCCACCTTATCCATGATATACTCAGTTTCATTCTGCTAACTTTTGGAAGGATGATGATGATAAAAAAGATGATGATAACGATAAGGATGAGTTGGGATTGGGTTATGTTATGTTTTATTTGAGCTGTTATTTATGTTAATGTTGATGTTGGGACAACTTTTTATATTGTTATTTGTGGTGTTAGTGAACATTGTTATTATTGCTTGTTGTAATGTGTATCTATGTGATGAATATGTGGTAGTATGTATATGAACTCTTTTATTTTAAATGTGTTTTGTTGGTTTTGTTGAACATATTCCTGATGCTTTAGGAAGTTTAGGTAGAGCTATCCTTCATTTAAAATTTAATGTTTAAATTTCAATTTACTGCCTTGAGTTTTATGTTGTGATTGTGATATTATGTTACTTTGGGCGATTTGCTTTTACATGAATTTTTTGTTGTGATTGTGATATAATGTTAGTTTGTGTGATTTGCTTTTACTTTAGTCTCCATTGAATAGAAGTCTTTTGAATCTCTCAACTATTAAAATCAAATTGAATTGTGATCATTTTTACTCATGTTTTAAAATTTTTGTACCTGCGTAATTAGGCTATGAAAATTCCTCTTAGTATAAGTGTTAATTTATCATTCCTGTCTTTATATATATTATGCTGAAATGTTTACTTTATATAAAAATTTACGTTTGGGGGGGATATGAAAAATTAATTTTCAAAACCTATAATTATTTTGTTCTCAAGTATGCTACAAATAAATTTGATTTGTTATTTGAAAAATGATTATGTGTATGAAGTTATATTAGGGTAATAAAATTTTGAATATAGAAATGTGTAAGAAAATTTGGTTAAAACATTAGTGTGAAAATAATTTCATGTAAAATTTTTTCTTAGTAAAGAGATGATAAATATGATGTAACTATATTTAATAAGAGATATTGTATTTTTTGAAAAAAGTAGAAGGATTAGAATTTTGTTTTCAATACTTAAATTTTTCTTATTAAATGCAACGTTCTGAATTGTTATTATACGTTTAAGTAAAGGATTGTTGACCTCACTTTTGGTTGAGGTCTAGTCTTTCTTTAGAATAATCTTGGGTCTAGCCATAGGTCTCTTTTAGTGATTTTCTTAGAAGACTAGCCATGGAACCATCTCCCTTAGAAATGCAAACTTTTATCACTTCACTAAGAGTTATCATAAGCTTAAGGCATAACCTCCAGTTTTTGGGACGAAGAGTTCAAGCATAAGGAAGCCCAAAGGAAGTCTCCTATAGGTGGTCAGACCCTAGGATCTACCTTGGGAGGTCTGGAGCTTACACCACACTTACACTACACACTCTAAACCCTAAACAAAGCACATCTCCTTTGATCCCCTAACTCTTTGATAACTAATGTAAATGGTTTTCCCAAGCTCTTAGCCTCAGGCTAGGGTTTGGCTAGTACCAACCCATAGAGGACCAAATGAGGGTGAGCCTTGGTCCATGGCTCAACCTAAGAAATTCAATATTATTCACTTTTAACCAATCCCAATTTCTCCAAAGATTTCAAATTTTTAACCCCTTTGCCCCAAAATACCCAAAATGCCCTAAATATCCAAAATACCCCCAAAAAACAAAAAATCCCCCAAAATTTCCTAAATCACCAAAATTACCCATTTTTCTCCAAAAATCATTCGAAAATACTCCCTACCACTCAAATTAACCAAAATTACCCAAAATTGCCAAATTTCCCAAAAAAATCAGCAAAATTCCCCTCTTAGCCTATAATTCCAAAAATTCAAAAAATTCCCATAAATTCCCAAAACCTCACAAATATTCCCAGTTTCATTTTTCTCAACTACTACATGACCCAGTTTGGCCAATTTAGCCCAATTTAACTAAGAGCCCCAAGTTGACCCATTTAACCCAAAAATGCCCAAATTGAACCCAATGTCTACCCAATTGATCCCAATCTTGCCCAATTTCAATTGCAAACTCTAATTCAACATCTCCAATTTTAATCTAAATCTAATTAAAACCTAATTTTATCCACATTTGAGTTTAATTCAACTTAAAACTTAAAATCCCCAATTTTGCCTAAGTGATCCAAATCTCCAAATTGACCTAACACAAATCAATTTCTCCCTAATTTGAATTCTAACACTTCATAATACTCCTCTAAACTGAGTTGAACCATAAATTACCCCCAAATTGAGCCCAATTCCCATCCAAACTACTTAAAGTCCAAAACCCTAAAATTTGACCTAAACATGTCATATGTCCAAATGTCATCAAATTGATTACCTTACACTAAATTTTCTACCCAATTGATGTTGAGAACTCTTTAGGACATCCCCCCAGACTATTTGGAACCTTCAATTGGCCTTTGACCCAATCATAGCCTAACTTAAACCCAAGTTAACCCAACTTGCCCTAAATTGACCAAAATCCTAAATCAAGCCAAATTCACTTCCCAAACCAATCCAAAACCACTCCAATCTTTCTCTAAACCATTTATGAAAATCATATACACAATGCTAAATCGTTTGGGCTCAACTCAAGCAAGAACTCATGTTAGCCCAATTTGAACCCAAGATGACCCAAATGAACCCATGACCCAATTTAATTAAATTAAACAAAATGTGACCAAACCAACCCCTCCATAGCCACCAAGTTGACCCTAGAGACTGGGATATACCCACCTAGCCCACCCTAGTGGAGCCATGGACCAAAGGTCCTCCAAATTAGGGATATTCTCTTTTAAATGATTAAACATAGGGGAATTTGCCATAATGCAAGAACCACTTAAGCTCACACCATGATGGCTTGCCCACTAGCTCACCTAACCAACTAGCCACCTCCCCTGGCCTGACAGGCCAATCTAGTCATCGGAGGAGCCTAAACCGAGAGCCACCATAAAATTGGCAAAACCCAAACTCCACTCTATGTCCAACTCGGCCCAAAATTGCCATGGGAGCTCCTCTGCACTCCACCTAGATAGCTCTTTGCTCCTGAATTGAAGCCCTGGCAGCTACCCCAGCTGTGGCTAATTAAGCCACCACCCTTCATGGCCAAAAGATTGGCTAAACCAGACCTTAACAAAACTCTGCCCAAATCACTCCAAATCCTTCCTACAACATAGAGAAGTCAATCCTCACCTTTTTCCAGCCTTAAAACCCCCTGCCTGAGCTCAATTTTTGAACTTAAAATTGAGCCCAAAACAATTCATCTCCCAGAACTCCACCAAAGTCAAATTAAACTCACCCATACCATCCCCTGAGTAAGAGAAGAAGTTCCCCACTGAAAGCCCCATCACCAGGCCACTCCGCCATGAACTTCCATCAAAACACCAAATTGGGTTTGGTCACTTTCATACCTAGGAAATTCACCAGGGCAAGAGGCTTCATCCCTGTGCTCCTAGGACTCCAAATAAGGAGTAGAGCATCTCTGATCGAAGCTTTACTTATCAGAGCCAAGGTATTGACCTCTCCTTCCTTCTGAGCTTTGTTGAATTCTCCATGTAATTAAGGTTAACTTAAATCATGCTTAGCCATATGGATATGTTCTCCATGCTTAGGCGAGTCCATAAGATTAAACCCGAAGCGATTTAGTTGAGTATAGCTCGATAAATTAGGGTTTTAGTATGGACGCTCACGGGATCACACAAGACAAGGACGAAGACGGGCAGTTGATCCACTGAAAATTTAATAGTTTTTTATTATTCACTTCATACCTATTTTTGATGATATTGAACTTTAAAGAAAGGTATTTTTCATGATTTCATGCAGTATAATGATTTTAGGCCTTTGGAGCAAAAGAAAGCAAAAATGAGGAAATTTGGAGAAAAAGAGACAAAAGTGCATTTTATTGAACTAACGCTAAACAACGCTATCACCAGCGACAGACTGTACTATTTTCCAGAGAGTTGCAACCATATTGGCGGAATAATGCACCGAACGGCTCCTTGTCCAGCACCGAACTGCGCCCTATCCAGTGCCGGACCGCACCCTATCCTTATTTTAAACTAGATTCAATGTGTTTGGCCGAATTTTGGAGGGTTGTTTTAGGAAACTCTTAGGAATTCAGTTTTGACCGAATTTAAACTCTTTTGGAGCCATATCTAGGGAGGAGAGAAGTGTTTAGGGTGTAGAGAGAGTTTAGAGAGTGTGTCTTCTCATTCAGTTTAGGAAATCTTGGTTTTGTGTTTTCTCTTCTAAGGAGTGTGAAAGGAGAGGGAAAGTGAGAGATTTCTTCTTCCTTACTTATTTAAAGACAGAATTGTGTGCTGTTGTGAAGAAAGAAGAGGAGTCAAATGAATTCCTTGAGATTTGCTTGGGGAAGAGTTTGAGATAAGTTGCATTTACTTTACACTATTTGTGTGACATTTTTATATATAATGTCCATGTTTTCTCATCTTTTCCTCATAAGTCTTGAGTAGATTTTTTTGTCTTTCTCCTTTTCATGTGATGTGTTGAAGTTGTGATATGAAAATGATGTGCCAATTTATTATGAAGAATTTGTGATGACCTTTTCACTTCAAACTTCATTTACTTTTGATTTGGCCAATTTAATTGTTAAAACTTGTTGGGAAACATATTTTCTGAAGGGATTATGAGTTCCACAAAAAAAGTGAAGGTCACATTCAATGTTCATGAATGAGAGACATAGTTCATGGGGATTGAGTGCAAATAAATAGGGAAATTTACTTTGATGGGCGTAGAATTGGAGATTTCTGAGTGATAGGCTGAAATCCTCAATTTGGTCCTAATGTTCGGAAACATAAGTGAGAGTTAGCCTTCAGACGAAGCGATGTGGGAGCTCTAGAGTGAGAGTCAGTATCCTCCCAGCCTAACCATTGATTTGAGGACTAAACTTAGGATTAACCAATATTCTATATACGCTGAAATATGGGTAAAGAATAGGAATGCTCCTATTTGGCAGAATACATTTGCATCACTGATATATGTCACAATAATCAGCATATTACGATTGGAAAGGAGAAAGACTCTTTCATGAAACTGAACTTTGTTATAAATTTAGTCTTGTGTTAGTTTAACTTGCTAGAGTTTAGAAAGTATTTTGGTTGAAATAGTAACTATAAGTGTTTGTCTTTATTTTAAGAATTAAACTTACTTGCAATTATACTGTGATTTGATAAGTGATTTCTGTGCTATGCCATAAAATTAAAAAGTCCATGTGGGATCGATATCCAACTCCATTAGAGCCCTGTATTACTTGAGCAATATGTATACTTGGGTATAATTGTGTGACTCATTATAAAACTAAATCAATATATATATATATATATATATATATCAAAATTTGAGTTCATAAATTTTAACAAGTTAAAAAAGTCGCACTAAGTTTTTGGCGCCCTTGCCGGGGAGGTATGGTAAAGAAAGGTAACTGTTAAAATTTAATATTTTAGTATTTGAAATCTTATATTTGAATTGCAAGTCATAATTGTGTGTGTCTGTTTATTGTTAGTGTGCTTATTGTGTTTGTATGCGTAGTATCAGATCTATAAGTTTAGTGCGTTACAATTCTGAATTAGACCGTACTATTAGAAAAATTTGAAAACAGCAAAAAAAATCTGCAAATCCTCATAAAATGACGAACAACCTAAACAATCAAAACGAAAATATACCAAGACCATTCGGAGATTATGCTAATCCAACATCAGATGAAATTTGATTAACTATCCAAAAATCCTTGATATTGCTGCTAATTCATTTGAGCTTAAACCTGCTATTATCTAAATGGTACATAATAATCAATTTGAACGAACACCTAATGAAGATCGTAACTTACATTTCACTAGTTTTTTAGAATTGTGTGCTACTTTTAAATATGATGGTGTGTCAAACGATGCTGTTAGGCTTAGAATTATTCCTTTTCACTAAGGGATAAAGCTAAGGTGTGGTTAAATTTGCTAGCACTTGGATCTATTAGAACTTAGGGAGAGCATTCACAAAAATTTCTGTCAAAATATTTCCCTCCTTCCAAAACTGCTAAGTTGAGGAATGATATCACAACTTTTAGTCAGTTTGATGGAGAATCCATATATGAAGCTTGGGAAAGATTTAAAGATCTTTTGAGAAAGTGTGCACACCACGCTTTACCAGACTGGTTAATAATTCAAACCTTTTATAATGGATTAGTGGGATCTTTGAGATCGATTATCGATTCTGCTGCTGGTGGATCATTAATGTCTAAACCTTTTGATGAAGCATATTCATTAATTGAATAGATGGCTACTAATAGTTTTCAATGGTCCTCTGAGGGGTTAAATCCTAAGAGAGTAGCTAGTCTTCATGATTATGATAACCATGACAGTTTCTCAAATTGCTGCACATTCTAAGAAAATAGATTAATATTGAATGAATTATTCTCCAACACCCTCAGTGTTAGAAGAAAATTCATCAGGACAGATGATAGACCCTCAAATATCTTATGAAACCTTGAATGCCATAAATAACAAACTCAATAATCCTTATTCAAATTATTATAATCCTAGTTGGAGGAATCACCTGAACTTCAACTGGAATAACACCAATGATGTTGTTAACCCGCAATGGAGAAACAATCCTATGTATCCAGTTGGAAATTTGAACAACCAAGGAAATACCAATTATAGACCTTCTTATCCTCCAGTTTTAATAGTAATCAACAATTTAAAGAAAAGAAGTTGTGTACTAAAGAAATGATTCTGAATATGGGTAATCAAATTCAAGCTCAAAATGTTGCGATGAAGAACATTGAAAATCAATTAGGATGTGCCTTTACTGTGCTTAATAATAGACATTCTGGGAATCTTCCTAGTAATGTTGAGATCAACCCAAAAGATCAAAACAAGGAGAAAATTAAGGCTATTCAATTAAGGAGTGGAAAAGAATTGGAACCAAGAGTTAAAAAAGAAGTCGAAGTTGAAAAAGAGGAAGTGAACATTGAAAAAGGTTCTAATAAGATATATCTAGATGAATATCTGCTAGAACTAATGAAGATAACAATTGAAAACCCACCTCCTCCTTTTCCTCAAAGACTAAAGAAATAGAACTGAGATAACAGATTTGCAAAGTTTTTGGAAATTCTTAAGAAATTAACGATTAATATCCCTTTGTTGAAGCATTAGAGCAGATGTGTGATTATGCAAAGTTTATGAAGGATATTCTTAAAAAGACATGAAAGTTCAAAGACCACGAGACTGTTGCACTTAGCGGTGAGTGTAGTGCAATTATTCAGAAGAAGCTTCCTGAAAAACTTAAAGACCCAGGTAGTTTCACTATCCCGTGTGCTATAGGTGAAAATTTTTTCGGAAGAGCTTTATGTGATCTTGGAGCTAGTATTAATCTTATGCTTTTATCAACTTTCAAAAGACTAGGAATAGGAGAAAATTCACCTACATATGTGACTCTTCCACTGGCTGATCATTCTATCACTTATCCTAAAGGAGTTATGGAAGAGTATTAGTAAAAGTGGATAAATTTATCTTTCCAGTGGACTTTATTGTATTAGATATGGAGGAAGATAAAGAAATTCCAATTATTTTGGGAAGACCATTCCTTGCTACTAGGAGAGCTATGGTCGATGTTCAAAAAGGAGAATTAACTATGAGAGTTAATGACCAATAGGTAACTTACAATATTCTGAAATCTATGAAATACCCATCAACTGAAAAAGATGATGCGTATTTTTGAATGGAAATCTACGATTAATTGAGAGAATATCATTTTAAAGAAGTATTTGAAGAAAATCTGGAATGTGAGGATGAATATGAAAGTGAAAATGAAGATGATTTTGTTGATGTGACAAATGAATAGTTAGAAATTGTTTGGAAAATTTTGAAAGATTGGATACTATGAAAAATGAAGATAAAAGTTTAATTCCATCTATCATTAAACCCCCTGAACTTGAGTTAAAATTTCTCCCTAATCATTTGAATTATATGTTTTAGGAGAATCATCTACTTTAAATGTCATTGTATCTTCAGATTTAAATGAATATCAAGAACAAAAATTATTTGACGCCATAAAAAGATACAAAAAGGCCTTTGGTTGTTCCATAAATGATATTAAAGGAATCATTCCATCGATCTGTATGCACAGAATTTTGTTGAATGAACAACACAAATCTGGATTTGATCTATAACGAAGACTGAACCCAATAATGAAAGAAGTGGTTAAAAGAGAGATTTTAAAGTGGTTAGATGATAGAATTATATATCCTATTTCTGATAGCATTTGGGTAAGCCCAATTCATTGTGTTCCTAAGAACGGAGGAGTGACTGTTGACATAAATGATTGAAACGAAATTATACCTACAAGACAAGTCATTGGTTGGCGAATATGTATTGATTATAGAAAATTAAATGCCACCACCAGAAAAGATCACTTTCCTTTACCATTTTTAAATCAAATGCTGGACAGACTTGCTGGACACAAGTACTATTACTTTTTAGATGGATATACCGGTTATCAACAAATACCTATTGCTCTTGAGGATCAAGAGAAGATTACAGAACTTTTACTTTTAGAAGAATGCACTTTGAATTATGTAATGCACCTACAACTTTTCAAATATGTATGACGACCATATTTAGTAAATTAATTGATGATGGAATAGAAGTGTTTATGGATGATTTCTCAGTATTTGTCATTTAATGCAAGCCTATGAAACTTAGGAAAAGTTTTAAAGGTATGCTAAAGAACAATTTAGTCTTAAACTGGGAAAAGTGTCAATTTATGGTTGAAGGAGGAATTGTACTTGAGCATAAAATATCTGAATATGGCATGGAAGTAGATCCTGTGAAGATTCAAATTATAGAAACATTACCACCACCAACAACTGTGAGAGGGCTAAGAAGCTTTTTGGGACATGTAGAATTCTACAGGCGATATATTAAAGACTTTTCAAAAATTACTAAGCCCCAATGCCAACTTTTGAAAAAAGATAGGAAGTTTGATTTAACAATGAATTCTTAAAAGCTTACGATCTATTAAAGGAAAAATTAATCGCTACATCTATAATAGTTTCACCTAATTGGGAAAACCATTTAAATTAATGTGCGATGCTAGTGATTATGCTATTGGAGTTGCTTTAGGGCAAAGGCATGACAAAATGTTAAAAGTTATATACTTGTTGACCTCACTTTGAGTTGAGGTCTAGTCTCTTTTTAGAATAGCCTAGGGTCTAGCCATAGGACTCTCCTGGTGACTTTTTTAGAGGACTAGTCATGGAACCCTTCCCATAGAAATTCAAAACCCTTCTTGCTTCACTATGGGGTTTTCATATGCTTAAGGCCTAACCTCCACCTTTTGCTAGGAAAAAGGCAAGCATAAGTAATCCTAGGGGAAGTCTCCTATAGGTGGTCAGACCTTAGGATTTTCCCTGAGGGAGGTATGGAGATCACCACTCATACACTTCACATTCACAACGTACACACACTGTACATCTTAATTTCAACCCTGAACTCTTTGGAAACTCATGTGGATAGCCCGACTCCTAAGTCTATGACTAAGTGGTAGGGACAAACACATAGAGGACCAAATGTAAGTGACCCTTGGTCATTACATCCTGCTCACCTTGAAGCCACCTTCAAATTTCCAAAATTTAATTTTTGGCCCCTTTGCCCCCTAAATAACCCCGAACTAAGCAAAATACCCAAAATTTCCATAATTACCCAAATTCACCAAAACCCCCCAAAGTCATTCTAAGATATTCCTTACCACTCAAATTGACCATTCATGACCAAAAATTCCAAAATTTCCAAAAATACCCCCCCCCCCCAATACCCTCAAAATACCCAGAATACCCTTTTTGCCCAAAAATCCAAAAATTCTAAAAAATTCTCAAAGAATTCCAGAAAATCCTAAAATTCCTCAATTTCATTTTGTTCAACTACACCATGGGCCAATTTTTCCATATTAATACACTTTCAAAACAAAATCCCAACTTGGCCCATTTCACCTAAAGGTGCCTAAACAAAACCCAATCTTGACCCAATTGACCCCAATTTTCATCAAATTCAATTCTCAACCAAAATTCAACATCCCCAATATCAACTTAGACCAAATTCAAGTCCAATGTGACCCACATTTGAATCTAATTCCACTTGAAATCAAAATCCCCAAATTTGCCTAAATAACCCAAAACTCCTAAAAGTGACCCAATGTCAATCAATTCCTTCCAAATTTCAATTCCAAACTCTTTATAACACCTCTTTAAACTGAATTGGATCATAAATTTCCCATAATTTGAGCTCAGGTCTTACCCAAATCCATTTTGGACCAAAGAAACCCCAATTTTGATCCAAGCTGAACACATGTTTTAAATATACCAAATGGACCCTCTAAAACTTGTCAAAACCATTTTATGTCTTCATGAAAATTTTTCTAGACAACCATATATACATTATTGTTGAAGACTTCTGAATGCCATTCGCACTCAAACTCAAGATAACTAGACCCGAACCAGACATGTTCCAAAATAATGAAAAATCCAATCCATGCCAAAATTGAACCTCTAAATGAGCTCAAAACCACTTTGTGTCTTCATGAAAGAAATTCATTAAAATTATATGAACAATATTGGTCAAGGAACCTAGAGCTCATTCTCCCTCAAAGCCAAGTTAAGTTAGCCCAAACCCAAATGAACCTAATTAAACTAATAATTCAAATCAAATCAAATTAAACCAAAAATTAATTAAATTAACTTCATGAAATTCCTAAAATAATTACATATATAATAAAATATATTTATTAAATAAATAAAATAAAATAAAATAAAAAGAAAATTTCTCCCTCACCTCCCCCTCATCTCTCCCTCACCCTACACGCCACCTACACCCCTCACCTCTCCCTCACCTCTCCCTCACCCTACACGCCACCTCACCCTACCCACCTCACCTCCTCCTTACCCTCACCACACCTCCACCTCATCTCTCCATTACTCCCCCTTTGACTCCCTAGCCGTGAGCCTCCTCCAAAAATCCCTCTCATAATCTCACTTACACTCCCTTACACACACACTTTACAATTAGCCATTCCACCCCCCAAAAATCCCCTCCTAGCCATGAGCCTCTCCTCCTCCTCCTCTCCTTCTTCCAAGAAAAGCCACACCCACCCAAATCCATTTCTAGCCGTGAGCTTCAACAAGGCTTCTTCAAGGTTCTTCCATCACCTCCTCCAAGCAAGGCAAGCTTCTTCCCCCTCTCTTTTATCTTATGAACATTTAAGCTTCAAAGAAATGTTTCACCCCTCTCATGCTTAGCCTAAGATCCCACACATACATGGATTTTCTTTAAAAATTCTTCTTCCTCTACATAGGTTCAAAAAAAAAAAAAATTGTGTTAATTATTACAAATCTTCACACCATTTAAACTTTTTCATGCTTAGCCTTAGGGATTTTATTTTTTTCCCTTTCATGCAAGCTATTTAGAATCAAAATCATGTGTAGGTTGTTTCTTCTTCATGCTATTTAAATTTTATTCATGCATAGGTTTAGGAATTCGTTTTATGCAAAGTTATATGGCTAATGTTAAATATTAACAAATCTACCACCTAATCTTTTTACCTAGTTTTTATTACCTTAAAAAAATGAATTATAAAATTTTTAATACAACACAAAGGAAATAAAGGTAAAAGAAAGGAAAATAAACATAAAGAGGAAATAAAAAAAAATAATAATAATACAAAAAAGAAAATGAAATAAAAATCTAAAATAATATATAACATACACTATGTAAATAATATATATGTAAATTAATAATATAAATAAATGTAGATAAACAATATATACTAAATAATATATAAACTAATGTTAAATTTATTATATACACTAAATGAATAATGTTTATAATAAAGTAAATAAATAATAAAAAACAAATGTAAAAAAAAAAACATAAGTGATAAAATAATTGCAAATTTAAATAACCTTACTAAATTTCAATAAAATAACTATACTAAAATTTTAAATACCTAAAAAAAAATTAGAACTTAAAATATAACTATAGTAAATATAAAATAAAATATAACCATACTAAATTTTAAATAAGAATAACTACACTAACTTTAAAATAATATAACTACTAAAATATAAATAAATGAATAATAATATATATATGTAAATTAATAAGTAAGATAAATAATGAAAATAAAGGAAGTAGATAAAAGTGTTTTTTTAAATATATACACATGTAAATAATAATTTTAAGAAATAATAACTTAATACAAATGATAATAACTTTAAATAAAGAAAATAATAATTTAACGAGAGAGAAAATGAAAAGTCTTATAAATAAATAAATAATAATGAAACTGATAATAATAAATAATGTAAATTAATAATATAAATTAATAATAATAAATCAATAATATTTAAGTAATAAAAATGTACATATAATTAATTAAAATAAAATAACTTATAAAGGATAATATATATATATATATATATATATATATATATATATATATATATATAAATTAAAAATAATTTAAATAATATAAATCAATAATGAATTAAATTAAAATTAAATAATTAAAATCAAATAATAATTAAATTAAATAATAATTAAATTAAATAAATTACATTAAATAATAATTAATTAAGTAAACCAAAAACAATTAAATAAATAATAGTTTAAATTAAACTAAATAAATTAAATAGATTTATTAAATTAAATAAATAAATTAAATTAAATAAATTAATTAAATTAAATAAATCAAAATTATATTAAATTAAATGATAATATAAATAAATAAATAATATAAAATGAAATTAAATTAAATAATAAATTAAATTAAGTTAAATAAATTAATGAAAACTCGAATATTAAATTAAAGTTAAATAATAATTGTAAATAATAATAAATTAAATTAAATTAAATTAATTAAATTAATTAAATCATATTAAATTAAGTCAAATTAAATAATAATATAAATAAAAATTAAATTAAATAAATTAAATAAACAAATTAAATAAATTAAATTGATAATGTAAATAAATAATAAGTTAAATTAAACAAAATAGATTAAATAAATTAAATCAAATTAAATTAAAAAATAATGTAAATAAATAATAAATTAAATTAAACTAAACAAATTAAATTAATTAAATTAAATAAAATAAAACAAATTAAATTAAATTTTATTAAATTAAACAATAATACTTTACATTAAATTAAATAAATAAAATAAATTAAATTAATAATAATTGTTAATAATAATTAATTAAATTGAATTAAAATTAAATTAAATAACAAAATAAATTAAAATAAAAGTAAAGATAATAATTTAAATAAATAAATATTAAGTAAAAGTAAAACAAAATAAATAAATTAAATAAATAACAATAATTAAATAAAACAAATAAATAACAACCAATTAGTTAAATAAAAAAAATGATAATAAAGTAAATAAATCATAATTAATTAAATAAAGATAATAAATTAAATAAATAATAAAGATGAATAATAATTTTAATTACAAATAAAAGATAATATGTTTAAAAAACACATAATAAAAATAGTAATAACATAACATCATATAAAATAACATTAATATAAGAACAAAATAACATACAATAATAATATAACACATAAACAAAATAAAACAATAACATACAACATGCAACAATGATAACACATATCAACATAAAAAATAACAATATAATACGATAATAACATATAAATAACAATCACATATAATCATAACTACAATCCCAACACAAACAATAATCACAATATACAACAACAATGTGATCATAATACGATACCAACACGATAACAACCAAACCTAGGATAGGCCTCCTGAGGCATGGTTCATTTTTCCCTTTATAAAGACCCCTAAGAAATCACAATTTGGTGTAGAAAACATAATAAGAATACCCTTATGCTTAGTGGATCCATGAAGTAACCCAAATTTTACCCGATATCCACATAACCTTCCCAATTCATATTCCAATATCAAAATCCCTAATTTCAAATCCCAACTCAAACCAAACCAAAACCAAAACTCAAACCAATCCAAAACAAAAACCCAAACCAAAGACAAAACAAAAACCAAAACCAAAACCAAATCTAAAACATAAAGTCAAACAAATCTTCATAGCACTCCCATAAGTCCAAATCAAACTACTAGTTACCACCAAATACAAACCCAAACCACACCTAAACCCATCTACCCCAACCTACCCCGAACAACTGTGTTCATTAAGCATAAGGGTATAGGTAGGGTGAATTGTTAAGCAACATAATAAGTCTAAATGAGCCCGAGACTTTTCATCAGGATATGAGAGGAAGCATGGACCCGCATCCTTCTTTGACTCGTTCGGATACCTCTGAGGTCTACTGAACTTAATATGTCTGCTTAACGAAACCATCCTCAATTAAATTAAACAAAGTTTATTGAAACACAACATAGGAATTCACATAGACATCATAGGATTGAGTAGTTACTTCTTGTTAGTTCTACTTCTTCCTGTTTTCTGGAATGCTTTAATTTCTGCAAAATTATAAACACATATATATAATGCAATACTAAAGTCTCACTGGGAATGACGAGAAGCCCCTCCAGTACGCTTTTACTTTATTGCAATTTACCTTATTGCAATTTATTTACTCGCACCGTGTTTTACTTTTCTTGCATGATAAATAAGATTGTTGCATGAAAATCGAAACCTTTAGGATATCCACAAAACTGAAACCAAAACTAAACTAAAAGTCACAACAAGATAAAATTCACCGCCACAACATTCAAAATATAAAACAACTCAAATTTTAATCATAAACAGAACAACAAAAACTACAACTTTAACTAAATTAATACGTCTTGTTGGATGATCGGGAATACCTCAGATGATGTAACCTACGTGTTGCTAACGGGATTTCCCATGGTTTAAATGAAAGTGTGGAACTCATTCAGTTGAGTTTAGCAAATTCATCTGGATTAAGTGAATCCAATAAAAATAATGATGTCGGAAGGATGGAACCGTGGGAACTTAACCGGTGTTGTTATAATCAACTTTAAGATTTGTTTTAATTAAAACATTAAAAAACACTTGGATTTTAAGATTTATTTAAACCAAAACACTTCTTTCATCTCCTGATTTTTCACTTTCTAAAACTAAACATCTTCAATAACAAGGAGCTTGAGGCAATACACCGAAGGGCAGCACGATCAAGGATGCAGAAGGATATGTTCAAAAGAGCAAACAGCGGATCTTCAACAACAACTCTGTTTTCTTATAGATAAACAACTAGCCATAGGATTTCGAGGTAGTTTGCCTAGTGCAACATAAATCCTAAACTTTTTATTAGGCATTTGCATAATTGTCTTATGCAAATTAAGCCCTAACCGGTCTTAGGACTCCGAGGTAGTCGTTTGGTACGACATAAGCCCTCACATCTTCAAGGCTGTTTGTATGATTGTGTCATACAAATATAAGTCCTAATTAATTAAAACAGGTAAGATGAAACATTAAATGAACTCCCAAATTGAAGACAAATATTATAATAGTTTGGGAAGTTGCCAAGATTCTTCTTGGATCCTCAGCTTCTCATACTGCTCTTCTATTGGACTCTTAAAATAAACTATTCTAAATTTGATCCATTCCCTATTGAAATTCCAAAATTCAATCCTTTGAAAACCTTAAACTTTAAAATTCTTGAGAGCAAAACCACTGATCATTATCGAGAGTTTTCTTAAGTGATTCCCGTCATTTAAGATGTAATTAACTAAAGGGGCTTGCCCTTATAGGGAACTTTAAGAACCCAGGTAATATAAACCCTGCTTAATTCCTTTATATTAAGTAGGGGAAGTTGTCGGCAAATAAAATGGTTTCGCAGACCAAACGGATGTCAAAAATCTTTTAGTTTATTTAATTGAGCCCATCGTCAAGCAGTGTGACTATTCCTCGAGATAGATACACAGTTTATGGTGCAGTGCTTGTTTATATAAACTATTTAGGATGTGAGATCAGTTTGATTTCATATCTTAAAATTTTCAAATTTAAAATTATTTTAAAAAAATCAAATGCTACTTTCCAAATTATATATATATATATACTTAAATTAAATTTAAAAATCTAAAAATATGCCGACAATACTAAGCTAGCAAGACTCTTACAGATGCTCAAAATAATTACACCACTACTAAAATAGAGTTATTAGCATCGTTTATGCCTTTGAAAAATTTATATCTTACTTAATTGTAGCTAAATTTATAGTGCATACTGATCATTCTGCTATTAAATATTTAATGCAACAGAAGGATGCAAAACCAAGACTGATTCGATGGATGCTTTTAATGCAAGAATTTGATTTTGAAATCGTTAATAGAAAATGGGTTGATAATCAAGTAGCTGATCATATATCTAAACTTAAACAACTTAATTTGGATGACTTTGAAAATGGAATCACTGAAACTTGTCCTGATGAGAAATTATATATAATTATTGAAGGAAATTTACCATGGTTGCTGATATTGTGAACTACATTGTTAGTAATATTTTACCACCTGACTTAACAATGGAACAACAGAAAAAATTTAAGCATGGTGCTAAATTTTATTTTCGGGACGATCCTTATCTGTACAAGCAATGTAAAGATCTTATTATTTGGAGATACGTGCCTTATGAAGAAACTGAAAGCATTATTCGAGAATGTCATGATTCTGAATTTGGAGGACATTTCAGATTTGATAGAAATGCACATAAGATTTTGCAATCTGAATTTTATTGTCCTACACTTTTCAAAGATGTTTATAGATTTATCAAAACTTGTGATCGATGTCAGAGAATAGATAATATATCTAAAAGAAATGAAATTCCTCTTAATTTCACTTTGGAAGTTGAAATTTTTTATGTTTGGGGATTAGATTTTATGAGACAATTTGTACCTTCATTTAGAAATATATATATACTGATTGTTGTTGATTATGTATCAAAATGGATTGAGGCAATAGCTTTACCTAGGTGTGATGCTAGAAGTGTTTTGAGGTTTTCAATGAAAAATATTTTCACAAGATATGAGATGCCTAGAGTAATCATTAATGATGGAGGATCCCATTTTAAAAATAATCTGATTTATAGATTGGTGGAAAAATATAATATTATGCATAAAATCTCTACATCTTATCATCTCCAAACTAATGGTTTAGTAGAGATATCTAATCGTGAAATTAAACAAATTTTAGAGAAAGTCATTAGTCTAAAGAAATTGGATTGGTCTGCTAGATTAGATACTTGACCCACAATTTTATATTATAATATTTTTAATTTAATTGCAACGATGCCAAAAACTTGACCCCGCTATATTATATGTATAGAATTGTAATTGTTTATGTTGTGGTTGCTACGGAAGTATACGTATCGTATCAAGTAATACAGGGCTCTAGTGGAGTCCTCGGTTATCGATCCCACGAGGAAATAGAAAATTAAATAACAACTAATTTTAAAATAATAATAATAATAATTTTAAAATAGTATACAAAAATTTGGAATTCTAAATTTAAGCGCAATAAAGTAAAATAAGTATTTTAATTAGGTAACTTAACTAAGTAGAAAATTAATACGTATTGAAAGTGCAGAAATTAAACTAATTGCTAAATAAGTCTTAACTATTCGAAAAAGTATCTTTCCCCTTGTTTAGAAATTTAAGTGATCGATGAATTTAAATAGATAATTTTAAGGTATTGTGACAAATAGGAGCATTCCTATTCTTTACCCTTTGGTCCAGTGTAAAGAATATCGACTAATCCTATGTTTTACTACCGAATCCGCGGCTAGGCTGGGAGGATACCGACTGCCACTTTAGAGCTCCCACGTTCCCCTCGCCTGAGGGCTAACATCTACACTTCAGCTCTCAAACAATAGGACCGAATTTAATATTTTTGTCTGTCACACTAAAATGCTCAATTCTACGCCCAGTGATATTATTTCCCTATTTATTTACACCTTCCTTCCAAGGCTTTTGAATTCCCCGAATATCTGATGTAATTTTTACTATAGTTGATATTCAACATATTTTAACAAATCAAATGGCCAGTTTGAAAGTAAATTAAGTTTTAAGTAAAAATTAACACAATTTATTAATATTTAAAAGTACTTCTATTTTTAGTTCATCTAGTCACTTAATTTCATAAACAGGGAGAAAGACTAATAAACTACTCAGAATGCATGGGAACTAAACTAAGCATGGATTTCATTTAAAGTTAAAAACAATAAATACAAATACTTATCTCGATTTATCCCCAAGCAGACTACTCATAGTTCCTTTGACTCTTCCTTCCAGTACAACAAGACTCACTAAAAACTCACTAACTCACTAAAGACTCACTAATTACACTAATTAAGACTCTAAAGACTGCTCACACATAAATAAAAGACTCTTAAGACACAAATTGACACACACAACACAAAATAACACACTTAGAAGCTGAATTTCGGCTTATATATATAGAGGTGAGCAAAGGACCAAGAGGTGTGTAAGCATCCCTTCAAAAAGTGTATAGGTTCAATGTATCTGCGCCATTTGAACTAGCTCGCCGTTGGCGACGAACTACCTCGCTGTCGGCGAGGCTTCTAGAAGGTCTTCGAACCGCGCTATCTCGCTTTCGGCGGGTCGGGCTCGCTGTCAGCGAGACAGTTATAAATCCTTCAGAATTTTCTTCCTCGTACCCTCGCCGTCGGCGGGCTCGATCTCGCCGTCGGCTACTCAGCACAAATTGCATTATTTTCTTCCTTTTTGCTCCAAATCTGCTCCTTTTTATGATTTTTTCTTTTATCACCTAAATTCTACATTCCTGCAACAAAATAAAGAAAATTTCTTTAAAGTGCAATTTCATCAAAAATAGGTATGAATTTCTTAATTAAATTTTCAGTGATCAAAATCCCTCAAACTTACTTATTACTTGTCCTCAAGTAATTTTAGTACTACATAAAAATAATGAGTTTTATAATAAGATTTTTCAATTCAAATAACTATGAATTAGCTTAATTAATATCATAATAAAGTAAAATAAAAATAATTCATGTAATTTAATTAATCTTATAGAAATAAATTATTTAGTTATCGAGTCTAAGATTTCTAGCTTACTATTCATTTCGTGAATGACTATATTTAAAAGAATAACTACTTAAGATATTCATATGATAAGAAATTCAAGAAAACACTATTAGGTAAAATTCTAATCCATAAACATAAGATTGGAAATATCTAAATTTTTCCCTTTAGGTTAATTCAAATGAAGCCAATTTTTGATAAGGCATCTCCTCAAGCTTCTCCTCATTTTTCTTTTTCCTTTTCTTTTTCTTTTTCTTTTTCTTTTTCTTTTTCTTTTTCTTTTTTTTCTAATGAGGATTACTGTATCTGGAGAGCCTGTTAATAATTTTGAACTTCATTTTCATCTTCCTAAATTTGAAACTTAGAAATATTTCTTAGCTTATATATACTTCATAGTTTTTACTTCATTGATTTTCAATCTTTTCTTTTTCACTTGAATACTTAAGAATTTTAATTTTTAGAATATAGTTTTCCTTACTAAAAATAGTTTACTATATTCTTATTCCCTTTAACTAAATATTTTATTCTATTTAATTAATTAAAGCACTAGAAATATTTCATTTAACCTTTTATAATAATTAAATAAAATAATTCATATTAATTAAATTGAAAAATTTGCTATAAAAATCATTTTATAATAATTTGAAAATAGAAATCGAGAATAAGTTAATAACTAAATTTGTATTTTACTCCCCCCCAAACTTAAATTTTTATATCTACTCTAAATAATGAAAAAGGGAAAGTAAATAAATCATACCTTTCAAGTTTAGGTATTTCTTTTTCTTTGAAATTTTTGCAGGCTTTTTCATTTTTCATTGAACCCGTACTCGTTAGTATTCTCCATATATATATAACAATTTAAAGAAAATGCAGTGGATAAAATCCGAGATAAGTATTAAATACAACAATTAAAATTATCTCTACACTACACATATGAATTACTAACATATTAAAACAATTTAACTAACAGATTAACAATTTTACAACTTACAGAATAAAATAAAAACATACTAAAGAAAACTATCATCCTATTTAACATAAAAACAAATGCAATTAACTAACACAAAAACAAAAACTAAACTCTATAACAATTCAAGCAAATAATCTAACAAACATCCAATGCCTCACAACATAAAGTACTAAATATTACAAACATATAAAAGTTTCCAAAATAACTTAACATCAAACAAACAAAACAAATAAAGTCCTAATCTTCAGCATCAAAGTCCCAAACTATATTATCATCCCCTCCTTGATCTCGCAGCCGAGAAGACCGAGCAGGATGATACCGAGTATACCCGGGGCATTCCGGAAAGATGACATCTAAATCTCCACTCCCGTAGCGACGTTCAGCCTTCATGATATGCTATTTCGTACTCTGAATGTCTCTGCAGGTACTCACTATCATAATCATGTCTCCTCTCCAGATTATCAATCCTTTGATCAAAATGATCAAATCTTCTCCCCATTGTCTCTCCAAACTGCTCAAAACTCCTCCTATGCAATGTTAATTCATTCATAATATCTTGCAGGGTAGGTGATGAAGGCTGTGGAGGATCATAGCTAGTAGAGGGTCTATCTCTACTTGACTGAGTGAAATAACTTCTCACTCCTGATCTCCACCCTTCATGAGACTCATATTTCTTAATATTGGCCGCTGTGAGTGGCGAGATTCCAAAAATTTAAATTTTCAAAATTCGTCACTCATTTTCGTCCTTGATTTGCCTTATATTATATTTCCGATCACATCATTTATTAATTTAATATGAAGATTAGCTACTTATACACAAACAAATTCACACAACACAACAAATTAACTTTAATATTGAAATCCATGGGATGTACAAACTAACATAATTTTAAACTCTATAATCAAACTTCAATTCTCCAATCCTTACTACTAATCAACGATCGCAAACCAATCCACGACACACTAAATGCTGATACAAAACTATGACGCATATCTCAATTAAGTTTGAGATATTCAAATCATCACTCCACACATAATAAAATCTAAATCAAATCAAATAACATAAATACAAACATACTATGGAAATCTTTACTACTACTCTTCAATGTCATAATCTTCATCTTCTCTGATATTTCCGATATGACAATGATGCAAAAATAAGTTATAGAAAGGCCTGAAGGGAAACTCCGAAGCAGATTCTTTACTGATCCAACCCTAAACTGAATTTAATTTAGGCGCGAACCTCGCTATCGGCGAGTATCGACCTCACCGTCGGCGAGATTCCAAAATAATGTCCAAATTCGCTCTAAATCGAATAATTTCTTTTCTCATCATAATGGTTTGAATATGTGATGATTCGTAATAATAATTGAGTAGTAAAGTTTCAATAATATAGACTAACTATTAAGATACAATAAAAATAGATAACTAATATGGGTTGCCTCCCATAAAGCGCTTGGTTTAACGTCATCGACCCGACCTAATTTCAATTATTAATCGAGTCGACTAAGCATTAAAACCTCTTTATAGTTAGGTCTTATACCTTCGAAATATGGTTTTAATCTATGTCCATTAACTTTAAATTTATGTCCAGCTTTTGGATCTTCGATTTCTATAGTTCCGTATGAAAATATTTGAGTTATGGTGAAAGGTCCTAACCATCGAGACTTCAATTTTCCAGAAATAATTTCAATCTAGTATTATATAGCAAAACTTCCCGTCCCGGTTCAAAATTTCTCCGATTAATCTTCCGATCATGCCATAATTTCATCTTTTCTTTATAAATCCGATCATTATCATATGATTCATTTCTTAATTCTTCCAATTCATTTAATTGCAAAGAATCTTTTCTCACCAACTTTCCTTCATATTATAATTAAATTCTTTAATCGCCCAATATGCTTTATGTTCTAATTCAACTGGTAAGTGGCATGTTTTTCCATATATAAGCTTGTAAGGAGTCATTCCAATCGAGTTTTATAAGCGATCCTATAAGCCCATAATGCAGATGTCTAATCTAATAGACCAATCTAACCTATTTGGGTTTACATGATTTTTCTAAAATATGTTTAATCTCACGATTAGATACTTCAGCTAATCCGCTAGTCTCGTGGATGATAAGCAATGGATATCTTATGAGTAATATTGTATTTTTCTACTAGTTTGTGAATGTATTTATTTCTAAAATGAGTTCCTCCATCGGTGATAATCACTCTCGACATTCCAAATCTAGTAAAAATATTTTTCATCGTAAATTTTGAAACACTCTTAAGCATCACACCTAGGTAAAGCTTGTGCTTCAATCCATTTGGAAACATAATCAACAACTTACTAATATATATGAGTTTCCAAACGAAGAAATAAAAGGTCCCATAAAATCTAATCCCCAAACATCAAAAATTTCAACTTCTAATATAAAATTCGGAGGCATTTCGTTTCTTCTAGATATATTTCCTACTCTTCGACATTTATCGCAAGTTTTAATATATCCGTATACATCTCTAAATAGAGTAGGCCAAGTAAAATCTAGATCGTAGAATCTTATAAGCAGCTTTATCAGTCCCAAAATGTCCTCCAAAATAAGAATCATGACATTTTTGAATAATTGGTTCAGTTTCTTCATAAGGTACATATCTTCTAATAATTAAATCCTTACATTGCTTATATAAATATGGTTCATCCCAAAAATAGGTTGTCGTATCATGGATGAATTTTTTCTGTTGTTCCAAAGTTAGCATAGGTGGTAAAATATTACTAACTATATAGTTTACTATATCAGCATACCATGGTATTTTCCACTCATTGATATTATATAGTTGTTCATCGTAGAAAACCGTCTATAATTTCATTTTCAATATCGATAATTCATGATTTTCTAATCTTGATAAATGATCCGTAATTTGATTATCGGCTCCTTTCTTATTAACGATCTCAAAATCGAATTCTTGCATTAATAGCATCCATCTAATTAATCTTGGTTTGGAATCTTTCTTTTGCATTAAATATTTAATGACAGTAATGATCGGCTTGCACGATACATTTTGTTCCAATCGATAAGGTCTAAATTTATTAAAACCATATACTACAACTAATAATTCTCTTTCAGTAATCGTATAATTTATTTCAACGATCATTTAGAGTTTTACTAAGCATAGTATATAACTTTAAAAATCTTCTTATATCTTTGCCTAAGAATCGCTCCTACAAGATAATCACTAGTATCACACATAAGCTCAAATGGTTTCTCCCAGCTAGGTGAAACTATTATAGGTGCCGTAATTAATTTTTCTTTTAAGAGTTCAAAAGCATTCGAGCATTCGATTGTAAATTCAAATTTCTTATCCTTTTCGACAAGTTGGCATAGAGGTTTAGTAATTTTTGAAAAATCTTATATATAGCGTCTGTAGAATCCAGCATGTCCAAGAAAACTTCTTACCCCTTTTACCGTAGTTGGAGGTGGTAATTTAGCTATAACTTGAATTTTGCAGGGTCCACTTCCATGCCTTTTTCCGAAATTTTATGCCCTAATACAATGCCACCCGCAACCATAAATTGACATTTCTCCCAATTTAGAACTAAATTTGTTTTCTCACATATTTCTAATACTTTTTCAAGATGAGTTAAGCATGTGTCAAATGATGTTCCAAATACAGAGAAATCATCCATAAATACTTCTATTCCATTGTAAATTAACTTACTAAATATAGACATCATACATCTCTGGAATGTTGCTGGTGCATTACATAATCCAAAAGGCATTCTTAGAAAAGCGAAAGTTCCATAAGGACTACTAAATGTAGTTTTCTCTTGATCCTCAGGAGCAATTTGCATTTGATGATAACCGGTGTATCCATCTAGAAAACAAAAATACTTATGCCTGGCTAATCTATCTAACATCTGGTCTAGAAATGGTAAAGGGAAGTGATCTTTCCTGGTGGCGGTATTTAATTTCCTATAATCAATACATATACGCCAACCAGTAACTTGTCTTATAGGAATAAGATCGTTATTTTCATTGGCAGTGACAGTCACTCCTCCCTTCTAAGGAACACAGTGAATTGGGCTTACCCAAGAACTGTCAGAAATAGGATATATAATACCATTACCAAACAATTTTAAAATTTCTTTCTTAACTACTTCATTCATTACTGGGTTTAATCTCCTTTGGGGATCTTCTTTAGGTTTATGTTCATCATCTAAAATAATTCTATGCATACAGATTGAAGGACTAATTCCTTTAATATCTGCTAAAGTCCAACCAAAAGTTTTCTTATATTTTTTTAAAGTTTCTAAAAGTTTTTGTTCTTGAGATTCGTTTAATGCGGATGAAATAATAACTGGTAAAGTTGAAGAATTACCTAAATAAGCATATTTCAAATGATCAGGTAATATTTTTAGCTCAAGTTCAGGAGGTTTAATAATTGATGGAACTATATTCTTGTCAGTGTTTTCAGTATTATCCAAAAATTCAAATCTTTCATGAATATAATTTAGTTCTTCATTATTATCTTCAATTAATTCAGTGTTTTCTTTTTCTAATTTATCTTCGTAATATTCCTTAAAATGTTCATGTTGTAAATGTTCAAGTATTTCCATCAGAAAACATTCATCATCTTTTTCTAGCGCAGGATATTTCATTGATTTTGCAATATTAAATGTAACTTTTTGGTCATTTACTCTCATAGTTAATTCTCCTTTCTGAACATCAATCATAACTTTTACAGTAGCTAAAAATGGTCTTCCTAAAATGATAGGAATTTCTTTATCTTCCTCCATATCTAAAACAATAAAATCTACTGGGAAGATAAATGTATCCACTTTTACTAACACATCTTCAATAACTCCCTTAGGATAGTAACCGAATGATCACTAATTGAAGGGTTACCGAAGTAGGTGTAATTTTTCCTAATCCTAATCTCTTAAAAATCGATAGAGGCATTAGATTGATGCTTGCTCCTAAGTCACACAAAGCTTTTCCATAAAATTTTTCTCCTATAGCGCAGTGGTATAGTGAAACTACCAGGATCTTTCAATTTTTCAGGAAGCTTCTTCGAATAAGTAGCACTACACTCTTCACTAAGTGCGACCGTTTCATTATCGTTGAATTTCTTTTCTTATTTAGAATATCTTTCATAAATTTTACATAATTTGGCATCTGATCTAAAGCTTCGACAAAAGGTATATTGATTGTTAATTTCTTTAATATTTCAAGGAATTTAACAAATTGTTTATCTTTTTTATGTTGAGCTAGTCATTGAGGAAATGGTGGTGGAGGTTTTTCAACGTAAATTTTCATAGGTATTAAAGGATGTTCTAAGTTTGAATCTTGTTGAAGTGTTTCCTTTTCAATTTCCACATCCTCTTTTTGGCTTTCAAGTTCTTTTTGAATTTGAGGTTTTAATTCTTTTCCACTCCTTAGTTGTATTGCTTTTATTTGTTCTTTTCCTTGATCTTTAGGATTTATTTCCACATTACTAGGAAAAGTTCTAGGTATTCTATTATTTAGCGCAGTAGCAATTTGTCCAAGTTGAGTTTCGATATTTTTAATAGATGTTCCTTGAATTTGTAATTGATTTCCTTGAATTTGTAGTTGATTTCCTTGATTTTGTAGTTGATGACCCATATTCAAAATTAATTCATCCATAGATAATTTCTTATCTTTGAATCGAGGGTTACTCGTTATTAAATCCAGGTGGGTAATTAGGTTTATAGTTTGGATTTGCTTCGATTAGGTTGATTTATCCATTGTTGATTAGATGTGTTATTCCAATTAAAATTTGGATGAGTTTTCCAACCAGGATTATAATAGTTTGAATAAGGGTTATTAGTTCTATTATTAATAGCATTTAAAGTTTCATAATTAGATTGAGATTCTATGATTTGTCCGGATGAGTTTTCTTCTAAAGTAAGAGAGTAGTTCATTCCAAAATGATATAATTTCTTAGATATAGCAAGCAATTTGAGAAGCTAACATAGATATTGCATCGTTTTCATGAATGCCGGCTATCTTTTCTGGATTTACTCTATCGAAGGCCATTGGAAATTATTTGTTGCCATTTCTTCGATTAGTGCATAAGCTTCATCAAATGGTTTAGACATTAATGAACCTCCAAAGAAGAAAGCATTGATGATTGATCTTAAAGATCCTACTAATCCATTATAAAAGGTTTGAATAATCACCAACTGGTAAGCACATGATGTGGGCATTTCCTAGGAAGTTCCTTAAATCTCTCCCAAGCTTCATATATTGATTCTCCATCCAACTGACAAAACGAAGTTATATCATTTCTAAACTTAGCAGTTTTAGATGGTGGAAAATATTTGGATAGAAATTTTTGTGATAATTCTCACCAACTTTTAATAGATCCAGGTGCTTACGAATTCAACCACATTTTAGCCTTATCCCTTAATGAAAAAGGAAAAAGTATAAGTCTTATAGCATCGTCAGATACTCCTTGATATTTAAAAGTAGCACAAAGTTCTAGAAAACTATCAAGATGTAAGTTAGGATCTTCAGTAGGTGAACCACTAAATTGATTGTTTTGTACCATTTGGATAATTGCAGTGTTTAAGTTCAAATGAATTAGCAACTACATCGTGGTTTTGAATAGTTAAATGAATTTCATATGATGTAGGGTTGGCATAATCTCTTAATGGTCTTTGTTGGTTCATATTTTGAATTTCGTGAATATTCGCCATTTGTGTTAAATTTATAATTTGTTTCTTTTGTTTTCTAATTCTTTTAATTGTACGCTCTAATTCAAAATCGTAAGGTATTAAATTTTCGTTTCCAAATTTGCGCATAAAATTTTAGAATAGATATTAATTTATTTATTATGATTATTTTAAAATAGTCCGTTACTCTAAGTAAATTTTTCTTACATTACCCAAGCAACGGCGCAAAAAACTCGACCCACAATTTTATATTATGATATTTTTACTTTAATCGCAACGACGCCAAAAACTCGACCCCGCTATATTATATGTATAGAATTGTAATTGTTTATGTTGTGGATGCTACGCAAGTATACGTATCGTATCCAAGAATACGAGGCTCTAGTGGAGTCCTCGGTTATCGATCCCATATGGAAATAGAAAATTAAATAAAAACTAATTTTAAAATAATAATAATAATTTTAAAATAGTATACGAAATTTTGGAATTCTAAATTTAAGCGCAATAAAGTAAACTAAGTATTTTAATTAGGTAACTTAACTAAGTAGAAAATTAATACGTATTGAAAGTGCAGAAATTAAACTAATCGCTAAATAAGTCTTAACTATTCGAAAAAGTATCTTTCCCTTGTTTAGAAATTTAAGTGATCGATGAATTTAAATAGATAATTTTAAGGTATTGTGACAAATAGGAGCATTCCTATTCTTTACCCTTTGGTCCAGTGTAAAGAATATCGACTAATCCTATGTTTGACTACCGAATCCGCGGCTAGCCGGGAGGATACCGATCGCCACTTTAGAGCTCCCACGTTCCCCTCGCCCGAGGGCTAACATCTACACTTCAACTCTCAAATAATAGGACCAAATTTAATATTTTAGTCTCGTCACACTAAAATGCTCAATTCTACGCCCAATGGTATTATTTCCCTATTTATTTGCACCTTCCTTCCAAGGCTTTTAAATTCCCCGAATATCCGATGTAATTTTTACTATAGTTGATATTCAACATATTTTAACAAATCAAATGGCCAGTTTGAAAGTAAATTAAGTTTTAAGTAAAAATTATCACAATTTATTAATATTTAAAAGTACTTCTATTTTTAGTTCATCTAGTCACTTAATTTCATAAACAGGGAGAAAGACTAATAAACTACTCAGAATGCATGGGAACTAAACTAAGCATGGATTTCATTTAAAGTTAAAAACAATAAATACAAATACTTATCTCGATTTATCCCCAAGCAGACTCCTCGCAGTCCTTTCGACTCTTCCTTCCAAGACAATGAAGACTCACTAAAAACTCACTAACTCACTAAAGACTCACTAATTACACTAATTAAGACTCTAAAGACTGCTCACACATAAATAAAAGACTCTTAAGACACAAATTGACACACACAAAACAAAATAACACACTTAGAAGCTGAATTTCGGCTTCTATATATAGAGGTGAGCAAAGGACCAAGAGGTGTGTAAGCATCCCTTCAAAAAGTGTCCAGGTTCAATGTATCTGCGCTATTTGAACTAGCTCGCCATCGGCGACGAACTACCTCGCTGTCGGTGAGGCTTTTAGAAGGTCTTCGAACCGCGCTATCTCGCTGTCGGCGAGACAGTTATAAATCCTTCAGAATTTTCTTCCTCGTAACCTCGCCGTCGGCGAGACAGTTATAAATCCTTCAGAATTTTCTTCCTCGTACCCTCGCCGTCGGCGGGCTCGATCTCGCCGTCGGCGACTCAGCACAAATTGCATTATTTTCTTCCTTTTTGCTCCAAATCTGCTCCTTTTTATGATTTTTTCTTTTATCACCTAAATTCTACATTCCTGCAACAAAATAAAGAAAATAACTTTCTTTAAATTGTAATTTCATCAAAAATAGGTATGAATTTCTTAATAAAATTTTCTGCGATCAATACTGCTTTATGGGCATACAAAACTATTTATAAAACTTCTATAGGAATGTCCCCTTACAGATTAATCTTTAGGAAAACCTCTCAGTTTCCAATTGAATTAGAATATAAAACATATTGGGTGATAAATAAATTGAAATTTAATTTGAAAGATTCTGGTGAGAAGAGACTATTGCAATTGAATGAATTGGAAGAAATCAGAAATGAATCATATGATAATGATAGAATATATAAGGAAAGAAGGAAAATATGGCATGATTGAAAGATTGTTAAAAAGGAATTTGAACCCGGACAAAAAGTTTTATTATACAATGCAAGATTGAAATTATTTTCTTGGAAATTCAAATTTAGATGGACAAGACCTTTCATTGTCATAAAAATATATCAGTTTGGAGCTGTGATTATCGAATACCCTAAATCTGGAAGAATATTCAAAGTTAATGGCCAAAGATTAAAACAATATTTTGAAGGTAATAGATTGAATTTTAAAGAGGTTTTAATGTTGGATCAACTTAAATAACTTGAAGTTATGTCGGGCCGACGATGCTAAACCAAGTGCTTTGTGGGAGGCAACCCACAGTTATTGAGTGTTTGTTTTGTTTGATGTGTTATTTGTGTTTGTTTGTTTCTTAATTAAGTCCTATTATTTCTTAAATATCATTAAAAATATTTAAGAAATAAATTGAATCAAAATTTAGAAAGAGTTTGGACGAAGTGAAGTTTCACAAAATTTGAACTAGCGTCGAAGCGCAGCTCTTCAGAAAACAATTTCTCGTATTTAAATTTGAGTTTTGGTGGTTCAAGGCGGTAAATCCTCCATTAGAACTCCCAAAAACAACCCTTAGACGCAGGAACTACCAAAGGAATGAAGAGGAAGATCCCAATTCTTGCCCAAATGAATTCCGACTCGATAGAATCTTTAAGATTTCAAGTTTTTAACCGTAGAAAGTTTGTCAGTTTCAAAGTACATCATCTATTCAACATAAATATGTTAAAAAAGAGGTTGACTAAGGGGCAAGGCTTTGTGGATAGAGGTACAAATTCTAATACCACTAGAATTAATGAAATTATTGTTCATAGATGTTGGGAAGTATTGTCTATACTACTACCACCATAGTTGTCTTAGTTGTGAAGGAGTTTTATGCAAATCTTCATGGAATCAACTAAGGATCAGTCTATGTGAGAGGTAGGTTTGTCACATTTACTCCTGCAAAGATTAATAATTTATACATGACTGAGAATGTGGCAATCTACCACTATTCAAATTTTGCCCCAATGAAGGATAATATGAATGATATATACAAATATATAACGTATGAAAGCAATGAATAAGAGATAAGAGATAGCAGGTATGTAAGTTTCTCGACAACATTGCTAAATCCTACGTTGAAACACTTACATTATTTCATATGTACAAAATTTCTCCCAACAATGAAAATCAGTAAAGTAACTAAGGAGTGTGTTATTCTGAACTATTGTATTCAAATGAGGATGCCTATTGATGTTGGTTCAATAATTGTTAAATTTTTTTTGGGATTGATCATTCACGGATCTAAATATGGGCTTGAAAATTCTTCCACCATATTTCTCCTCTGCAGTCAATCACAAGGTTATAGAGAACTGGGAAAGAGTACTTCTACCTTGGAAGCCTATAGACCCAGCAGATTCATATAGTAACCAGGCAATTGGTGATATGAATGACATGAGCGTTATTAAAAATAAACCATCTCAGAGGTCAACAGTTATTCCTCTTTACTTTCCTGAAAGCTCACAGATTATCTTCAAGAAAATTAAGAAATTGAAAAAGGAAGTACAACACTTGATGAATGCAATCAATAATCTATCTGATTTCTTTGATCATCTGGATTGGAGAATGAAGGAGCACATTGATCATTCTAGATATCTTGAAGGAAGTTTAATGCGATTGATGAAAAAGAAAGGTTGGATTGAGAAGGATTCTATTGAAGAATTTCCATTTCATCCATTCTATAATCTGTTCGTTCACGCTCAATCAATTGGAGATCTTAGAGTTGATGATAGTTCATAAGAAGAATGAAAACTTGATTATTGTATTTCTTTGTTTGTATATCTGATGGCTTTGCTTTGTTTGCTTGGATGTTATCTTTGGACTTGCTTTCTTGTTCTGTTTTTAGCGTTATTGTGTTGTGGCTGTGATTGATGCTGAATTTTAGAATTATATGGCTTGACGATGTGTAATATTTAGTGTTATGTTTATTTGTTTGTAACTTTGATTTTATGTATGAAAGTGATTTTTTGTGTTGTTTGTTTTAAAAAATATCATTTACCATGACTTTAGAATGTTATTCAATGCTTAATTAGACTAATTAGACGTCGAAGTAGGCTTAAAAAGATCGGAATTGCAAAAGAAAGTCGGAAGCCCAGTTTTTAAACTGGCACCAAACAACGCTGTCACCAGTGTTGGACCACGGCAAAAGACAAAGAGTTTGGCCATAAGAGCAGTACAATGTGCTGAACGGCGCTGCCGCTAGCGCTGGACAACGCTCGACTAGGAAAAAGGCCTGAGACTCCAAATTTTCATGATTTAACCCTGGGACCTGATATTTTTGCCCAAACCATCATCTTCTACCACCAGCGAAGGCCGATTTTCGCAGCTAGGGCTCACTAGCATTTGGATTTGAAGCGATTTCATGGCCAAAAAAATTCAAATTTTATCTTCTCTTGGTAAGAGCTACACTTTAACCTAAACTTTTTTGATTTTAACCATGGAAATCTCCTACATTAAAAAGATTTGAAGTTTTGTAGTTTTTAAAGAAATTTTGGAGATTTTTCATGGATTTTGAGTTCTTATCAATTTAAATTTACCTTGGTGTCCATTACATTGCAATTTTAAAATTGATTTGGTATTTTTAGATAAATGGCTCCAAGAATTTCAAAGTGGAAGACGAAATTTGAGTATGATAAAAGTAAATTTGTGAATTTCAAGGCATATTCATGCTTTAGTACTTTGCTTAGCAATAAGAAATGTATTCAAGAGAAATCCTTTGAAAATTCTAGAGGTATGCTTGAAGAACTTATTGCGAATCGACAATGGAAGATTTTCTGTTATTTCACTGCTGAACCGATGCTGGGAATTGTTAGAGAGTTTTATGAAAATCTGTATTATTCTGAGAGTGAATACATATTGGTTAGAGGCCAAATGGTTGAATGCACCCCTGCTCGCATTAATGCATTTTATCAGTTAAGAGCGCCTTTTTCTTGTGAATAAAAAATATTCATATTACGAATGAAGCATTGGATATAATTGTAAACTTTTTGATTGATGGAAAAGGGGAATTGCGGTTTAAACAAAGGCTAAAAGTTAACTTTCTCTTTCTACTTTGAATCATGTATCAAAAGCCTGACACTATTTCATTTTTGTAAGGTTTTTGCCTACCAAACATCACAGTGAGGTTACTGTAGATAGAGCTGTTCTGAATTACTGTATTCAAAATATGAAGAATATAAATATCGGGCTATTATTCATAAAATTATTTTGATAATTTCAAAAAGAGAGACTACAGATGGACCAGGACACCCTATCCTAATTCATGCTTTGTGTATTTGGTCAAGAGTAACAGTTGAAGATAATGATGAGATAGTACATCCCCTGAAGCCCATTACTAAACTAAATTTGATACCTATGAAGCCCATGTATGATTGAAGTGAAGTTAGAAAGCTGATGAGCCTTCTACTAGTCATGAAAGACCATCTACATCTAAAGAGCCTACTCTGCATCATATTATGGATCAGTTGGAACGGTTGAACACCAAAGTAGAGGGACTAGAAGTAAGGAACAAGATAAATGTTGATTATCAAGTTCAGTGGAGAGAATATGAGATAGCTTCTCATGATGCACATATGAGATTTTTTAGGGGAGACACTAGTGCTGCATTTCCTACTTACCCTGAGTATACTCCATACCAGCCTAAAGAACCTGATGATGGTGGAGCTCTTGCAGAAGATGATTGGTAGTTTTAGTTTTATTTTTCATTGTACTTTGTTACGTATTTGTGTTTTGTATATGTGATGTACCCAAGACTCTTTCTAATTAGTATTTGTGATATAAGGTGTATTTGGTTGCACTTGTAGCGGACTTTATCTGATTTGTGAATGTTTGTGATCTTATAGTAGAGTTTTCATGTGTTTGGTTTGTTAGTTTAATTTGTGATAATTTGATAGCTTTTTACTATTCATTTCATACCTATTTTTGATGATATTGCACTTTAAAGAAATGTATTTTCATTATTTCATGCAGGTACAATGATTTTAGGCCTTTGGAGCAAAAGGAAGCGAAAAGGAGCAAATTTGGAGCAAAAAGGGACAAAAGTGTATTTTTTTAAACTAGCGTTGAACGGGGCTGTCACCAGCGCCGGGCCACACTATTTTCCAGAGAGTTGCGACCTTATTGACAGAATAATGTGTCGAACGACACCTTATCCAGTGCCAAACCACGCCTATTTCGATTTTAAACTAGATTCAATGTATTTGGCCCAAATTTGGAGGGTTTTCCTTAAGAAACTATTATGAATTCAGTTTTGGCTAAATTTAAACACTTTTGGAGCCATATTTTGGGAGTAGAGAAGAGTTTAGAGTGTAGATAGAGTTTAGAGAGAGTGTCTTCTCATTTAGTTTAGGAAATTTAGGTTGCGTGTTTTCTGTTCTATGGAGTGTGATAGGAGAGGGAAAGTGAGAGGTTTTTTCTTCCTTACATATCTAAAGAGAGAATTGTGTGTTGTTATGAAGAAAGAAGACGAATCAAAGAAATTCCTTGAGACTCGCTTAGGGAATAGTTTGAGATAAGTTGTCTTTACTTTTCTCTTTTTGTATGACATTATTTTTATATATAAAATTCATGTTTTGTCATCTTTTCGTCATGTGTCTTGAGTAGATTTGTTTGTCTTTCTCCTTTTCATGTGATGTGTTGATGTTGTGATATGGAAATGATGTGTCGATTTATTATGGAGAATTTGTGATGACCTTTTCACATCGAACTTCATTTACTTTTTGATCTGGCCAATCGAATGGTTAAAACTTGTTGGGAAACATATTTTTCGAAAGGATTATGACTTCCACAACAAATGTGAAGTTCACATTTAATGTTCTTGAATAAGAGACGTAGTTCATGGGGATTAAGTACAAATAAATAGGGAAATATGCTTTGATGGGCATATAATTGAAGATTTTAGAGTGACAGCTGAAATCCTCAATTAGGTCCTAATGTTTAGAAACTGAAGCGAGAGTTAGCCTTCAGGTGAAGGGAAGTGGGAGCTCTAGAGTGAAAGCCAGTATCCTCCCAGCCAAACCACAGATTTAAGAACTAAACTTAGGATTAGTCAATGTTCTTTATACACTGAAATATAGGTAAAGAATAGGAATGCTCCTATTTGATACAATACATTTGCATTACTGATCTATGTCATAATAATCATCATATTATGCTTGGAAAGGAGGAAGACACTTTCTTGCAACTGAACTTTGGTATAGATTTAGTCTTCTGTTAGTTTAACTTGCTAGAGTTTATAACGTATTTTGGTAGAAATAGTAACTACAACTTTTTTTCTTTATTTTAAGAATTAAACGTACTTGCAATTGTGCTGTGATTCGATAAGTGATTTCTGTGCTACGCCATAAAATTAAAGCGTCCTTGTGGGATCGATATCCAGGACTCTACTAGAGCCCTGTATTACTTTAGTGATATGTATACTTATGTTTAATTGTGTGACTCATTATAAAACTAAATCAATATATATATCTAAATCTGAGTTCATAAAATTTAGCAAATTAAAAAAAGTCGCACCAATAGCTATTGGATTGTGCGTGTTTTTGTTGGGCGACTCTGATCGCGGCGGACGAGGAGATGAAACAGAATCGCTGGTCACGTGCCATCCCAGTCAGCTGGTGGCGTTGAATAGTAGCGCACCGCGTGGGACTTCGATCCGCCGTAGTTGACGCGGCGCTGAGCTGGTTAAGTAGGAAAAAATGGATTTTCTGATTTATTTAAATCACCAGAACCTTAAAAATCCATAACTTGGTATAGAAAAATCATAAAAATTAAATAAAAATACCCAATTTCTCTGTGAACAGAGGAGAATAATTTGAAAATGGTTTGAAATTTATTTGATGCATTTATGATTTCTAATTAATTAAATATCATCTGTAGTATTTTAATTCTCCATGCATTAGGACATTTCACCATAGCTTGCCATTTTAGAATGTTGTACCCTCTGTCATGGGGGATCTTCACTGATTTTTCCAAGGTCAGAGGAGACATCTATGAAGAGATCTATATTTTCCAAATTTTTGCGTCTATTTTGACAATTTAATTCCAATAATTAGCATGTTGATTAGAAAATTCCAGAAAAAATTATGATAGGTTTCCTATGACCAGAGACCTTAGGAAAAATACAAACTTTATTTTAGTCACTAAAAATAACTCTTATGGTATTTAAGGCTTAAATATCAAATAAAAATAAATTGGATTATATATAAATGTAAATGGCTTAAAACAATTCTTCACTAAATTTTAAAATTCAGAGAGCTCCCTATAAAAATTTCATGGCATTTATGAAATATCTGGGCCTCTCCTGGATCTTTTCACAGGTCTTCTAGACACCTTGTAGGACAATTAGACCTATTATATTTATTAAATGAAAAATATCTCTCAAATAAATGAATAGGACCCACCAGGTATATGACCTAGGACTTTGTAAGCTCATGAAGAACATATCCATAGGTTATACTTTCCTGCAAATTATAAATGTTTGTTGCAAGAATATTAAAGTTTCAGGTGAAGAGGATGGGAAGACATACCAGATACCCTTAATTTTATTGCAATTTACTTACTTGCACTCTACTGCACATTCTTTCCTTACAAATTTGCATTCTAAACAATAATGTCACCCTGCATGAAAACTAGAACCTTTTAGGATAGCTACAAAACCAAGAAGCAAAAATTAAAAATCAAGACAAGTTTAAATTCACCTCCAAAATATTCAAAAATATAAAACAACTTAAAATTTAATCACAAACAAAACAAAAACCAAAATTGTAACTAAATTAAAACATCTCGTTGGATGATCGGGAATCCCTCGGAGGAGGTAACCTACTCATTGCATAGTAGGCAGCACGACCATCTTCAACAGCAAAACTCCTTAGAAATTGAAACAACAAGCCATAGGACTTTGAGACAGCCTGCTTAGTGCAGCATAAATCGTTACATTTTCTTCAGGCCCTTGCATACCCATGTTGTGCAACATAAGCCCTAACTTGTCTTAGGATTCCATGGTTGTCATCGGGTATGACATAAATCCTCCTATCTTCTAGGCTATTGACATGATCAGTATCAAGTGAATGTAAGTCCTAAATAATAAAATTCATAGGATGAAACACCAAATAGATATCCTAAATAAAAGCCCGATCATAAGGATAGTTTGGGAAGACATCAAGATTTTTCTTGAATCCATATCCTTTCCCTAGCCTTCTCTCCTTAGGATTTTGATAAAATGAAATGTTCTAAAACTTGAGCTATTCACCTATTGAATTTTCGACTATCATATTTTCTTTGAAAAAGTTACATTTGGAAGTCAGGAATATAAATATTTCCTAATCCATATCAAGAGTTTTCTTAGATGACTTGGGTTATCTAAGATGTAATTAACTATAGGGGCTTGCCCTTATAGGAAACTTAAAGACCCCAAATTAATATAAACTATATCAAATTCCTTCGTATTAGATAGGGGAAATTGCCGGTCAACAATGGTTCGCAGACCAAACGGATTTCATTAATTTTTTATTTTATTTGATCAATCCTCACTCCAAGCAATCCATCTATTCTTCGTGATAGATACATGTTTAGTGATAAAGCACTTGATTATCTAAACCATATATGAATTTAGTTTGATTTCGTATTCTTTAAAGTTAAAATTTTATTTTAAAAAATCTATATGTATTAAATTAAATCCAAATTCTATTTTAAAAAACTATATTCTAAAACTTCTCAAAATTTTCAACCTCTCACCACATCAAAAGAAGAATTTTTAACGGCTGATAGTTTTATGGTGACTCCACTGGGGAATTAGTTTCTCTCTTCAATAAGATCAGGAAATACTATATTAATATATCTGTAATGTACTCATGTCCCTCATAAGCCAGATTACCATTCTTCCTTTGACATACTTTACCCATTTCTTTCTTGGGAAAGTGTGATCAACTCCTCTAGATTTCAGGACGGTCTGTTTGGTCACTCCTAAACAGGAGGGTTCAAGAATCTTTAGGTTTTCCTTTTGATCTTATGGGGTCAGACCCCCAATAGGTGTGTTAGTGAGCAAATTTTGCTAGGGCAATCTGCGTGGTGAAGGGGATCTCTGACAGAGTCCCATGCTTCACCTCCTTTTTGTATCTCTCGGGTTCAATCCTGTCTTCGACAGATTGACCCACTATTCCTTAAAACTTAATATTCCTTTTAACAAACATATGAAAACCTAAAAATTAAATAAAAAGATAATAAAACATTAAAATGAAATGATATTCTGCCCAGTTCACAGAACAACCTTTTCATAGTGTTTGCATTATGATGACAAGATTTTTGGCCCTCACTGAGCTTCAGAATGCTTCTCTTGACAGTTAAAGATGTCAACCCCTACACTCACTTTCTCCTACAACATTCCCTCCTCCCGTGAGGCTTGCCTTGCAGAACAAATGATTTTGTTCGGGATTGGCTTCAGTGAGTTTGAAGTCATACTCAAAAAAGCTCCGTTCGTGGTCGTGAAGGTTGCCACTCTTAAAGTTCAAGAACCGTCTGATGAGTTTGATCTAAACTACCATGAAGATTTCCCTTCTGTTAAGAAGGCTAAAGTAACCACTCCTCCCATCAGATCCATTGTCTTTGTGTCAAGGGGAGTTGTTACCTCTACTGCCACCGGCTTCACCGTCACTGCACCTCCTTCCCCGTCTGCCATAGGGAAAGAAATTCTGCGTGAAGATAATTCTGATGATACCTTTGTTGCCCCGTTGTCAGTCTTCGAGATCAGCTCAAGTTTTAGGCCTCCTCTGCCTATCTCATAGAAGAAACTACAACCGCAGGATTCGCAGGGCCGACAGAGCACAAGTTGCAAATCCGCCAGTAGTTGATGAGATTCCTCAATAGGAGGAACTCAATTTATCGGATACCTCTCCTTTTCTTCAAGGTAGCAGGTTCCACCCTTTAGCTGACACTACTGGAGATGAGAGTCTCCATAGGATTGCTGCTACACTTCCAACACCACACAGTCGGGATAAGATGAGGGAGAGGCCTACACTTATCACCTGAGCTCACACTCTTCTATGGAGGTTGTCTGAAATAAAAGGTTGTTCTATCGCTAAGCTTCTCAAGAGGATGGGATGTGGAATATCCCCTGAAATTAAGGATAAAATTCTAAAAATAGAAAGACTCATATGAGTTTCTGTCAAACATCATTTAGGAAAACGTGTAGATACAGCTGCTACAGATGATGCTACTGTCATTCTGACACCTGCGATAAGGATCTCATTCAAGCCCCGGCTGGGCCCAAGAGTACCAGCTATCGATGATCATAAGGAACCCTAAAAGAGAAAGAACGAGGGAGGATTACTCTCCTCTGTGCATGGTCTGCACTTTAGGGAGCACACTTCCCCTCGTTACCCCGATGTCCCCGCCAAGTCACCTCATCTCAAGGCATCCATTTTTAAGAGGAAAGTGTGGTTACCGAAAGGTGTAGTACCAGTACATTGTAAAGGTCTTTTGACCACAAAATGGATCATGAATCCGATATTCTTGTTTCCACTACCACCATTGCCTATGAATCAGTTGCAGAGAAAAGAGACAGTCCAGGGAAACCTACAGATTTAAAACTAACTAAAAAGAAAAAAATGGATAATAAGGTTTGAATGCTCCGAGCAAAAATTTCTGAGTTATTTGAACAATGAGGGATGGATATTGACGATGAGGACATCTTTGTGTCAAATTAAATGGACGAAGAATTCATGGAAGTTAATATGGTTGAAACTCAATCCACTTCATCTGCGTGTGATGCTCCTAGTGAGGAGAAAATTGCAGATGAGCTTCGGAGGACCATCCTGATAAGAGATAAACAAATTAGCCATCTAGAGAAGAAGATGGAGGAAATGACCGTCACCATGACCGCCATGGGTACACTCCACGGGCAATCACAGTCAAGACCCACTGCGACTCCGGAGATTAACCAGCACGAAATCATACACATCGCCGATGAAAGAAGAGAAGTCAGTTTAGCCAATGAAGATGAACCACCAAGAAGAGATACAACTTCGAACCTGCCAGAAAAGTACATTAAACTGATAGTTGAACAACAAGTTCGGGAGGCCTTGGCTCAGTCCAAAGGTGGAGCATCAGTTTCAAAGGGTAGACCCTACCTGGAGGATTTTAATGTCGTGCCTTACCCCAAAGGCGTCGTACCCTCATATTTGAAGACGTTCAACGGGATAGGAAATCCTTGCCAGCACATAGTGCACTTCAGAGTTAGTTGTTGCAACACAGGAGGAAGTGAAGCTCTGTTGTTCCATCAGTTTGTCAGCAGCCTGTCAGGAATATCATTTGATTGGTATGCTGAGCTTCCCAATGGATCAGTAAATACTTTTGCAAAAATGGAAAACATATTCGTGAAGAGATTCACCGGTGCCCGACATCATGTTACCATAGGAGGTCTCGTGGTGGAGAAGCTGAAACCCGATGAGACTCTGGTAGACTACATTCTCGGATAGAGAAACTTAAGCATGAAATGTGAACCTCAGCTACAAGAACAACACCAGATCTTGATACTACTCAAGGGTATCCACGGTCCTGTAGCCTTTGTGCTTAAGGGTCTCATCATCAAGTCCTTCAAGAAGCTACTCAGCAAAACCAGTAGCTTACAAGAAGAAGTCAAGCACATGTAACTTGCGGAAAAGATAGAGAAAAGAAAACCTGCTAAGGCATATGAGAAGAGATCTGGCGTTGTGGCAATGGTTGAGAAAGGAAAGCAACTAATGATGATTCAGTCTGAGCAGTTGTCACAATAGCACAGTTAGTTACCTCAGTACAGTCAGCCTCAGCAGTATGGTCAACCTCGTGCACATCAGAGCAGTCAGTCGGTCAGCAGTAGAGGTCATATAGGACAGATGGACGACAGGGTCTGATAATGTTAGAATGGCTACGCAGGAACTACTCCTTTAAAGATGACGCCATAGCAATGATATTTGGGAATTTGATGAAGAAGCCTGAGTTTAGATTGCCCGAACTGAAGAAGCCAGAAGAGATGGACGAGAAGGATCAGCCCAACTTCTGCCCCTACCACCGGATGCTCGGACACATCATAGAAAGCTGCTTCAGTTTTAAGGATTGGCTCGAGCGGAATTACAAAGAATGGAATATAATAATACCAAAGAAATACTTGAAAGAGGCTAAAAAAGGTTCTATAAACGTGATTTCAGCCGAGCCAATCTCTCTGATTGATCCATATACATGCAAAAACGGATGAAGCACAATTTGGAATGAACTCAAGAATGTCTTGGATCAGATCCAGTCCACTCCAAAAAAAACTGTCGTTTGGAGTCTACTGCTAGCCCAATCCAAAATGAAGTTTTCGACGAGGAGGCCACCTTGACAAGAATAGAGAATAAAATGAATCGTGAACAAAATTAAGGACGATAGTACGAAGGGTAGAATAGAGTCTGCCTCTGTTAGATTGGCTGTTTTGGATTTGGGTGTGAAACCCCTCGAACACTTGACATTGTACCATTATCTTTATGTCCCTCGAGGGCCTCATAATGATAATAGAAACGCTGTTGGCTACGTTCTTACTGTCACTAGTGATGACGTAACTAATCATAACCTCTCTAACCCCGATTTCAATTCCCAAAATGATCTTCAAACCATGATTGTTCACAATGAGAATGTTGACAAAAATGAAGAAGATATCGACAACACCAGCTACGACAGCACCGAAAGCGAGGAGTCAGTCCTTGAATGCAAAGGAACTCCACTATCCATCAAGGTGGACTTTTCAGATATAGAAGAGCCAGATATAATAATAGAAGAATCTCTGGGTCCAAAAGAAGAACAAATAACAGAAGTACATTTAAGAAGTGGCAATGTGCTGCCGTCAAGGACAGCTCCAATGTATAAAGGAAAATAGGCGATTACTCAAGAAGAAGTATATCCAACAATGGAAGAAGTACAAGTTCGAAACGAAATTGAATATTAAACAAGGTGGATTATAACGTGCTAGCACATCTCAAGAAGTTGGCAACCAAACTAAGCATTTACGTTGCTCTGATCTTGTCAAAGGAGATGAGAGAAAATCTGACTTAAAGCTCTACTTGATCCGGATATTTGCTTGGCACAGTTGGCTAGAACATCCTCACATGGAGTTTGCACTTTGAAAGAACAGCCTGACCTAACCTTCATCGATGAGGTTTTGCTACTCGGTGTAACCGATCATAACCGTCCACTCTATATTCCGTCATCATCGGTAGGTTTGTACTTTTCAGAGAGTTGGTAGATCCTTGAGCGTCGCTTAACATAATGAGTCTATGGAGGCTAGCCTACTTGGACATCGACGCTCGAGAGCATTCTATGGATAAAATGATGCTAAGAGGATTCAACCAGAAAGGAGAAAGAGCCCTCATATCTATAACGCTACAATTGAAAGTTGGAAATCTAGTAACAACCACAAAATTCCATGTCATCGATGCGGATACATCGTTCAATACCCTGTTTGGTCTACCGTGGCTTCACGAGTACAATATGGTCCCGTCGTCGCTTCACCAATTCATCAAGTACTATAAGGACGAACAAGAACATTGCATTAAAGGAGACTTACAACCTGTCTCAATACATGAAGTAGGTATTCACGAAAACATTATCTACTACGCTCGAAGACAACAATACTTTCAAGATAAATTGTGATAAGTAAAGTCGAAGATTCGGAAGAACTATTAAAATGGGAGCATAAAACTCCAGTTGAATGATCTCCCGCCACTCCTTCGCAACGAGTTGGTGGAGGTTCTTTTAGCTCACGCATCCGAGGTCGAGGCCAGGGACGTGGTCGAGGAAGAACTCACCAGATTGTTGAACACATGAAGCTGATGATCAACATTGAAGTTGATTGAAACTCCGAAGAAGATAAAGAAACAATGATGATAAGTCAGAAGAAGCCTCAGTTCGAGATTTCTACTGATGACACAAAAAGGGATGAATATGAATCAAAGTATGATCGAATTAATCATTATGTTCAAGCCATGACCCTAACTCCGATCCATCCTCGAAATATTGAGAGTATGAATGTCAAGGAAGTCCAAAATGATGGTTTTAAACTGATCAAGTTTTATAAAGCTTCTCCGTCTACTTCTGAACCTTGTGTATATCTTAAAGAAAATTATTTTAATAAATTAATGGAATTACATTTTGGTTACTTTTCACCATATGTACAAAAATTAATTCAACAAGGATATGTGCCAAAGCAAATTCCAAAAGATAAGTTACAATCATTTAAAAAATTATGGAATACCAAAGGAAAGAAACTCAACTCGAAAGAAAGCCTTGGGTTCGGTACGATCGGACCTGTCGATGACATGGGATTGTGCATGGTTGTTACTAGTCAGCTAGAAGAAGATTGCCTGGACATTCAAGATAAATACAAAGATCAACCAATATAAGAGGCTCCATTGGAGTTCGAAGAAGAAATCAAATCAACTATTCACGAATTAAAATAAATCAATCTCAGGACTGAGGAGCAGCCCCGACCTACTGTCATAAAGAAGATGTTACAGAATTGGTCAAGTTACTGTCAGAATTTAAAGATTGCTTCGCTTGGAGCTATGATGAAATGCCTAGACTATCTCTACAGGTTCCAATTTGCCGACTAGGAGTCGATCAAAATACAACACCAGTAAAACAAGCTCCTAGAAGAATGCGCCTCAAAATAGAACAACAAGTTATAACAGAAATAAAGAAAATAATAGATGCTAACTTTGTTTGAGAAGAACAATATCCTACATGGCTAGCTAACTTCGTTCTAGTAAATAAGGAAAATGGACAAATCCGAGTGTGTGTCGACTTTAGAGATTTGATAAGGCATGTCCGAAAGAGAAGTTGTCGTTATTAATACTGAAACTGATGGTGGACTGACCGCGGACTAATATATGCAAGAATGTTTGAACTCAAATTTATATATGTTTATAATGATTTTGTAAAGTCCGAGCACTCAATGCAAGTACACGTATTGTATCAAGTAATGCTGGGCTCTAATGGAGTCTTGGTTATCGATCTCATAGAGAAGTATGAAGTTGAAGAAAGTGTTTCACAATAGATAATGTAGCAATGAAATCTGATACTCAATTTGCACTTAAAGTTTAATACTTACTTCTACTACCACTATGCAGAAAACAATAATATGTGATCAAAATACAATTACTTCTAATAAATTTGAAAATAAAATTAACTAGCAGACACACTAAACTATGTATTTTAAAGGTTTTTTGATATACGAGAAAAGTATCTTTCCTCTTGCAATGAGAATATGATGTGTGGATTGATATGGAACAAATATCTATGTTATTGTGCCAAATAGAAGCATAAATGTTTCTTTACCCTTAAAAGAGTACCCCCTCTTTCAAGTATGAAAAGAACATTGACATATCCTAAGTTTATTCACTAAATCTAAGGCTAGGCTGGGAGGATACTGGCTCTCACTACGGAGCTCCCCCTCAACCTTCACCTGAAGGCTAACCTTCAAGTTTAGTTACTAATCTTAGAACCATTTTGGGGATCTCAGCGTGTCACCCTGAAAAACTCCAAATTGAAGTCCATAAAAACACATTTCCCTATTTATTTGCACTAAAATTCCACGAAATACGGAATTCATTCATGGAAATTGAATGAATTTTTCATTATTGTTGTAGAACACTAAATCTTTTTAGAATTAATGTTCAACAACATATTTTAACATTTCATTTGGCCAAATCGAAAAGTAAATTCTGTTCGAAATGAAAAACCATCACAATTTCTTCAACATTAAAAGCACATCAAATCCACATCAATCCAACGTCACATCTCTTTGCAAGAAGAATGACAAGGAGACTACTCAGAATTCATGAAGAAGATACAACAAAACATGGATTTTATATATATAAAAAAAGTCCTGCAAACCACAAAAGAAAATACAACTTATCTCTTTCTCTTCCCCAATGCAATTCCCTTGAAGTTTCTTTGAATCCTTTTCTCTCTTCTTTTGAACACTTGATTCCCTCTTTAGAATGGAATGTAAGAAGCAATCTCTAACTTTACTTCTTATCCTTCACTCCTTAGATAAGAATTCCTCTTAAATTTTCACTTCTACACACTCTTCTCCTAAACCCTAAGACTTAACACACACCAAGACCTTTACAAGACACAAGAGACACTCTAGAATAATAAAGAACACACCACTTTCGTTCAAAAATAGTTACTTATAAGTTAGGAATGAAATCCCAAGAGTTTCCATAGGCATCCCTTCAAAAAGTCGAGAAAAATCCTCAAATTTGAATTCCACCGACATTGGGCACCGGAATATTACTGAAGTCTCTGGAAAATGGTGTTGGCGGTGCCAGAACCTGTTTTCCACATTTTTTCTACTTTTTGCTCCTTTTTGCTCTGAATTCATTTCTTTTTGCTTCTTTTTGCTATAATAACCTAAAATCATCATGCCTGCAACAAATCATGAAAAATAACTTTCTTTAAAGTGCAATATCACCAAAAATGGGTAAAATTATATACCAAAAATCATATATATTTTTGGCGCATCAAAATCCCCAAAACATTTACTATTACTTGTCCTCAAGTTATCCTTTTAATACATAAAATATAACTCTAGGCAGTGTACTTTTCAAGTGTAGGATACTAAAATTTTTCATTCAAGAGAATATATTAGTTAGATTTTCAGAAAGAAATTTAGTAACTCAAGTCTACACTACAGTTATAAGAATATTCAACAATCAAGTCTAAGGGTTCTAGTTTTCTATTTATTTCAAGATAAACTACAATTTGTCACATTAAGCCTTGAAAGACTGTGAAAAAAGAGTTCATGCAAACTTCATTAGAATGTAGGCTAATACTTTAAATATAAATTCAAAAGTGAAATCAAGTTCTCCCTTCAGGGTGACTCAAGTGAAGCCAATTTTTGATTAGGCATCTCCTCAAGCTTCTCCTCATAAATATTTTTCTTTCTTTACTCTATCTGGATAGCCTTTAATGATTTTGAACTTCACTCTCCTCTTTCTAAAGTTCAAACTTGAGACACCTCCTTACCTTATAATTAGGTATGAGCTTTATTATTCATCATAATGTCACAATCTTTTCTTAACACACAATACTTTAAGTCACCTAACATTTCAAAAATACAGTTTTCTTTACTTAAAATAGTTGACTATAATCAAATCCTTTCATACCAAATATCTTACTTCTATAAAATTGACCTTTATTACTAAAAATTTTCATCCTATCCCTCCATAATATTCAGCTGAAATAAACAGCTTTAGTTACTTACAGTGGGGTTTAACTTCCAAAAGTTATGCTAATAATTTTTTAAAATACAATAATTGAGAAAAAATAAAACTTAATATTTCTCTTACCTCCCCCAAACTTAAATTTTTCAATACATTTGAAACAGTAGAGAGTAAAAGAAACTAACCTTTTTGTGCTGGGATTTTGAAATCTTCAACAGCTATCCGATATCAGTCAAAATTTACAACTAGCAGGCATGAATAAGTTAGTAACAGTGATATAAATATTTTAAACATTTGCATGGGTAAAAAGAAATTTACTTTAAACATTTAAACATCCAACGAAACACTACAATACTAAACAAACGATCATAGTACTAAACAGTTCATTTAACAATTTCAATGTTTTAATACAATATAGCAGTACACCAATAAGGTTACACATCACATGAAAAACAAATAACTACTACATCACAGCAATACAACACGACAAAATAAGAACAACAGAGATAGAAACAAACAATCTACCAATCTCCATCACCAGGATCATCAGCAGGCTCATCAGAAGGGTCAGGTCTATATGGTGTATAACTGGGGTAAGCAGGAAATATCACATCAAACTTCCCCCTCATAAATCTGACCTGAGCATCATAGTAGGCAATATCGAACTCAACTCTCCTCTGCAGATAATCTTCATTCACGTCACTCCTAGCCTCATACACATCCATCCTAACATGGAATCTATCTAAACTAGCACTCTATAATCTCAGTTGCTCCATATAATCAGATAAGGTAGACGACTCAGATGTAAATGGAACATCATAACTCGTAGTAGGAATATCAGTACTCCTACGCTCAACTCTGGCTCCCACATGAGACTCATAAGTATGTATAATAGTCTTTGTAATTAGTCTCAGCGATATAGCCACTTCTTCAAAACTACTGAACTCCACTCCAGACAGAGCACACCGGGCATGAACTAAGGCAGGATGTCTTGATGCTTCAATGGTCTCGCCTCTAGCAATAGTCTTAATGTTCTTGTAAACAATAGTTCCAATATCAATGTTTTTCATCTTATGAATACAATAATTCATAATTGCTCTATCCCTTATAACTACGCTGTGGTGTTAAGAAGGTAATAGTCTTGCAGAGATGAAATAATGCTAAACTTTTGATGCAACATTCAATGTGGAAGCGGGGAAGTTAATTAACTGTTTTTGACTTACTTTCCATCCCCTCTTCCACTAGTAATAAAAGCAATCACTTCTCTCATATTCTCTACTCAAATATCAAAGTTTTCTTATTTACAAACAAATGGTTCCCGAGTCTAATAGAAAGCATTGATACGCTGAGGAGTAAACTCAACAATTTTTCCTCTAACAAGCATGTACTCAGTCTCAGTCCAGGGCACATTAGCATAGAACTCTCTAACAACTCCCATAACAGCATTCGCAATAAAATAATAGAATCAATCCCAGTTCCGCTCTGCAATTAACTGTTCTACAGATCCACCAGGACTATCAAAAGCTTGATCCTGGATACACTTCTTATTGTAAAGGTAAGAGTTTAAAATTAATAAACTTTTCTTCATCAAAATCTAACTTCCTCTTCCCTTTACTCATCCTTGGAGCGAGGTGAATTTCTAAAATTTGAAAGAAAATTCTAATAAATCCCAAATTCATAATTTATCAAAGTTCAAATATTATTCTAAAAAAGTAAGAGCAAATTTCATCTTGGAAATCTCAAAATCTTTTGAAACTCTAAAATTCCAACCTAAGCAATGTGAGAGATTTTCATGGTGAAAATAAATAAATTTTAACTTGAATTGAAGTTCTTACTAATAGAAGTGTACATCCAGCCTCGAAAAGCTTTGAAATCACGTTGAATTTGAGATCTAGCAAGCCCTAGATCTTCAAAATCGCGGAAATGGTGGAGGAAGACGAAAGCAATGGAAAAATCTGTGGGTCCCAGGGTAAAAATCACGAAAATGAGGGTTTTTGGCCTTTTACTGTGTTCAAGCGCTAGCAGCGCTCGATAGGGCGCCGGTGGCGCTCTATTTTAAGAAAATGCCAAACTATCTGGATTTGGGCACCGGCGGCGCCAATCCGAACTTTTTTCTGGGTCCAAATTTTTTTTTGTAATTTCGATCATTTCAACTTTCACAATTATCTTTAACACTTCAATAGGCATTTACATCATCTCACAAGCAATAATTAACACAATTCTTTACACAAACAATACACAACAAACTATATATTTAAAATCCAAGTTACAATATAAACAACAACTATGTTCATTTAAACAAAATCAATAACTTTTATATGTTTAGTGTTGCAAATACACTACGATAGGCAAACACTAAAATCTAAGCACATAATAAAAGTAAGAATATCCAAATCCATATTCAAATTACAAAGCAAAGTAAAGTTAATACTATACGCACCAAGCATAATCAAGCAAAGCAAACAAAGCATACAACAAACATAAGTAGAATCCATTAATTACTCCACATCAGTTTTTGAACTATCCTCTCCTCTAATATCTCCAATTGATTGCTAATGCACGAACAAATTATAAAATGGATGAAATGGAAAATTGTTATATGATTCCTCAACAATCACCATGTTTTTCTTCATCTGGTTAATCAAGCCCATCTCAATTCGACTAGTGTGATCAAACTGTTACTTCATTCTCCAATCTATATGATCGAATAAATCAGAAATGTTGTTGATAGCACTCATATCGTTATGTACCTCTTTCTCCAACTGTTTGATTCTCTTCAATATCATTCTGGCACCATCAGGAAAATAGGTTTGAATTGGTTGTGTCATCTGTGTTGGTTGATCAGCTAGCAAATTCATGCCATCTTCATCTCCCACAGTTTGGTAGTCATAAAGATTAGTTGGATCAATAGGCCTCCATGGAAGAAGAACCTTTTCCCAACTCTCATATGGAACTTGTGATTGACTACATAAATGAAATATGGTGGATGGGTGTCCAAGCCCATATTTAGATCCATGAACAATTAATCCCAAAACTGATTTCACAATGACATTACCAATGTGGGCCTCCCAGTTTGAATACAAAAATTCAAAATGGTTCTTTCCTTGCTTACCTTGCTAATCTTCAAGGTTGGAAATAACTTTGCAGAAATAAAGTAGTGCCACTGCTTTGATACTGGATTCAAGGACGAAGATGGAAAACTAATGTATCCATTTTCTCTAATTTCCTAATCCTCATTCTCATCCATCAAATATCGATACACATCATTTATATTATCTCGTGTGTCATTGAAATTAGAATAGTGGAAAATATGTACATTCTCAATCATGAAAAGATTGTTAATTCTTGTAGGAGTGAATTGCACAAACCTATCTCACATAAATACAAACCCTTAGCTGTTCCCATGAAGGTTTGCATAGAAATCTTTTACGATAGGAACAACTACGGTAGCGGTGCTGTAGCAAAGCATTTCCCAACGTCTCTCTTTAATTATCTCTTCAATTCTAATAGTAGGATTATCCATACCTCGATTTATGAAGGCTCTTTCCTTGATAATCCTCCACTTCATCATCACTTTATTGAACAATCCTGCACCTCGAAACTTATGAACTTTCTTCAGTTGAAAACATGAGATCGAGGGGTTTCTATGGAGTAGGAATCCATGGGATGCAAATTAGGAATGGTAGTTTTTGTTTTTCTGGAGTTAGGAAGTCTAAAATGGAGTTTAGGGAGTTATAAGGATGAAGATCCCGCCCAAAACTGCCAAAACACGTATTTTAAATCTTAAAAAACTGTCAACAGGTTTAAGGTGCCGGAGGCGCTCGATAGGTCACCGACAGTACTTAAACCTGTATGTTCAGTATATCATCTGTTATAGGGCCTCTGCGGCGCCCATTCTGGCACCAGTGGTGCCAGTGATCAGAACTTCTCACCAAACTTCGTTTGGCCCAAAATATTCCATCTTCTCAATTCAATCCAATAATTATCCATTTTAAAAGCATTTAGGAGTAATTAGGATTCAAAAATAACTATCTAAAAGCACAACTACATCAAACAAGCAAACACACCACAAAGATACATATGGGTTGCCTCCCATAAAGCTCTTGGTTTAACGTCGTTAACCCGACGAACTATTCAGTTAATCGAGATGACTTAACATTAAAACCTCTTTATAGTTAGGTTGAAATCCCTCAAAGTAAGGCTTTAATTGATGCCCATTAACCTTGAAAATCTATCAAGTATCAAGATCTTTAATATCAACAACTCCAAAAGAATGAACTTTTACAACTGTAAAAGGTCCTAACCATCTAGACTTGAGCTTTCCAGGAAATAACTTCAATCTTGTGTTGTATAACAAAACCTTTTGTCCAAATTCCAATTTATTTTTCAATACCTTCCGATCGTGCCACAATTTCATTTTCTCTTTATAGATCCTATCATTGTGATAAGATGCATTTCTAATCTCTTCTAATTCATTCAATTGCATAAATTTTTTTTCTCCAGCATTTTTCAAATTAAAATTCAATTCTTTTATCGCCCAATATGCTTTATACTCCAATTCAACTGATAAATGACAAGTCTCACCAAATACTAGTCTATAAGGAGACATTCCAATAGGGGTTTTAAATGCAGTTCTATAAGCCCGTAAAGTAGTATCTAATCGAACAGACCAATATAATTTATGAATATCCACACTTTTCACCAAAATTCTTTTAATTTCATGATTAGACACTTTTGCTAAACTAATAGTCTGAGGATGTTAAGCAGTAGAGATTCTATGAATAATATTATGCTTCTCAATTAATCTCTTAATTTGATTATTCCTTAAATGGGATCCACCATCAGTTATGATCACTCTCAACATTCCATATCTTGTAAATATGTTTTCTTTAAAAATTTTGACACACTCCGAGAATCACGTCTAGGTAAAGCAATACTTTCAATCTATTTCGAGACATAATCTACGAGAACCAATATATAGAAATTTCTAATCCCATAAAATCTAATCCCCATACATCAAAAATTTTAACTTCCAAATTATAATTTGGAGGCATCTAATCTCTTTTAGAGATATTACCTACTCTCTGACATCGATCACATGATTTAATATATCTATAAACATCTCTAAAAAGAGTAGGCTAATAAAATCTTGATAGTAAAATCTTAAAAGCAGTTTTATCAGCACCAAAATGACCACCAAATTCAGAATCATGACATTGTTGAATAATCAAATTCGTTTCTTCTTGTGGAACACATTTCCTAATAATCAGATCCTTACACTGTTTATATAGATAGGGCTCATCCCAAAAATAAAATCTTGCATCATATTTAAACTTCTTTTGTTGTTGCCTTGTTAGATCAGGCGGTACAATATCACTTACAATATAATTCACAATATCAGCATACCAAGGCAAATTGCTTCCCATAATAGTATAAAGTTGCTCATCGGGGAAAATTTTTGTAATTTCCTTTTCAAATTCAGATAATTTATCATAGTCTAATCTTGACAGATGATCAGCTATTTGATTGTCAGCTCCCTTCCTATCAACTATCATCTAATTAGTCTAGGTTTCACATCCTTCTTTTGCGTTAAATATTTGATAGCCGAATGGTCTGTATGCATAATGCTTTCAGTTCCAATTAAATATGCTCTAAACTTTTTAAAAGCAAATACTATAGCTAAAAACTATCGTTCAGTAGTAGTATAATTAATTTGAGCCTTATTAAGAGTTTTACTATCATAGTAAATGACTTTGAAAACTTTATCATGCTTTTGCCCTAATGATACTCTAATCGTATATTTACTCGCATCACACATAAGTTCAAAGGTTTTCTCCCAATCTGGTGAAACAATTATAGGTGCAGTCATTAACGTCTCTTTCAATAATTTGAATTCACTCAATCATTCATCATTAAAATCAAATTTTTTATTATTTTATAAAAGTCGGCACAAAGGTTTAGTAATTTTAGAAAAATCGTTAATATATCGCCTGTAAAATCTAGTGTGTCCTAAGAAAATCCTCACCTGTCTCACAGAAGTGGGTGGCGGCAATCTCTCAATTACTCTAAATTTGGCAAGATCGACCTCCATACCAAGTTCAGAAATTTTATGCCCAAGCACAATTCCTCCTGCAACCATAAATTGACATTTCTCCCAATTCAGAACTAGATTTGTTTTCTCACAGAGCTCCAAAACTATTGCAAAGTTTTCCAAGCAAATTTTAAATGAAGTCCCAAATACAGAGAAATCATCCATAAAAACTTCTATTCCATTATCTATCATACTACTGAAGATAGACATCATACATTTTTGAAATGTTGCAGGTGCATTACAGAGTCCAAAAGGCATTCTTCGAAAAGTAAAGGTTCCATAAAGGCTAGTAAATGTTGTCCTTTCTTGATCCTCAGGAGCAATAGATATTTGATGGTAAACAGTATATCCATCTAGAACATAGTAGTACTTGTGTTCAACAAGTCTATCTAGCATTTGATCGAGAAAATGAAGAGGAAAGTGATCTTTTCTGGTGGCGGCATTTAATTTCCTATAGTCAATACAAATTTTCCATCCATTAATTTTTCTGGTGGGTATAATTTCGTTAAATCATTCACGTCAACAGTCACTCCTCCCTTTTTCGGTACACAATGTATTGGACTCACCCAAGCACTATCTGAAATAGGATAAATAATTCCAACATCCAACCATTTTAAAATCGCTTTCTTAACTACTTTCATTATAGGATTCAATCTCCTTTGTAGATCAACTCTCAGTTTATGTTCTTCATCTAATAAAATTCTATTCATACAAATCAAAGAACTAACTCCTTTAATATCTGTCAAAGTCCATCCAAAAGCTTTCTTGTATCTTTTTAAAGTTTCCAACAACTTCTGTTCTTGATAATCGTTTAACTGCGAAGATACAATAACTGGCAGGGTAGATGATTCTCCTGAAAACATATACTTTAAATGATTAGGGAGAATTTTCATCTCAAGTTCAGGAGGTTTTATTATAGATGGAATTAAGCTTTTATTTCCACCTTCCATAGTGTCTAATAATTCGAATCTCTCCTGAACATACTCCAAATCTTCATTCTTCTTATTATCTGAATTTTCTTCATCTTCAATTTCTTCTTCAAACATATTTTCATAATCGACTTCTTTTTCAAATATATTTTCAAAATGCTTATTTCTCAAATATTCACAGAACTCCATCCTAAAACATTCATTATCTTTTTCCATTGAGGGATACTTCATAGATTTCAAAATATGAAAGGTCATCTCTTGATCATTAACTTTCATTCATAATTCTCCTTTTTGAACATCAATCACTGCTCTTTCAAGGAATGTTCTTCCCAAAATGATTGGAATTTCTTTATCTTCCTTCATATCAAGTACAATGAAATCCACAGGAAAGATAAATTTATCCACTTTCACTAACACATCTTCCACCACTCCTTTAGGGTAAGTAATGGAACGATAGGCCAACTGAAGAGTCACAAATGTAGGAGAAATTTCTCCTATTCCCAACCTTTTAAAAGTTGATAAAGGCATAAGATTAATACTAGCTCCCAGATCACATAAGACTTTTCTGAAAAAATTTTCACCTATAGCACATGGAATAGTGAAACTACCAGGATCTTTATGTTTTTCCTGAAGCTTCTTCTGAATAATTGCACTACACTCTCAGATAAGTGCAATAGTTTCATGATCTATAAAATTTTTTTCTATCTCAGGATATACTTCATAAAATTGGAATAGTCAGACATCTGCTCTAATGCTTCAACAAAAGGAATATTTATCGTTAATTTCTTAAGGATCTCCAAAAATTTTCCAAATCTGTTATCCCTATTTTGTTTCTTCATTCTTTGAGGAAATGGAGGTGGTGGTTTTGCAACAGTTATCTCCAATGGCTCAAGAGGATAATCCAGGTCTGGATTAATCTTGTTTGAACCTTTTTTGATTTCCACCTTCTCCTTTTCTGTTTCAACTTCTTTTTGCACTCTAGTCACCATTTTTTTCCATTTCTTAATTGAATAGCCTTAAGTTGTTCCTTGTGTTGATCTATTGTATTGATCTCAATATTACTTGGAAGTGTTCCAAATGGTCTCTTATTAAGTGCAGTGAAAATATGCCCCAATTGATTTTCAATATTTTTCATAACAACACCTTGAGCTTGTAATTGATTTCCCATATTTAGAATCATTTCTTCAGTAGAAAACTTCTTATCCTTAAATTACAGGTTACTAGTAAATCCAGAAGGATAAGATGATCTAAAATTGGTATTTCCTTAATTGTTCAAATTTCTAATTGGATTTATAGAGCTGTTGCCCAAATGTGGGTTAACATTGGCATTGCTATTATTCCAATTAAAATTTCGGTGAGTTTTCTAACCAGGATTATAATTACTCGAATAAGGATTGTTAGGTCTATTAATAGCATTTAAAGTCTCATAAGATGTTTGAGATTTTGTTATCTGTCCAAATGAATTTTCCTCCGACACTTGAGGTGGTTGAGAATAATTCATTCCATCTTGATCTATTTTCTTAGAAAGCGCTGCAATTTGAGAAACTACTGTAGTCATCATATCTGAATCATGAACACTAGCTACTCTCTTAGGATTTACCCATTTAGAGGGCGATTGAAAATTATTATTAGTCATTTCTTCAATTAACGCGTATGCTTCATCAAAAGGTTTTGACATTAACGATCCACCACCAGCAGCATCTATAATAGATCTCAATGATCCCACTAATCCATTACAAAAATTTTGAATTATTAACTAATCTGGTAAAGCATTATGCGGGCAGTTCCTAAGAAGATCTTTAAATATTTCCCAAGCTTAATATATTGACTCCTCTTTTAACTGACAAAAAGATGTAATATCATTCTTAGTTTAGCAGTCTTTGATGGAGGGAAATATTTTGGATAGAAACTTCTGGGATAATTCTCCCCAAGTTCTAAAAGATCCATGTGCTAATGAGTTTAACCACACGTTAGCTTTATCTGTTAATGAAAAAGGATAATGTCTAAGTCTGACAGCATCACTAGACACTTTGTTATATTTAAAAGTTGCATACAGTTCTAGAATGCACAACAAAATTTGGACTATACAAAGCAAAGTTGATTCAAGCCCATGATAAGTTGGTTTTCCTGAGGTCGTTCAAAATTAGTGACCTCGTGCGCGTTCTCAGAAGGTCTATTCTTACACACCACATGATAGGTGGAAAGTTTGAACCAGCCTTGGAAGGACCATTTGTAGTGGAAAAGGTTTACTCTAGAGCGTCGTACCAACTAGTGGACTCTCAAGGGGATAAACTCATGTTGCTGTTAAATAGACGATATGTAGAGAAGTACTACGGGACATGAGGAATCTGAAGAAAGATTTTTTTTCCGATATAGAATAGGCCAGTGTCTGTGACTGGTTCCGAATCGTGTAACAAAATAAAGTTAAATAAAATAAAGTAAATTTTCTCACAAAATAAAGTACACCTATTAATTCCTAAATCTAAATCTTATAAAATTATATTAAATAAAATAATGACATTAAAACAATTATAATAATTATTAAAATAAAAAGATAATAAGTTTTTCCTTGTTCTTGTTCGTGTGCAACACTACTCACTGACATTTCCTCCTATTTACTTATGTAGGAAGTGTCAGGTTGCTAGTTGGTGTTTGCTTCCAAATATGGCTTAGAATTTGCGTCTTAACAAGAAACACACAAAAGGAGATTACAGACATGAAGTCAATGAAGAAGATTGGTCGTAAAGAAACCGGACAAACATCAGGTTATGGAGATACTGGAAAGTTCGTTGATTCACACCTCCTCGCCATGAGACACAGTCAGATCCCATCTATGATCACTACTCCAGAGGGTGATCTTGTTGCCGCTTCAGCTAAAAGAGTCCCAGATGCGCCATTGGCACGCACTAAAAGAAGGAATGCAAATCTCCGCGAGCACCGCTTCTTAGACATGATGGAAAGGAGATAAGCTCGGGAGCTAGCCACCGGACTATCACCCATTCCAGAAGATTTCTATGATCCTGGGATGAAAGAGACTGAGGATAGTGCACCACACACTCATACTGAGCCAGAAACTGTAGAGGATCCAGCGCCGACACTAGATTTGATGGAAGAAATCTTGACAGGGTGTCCGACTTGCAACTCGAGTTTACCCAGACTGCCTTCAGTGACAGGCGCATTTTCAGAGTGCCTGGAATGTCATGTTTTACAGCTAGAGGAGTAAGGCACGTTTGAGGCATATGCAGTTACCTCAATGCTACACAGGAGCAGGAAATATCCTGATGTGGACCCGTATGTACCACAGTTTGTCCTACCGCCGCCACCACCACGAGGGATCCAAGACTATGTGATGGTGAAGATCAGAAGAATAAAAAAGAAGGAATTTCAACACTATGAAGAAATAAAAGGGAAATTTTTCTATATCCTGGAAGGACTCGAGTTATACACCGACATATCTCGAAGAAAGACGAAGAAGGAATTTTGTATTGCATCGACACTCTTCAGATTTTGGGCAGAGCGGGTCGCTTGAGGCCAAGAACATACACAGAGCCATCAACATGGAAAAGAGGAAAGGGCAGAGTAACTATTCAGTGTGGTAGCTGCTATAACTTCGCTAAAGATCTACAAGGCAATCCCCCAAGGATCTTACAAAATGATGAGGTGGATATAATGCTGCCGCAAATCAAGAAGATGATAAAAAGGATGGTTGAGTGGCATTTATTGCCTACAAACTATATTCCTAACAACTGCATCATAATTATTTATGAGGACGGTGACTGTATCACACCTCATATCGACCACCATGACTTTTTGAGACCCTTCTACATGGCTTCTTTTATAAGTGAAAGTAATATCATGTTTGGATGAGAAATTCATATTGTCAGAGTGGGAGAGTTCCAAGGTTCTGTTGAAATTCCCTTACCAGTCAGGTCAGTACTGGTACTAAAAGAAAATGGAGCTGATTTAGGAAAACACTGCATCCCAGGAGTTAAGAGAAAATGGGTGTCAATCACCTTCAAAAGAATGGATGAAGATAAAGCATCGTGTTACTGTCGGCATATTTTTAGGTCGTGTTTTATTTTGAAGAGGGGTCGCCTAACAGAAATCTGTCGGTGAATTTTTAATTTAATTAAAATAAATAATTTGAAAAGTAGTATTTGATTTTGAAAATAATTTTAAATTTGAAGGTTTTAAGATATGAAATTAAACCGACCTCACATCCCAAATAGTTTATATAAACGAGCACCGCACCATGAACCGTGTATCTATCCCTAAGGATAGACACACTTCGCTTGATGGTGGGGCTTGATTAAATAAACTAGAAGATTAGTGACATCCGTTTGGTCCGCGAACCAATTTTATAAGCCGACAAGTTTCCCCGCTTAATATGAAAACATTAAACGGGGTTTATATTACCCGGGTTCTTTAAAATTCCCTATAAGGGCAAGCCCCTATAGTTAATTACATCTTAAGTGACGGGAATCACCTAAGAAAACTCTCGATAATAATCAATGATTCTCGCTCTCAAGAATTTCAAAGTTTAAGGTTTTCAAAGATTGAATTTTGGAGTTTCAATAGGGAATGGATCAAATTTTTGGAACATTTTGTTTTGTGAATCCAAAGGAAGAAAGGTAGGAGAAATCACTGATTCGAAGTGAACTTCGATAATTTCCCGACTATCCTATTGTTTGTCTTGAATTTAGGAAAGTCCTAATGTTTATTTGATATTTCAATCTTGCCAATTTCAATTAATTAGGGCTTATATTTGTATGATAAAATCAAACAAATAGCACTAGAAGATGTGAGGGTTTATTGTCGTATCGGACGACTACCTCGGAATCCTAAGACCGGTTAGGGCTTAATTTGCAATGCAAATGCCTAACGAAGAGTTGAGGATTTATGTTGCACTAGTGCAAGCTACCTCGAAGTCCTATGGCTTGGTTGTTTTAATTCTAGGAAAATTTTGCTGAAGTAGACTCGAGTTTTGCCGATGACGATGGTCGTGCCGCCCACCATGCTCCGAGCTCCTTGTTGTTGCAGAGGTTTAATTTTAGAAATCATAAATTAGGAGTTGAGAAAAGTGTTTTGGTTTAGAGAAAATCTTAATTTCCGGGTGTTTTTTATGTTTTATTTAAAACAAATCTTAAAGTTGATTATAACGACACCGGTTAAGATCCCACGGTTCCATCCTTCCGCATCATTATTTTTATCGGATTCACTTAGTCCGTATGAATTTGCTAAACTCAACCGAATGAGTTCCACACTTTCATTTAGACCGTGGGAAATCCCGTTAGCAACACGTAGGTTACATCATCCGAGGTATTCCCGATCATCCAACAGGGCGTTTTAGTTTAGTTGCAATTGTAGTTTTGTGTTCGTTTGTGATTAAATTTTGAGTTGTTTTATATTTTGAAATGTTGTGGCGGTGAATTTTATCTCGCAATGACTTTTAACTTAATTTTGGTTTCAGTTTTAGGGGCTATCCTAAAGGTGTGGGTTTTCATGCAACAGTTGTTTTATCATGCAAGAAAAGTAAAATGCATTTGCAATAAAGTAAATTGCAAGAAAGTAAATTGCAAGAAAGTAAATTGCAATAAAATAAAAGCGTACCTGAGGGTCTTCCCGTCATCCCAAGCTGCACTTAAAATACAATTAGAATATTTAAGCAAGTTCCTAGGTAAAGCTAACGGAAAGGTTATGGTTTTCTACCAAATTCCTAATCCTATAGCTAGTCATCTCCTATGACGTCTAGGTTCTTTGGGTTTTGGTTTAAGGACGATTTTCTTCATCAAAGAATAATCAAATTCAATTGTTCTTATAAATATCCTATCATATTGAGGAAGTGCTTAAGAAGGATCTTAAACATCTTTTCAATATTTCTAGGATTATTTTAAGTCCAAATGAATTTAATTATATAAATGAATCGATCGTCCGAGGTTTTCAAGTCTTGTTAACTTGCTCGATGAACTAGGACATTCGAATATCCTATGAGTGAAGTAACACTCCATTTAATGTTTCATTTAGGAGTTATAATAATCAAAGCTTTCTAGGGTAAATTAGTATTCAAATGATTTGATTTAAGTTAAAGGGTTTAAATTTGGAATAGTGTTCAAGTTGCTTTATATTTAGTTTAATTTAATTTAATTTGATTTGATGTTTAATTAATTTGATTTAATTTAATTTAATTTAATTATTTAATTTAATTTAATTTAATTTAATTTAATTTAATTATTTAATTTAATTTAATTTTTTAATTTAATTTAATTTAATTATTTAATTTAATTTAATTTAATTATTTAATTTAATTTAATTTAATTGTTTAATTTAATTTAATTTAATTTTAATTAATTTAATTTAATTGTTTAATTTAATTTAATTTAATTTTAATTAATTTAATTTAATTGTTTAATTTAATTTAATTTAATTATTAAATTTAATTTAATCTTAATTTAATTTATCTTTAATTTACTTTATTTTTAATTTTTAATCGAAATTTCAAAAGATTTTAATAATTTAATTAAGTCTTTTAATATTTTAAATTTGAGTTATCATTTTAATTAAAAATTGAGTATTAGTTGATATAATTAATTTAGGGATTTTTAAATTAAAGAATAAATCTCTTCCTAATAAAGATCCCTTATTTTAATAATTCCAATTTTATTATTCTTCCAAATTTAATCTATTATTTAATTAAAGTTTAATCATTTTAAAATTATTTAATGGGTTTCTACCCTTTAATTATTTAAATTTCAATCATCCAAATCAGATTAGGATCAAATATTTTACTTGTTGATTTTTTATTAAACCTAAAGTTTTAATTAAGGATTAAAGATTAATTACCATTTTACCCTTTAAGCTTAATAATTTCATAACTCATTAAATTGAATTCAAATGAACCTGAAATTTTTATGTGACTTCACTCATATGTCAATAAAGACATGAGAGGAGAAAATGTGATTTTTCTGTATTTAATTTATTTATATAATTATTTTTGGTGGAAAATAGAGATTTTCAAGGAAAATTTGATAACATGACCAAAAGAAAGTTTCTGTCCTTAAGAAAATTAGGGGACATTCCTAATGACCAGAGAAGCACTTGGACCAATTTTGGTGATTTTTTGAATTATATTATTTTTATTATAATTATTTTGAGTTTTGGAGTGTTAATTAATTTAAAAATAAAATAAATGTTGAAAAATGGATTTTATATTTTTCAAAAATCTCTCTGATATCAAGGAAACCAGAGAATCAAATTTTACAATTTTCTGATTTTTCTATGATTTATAATAATTATTTTAGTGAAAATGCTAGAAAATACATTTTTTTTAATTTTAAAATTACCCTAGGGCTTTAAAATTTAATATCTCACTAAATAGACTTAGGAAAAATGTGGGATTTGTTCCTAAGTGATTAAAATTCAAAATGTGACATTTTGGTGAATTTTATTATTTTTGTGATTTTTATTATTTTTTAATTATTAAAAATATTAAAATATTATTAAAAATCAACTTTTTTAGAAAATTGAAATTTTAATTTTCTTAGGTTCCCCTGATATCAGAGAGGCTCCAAAACCAATTTGGTGAATTTTTAAAAGTATTTTAAAAGTTATGAATTTTTAAAGTTTAAAATGGCTAAGTGGCTTAATCAACCCAATTAGTGGGGCTAACCAAGTCCAATTGACCTCAAATTTTTATGGTGGATTCCTCTGATCCTAAAGGTCAGTGGAGAATTGATTTCAAGTCAATTTGATACCTGGTTAACTCTAATTAATTAAAGACCTATTTTGGGTGTTTAAGCCAATTAGGGTTAATCCGAGTGAATTAACTCAAGTCCTATTTTTCCTAGGGTTCTCTGGTCATAAGGAACATCACCAAATATTTCTAGAATTTATTTCACAACATGCTAATTTTTGGAATTAAAATACTCAAAACAAGCAACATGCATTTGAAAAATAAATAACTTTTCACAGAGATGGCCTCTGACCTTGGAAAATCTCAGGGAATGTTCCCAAGTTCGCAGGCTTCAAAAGCCCTATGGTCTCATGCCATGGTGAATTGTATACATGCATGGAGAATTAAATGTATGCAGAGAGTAAATAAATCATAAAAAATAAAATACTTAATTAAATTAAATGATTTCTTTTCGACATTATTCTCCTCTCGTTCACTCGAGCAAGGGGGTATTTTTATTTTATTTTTGTGATTTTTCTACACAAAGATATGGATTTTTGAAGTTTAGGGAATTAAATAAATAAGAAAATACCCTAATTTTCTATTTATCCACGCGCGCCGCCGAAACCTCAGCGCTCCGAACGCACACGCGTCGCGCTCCCATTCGACGCCGCCACCCGAGTCGCGCAGCCCGGGCCCCGCGGTTCTCGTACCGTCTCCCGGTCCGACGCAATCCCGGCCGTCCGTGCGCGCGTGTATCGAATGGACGCGCATCCGTTCATCGTCCCCAAGTGTTCTCACCCGAGAGCCGTCCACACTAAATCCCTAAGATCTCACTCGATTCTCAATGGATTTTCATGTTCTTATGCTTCTACGGATTCGTCTCGAAGAGACGAATACATCTATACTGGCTAACATGCATTGAAACTAAGGCATTCGAAATGAAGAATCTTCGAAGCTCCGGGATGAAGAGTTAGCTCATACCTTGGCTCGAGAAGTGTGGCTTCAATCCGAGAGTTGTTGCACCTTCGATCGGGTCCCGCAAGCTCCGCATGAAGTCTCCCGGTCTCGGTGAATTGTCCGGATATGATTTCGACCAAGCCCGATCACAAAGCTTGGAGGCCGGAGCAACCGGGTGGCCCGGAGATGGGGCTTTTGGTGGTGGACACCTTCCCCGGGTCCGGTGAAGGTGTAGAGCCAATCAATTTGGGAATTGGCTCACCGTGGAGAAGTGTCCCGGTTTTTGGCTAAAGTTCGAGCTCAAAATCGGGCTCACCAGAAGAAATCGGGGCCGGAATTCAGCTGGGGATCGGGTGCTCTATGTGTAGAGAGTGATCCGGAGTGATTTTGGCGAGTTTCTTTAAGGTTTTTGTTTTTAGCTCTCCCATGGCCGAGAGGGGTGGAGTTTAAATCAGGAGAGGGTGGAAGGCCTCTCGCAGGGAGTTAGGGCTCGGGATCGAGCCTGCTCGGTGAGGAGAAGATCAGCCATGGTGACCACTAGTGCATGGGGCAGCTCGGCAAGTGAGAATTTCAATGTTGGCTCACATGCGAGCTCTCGGCCATGGTGTTTTCCGTCGGCCCGGTGGCCGCCGGCTGTGCAATGGTCACCATCTTGGTCAGTGGGTCGTAGCTGGAGTTTAGTGTAGCAATCGAGGTTTGACATGTGTAAAGGAGTTTGATTTAAATGGAATGGGAGAAGGCTCACTTTGGCTTGGTTTGGGTCAACCCACCATTTTGGGCTTGGTGCACCCTTCCAAGCTCGATTTTGAGCCGAGGGAATCATTTAGGTCACCTAGAAGGAATGGTGAAGTCTCCATCCATGATGAGGCGGCTAAACATGGTTTAGTGTGCGACATGATTAAGGTAAAAAGGGTTAAAGGAGGTTTAAGAAAGAACCCCCTCTTCTTGCCATAAATGGACTAATGACAAGTCAAAGCCCTCATGGCTTCATGTGGCTTCGAGAATGGCTTGTTCATGGCTTCATTTGGCTTCGGGAAAAGGTCGATTTGTTTCATGAAAAGTGGTTTTAAGAATTTTGGATGTTTTGATGGAAATTTGTATGAAACTTGATTTGGAATAATTTGATGGTGACTTTAGGACTTAGGTAATGGATTTAATTAAATGGATGACAAATGGAGATGTCATGTGGGCTTTAGGGTAGATTTGGGCTTTTGAATTTTCAAGGAAATGGGCTTTTAAGAAGGTTTAAGGGAAGTGGGCTTTTAAGTTTAAGGATGTGTTCATGGATGGGAATTTTGTAGAGGTTTGGGCCAAATAGTTGTTGGTTTTGGTTTAGGGATGTTTCATGAATAACTTGAAATAGATTTAAGGTGGTTTGGGTTTGAATCGGGTCGAATTTGGGTTTATTCGGTAAATGGGCCAATGTAGGTCAAATTGGGCTAACTTGGGCCAATGTTGGGCTAGGGTTGAAATTGATGTAAAATAAATATTAAGAAATGTTTATGGGAATGTTTCAAAGAGGTTTTGGCTTTGGTTGGGTTTTAATTTTGAGGTTTGGGCCTATTTGGGTTAGATTTGGGTTTAGGTCAAAATTGGGCTTTTGATTTTGGGTTGAATTTGAGTGGGGTTTGGGTCAAAATCTTGGGCAAATCATGTTAGGGTTTTGTTTATGAGGATGTTAAGGAAGGTTTAGAAAAGATTTGGGGTTAATTGGAGTTGAATTGGGTTAGTTTGGGCTAAGTTTGGGTCATGGGTCCAAATTTGGGCTTTAAGGCCCAAAGTGAAATTGGATCCAAATGTCAATCAAATTGGACTTGGATTTGGTCTAAATTGGTATTGGGAATGTTGAATTGAAGTTTAGAATTGAATTGGACCAAAATTGGGGTCAATTGGGTATGTTTGGTTTGACATCGGGTCCACTTTGGGTTAAAATGGGTCAATTTGGGGGTTTTGACAAAAGTAGGGTAAATTGACAAAATTGGCCCATGGTGTAGTTGGACAAAATGAAATTGGGAATATTTGGGATTTTCTGGAATTTTCTGGGAATTTTCTGAATTTTTGGATTTTTAGGCCAAGAAGGGTATTTTGGGTATTTGGAGGGTATTGGGGGGTATTTTTGGAATTTTTGGTATTTTTGGGTATGGATGATCAATTTGAGTGATGTGGAGGTGTTTGGGATTGATTTTGGAAAATTTTAGGTAATTTGGAGATTTTGCAAAAAATTGGGTAATTTCAAGGGTTTTGGGTAGGTTTAGTAGGTGTAGGGTCCCAGGGGTCAAAAATTGAAAATTTGGGAAATTGAAGATTGGGTGAATTTGGGTGGGGTGAAATCATTTTGGTTGAGCCATGAAGCCATTTCAAGCCCATATGAGCCATGAAAGGACTCATTTGAGGCATTCACTATGTTGTTCCTAACCCTCTTAGCCGAGGGCTTAGGGGTTAAGGACCATCCATGTGAATCACCTACATGAGTCGGGAGGTCAAGTTGGGTATGGGTGTGGTTTTAGGAAGTGTGTGGAAATGTAGTGTGTAAGTGTAGTGTATGTCAGCCCCTTCACCGCACTGGGCCACCTGTGGGCGCTCTAAGGCCAAAGAGTCCTATAGGAACTCATCCTTTAAACTTCCATATTTGATTTCAACCCTCCAGGTGATTAGGGGTCTATAGTCAAGTTTGTGGAGTTTGCAGGGAGTTTAGAAGTGGTTTGAATTTCTAAAAGGCGGGTCCCAATTCTAGTCCTCTAAGATAGTCAAAGGAAAAGCCTAAGGCTAGATCCTAAGCACTAAAAAGAAGAAAAGGAAGACCTCATCAAAAATGAGGTCAACAGTTACTATGAGCCGGATCTAGAGTTGGAGAACCTTCATCCTTTGCCACTGTGACGGTAGTACCTCTGGGTGTTCGTGATGGGACTTTCGTTCTGGAGCATAACCTTGGTATGTTGGCTCATCCCCGCAACAGCCTCAGGCGGAAGAAATCTAATATCCCTCACAACGGGTCATGTTAGTTGTTGTCACAACTTTTACAGCAGCCAAATGATATGATATGTCAGTTCTGCTCAATTTTGTACACATGATAAATTTTTGGATGCTTGTCAGCATATGATTCGTAGTACTACTTTCAGCAAAATTAATGAATATTTCTGTTTTCAGAATTTTTTTTTTGTGCGACAGTCGAAAGCCGTAGGACCATGTGTTGGTTCCAAATGAAGAGGACAAAAGAATGATGCAGAAGAAAAGGATAAAATGATAACAAAATAAAATTAAAATCAAAATGAAATTGAAATCAAAATCTAAATTTAAATAAAATGAAATCAAACGAAACAAAATGAAATAAAACAAAAAGAATTGAAAGAAAATGATGAATTGAAAACAAACAAATGATAATACTCTCTCTCTCTCTCTCTCTCTCTCTCTCTCTCTCTCGAGATTCTGAGTCCTTGCACTCATCTTTGAATCCTTCACTTTTACGAGCACTTCGCAAAATTTGGCACTTTTCACTGAGCGCCACTTCTCACAAATTTGAAATATCATGAAATTTTGCAAATCTTGCAATGGCTATCGGTCTCGACCGAATTGTACCAAATTTGCTTTCTTTAAAAGTCAATACCAAGTTTTACCAAATTCTCGTCAAATGAAATTCTGGGAACGGAACTTAGTCGTCCGATTATCCAAAAAATCCCTAATTTTCAATTTCCTATCCGAGAAATTTTTCGCCTTCCATGATATTCCGGGAACGAAGCTTAGTCATTCAATTCCCCCAAAATTCTCTGATTTTCCTTTTCTTATCCGAGAAATTTTCCACCCTCCATGAAATTTCAGGATTGCAGCTTAGTCATCTGATTCCCCCAAAACTCTTTAATTTTCCACATCCTTTTCGAGAAATTTTCCGCCCTCCATGAAATTCTGGGAATGGAGCTTAGTAGTCCGATTCCTCCAAAATTCCTTTATTTTCCACACCCTATCCTCGAAATTTTTCAATGAAATTCCGAGAATGGAGCTTAGTCGGTCGATTCCACCAAAATTCCCTAATTTTCCATTTCCTATCCGAGAAAGTTTTCCCCTTCCATGAAATTCCGGGAACGGAGCTTAGTCATCCTATTCCCCCAAAATTTCCTATTTTTCATCTCCTATCCGACAAATTTTCCGCCCTCTATGAAATTGTGGAATGGAGCTTAGTCATCCGATTCCCCCAAAATTCTCTAATTTTCCATCTACTATCTGAGAAATTTTCCGGCTTCCATGAAATTTCGGGAATGGAGTTTAGTCGTCCGATTCCCCACAATTCCCTATATTTCTACATTCTATCCGTAAAATTTTTTGCCTTCCACAAAACTCTAGGATCAGAGCTGAGTCGTCCAATTTTCTCAAAATTCCACATGCTTTCAATTTTCTTCTGAGAAAATTTCCCACACTTACGATATCCTAAGATCAGTATCGAAATTATGATTCTCATTTCTGAAGCTGGTACCTAAATTCCAGCTCTCACCTTGCGAGCTCAGTACATAAATTCTGACTCCCACCTTCCGAGGTCGGTACTGAAATTCTAATTTCTCCGTTGCACTCCTAACTTAAAATCTCCATACAAGATTAAGATTTTCAAATTCAAAATTCCAAAAATTATGAAATGTCCATAAATTCCATGAAACTTAAAATTAAAATTTAAAACTCAAAATTAAATTAAAATTCAAACTCAAAATTTAAATTGAAATCAAATCCCAAATTCTAAAATCCAAATTCCAGTTTTAAATCAATTTAGATTCGACTCTTTCAGAGTTTGGAGGCTTGAATTCCATGGCTCCTCTCATGATGGTATTCCATTTTCCTTCCCCAGTGGGAGTTCTCGGGACATGAAAGGTTTCAACCGAGTAATCCCCAGTGGAAACATCCTTGTTAAATTTTGTACTTATCTTGAATTTTGACTCAGACAGTTGTATTGGTTTTGTTAATCTTGTCGATCAACATTAATACGTGAAATGTGCTTACCCAGCACACCTCATCTATTGGGGGTCCATTTGTTGACCTCACTTTTGGTTGAGGTCTAGTCTTCCTTTAGAATAACCTAGGGTCTAGCCACAGGACTCTCCTGGTGACTTTCTTAAAATACTAGCCATGGAACCCACCACCTTAGAAATTCAAACTTTTCTACCTTCACTGGGATTTTTCATATGCTTAAGGCCTAACCTCCAATTTTTAGGAGGAAGAGATCAAGCATGAGGAAGCCCATGGGAAGTCTCCTACAGGTGGTCAAACCTTAGGATCTACCTTAGCACGTCTGGAGCTTACACCACACCAACACTACACACTCACAACCCTAAAAAAAGAACATCCCTTTTGATCCTTAACTCTTTGGAAACTCATTTAAGTGGTTTTCCCAAGCTCTTAGCCTCAGGCTAGGGTTGCTAGCACCAACTTATAGACGACCAAATGAGGGTGACCCTTAATCCAAGGATTATCCTAAGCAATTCCATATTATTCACTTTCAGCCAATCTCAATTTCTCCAAAGATTTCAAATTTTTAACCCCTTTGCCCCAAAATTCACAAAATGCCCTAAATATCCAAAATACCCCCAAAACCCTAAAATCCCCAAAAATTTATAAAATCACCCAAATTACACATTTTTCTCCAAAATTTATTCCAAAATACTCCTTACCACTCAAATTAACAAAAACTACCCAAAATTACCAAATTTCCCAAAAAAATCCCCAAAATGACCAAAATGCCCCTCTTAGCCCAAAAATCTAAAAGTTCCAAAAATTCCCAAAACTTCCCAAATAATCTCAATTTCATTTTTCTCAACTACCACATTACCCAAATTAGCCAACCCAATTTAATTAAAAGCCCCAATTTGACCCATTCAACCCAAAAATGCCCAAACTGAACCCAATGTCAACCCAATTGATCCCAATCTTGCCCAATTTCAATTGAAAACTTTAATTCAACATCTATAATGTCAATCTAAACCCAATCCATGCCCAATTTGACCCACATTTGAGTTTAATTCCACTTAAAACTCAAAATCTCCAATTTTTCCTAAGTGACCTAAATCCCCAAATTGACCTAACACCAATCAATTGCTCCCTAATTTAAAATCTAAACTCTTTATAATACTCCCATAAACTAAATTAAATCATCAATTGCCCCCAATTTGAGCCCAAGTCTCACCCTAACCTACTTAAAGTCCAAAACCCCAAATTTTGACCCAAACATGCCATATGTCAAAATGTCATCAAATTGATTTCCCTACTCCTAAAATTTCCTCTCAATTGATGTTGAGAACTCTTTATGACATCCCTCTAGGCAATTTGTAACCTTCAATTGGCCTTGGACCCACCATAGCCTAACTTAGACGCAAGTTAAACCAACTTGCCCCAAATTGACGAAAATCCCAAATCAAGCCAAATTCACCTCTGAAGCCAATCCAAAACAACTCCAATCTTTCTCTAAACCATTTATGACAATCATATACACAATATAGCTCAAACATTTGGGCTTGAACAAAGCTCAAACTCTAGTTTACCTAATTTCAACCCAAGGTGACCCAAATGAACCCATGACCCAATTTAATCGAATTAAACCAAATGTGACCAAACTAATCCCTCCACATCAACCAAGTTGACTCTAGGGACTGGGCTAGACCTACCTAGCCCACCCTAGTGGAGCCATGGACTAAAGGTCCCAAAAATTATGGGTTATTCTCCTTTAAATTGTTAAACCTAAGGGGCATTTGCCATAATTCATTAACCACATAAGCTCACCCCATGATGGCATGCCCACTGGCTCACCTGACCCACTGGCCACCTCCCCTGGCCTGGCTAGCTGGCCTAGTCATCGGAGATGCCCAAACCTTGAAACACCTTAAAGTTGGGCCAACATATCTCAAAATTGACATGGGAGCTCCTCTGCACTCCACCTAGGCAGCTCTTTGCACCTGAATTGAAGCCTTGACAGCCACCTCAGCCATGGCTATTTAAGCCACCACCCTTCAGGCAAAATGGTTGGTTGAGCCAGACCTTAACAAAACTCTGTCCAAATCACTCCAAATCCTTCCCACAACATAGAGAAGCCAATCCCCACCATTTTTCATTCCTTAAATCCCCTGCTTGAGCTCAATTTCTGAACTTAAAATTGAGCCCAAAATGAGACATCTCCCAGAACTCCACCAAAGTTAAATTAAACTCACCCACACCATTCCCACATCAAGAGAAGAAGTCTCAACTGAAAGCCCCATCACCAAGCCACTCCAACAGGGACTTCCATCAAAGCTCCAGAACGGGTCTGGTCACTTCCAATCCTAGTAAATTCATCAGGGCAAGTGGGTTCATCCCTAAGCTCCTGGGACTCCAACGAAGGTGTAGAGCATCTCCGATCGAAGCTTCACTTCTCAGAGCCAAGGTATTGAACTCTCCTTTCTTTCGAGCTTCTCTGAATTTTCCATGTAGTTAGGATTAATTTAAACCTTGCTTAATGGATATGTTTTCCATGCTTAGACAAGTCCATAAGATCAAACCCGAAGGGATTTAGTTGAGTATAGCTCAAGAAATTAAGTTTTTATTATGGACGATCACTGGATCACACCAAACGAGGAAATGAAACATGAAAGTTGGACAAGGAGATGAAACATGGCGCAGGATGAGGAGATGAAACAGAACTGCGGGATGCGTGGCGTCTTAGTCAGCTGGCGGCGTTGAATAGAAACACGCTGCGTAGGACTTCGATCCACCGTAGATTGACGTGGCGCTGAGCTGGTTAAGTAGGAAAATATGGATTTTCTGATTTATTTAAATCACCTAAATTTTAAAAATCCATAAGTTGGTGTAGAAAAATCAAAAATAAAATAAAAATACCCACTTACTCAGTGATCAGAGGAGAATAATGTTGAATTTTTTTGAAATTTATTTGATGCATGTATGATTTTTATTTAATTAAATACCCTCTGTAGTATTTTAATTCTCCATGAATTAGGACATTTCACCATGGCCTGCCATTATAGCATGTTTTACCCAGTGTGATGGGGGATCTTCACTAATTTTTTCTAAGGTCAGAGGAGACCTCTATGAAGAGATCTTTATTTTCCAAGTTTTTGCATATGTTTTGACAAATTAATTCCAATGATTGGCATCTTAATTAGAAAATTCCAGAAAAATTATGGTAGGTTTCCTATGACTAGCGGAGCCTAGGAAAAATATAAACTTGACATGTTCTTAGATGGTAAACTTAGGAAAAATAAAACCAATTTGGCGAAAATAAGTCTAATGGTAAATAAGGCTAAAATATCAAATAAAAATAAATTGGATTATATATAAATGTAAATGACTTAAAAACAATTCTCCACTAAATTTTAAAAGCCAAAGAGCTCTCCATAAAAATTTCATGACATTTGGAGTTCATTTGGTGCCTCAATGAATTTTCTAAGTGAGATGATAATTTTAAACATTAAACTAATTTTAATAATTAAAATACAACTAAAAATTCACCAAATTGGTTTTGGAGTTCTCTATGATCGGAGGGACTTTCTAAAAATAAAATTGGAATTTTAATAAAATTTCCATTTTTAACTATATTTTAAATATTTAAATTATTAAATAATAATAGAAATCACAAAAATATTAAAAATCACCATATTGTCACATTTTGTCTCCTAATCATTTAGGAATAATTCACATAATTTTCCTAAACCTCTAAATAAAAATATAAATTTTTAAAGGCTTAAATTAATTTTTAAAATGCTAAAAATGAATTTTCTTATTTTTCCACTAAAATAATTCTAATATTTAAAATTAAAATTAGAAAAAATATAAAATTTGTTTTTTCTTGGTTATTTGACCTCAGAGGGACTTAAGAAAAATATAAAATTGAATTTTTAACCTTTAAAATATTTAATAATTAATTAAAAATCCATAAATTAAAAAGTTTATAGTAATTAAATTAAAACTAAAAAAATCATGAAATTTAATCCCAGTGGTCCTCTGGTCTAGGTCTACCTCCAATAAAAATTTCAAAGTCAAATATTTTGTTTTGAACAATTGATTGAATTTTCATTGAAAACCCCTATTTTTGCATTAAAATAAATATATAAATTAAATCAAAATTTGAAAAGTCACATTTTCTCCTTTAATATTTTAATTAACCCTTAAGTGGGGTCACATAAAATTTTCAAATTCATTTGAGCTAAATTTAATGAATTATGAAGTGATAAAGGCCTTTAGGGGTAAAATTGTATTTTTGAAGAATTTAGCCTTAATCAATATTTAGGCTTGATTAAAATGGGAAAAGGGCAATAAATGACCTTAGTTATTATATTTGGATGATTGAAACATCAAGGGATAAATGGTAGAAACTCATTACAATCTTGTCACATCAAAATTAAATTATTAAATTTCCTTAATTATTATAATTTGGAAGAAAATCAAATTAAAAGAGCCTTAAAGTTAGGGGTTGATTGTGGAAGTTAATATTCCACTAATTTAATAACCCTTCATTTGGTGTTTAAATTATAATTCAACGTTTTGATAAGAATTATAATCATGAAGGTCATGCAACTTCCTTTTTAAAAGACATGAAAATACCCACTAAAATCTCAAGGGCTTAGTAGTGAGCTAGGCTTAATCAAAGGAATTAATTAATTGGAATTATAAAAGAAAAACATAGTTAAATTTAAAACTACTTTTGAAACATTACGAGCCCATGAAAATTTATTAAATATCTCCATAAGTTAGGTTTGCCTCTAAAGGCCCACCCATATTATTCTTAAGTAAAACACCAAATGATAACTATCCCACCTTTCGGGATGACAAAAGCATTAGCTCACTGAGCATAAGGGTATGAAACAGATAAACCATTAAATAACTATGATAAGCCCAAAAGGACCTCGAGGAAGCTCAAAATTATTGTGAAATATCTGGGCCTCTCCTGGATCTTTTCACAGGTCTTTTGGATACCTTGTAGGATAACTAGAGCTTTTATATCTATTAAATGAAAAATATCTCTTATGTAAATGAATAGGACCCACCAGGTTTATGACCTAGGACTTCATAAGCTCCTGATGAACATATCCATAGGTTCTACCTTCCTGAAAATTATAAAAGCTTATTACAAGAATACTAAAGTATCAGGTGGAGACGACGGAAGACCTACCAGGTACGCTTTTATTTTATTGTAATTTACTCACCTGCACTCTATTGCACTTTCCTTCCTTGCAAATTTGCATGCTAAACAACAATGTCACCCTGCATGAAGACTGAAACCTTTTAGGATAGCTACAAAGCCAAAAACAAAAAGCAAAAATTAAAAATCAGACAAGATAAAATTCACCGCCACAACATTCAAAAATATAAAAGAATTTAAAATTAAATGAGGAACAAAACAAAAATCACAATTGTAACTAAATTAAAACGTGTCGTTGGATGATCAGTAATCCCTCGGAGGAGGTAACCTACGTGTTGCTAATGGGTTTTCCCACAGCATAAATGAAAGTATGGAACTCATTAAGTTGTTAGTAAATTCATTTGAACTAAGTGAATCTGATGAAAATAGTGTTGTCGGGATGATGGAACCATGGGATTTTAACCGGTGACACTATAATCAACTTTAATGTTCCCCTAATAAAGCATTAAGTCACCTTAATTTAAATATTTTCAAAATATGACACTTCTCATCTCTTACAATTGACACTTCTTTAAACTAATCCTGCTATGACGAGTAGCATGGAGCATGCACAGTGGGCAGCACGACCATTTTCAACAGCAAAACTCTTTAGAAATTAAAACAACAAGTCATAAGACTTTGAGGTAGCATGCTTAGTGTAGCATAAATCCTCACCTTTTCTTTAGGCCCGTGCATAACCATGTTGTGCAACATAAGCCCTAATTCGTCTTAGGATTCCGAGGTTGTCATCGGGTATGACATAAATCCTCCTATCTTCCAGGCCATTCACTTGATGAGTATCAAGTGAATGTAAGTCCTAAATAAAAAAATTAATAGGATGAAACTCCAAATAAATATCCTAAATCAAAGCCAAATCATAAAGATTATCTATGAAGACATCAAGATATTCCTTGAATCCATATCCTTCCCCAAGCCTTCTCTCCTTTGGATTTTGGATAAAATGAATTGTTCTAAAACTTGAGCTATTCACCTATTGAATTTCCGACTAACACATTTTCTTTGAAAACCTTACCTTTGGAAGTCATGAATATATATAATTCTTGATATATATTAAGAGTTTTCTTAAGTGAATTTTGTTTTTTAAGATGTAATTAACTATAGGGGCTTGCCCTTATAAAAAACTTAATGACCCCAGCTTAATATAAACCCTATCTAATTCCTTCATATTATATAGGGGAAATGTCAACAATGTTTCACAGACCAAGCGGATGTGATGAATTCCTTAGTTTATTTGATCATGTCTCACCCCAAGCAATGCATCTATTCTTTGGGATAGATACATGTCTTGTGATGAAGCGCTTGATTTTCTAAACCAACTCTTATATGAAATCAGTTTAATTTTCTATTCATCAAAATTAAAATGTTATTTTCAAAGATCTATATGTATTAAATTAAACCAGAATTCTAATTTATAAAACTATATTCTAAACTTTTTTAAAAATGTCAACCTCTCACCACATCAAAAGAAGAATTTTTAACGGCTGACAAGGATATATCAGAGCTTTGCATTAGGAAATGAAGAGTGGAATTCAAAATCAATAAAAGCCTATCCAAAAATATTAATCCTTGCTAGAAATAGAAAAAGAGAAAAAAAAGGAAAAAAAGAATAGAAAAAGTAAAGTATAGTATGGGAGGAGAATCTTTAGGATTAGAGCATAATAAAAAATTCCCTTGTGTTAACTTTAGTTGTTTGCTTTACTTTTTATTAAAAAAATTCCAAAAAAAATTGAAAAACTTTATATCTTAAAACATACTTTACAAAATCATTTTTAAAAGTAAAAACTTAATTGTCTTATTTCTTTAAAATTTTATACATTTCCCTATAGGGTTTGATATCTCAGGGCTTAATCAAAAATTTCTGTATTACTTGATAAACGATAAGTATACTGGCGTAGTATCCCATATTATAAATAATTACAATATATTTCTTATTTGCTTATGAGTCAAGTTTTTGACTTCGTTGGAAAGAAAGAGATAATATCATTGGAAAGAAATATAAATTCAAAATTGTAAGCATAAATATTTGGGGATCAAGTTTTTGGCGCCGTTTCAAGGGAAATTAATTAAAATATCATTTAAAGAGAATTAAAGAAAAATTAAGCTTTTATTTTTCTTTGTTTTTGTTAGTGTGTTTTATTTTATCTTTTTTTATTATTGTGTATTTGTAGTTCAGGTTATGAGGGACTTGTACCTTATAATTCTGAGTTAGAGAGAACTATAAGAAAAAAAAATTAAAAATATAGAAAAAGATAAAATATTCAAGAAATTGCAAATCAAGATCATCAAAATGTTGAAATCCATCAAGAATTTGGACCCTTAAGTGATTATGCTAACCCTACATTGGATGAACTTCATGGTAGTATTTAACACCCTACTGTAGCTGTTAATTCATTTGAACTTAAAGCTACTATTATCCAAATGGTATCTAATAATCAGTTTGGGGGAGCACCAACTGAAGATCCAAAGTTACATATTGCCAATTTTCTAGGATTGTGCGCTACTTTTAAATACGATGGTATTTCGGACAATGCTATTAGATTTAGACTGTTTCCTCTTTCACTAGTGGATAAAGCTAAGATTTGGTTAAATTCTTTAGCACCTGGATCTATCAGAACATGGAGTGATTTAGCACAAAAATTCCTTGCTAAATATTTTCCACCATCAAAGACTATGAAGCTTAGAAATGATATTACATCTTTTTGTCAGTTTGAAGGGGAATCTATATATGAAGCATGGGAACATTTTAAAGATCCATTAAGATAGTGTCCACGTCATTCAATACCATATTGGTTAATAATTCAGACCTTTTACAATGCATTAGTTGGATCTCTTAGATCTATTATCGATGTCGCTGGTGGTGGTTCATTGATGTCTAAACAGTTTGTTGATGCTTATGCTTTAATTGAAGAAATGGCTACTAATAATTTTCAATGGCCTTCTGAAAGGTTAAATCCTAAAAAGGTAGCCAACATTCATGAAAATGATGCTTTTGCGATGCTAGCAAATTATGTTGTCTGCAATTTCGAGGAAGATAGTACCAATTTGGAATGAATTTTTCACGACCAATTTCCATGATTGAAGAAAATTCATTAGGCCAAATGGTTGATTCTCAAACTTCATCAGAAACTTTGAATGCGTTAAGTAAGCATAATAACTCATATTCCAATTATTATAACTTGAGTTGGAAAAACCATCTAAACTTTAACTAGAATACCAATAATTAGGGTGGTAGTAATCAACAATGGGGGAAGAACTAAGTAAACTCATTAGGAAACTGGAACAACCAAGGGAATAATAATAATTATAGACCAACCTATCCTTCAAATTTTTACAATACTTCACAATTTAAGGAGAAGAAGTTTTCTATTGAAGAAGTGGTGTTACAAATGGGAAATCAATTACAATGTTAAGGAGCTACAATTAAAATATTGAGAACCAATTTGGACAGATTGCCAATTCATTAAGTAATAGATCCTAAGGAATGCTTCCTACTAATACTGAAGTAAATCCAAGAGAAACGACTAAAGAGAAAGTACAAGCTATTCAGTTGAGAAGTGGAAGACAGTTGGAAGATAGAGTCCAAAAAGAGAGTGAAGTAGAGAAAGAAGAAATTAAAAATCCAAAAGAAGATGCTCCGAAAGGTTTAGAAAGACTTATTTCTCCACTTATGGTTGATTTAGAAAAGCCACCACCTCCATTTCCTCAGAGACTTCGACAACAAAAATTGGATAAGCAATTTTTAAAATTCTTGGAGATAATTAAGAAGATTACAATCAATATTCCATTTGGTGAAGCCTTAGAACAAATGCCAAGCTATGTGAAATTTATGAAGGATATTCTCAACTGAGAGAGGAAGTTTTAAAATAATGAGACTGTTGCACTTAGTGACGAATGTAGTGCCATAATTCAGGAAAAGCATTCTGAAATACTTAAAGATCTTGGAAGTTTCACAATTCCATATGCAATCGGAGACAGATTTTTTGGAAAAGCTTTATGTTATTTGGGCGCAAGCATTAAACTTATGCCCTTTTCAATATCCAAAAGACTGGGATTAGGAGAAATAACCCCTACTACTATAACTTTGCAATTAGCTGATGGTTTGATCACATATCCTAAAAGAGTTATAGAAGATGTTTTAGTGAAAGTGGATCAATTTATATTTCCTGTTGATTTCATTATGTTTGGATATAGAGGAAGATAAAGAGATACCCATAAATTTAGGGAGACCTTTCCTAGCCACAGGTAGAGAAATGATATATGTGCAAAATTGGGAATTACTGATACGAGTTAATGATCAAACTGTTAAATTCAATATTTCAAAGTCAATGAAATATCCTGCATGGTAAAGATGATGAATGTTATAGGATGGATGTTATCAAATATTTTAATGAATGTCATTTCAAGTCAACTTATGAAGAGAAATCTGAAACTAAAGAATTAGAACACAAGCAAGAGGAGGAATTATAAGATTCAAAAGATTTTCATGAGGAAGATTTAAATTTTGTTCATGAAAATTTTAAAAAGTTGGACATGACTGAGGTAAATAAATGATTTTGGTTCATCAACTAAGAAAACTCCTGAAGTTGATTTAAAGATGCTTCCTAATCTTTTAAGGTATGGCTTTTTAGGTGATTCCTTCACGTTGTCAGTTATAATTTCATCTTAATTAACTGAAATATAAGAAGAGAGTTTGATTCAAATTTTAAAGAAATATAAGAAAGCCTTTGAATGGAAAATAGTCGATATTAAAGAATCAGTCCTTTAATTTATAGTCATAGAATCCTTAAGGAAGATAATTGCAAACCTTGGACTGATCCTTAAAGGAGATTAAATCCTATCATGAAAGAAGTTGTTAAGAAAGAAATCATAAAGTGGTTGGATGTTGGAATTATCTACCCTATTTTAGATAGTGCATGGGTTAGATCTATTCCCTGTGTACCTAAGAAAGGAGCAGTTACTGAGACTGTGAATGAAAAGAATGAAATAATACCAGTAGGACAAGTTACAGGGTGTCAAATATGCATTGATTATAGAAAATTAAACCTTGCCACCAGGAAAGACCATTTTCCACTTCTTTTTCTAGATCAGATGTTGGATAGACTGGCTGAGCTTAAATACTTTCGTTTTCTGGATGGATATACTGGTTACCACGAAATTCAAATTGCTTCTGAGGATCAAGAGAAAACAACATTTACAAGTCCTTATGGTACATTTGCTTTTATAAGAATGCCCTTTGGTTTATGTAATGCCCCTGCTACATTTCAAAGATGTATGATGGAAATTTTCTGTGATTTAATTGAAAAGGGAATTGAAGTTTTTATGGATGACATTTTAGTGTTTGGAATTTCATTTGAATCGTGTTTAGAACATCTATCTAAAGTTTTAAAATGCTGTGAAGAAACTAATTTGGTCCTTAACTGAGAGAAATGCTAATTTATGGTAGCAAGAGGAATTGTTTTGGGACATCGTACATCAGAAAATAGTATGGAAGTAGATCCTGAAAAAATTGATGTGATCTCTAATTTACCTTGCCCAACTAATGTAAGGGGAATTAGAAGTTTTCTGGGACATGCTAAATTTTACCGGCGTTATATTAAAGAATTTTCACAAATTTCGAAGCCTTTATGCATTTTACTAGAGTAAGATGTGATTTTTAATATTGATGATGAATGCTTAAAAGCTTTTGAAACGTTAAAAGAAAAATTAATCATTGCACCTGTTATAGTTTCACCTAATTGGTAAAAATCTTTTGAATTAATGTGTGATGCTAGTGATTATGGTATTGGAGTTGTTTTAGGTCAGAAATATGATAATATTTTTAAAGAGATTTACTATGCTAGTAAAACTGTTAATGAAGCTAAAATTAATTATACCACAACTGAGAAAGGGTTATTAGCTATGATATTTGCCTTTAAAAAATTCAGATCATATTTAATTGGAACTAAATGTGTGGTGAATACTAATCATTCTGCTATTAAGTATTTAATGAAGAAGAAGGATGCAAAACCAAGATTGATATGATGCATTCTTCTTTTGCAAGAATTTGATTTCGAGATAGTAGATAAGAAGGGTGTTGATAATCAAATTGTTGTCCAGGCTTGAAACTAAAAAATCTCTCTGTGATGCTGAAGATATTAATGAAAGTATTCCTGATGAAAAATTGTTCGTAGTTAATGAGTAGAGTGTTCCGTGGAATTCCGACATTGTAAACTTTATTGTTAGTGATATTTTACGCTATGGTTTGACATACCAGGAGAAGAAGAAATTTTTATCTAATGCTAAGACTTATTTTAGGGATGACCCGTTTTTATATAAATAAGGAAAGGATTTGATCATTCGAAGATGTGTGCCTTTAAAAGAAACTTATGAAATTATTCGAAAATGTCATGATTTTGATTATGGTAGACATTTTGGTGTTGATAAAACTGCATATAAAATCTTACAATTTGAATTATTTTGGCCTACAATTTTTAAGGATGTTAATGCTTATATTAAAAATTGTATTCCATGTCAACGTGTAGGCAATATTTCTAGAAGAAATGAGATACCCCTCAATTATATGTTAGAATTCGAAATATTTGACGTTTGGTGATTAGATTTCATGGGACCATTTATCACATCTTTCAAAAATACATACATTTTGATAGCAGTGGACTATTTATCTATAAAAAAATAACTATTTTTTATGTCTTAATTCTTATCAATTTCAAAGGATATTATGCTTTAATGAAAGGTATTTTTTTGTGTTTTTGGATGTAGGTGATGTAAAAAAATTCAAAAAGAAAAAAGAATCAAAAAGAAGCAAAAAGGAGCAAAATGGAGCAAAAATGGAGCAAAATACAAAAAGTACAAAAAAATATGGCCTGGCGCCTAGGCGCCAGACTCGATACAGAAACTGTCAAGTTTTTGACAATATTTGAACGGTTATTTTGACGGAGTGAGCGGTTATTGGACATTCTAGAAGACTGGCAGTTGTTCCTTGATAATAGAACATGTGATACATTGCATTTGAACGATCCAAAACAGTTTTAATCGCGAAGAGATGCCAGCCAAAGTGAAGAGGTGCGAAGAACTGGATGCAGTGTCCAGCTCCTAGGCGCCGACAGGCCTTCTAGAAGATTCATCGAATGTGGACATGTTTTGAAGAAGTGCCTCAAGGAAACCCTTGAAACCTATAAATAGGAGACCATTTTAAGGAAAACGTGCCCCCCATTGTAACCCCTTTCTCTTATCCACTTTAGGATATCTCATCCTTAGAGAGAGAAATAGAGAGAGAAATTTAGGGCCCCTTTTGTTTAGTTAAGTGAGTTTCAAGTTGTTGCATCTGGAGTTCATTACACTGTGGAGTCAGTAGGAATTAGAAGATCTGGAGAAGGAATATTTGAGATAAGTGTTTTACTTTTGATTCAAGGTTTATTTATTATGTTTTGTTGTTTATATTCAATGTGTTCTGAGTAGTTAGTTTACTTTCTTCCTTCAATTATGAAGAGATAATTAAGATAATAAAAGATTTGATGGAGAATTGAAATTCCAAATATTTTCAAAACATTGTGATGACATTAATACCTGATCTTACTTTAATTTTTAAATTGACCATTTAAATTGTTAAAACATGTAGAAGAGTTTTGAGAACTAGAAGGAGAAAAACTCTTTACTTGTAAGTGTCACATGAATCCTTGGGGTCGAAGGCCTTGTGCGGGCTATTCAAGGTGAAGTGCAAATAACTAGGAAGATAAGATTTAAAGGGCATAGAATTGATAAGTTTTTAGAGTGACAGACTAAATTCTTATAATTTGATTTATAGATTAGGAAAGGGTCACTAGTAGGGTCGACCATAGCCACCCTTGGACATCTAGTAGTGCGAGTCTAGATTAACCCATTCTACTAACAATACATCCGGACTTGATCTGTAAATTAGCCAATGTTCTTTGTGCATGGATCAAAGGATAAAGAATAGGAATGCTTCTATTTGGCACAATAACATAAAACAAATTCTCCAATGAATTTTAAATTATCTTAAAAATCTTAGATTAATTGAAGGGAAGAAAGTTGTTTATTTTATATAATTTTCATAAAACCATTGTCTTATTATTGTTTTCTTTATTTGCATCTAGTAAATTAATAGTAAAATACAAAAAGATTTTTGAAATATAATATTTAGAAATTTATTACTATAATTCTTCCCCGTGGGATCAATACTGGGGTCTTTGTTTCAAAGCCCTATATTACTTGAAACGATACGTATACTTGCGTAGTACCCCTAATGTGTAAAATATTTTCTAAAAGTTTATAACATTTTGATTTTATACACTAGCCGCTATTTATAAATTGGGTCAAGTTTTTGGCCATCTTTTGGAAGCGAATATTACTATGATATTGCGAGTCGGGTCAAGTTTTTGGCGCCATTGCCGAGGAAGAAATATAGTGGTTATAAATTTAAAAAAAATAATAATATATATATATATTATATTTCCAAAAATAATAAAAAAATAAAAACAAAAATAATAATATAAATTTTTTTTCTTGTTTTATGGGAAGATTTGGTTTTGAAGGATTAATACCTTTAGATTCTGAATTAGAAAGAACAATTAGAAAAATTAAAAAGGGAAAACAAATTCAAAAATTTCAAGAAATGGCTACTTTATAAAATCCAATTGAACTTAATGATCAAAATGTTTATAAACCATTAAGGGATTATGCTAACCCTACTGTGGATGAACTACATAGTAGTATTCAAATACCCACTGTAGATGCTAATTCCTTTGAACTTAAACCTTCTATTATTCAAATGGTGCAAAACAATCAATTTGGTGGAACACCAAATGAGGATCCAAATTTACACCTTGTTAGGTTTTTAGAACTTTGTGCTACCTTTAAATATAACAATGTTTCTGATGATGCTATTAGACTTAGACTCTTTACTTTTACTTTAAGAGATAAAGCAAAGATATGGTTAAACTCATTAGCAACTGGTTCTATTAATACATGGGCTGAAATGACACAAAAATTCATTGCTAAATATTTTTCTCCTTCTAAAACTGCTAAATTAAGAAATGATATTACTTCGTTTAGTCAATTTAACGGGGAGACAATATATGAAACTTGGGAAAGATTTAAAGAACTATTAAGAAAATATCCTCATCATGCTTTACCTGATTGGTTAATTATTCAAACATTTTATAATGGATTAATTGGATCTTTAAAATCAATTATTGATGCTTTCTTCTTGGAGGTTCTTTAATGTCTAAATCATTTGAAGAAGCTTACACTTTAATTGAAGAAATGGCTAATAACAATTTTCAATGGCCTTCCGAAAGGATTAATTCTAAAAAGATGGCAAGTATTCACGATAATGAAACCTTTTCTACCTTAGCTTCACAAGTAGCAGCAATGTCTAAGAAATTAGATAATTTTGCAGTTAATATTTCACATAATAACTTTGCTAATATTGAGAATTCTCAAACTTTTGAAACTTTACAAGCTATTACAAGTAAAAATAATCCTTATTCAAATTATTATTATCCTGGGTGGAAATATCATCTTAATTTTAACTGGAATAATTCATAACAACAATGGGGTACTAATCAATCTCATCCCACTTGAAATTGGAATAATCAAGTTAATCCAAATTATAAACCTCCTGGATTTAATAATCGACAGAAAAGGTTATCAATAGAAGAATTAATTTTACAAATGAATAATCAATTACAAAATTAAAATACTGATATTCTTAATATTGAAAATCAAATGGGGCAAATTCCTACTTTAATTAATAACAGACATGTAGGAACACTTCTTAGTAATGTTGAAATTAATCTAAAGGAAACTGGAAATGAACATGAACAAGTTAAAGCCGTTCAACTTAGAAGTGGAAAGGAATTAAAAGAAAGAATACAAAATGAAATTGAAAAAGAGATTGAGGTTGAAGTGATTGAAAAACCTAAAGAAACTCTCTCTCCTAGTCAAGATCAGACTGTTATACCTGTTAATGTGGAAGTTGAAAAACCACCACCACATTTTCCTCAAAGACTTAAACAGCATAAATTAGATCATCAATTTTCTAAGTTCTTTAAAATCTTTAAGAAACTTACTATTAACATACATTTTGCTGAAGCTTTGGAACAAATGCCAACTTACGCAAAATTTATAAAGGATATTTTAAGCAAAAATAAAAAATTTGAAGCTTTTGAAACTGTTGCATTAAGTGAAGAATGTAGTGTAATAATTCAAACGAAATTACCAGAAAAGCTTAAGGATCCTGGAAGTTTCACTATACTCTGTGCTATTGGACAAAAATTTTGTGGAAAAGCTTTATGTGATTTAGGAGCAAGTATTAATCTCATGCCATTTTCTATCTTTCGAAGATTGGATTTAGGAGATATTCTAAAAGAGTTATTGAGGATGTCCTTGTTGAAGTGGATAAATTTATCTTCCCTGTAGATTTCATCATACTTGATATGGAAGAAGATAAAGAGATACCTATTATTTTAGGGAGACCTTTTCTAGCTACCGGACGAGCTAAGATTGATGTGTAAAAGGCATAACTAACCATGGGAGTTAATGATCAAGAAATTAAATTCAATGTTCTTAAATCAATGAAGTACCCTGAAAAAGAGAAATGTTATCGAATGGATATAATTGATTATTTATTTAAAAAACATTATCAAGAAAAATGTAAAGTCATTTCTGAAGAAAAATTTAAATTTTTAACTGATGAAAATGAAGTAGTAGAAGAAGAAGAGACTCATTTTATTAAAGATAATAGGGAAACTTTAGACATAACTCAAACTGATATACTTTTACCATCAATTAAAAAAGCCCCTGAACTGGAATTGAAAATGTTACCTTCACATTTAAAATATGCATTTCTTGGAAATTTGTTAACTTTACCTGTTATTATTTATTCTGAACTAAGTAAAGATCAAGAAGAAAAACTACTAGGTGTGTTAAAGAATTATAAGAAAGCTTTTGGTCGGACCATTGCTGATATAAGAGGAATAAGCCCTTCAATTTGCATGCATAGAATTTTTATGGAAGAAAATTTTAAACATACTATAGAATCGCAAAGAAGAATAAATCCTATCATGAAAGAGGTTGTTAAAATAGAAATTATTAAGTGGTTAGATGCTGGTATTATTTATCCTATTTTGAATAGTCAATGGGTAAGTTCTGTTCATTGTGTTCCGAAGAAAGGAGGTGTAACTGTCATTATTAATGATAAAAATGAACTAATTCCTACAAGACAAGTTATTGGATGGTGAATTTGTATTGACTATGGGAAATTAAATAAAGCCAAAAGAAAGGATCATTTTTCTTTACCTTTCTTGGATCAAATGATCGAAAAATTAGCTGGACACCCATATTTCTGTTTTCTGGATGGATATTCTGGTTAGCATCAATTACTTATTGCTCCTGAGAGCCAAGAAAAAACAAAATTTACAAGTCCTTATCATTTATTGCTAAAATTGCTAAATCTCTTTGTCATTTATTGGAAAAAGATGCGAAATTTGAATTTAATAAAGAATGTATTATTGCTTTTAATATTCTAAAAAAAATTAATAACTGCACCTCTTATTGTTGCACCTAATTTGAATAAGTCTTTTGAATTAATATGTGATGCAAGTGATTTTGCAATTGGAGCTGTATTAGGACAAAAATATGAGAAAATTTTCAAAGTTGTATATTATGCTAGTAAAACTCTCACTGAAACACAGAGAAATTATACTACCACTGAGAAAGAGCTTCTAGCTATAGTATATGCCTTTGATAAATTTAGACCATATCTTCTTGGTGCTAAATCTATAGTTCATACTGATCGTTTTGCTATTAAATATCTATTATCTATGAAGGATTCTAAACCTAGACTTATAAGATGGGTTTTACATCTACAAGAATTTGATTTTCAAATAGTAGATAGAAAAGAAACTGAAAACCAAATTGTTGATCATTTGTCTATAATAAAAAATGATATTATTTCGGAAGAAAATATAAAAGAGAAATTCCCTTATGAATCTTTTTATGTTATTCAAGGATGCAAAACACCTTGGTATGCTGATATTGTTAATTATTTAGTTAGCAATATGTTTCCTTATGACTTGGATAACAAATTTATTAAGAAATTTAAATATTATGCTAAATCTTATATTTTGGAAGAACCTCATTTATTTAAAATTGGTAAAGATTCTATGATTTGAAGATGTGTACCTTATGAGGAAACTTTTGCTATTATTCAAAAATGTCATGATTCCGATTTTGGAGGACACTTTGGCATAGATAAAGCTGCATTTAAAATTTTAAATTACGGATTTTATTGGCCTACCTTATTTAAAGATGTGAGACATTATGTGAAAACATGTGATCGATGTCAAAGGATGGGAAATATATCTAGGAAGGATGAAATGCCTTTAGACTATATATTGGAAGTTGAAATTTTTGATATATGGGGTTTAGACTTATGGGACCATTTGTTCCATCATCTGGAAAAATTTATATTTTATTAGCAGTTGATTATGTTTCAAAGTGGATTGAAGCTGTTGCTTTACCAATCTGTGATTCCAAAAGTGTTTCTAAATTTTTAAAGAAAATGATATTTTTAAGATTTGGAATGCCTAAGCTAATTATCACTAATGGTGGAAGTCATTTCATAAATATAAGAATTCAATCATTACTACAAAAATTTGGAATCAAACATAGAATTGCAACTACTTATCACCCACAAATGAGTTGAATGTCTGAAGTATTAAACAGAGAAATTAAAAGAATTTTAGAGAAGACTGTTAATCCTAAAAGAATTGATTGGGTTGATAGACTTGATTCTGCATTATGGGCTTATAGAACAGCTTATAAGACACCAATCGGAATGTCACCTTACCGGTTAATTTATGGTAAACATTGTCACTTACCTATAGAACTTGAACATAAAGCTTATTGGGCGATAAAGGAGTTTAATTTTAATTTGAATAAAGCAGGGAGAAAAATGATTATTGCAATTAAATGAAATGGAAGAAATAAGAAATGAATCATATGAAAATGCGAGGATTTATAAAGAGAAAATGAAGATGTTGCATGATAAGAAAATTTCAGGAAAAATTTTTGAACCTGGACAAGAAGTATTACTGTTTAACTTTCGTTTAAAACTTTTTCTTGGAAAATTAAGATCTAAATGGATTGGACCCTATATAGTTGAGAAAGTGTACCATTATGGAGCTGTGGATATTAAAGATCCCAAAACAGGAAAAATTTTTAAAGTAAATGGAGTAAAGATTGAAGCCTTATTTGGGAGATATTAAAAAGATTTATGAAGAAGCTTATGAATTGAGTCAACCTGATTAAAGATTTACTGAAGTTGGGCTGACGACATTAAACCAAGCGCTTTGTGGGAGGCAACCCATAATTATCTTTTGTTATGAGTATGCTTGAGTTTTAATGTAAGGTTATGTCTCGATCTTGATTAATTTTATATTACTTTAGAAAACATTGATGCTCATAAGTCTTTGTTGACTTAGGCTAAATTATTTTGAAGTATGTAAGATTTAGAAATTGGATCACTCTATTCTGAATATGAGTAAAAAGGAGATCAAGTTAACCTTCATTATGATTGTTTACAATGTTAGTTATTGAGTCTAAATTACTCTTACCAGTATAATTTACCTATCTTGGAGAATGAAATTTTGAAATTTGACGATTATGTGAAACAGAGTTGAACATAGTTCCGGCGCCTAGGCGCCAGAATTCTGTGCCTAAGCGCCAGAATCAAACTATGTATCAATAGGTCCGGCGCCTAGGTGTCAGATTCGGCGCCTAAGCGCCATGGTTACTGGGTCATGCAAAAACCGAAAATTTTCAGTTTTTCACACGATTTTCACCTTTAAATCAACCTATCTTCTTCCCTAACCATCAAGCAATCAAATTACGTCCCTTGCACTTCATTCTTGAGAGATTTGAGAAATTTTTGAAGAATATGGAAGGAAGAAATCATGGAGAAGAAGCTAAGGACAAGGTCCCGAAAGGATCCTCGGCCACTACTTGATGGTTTCATCGTTGTAAGTTTAGAGAAAATTTCTAGTCATTTGGATAAGTTTGAAGCGGAGTTTAAAAGCATTGCAGATCGCCTTCATGAGATGTTTCATCAAGTTGAACATCTAGAATGGCAGGTGAAACTTCAATTTGATCATTTTACGGCTTATCAAGATGCTAAAGTTGAAATGTATGCGAAGAACAAGTGGATTGACGAAAGGACGACAACTGATTTTCCGAGAGCATTAGTGGTCTTTCCAAGTGGAATACACAATATCCCTTGTGAAGATTAGAATATTCTGGTAATGAGATAGTTATTATATGGTTTATTGAGTCGTTGAATCAATTTAGAGAATCGATTGTACTTGTTTGTGTATTTGCTTTCATGTTCAATATGTGTTTTTTTTGCTTAGAAATTGTTGTGTTTGAGTGTGTATTATGAACTTGAATCAAGTGTAATACTTATCTAGAATGTATTGAGTCAATATTGAAGATTATAAATGGAATTTAGTGAGTTTGATTTAAACCTTATGTTTGATTGGTGGATTAAATATTTAATTTTTATAAATTTTTGAAAAATGTTGTGGAAGTTAGAAACTGAAGCCCTACTCTGATATGAGTAATTGGAAGTTGAATTTATGAATTTTGGTGGAAAATTAAATATAAAATAATTCTTTGTGAAAGGCGAGTCTGGCGCCTAGGCGCCAGAATTCAGCGCCTAAGCGCCAGTTCGGCCTTTACCCAAAAATTTACTTAAATAACCCCCAGAAGCCATTTTTGACGCCTAAGCTTCATCTTCTTCCCCATTTTCGAGAAAATACACCTTTTAGATACATTTTGAGGTCAAAACATCAAGGATTTGAGTACGAAACCACTCAATTTCTTCGTCTCAAGGTCAGATTTACACTTTAAACCATTTATTTTCGATTTTCACCATAGATTTTTCTAGGTTTTGCTAAGAACTGAAATTTTGAAAAAAATTTTGATTTTTAGTGATTTCTTTGGATTTTTAAACTTATTTTAAGTTTTATAAACTTAAAAAGAGTTTAAATCTTTGATTCCTAAACTTGTTCTTATTTTCTTTCACGTTTAGATGACTTCAAAATCTAAACACGGGAAGGCACGAGATAACTTTGATAGCAGCAAATTTTCTACTGCGGCTGTGCATTTTTGCTTCCATGAATTTGCGACGTCCAGGAAGTTCATTTCAGAATGAAGTTTCTATCATCCGGGAGAAATTATTGGAAACACTATCGTTGCACACAATTGGCAACGATTCTGTTGTTTCACTATTGTTCTTTGTTATCCTTATTGTTCGAGAGTTTTATTCAAATTTTTTGGATGTCGAAGATTATGAAGTCTTTGTTAGAGGTATCGGAGCAGGATTTAGTCCTGAAAGAGTCAATATATTTTATGGCCTGCCACCAACTATTGAATGCCATTATTCTGGATTATCACCATCTGAGGGAGATTTGGACATGATCATTGCTTATTTGACTAACGGTATTGGATCTTGGAAGATCAAGAACAGAAAAAGGGTAAACTTCAAATCCTCTAAATTAAATGGTATTTCTAAAGCATGACTCTATTTTATTTTACGCAAGATTGTTACCTTCCAACCACCTGAGTGAAGTGACTAGAGATCTAGCGATCTTAAACTACTGCATTCAGGAAAGGAAACCTATTGATGTCGGTAGTATTATTTATGATTCTATGGATTCTACTGCGAGATCCAACACTTCTGTTGGATTGGGATTCCCATCTCTGATTTATTCATTATGTGTTAGTAATGGAGTCACTGCTGATATTTCTGAGGAGAAGTTAAAGTCTACCAAGCCAATTGGGCAGGAGAGTGTTAGTATCTATGATCGTCTTCGAGGGAAGAGATCGACCGCTCCTTCTACTTCTGCACATATTCCAGGTAGACCTTCTACTTCTCAACCCTCTACTTCTGCTGAGCCACCATCGAGTTTCTAGGAATCAATGCATGATCAGTTTTTAGAGCACCAGCAGGAGTTATTTCAAACTCACTGCAGGATTCATACTATTATCAAGAAACTTGATCATTTATCTGATTATACCGAGAGGAAGAGTAGTTATGATGCTGAGTATGATGAAGCCCTGGTCAGATTTTTGAAGGGTGAACATGATGTTAGTTTTCCTACTTTTCCTAGTTTCACACCATTTGTTGATCCTAAGGACGTTGAATTTTCCTTTGGTGACGATGATGATGATGAGGCTACAGCTAGTGACTAGTAGTTATAGATCTTTATGATGAGATACTCTGTTAGTTTTTTTATTTGTATTGTTTGTTTAGTTTTGTGTTTAATGTATGTTGATTTGTTTAAATATCTGTGTGGATTGATTAGTGTTAAGATTCTGTTGTTCAAATATTCTTAGTATATTGTGTTGAGACTGAAGTTAGAGTTAATTTATGATATGTTTTTTTTAGTCTACTGTTTAGTAATTAGTAATTTTACTTTGCTTTAATTTTGTTTCAAATTTAGTATAAAAAAAATTAAAATAAAAAAAAATTAGCCTGCTTACTTTTTATACATGGTTCAATTTTATCTTAATTATTCATAAAAGCTTGATAGAAGTTAATTTTTCTTTTTAAGATTGTTTTTACATACTTATAAAAATTCTTATGATTTTCTTTCTCTCATACTTTCAAATTATCATAAGTATACCAAAACTTAAGTACGGGGAAGGGAAAATACATTCAAATTTAAATTTTATTTGTCCTTAAAGAGGTAATATTTTCATAAAAATAAAAACTTTTTAACATAACATAAGGAATGAAGAATTTATTTGAGATCACTTTTATTTTTGAAATTATAAACAATTTAGTGAAATTAACCAAACTTTTAATAACTTTGATTGATTTTAAGAATAGAATTATTTAACTTAAAGAAGAATAAGATTAAGAAATTTTTCTATTCATGATAAAAATAATAGAATTTTAGAAATATTAAGTAATAAAAAATTATCTCTTGAAAAAGAAAAGATTGGAAATCTTTTTAAATTCTTTTTTATGTTATAATAATTAAGTGGAAAATGTATAAGTTTTGAAAATATAAGTTAAGGATAATGAAGTTCAAAACCATTAACAGGCTATCCACATATAGTAATCCTCTCTCTATATATTTATTATTCAAAAATGTCATAATTTTGATTATGGTAGACATTTTGGAGTTGATAAAACTGCATATAAAATCTTACAATTTGAATTTTTTTGGCCTACAATTTTTAAGGATGTTAATGCTTATATTAAAATTTGTTTTCCATGTCAACGTGTAGGTAATATTTCTAGAAGAAATGAGATATCCCTCAATTATATGTTGGAATTCGAAATATTTGACGTTTGGTGATTAGATTTCATGGGACCATTTATAACATCTTTCAGAAATACATACATTTTTAAGGCAGGGATATTTTGATCTATAAAAAAATACCTATTTCTTTATGTCTTAATTGTTATCAATTTCAAATGATATTATGCTTTAATGAAAGGTATTTTTTGTGTTTCTGGATGTAGGTGATGTAAAAAGTTTCAAAAACAAAAAAGAAGTAAAAAGAAGCAAAAGGAGCAAAAAGGAGCAAAAATGGAGCAAAATAAAATAAGTATAAAAAATATGGCCTGGCGCCTAGGCGTCAGAAGTTGGCGCCTAAGCGCTAGACTCGATACAAAAACTGTCAAGTTTTTTACAACGTTTGAACGGTTATTTTGACGAAGTGAGCGGTTATTGGATATTCTAGAAGACTGGCAGTTGTTGCTTGATAATAGGATATGTGATACATTGCATTTGGACGCTCCAAAATGGTTTTAATCTCGAAGAGGTGCGAGCCAAAGTGAAGAGGTGCGAAGAACTGGACGCCGTGTCCGGCGCCTAGGCGCCACATTCCGGCGCCTAGGCGCCGGACAGGCCTTCTAGAAGATTCATCGAATGTGGACAAGTTTTAAAGAGGTGCCTCAAGGCAACCCTTGATGCCTATAAATAGGAGTCCATTTCTTCAGGAAAACGTGCCCCCCATTGTAACCCCTTTCTCTTATCCACTTTAGGATCTCTCATCCTTAGAGAGAGAAATAGAGAGAGAAATTTAGAGCCATTTTTGTTTAGTTTAGTGAGTTTTCAAGTTGTTGCATCTGGAGTTCATTACACTGTGGAGTAAGTAGGAATCAGAAGATCTGTAGAAGGAATATTTGAGATAAGTATTTTACATTTGATTCAAGGTTTATTTATTATGTTTTGTTGTTTATATTCAATGTGTTATGAGTAGTTAGTTTACTTTCTTCCTTCAATTATGAAGAGATAATTAAGATAATAAAAGATTCGATGGAGAATTGAAATTCCAAATATTTTCAAAAACATTGTGATGACATTAATACCTGATCTTACTTTACTTTTTAAATTGGCCATTTAAATTGTTAAAACTTGTTGAAGAGATTTGAGACCTAGAAGGAGAAAAACTCTTAACTTGTAACTGTCACATGAATCCTTGGGTAATCGAAGGCCATGTGCGGGCTATTCAAGGTGAAGTGCAAATAAATAGGAAGATAAGATTTAAAGGGAGTAGAATTGATAAGTTCTTAGTGTGACAGGCTAAATTCTTATAATTTGATTTATAGATTAGGAAAGGGTCACTAGTAGGCCCGACCATAGCCACCCTTGGACATCTAGTAGTGTGAGTCTAGATTAACCTATTCTACTAATAATACATCCAAACTTGATCTGTAAATTAGCCAATGTTCTTTGTGCCTGGTTCAAAGGGTAAAGAATAGGAATGCTTCTATTTGGCACAATACCATAAATCAAATTCTCTAATGAATATTAAATTATCTTAAAAATCTTAGATTAATTGAAGGGAAGAAAGTTGTTTATTTTATATAGTTTTCATAAAACCATTATCTTATTATTGTTTTCTTTATTTGCATCTAGTAAATTAATAGTAAAATACAAAAAGATTTTTGAAATATAATATTTAAAAATTTATTACTATAATTCTTCCCTGTGGGATCGATACTGGGGTCTTTGTTTCAAAGCCCTCTATTACTTGAAATGATACGTATACTTGCGTAGTACCCCTAGTGTGTAAAATATTTTCTAAAAGTTTATAACATTTTGATTTTATACTCTAGCCCCTATTTATAAATTGGATCAAGTTTTTGGCCATCTTTTGGAAGCGAATATTACAGCGATATTGCAGGTCAGGTCAACTATATATCTAAATGGATAGAAGCTATTGCTTTATGTGGATGTGATGTTTAAAGTGTTGCAAAGTTTTTAAATAGGAATATATTTTGCAGATTTTGAATACCAAGAGTAATCATAACTGACGGGGGAAGTCATTTTAAGAATACGATTATGGAGAAGTTAGTAAAGAAATATCATATTAATCATCGCATTCCTACAGCTTATCATCCACATACAAGTGGTTTGGTTGAATTATCCAATCATAAAACTAAAAGAATATTGGAAAAGACTGTTAATCCAGATAGAAAGGATTGGTCAATCAAATTGGATTATGCTTTGTGGGCCTATAGGACAGCCTACAGAACTCCTATAAGAATGTCCCCATATTGGCTAATTTTTGGAAAAGCTTGTCATTTACCAGTTAAACTTGATCATAAAGCATTTTGGGCTATTAAAGAGTTCAATTATAATTTGAAAGATGTTAGAGAAAAAGTGATTTTTGAAATTAAATGAGCTTGAAGAGATTGGGAATGAATCTTATGAAAAAGCTAAGATTTTTAAAGAAAAGATTAAGTTGTGGCATGATCAAAAGATTCTTACTAAAAATCTTGAGTCAGGGTAAAAAGTTTTACTATATAATGATAGATGGAGAAATTTTGCTGGAAAACTTAAGTCCATGGGGACAGACCCATTATTGTGATGAAATTTTATTCATATGGAGCTGTGGATATTAAAGATCCTAAGACTAGAGAAATATTTAAAGTGAACAATCATAGACTTAAAACCATAATTTTTAGTCGATCAATCTTTACCTAATGAGAATCTGATATTGGGTCACTCAGAATAAGCTCTGGGTATGTCAGGTTGATGACTATAAACTAAGTACTTTTTGGAAGGCAACCCATATTTATCGGTGAGCTTTGCTTTATGTATGCTTTGAGTGGTTTTATTTCATTTGATTAGAGAAATGTGGTAGCATTCTTGAGTTCTTATGTTATAGTGTTGCTTATTTGACCTTATTTAATAACTTAAAAGAGTCATAATGAAGATTTTGACGTTTGGCAAACTGTGCAAAAATGTGCATTGGTGGATATGCGCCGCTAGTTGGCACATAGGCACCATAATTATAAAAATGTGAAAAATGAGGTCCTAGAAGCCTAAATCGTAGGTGAGTAGTTCTTGGAGTTAGTAAGGAGTTTTAAAATGTCTAAGGTCAGTTTTAAGGCTTCCTAAGTCTATATAAATGCCCTGGATTTATGAAATACTTGCCCTAGTTCTTATTTTCATTTCCGAGTCTTCGAAAGAGTATTTTGAGTACAAAAATGCCTTATTGGGAGAGCGAAATTAAGAAGAAAGAGGATACCAACAAGAAGAAATTTATTTGTGATAGTGCGCAAGAGCTACATAATGGATTTCCAACTGCTAGTATCCAAGGAATAACAGAAAGGATTACAAAGATTGAGGCCGATGTGGAGTCTATTGATGCAATGGTAAAAGAAATTTTTACTCATTTAACACACATTGGATGGCAAATTAAAATGGAATTCAGTCATACAAGTATGTGGAAGAAGCGGATATAGCGATGTTTCTGAAGAACAAATGTATAGAAGAAGATGATTTAGATTCCAAATGTATAGAAGAAGATGATTTAGCTTTCAATCATCGCCTGTTTTTTCAGATTTAGATTCCAAATGGTTAAAATGGAACTAATGGTGGTTCTGCATATATCCCACCTAATGGAGAATGGAATTAAATTAAGAGTGGTCTTGTGATCTTGTTATCTTTGTTGTGTGTTTAGTGTTTTAAGTGTTTGTGATTCATTTGTGTTTTATTACACTTTACATGTGTTTGCTACATCTCAATGATGTAAGTTTATGTTTAAATTACATGTTTTTGAACTTATGTGTTGGGAATTTCATCCAAAGTGTTTGGAAAGAAATTTGTGGTTTCTATTAAGTGTAATTTGATATTTAAGTAATATAAGTTTGTTTTTGAGTGAAATTTGTGTGGAATCATTGGAATTAAAGTGTACTTTTGGAATATTAGAAGAGTTTTTGGGGTTAAATAACTATTTGAAGTGATTAAAGCTGATTAACTCGGATTTTTGTTGAAAGTAACTTAATTGTCAAAATTTTGACACTGGCTCCTAAGAGCCAAACTGACGGTGCATAAGCGCCAGATTTCACGGCTAAGCGCTGTATGCCTCTCGCATAGGCGCCGGTTCGTGAAAATTGATTTTCAACAGTTAAAGAACAAAAAATTTCCATTTTAATACTCCCATCACCTTCAACCTCTAGATTTCACAAAATAGGAGCCTAGGGCATCACAAATTGGATCATTTTAGAGCCGATTTCATCGAATTTCATTGGCTTTGAATTCCTTATGGTATGATCACTACTCCTAAGAAAAAAAATTTTGACTTTCATCATGTATTTTGAGTACATTATTGAAAATTTTGAAAATCAGTATTCATGGTAAAAAATTGAGGAAATACATGAGAAATTGCATGGATTTAGTGGAGTTTTCTTTTGAATGTTGAGTTAACAAGTTTAGTTTAAATTTGGAATTTAAGGTGAATTTTTTGTGAATTTTTAGAGATGGTTCCAAAGTCAAAACGCTCGAAATAAAAAGTGAATCTTGATTCTAACAAATTTGTCAGTTCTAGAGCAGAGAATCATTACGTCGATGCACTCGCATCGTAGAAGTTGATTCCATAATGAGTTTTTAGCAAGCTAGGAGGAGATATTGAGGAGATGATTACTAGGAGGATTTGGGAAAGATACTGTTGATTCTTCGCTGTTGCAGTTGTTTCTGTGGTGAGAGAGATTTATGCTAACATGCCAGCAGCAGAAGACAATTAGGTGATGGTTAGGGGGCAAAAAGTGAATTTTTCTTCGGTGGTAATTCATAATTTTTATCGATTACCTCCTGCGATGTTTTATTTTTATGTGAATTATCATCCTTCTGAGGGAGATTTATATGAGATTATGGTCTTTCTTACTGATGGAAGAGTTTTGTGGAAGATAAAAAATGTCAGAAGTTTGAATTTTCAAGCCTCTTTGTTGAATGCCACCTCAAAGGCATGGCATTACTTCATCTCATCTAAGCTTCTGCCTTCAAGTTATGTCAGTGAAGTTACAAGGGAGAGAGCTGTTTTAAACCATTATATTCAGTAAGGAAAGACTTTTGATATTGGAGCTATCATTTTTTATTTTATTTTGAAGTGTGCCAAAGCTACTACAACAGCAGGTATGAGATTTCCTTCACTAATTTATTCACTTTGTGAGCAGTCTGGCATTAATTCTGAAACATGGGAAGAGGTTCTTCAGCCACTTAGACCTCTTACCAGTGTAAATGTGAACACTTACACTGTACATTCAGTATTTGGGTGGAAAAGAGGATCTGTTAGAACTTCCAGTGCTTCTGTTGCTTCTACTTCTCGCGCTTCTACTACACTTGCATATCCTCTAGAGATTCAAAAACTCGATTACTACAGAAGATTTTAAAGAAGGTGAGTCTTATCAGAGAACATGTTAGAGATATGGATGGTAAGATTGAAAATATTGAAAGATATATTGTAAAACAAGATGAGTATGGGGAGAATTATCAAGAGTACATGGACAGAGTGATTATAGGAGATCACAGTGCTGAGATGCCCCCTTCATCCTTTTTATATAGCTTATGTGTCATCTAGAGATTGGAATGAAGAAGATGATGATGAGGATGATGTTTAGGATTGTTATGTTGAGTTTGTGATGTTGTATTGTAATTTTCATATGTGTTGTGATGTTATATTTCGATGTTCTCATATGTGATGTCATGTATTTTGGTGTGAACTCTAAAGTTTTGTAGGCTATAATTAGACTATTTCTTTTATGCACATTCATATGTTTTAAGTTGTAATATGTGATATGTTTGTGGTAGTAAATGTTTTTATGTGTTTTTAGTTTTGAGTTTTTTGTAGTATCTAATTTAATTCCTATAAATATTAGAAAAAATTAGAACACTATTAAAAACCACTATTTATATAGCATGTTTAAACTTTTCAAAATTTGCCACCATTTATTTTCTACTATGTTGTGATTTGTGTTATGTTAAGTTGGTGTGTATTTGCTTTGAAAACCTCCACTATTGTACAAGTCCTTTGAAATTTTGAAATTTCTATTTTATGAAAAAATTGAAAAACTGAATTTGATCAACTGTTTACTCCTTTTTAAACTGTTATACCTGCATATTTATGATATGAAAATTTGTGCAAACATGTTATTCTAGTTTTTTATAATTCTTACCCATATATCATTTTTATGCTTAAATGTTTCATCCTAATTAAAAATTAAAGATTGGGGGGATTTAAAAAACAAATTTTCAAAAACTAAAATTTTATTTGTTCTCAAGAATACTTAATTAAAATTTGATTTTTTATTGAAAATAATTATGTATATGAAGTTATGTTAATGAAGCAAAATTTTGAATATAGAAATTGTTAAGAGAATTTAGTTAAAATTTATAGTAATGATGTAAATTTTAATGTAAAATTTTCTTATTAAAGAAATGTTAAATATAGTAAAAATATCTTTAGTATGAAGCATTGTATTTTTGGATAAATAGAAAATTTCACTTTTATTTTTCAAAGCTTAAATTTCTTTTATTGAGAAATAATTTTCAACTCTATTATTATGATTTTTTAAGTGAAGGATATTTATCAGACCTTTAATGTAAATGAAAGGGTGGAATTCAAAATCATTAAAGACCTATCCAAATACAATAATTCTTTCCTTATAAAAAAAAGAAAATAGAATGAAGAAGAAAAAGAGAAAGAAAAGAAAAAATAAAAGAAAAAGAAAAGAAAAAATAAAAGAAAAAGAAAAATAGAGAAAAATAGTATGTAAAAAGGAAGGAGAAGCTTGAGGATTTAAGAGCCTAATAAAAAAATTGGTTCTAAACCTAAAGTTTAAAATATATGTTTTGAGAAAATCTAAAGCTTAAGGTTATAATATAGTCAGTAAAATTGTTTCCAAATGAATATTTTTAAGTAAGAAAGATAAAATGTTTGAAACCTATATTTTGAAAAATCTACAGGTATTTCTGAATAAGATAGGAACTAATGTTTTTCATTATCCTTTACTTAAGAACTTTCTAAAGTTTAAGTTAGTCTCATTTAGTAAATTTTTTTCTAAATTGGACTATTTCATTTTTAGAACAAAATTTTTGAAACCTTTCTAAAGAAACTCATTTACATAATTTGCATTGTTGACCTCATTTTGGGTGAGGTCTTTTCTTTTCTCCTTAGTACTTAGGATCTAGCCATAGATTTTTCCTTTGACTATCCTAGAGGACTAGAAATGGGACCCACCACCACATAAAAATTTAAATCACTTCTTAACTCCCTTTAAACCCCACAAGTTTGATTGTAAACCACTAAACCACTTGGAGGGTTTAAATCATTATGTGGAGGTTTAAAGGATGAGTTTCCTACAGGACTCCGTGGCCTCAAGACTACCCTGGATGGTTTGGTCTGGTGAGGGTTGACTAGCACACACACTACACTCTCACACACATTCCAACCCTAAAACCACACCTATAGCCAATTTAATTCCTTGACTCATGTAGGTAATTCATATGGATGGACCTTAACCCCTAGGCCCCTAGCTAAGAGGGTTAGGAATAATATAGTGAATGCCTAAAATGAGTCCTCTCGTGGCTCTTGTGAGCTTAACATGGCTTTATGGCTCAACCAAAATGATTTCATTTCACTCACACTTGATCAACCTTCATTTTTCCAAAATTTCAATTTTTGACCCCCGGGACCCTAAACCCACCAAACCTACCAAATGCCATTGAAATTGCCCAAAATCTGCATAATTGGCTAAATTATCCAAAATTCCTCAAAATTAGTCCTAAGTAGTTCCCACCAATCAAATTGATCATCCTTGGTAAAATATACCAAAATTTTCAAAATACCCCCTCAATAACCTCCAAATACTCAAAATACTCTGTTGAACCAAAAATTCCAAAAATTCTGAAAATTCCCAAAAAACTCCAGAAAATCCCAAATACTCCTAATTTTATTTTGTTCAACTACACCATAAGCCAATTTTGTCAATTTAGCCCACTTTTATTAAAACCCCCAGTTTGACCTATTTCTAACCTAAGAGAGCCCAATGTCCAACCGAACCACTCCAATTGACCTCAATTTTGATCCAATTCAATCCTAAGCATCAATTTAATCTTCTCAATACTAATTTAGACCAAATCCAAACCCAATTTCATCGACATGTGGATCCTCTATTTGAAGCTTAAAGCCCAATTTTTGCCCATGACCAAAACTTAGCCCAAACCAACCCAACTTAACACCAATTAGCCCCAATTCTTTTCCTAAACCTTCCTAACATCCCCAAAAACAAAATGCTAACATGATTTACCCCAAATTTGAATCAAACTCCACCTAAGCCTAACCCAAACCAAAAATTCCCAATTTGGCCTAAATCAATCATGAACCCAAATGAGCCCAAATCCCAAAATCAAAGCCCAACCGAAATTGAAAACTCTTTGTTATACTCCCATAAACATTTTTCAACATTAGATTTACATTAAACCCAACATTGGCCCAATCTTAACCCAAGTTAGCTCAATTTGATCCACTTTGGCCCCATTACCAAAGAGAACCAAATTAAATCCAATTCAACCCCAGATTACCCCAAATTTGCTCCAAACCATTCATGAAACATTTCCAAATAGAATCCAGTAATTATTGAGCCCAATATTTTATAAAACTTTCATCCACTAACTTGTTTTAAAACCTAAAAGCCCACCCTCTTAAAATATTTAAAAGCCCATCCAAAATGATTTCAAAAAGCCCAAAATCCATTCCAAAGCTTACATGAGATTTCCCCTCATCATCCCTTTGATTTAAATCATTCCCTATGTTACAAATTCATCATCAAATAATCCTAAATTAAGTCTCATGCCAATCTCCCCTAAAGTTATCAAAAATGCCAACGTCCTTTCTCATGTAAATGAGCTAACTTTTCCCTAAGCCACATGGAGCCATGAAGCCATGGATAAGCCATATGCAAGCCATGAAGAGCCCTTTCCACCTCACCATGCCATTAGTGGCAAAAGAGGGAGCCTCTTTCTTAACCCTTCATTAAACATTTTTAACCTCATTCATGCTACACTCTAAACCAAGCTTAGCCACCTCACCATGGATGGAGACTTCACCACTCCAATTCAGCTGACCCAAATGATTCCCTAAGCCCAAAACCAAGTCGTGGGAGGGTGCACCTAACCCATTTGCATGAGTTGACCAAAACAAGCCTAAAATAGCCGTTTCCCCATACAATTTAAATCAAAACACTTAACACATGTCCAAAGCTAATTGAGTTCACCAAATCCCAGCACTGACCCCACTGGTCAAGATGGTGACCTGACCCTGGTCGGCCAGCCACCACAGCCACCGGAAAACCCCATGGCCGAGAGCTCCATGTAAGCGAAAAAATTCAAAACTCACCTGCTGAGTTGTCCCAACTCATTTGGACTCCATGGCTATTCTTCCCTTGCGTACAGCAGCTAATCCCAACTCTTAACTCCCCTTGTGAAGCCCTCTAACCTTGTCTATTTAAACACCACCCCCTCTTGGCCAAACCAGGTGCTGAACAAAATCCTAACAAAGCTCTGCCAAAATCATTCCAGATCATTCTCCAAACATAGAGCACTTGATCCCCACTGAAATCAAGCCCTAAAACCCCCTCTGTGAGCTCAATTGCTGAGTTCAATTTTGAGCCCAAAACCAGGACACTTCTCCACAGTGAGCCAAACTCCAAATTGAGTAGCCCTACACCTTCACCAGACTAAGTGAAGAAGTTCCCAGCAAAAAAACCCTCACCAGGCCAGCCACTCTCCCTATCGGCCAAGCTTTGAAATCGGCCCTGGTCACTTTCATACCTGGACAATTCCTCAGAGCCAGAGACTTCATCTGGAGCTTCCTTGGGTTCAATCGAAGGTGCCACAACTCTCTGATTGAAGCTTCACCTCTCAGAGCAAAAGTATGGATCTCTTCTTCCTCCCGAGCTTCTGTGAATTCTCCAATTTATTTTGCTCAATTTCATAGCATGTTAGCTGTATAGATGTGTGCGTCTTGTTGAGACGAATCCATAGAGTATAAGAGCATGAAATTTGGTGGAGAAATGAGAGAGATCTTAAGGTTTTAGTGTGGACGGCGCTCGGGACACACCAGACGGAGACGATGACCAACAGCCATCAGATCGCGCGTGTATCGGATGGATGGTCCAGATCGAGCCGGACGAGGAGATGGGCTGAGACTGCGGGCTGCGTGGCATCCCAGTCAGATGGCAGCGTTGAATGGAGGTGCGCTGCGTGGAGCTTCGGATCTACCAAGGATGACATGGCGCGGACGTGGTTAAGTAGATAAATAGGGTATTTTTTATTTATTTAATTACACAGAACTTCAAAAATTCATATCTTTGTGTAGAAAAATCACAAAAATAAAATAAAAATATCCCCTTACTCAGTGAACAGAGGAGAACAATGTGGAAGAAGAATTGAGTTATTTTGATGAGTATTTTTTTTAATTAATTATTTACTGATTTCAATATTTTAATTCTCCATGCTTGTATAGAATTCACCATGGTAAGAGACCATAGGGCCTTTGTAGCCTCTATTCTTGGGAACATTCCCTGAATTTTCCAAGGCCAGAGGCCACCTATGTGGCAAGATATTGATTTTTCAAATTTATGTGTTTGTTTTGCCATTTTAATTCTAGTAATTAACATGTTCCTTATAAAATTATAGGAAAATTTGGGAAGGTATCTTATGGCGAGAGGACCCTAGAAAAATTTTGGTTTGGTTTAATTCCCTAAGAATAAACCTAATTGGTCTAAACACCCAAACTGAATTTTAATTAATTAGGATTAACCACACACCAAAATTACTTGAAAATAATTATCCACTATCACTTAGGATGCATTGAATCTCACATAAAAATTTGAAGTCAATTTGAAATAATTTAACCCATTAAATGAATTATTTAGGTTGTATGACCACTTTTAAAATTAAAAAATTCATATAACCTAAAATACACTACAAAAATTCACCAAAATGGTTTTGCGGGCTCTCTGATATCAGAGGAGTCTATGAAAATTAAAATTATAATTTTCTAAAAATTTTTATTTTTAATCATATTTTTAATATTTTAATAATTAAAAATAATAAAAATCAAAAAAATATTAAAAATCATAAAAATGTCACATTTTGCCTCCTAATCACTTAGGAACAAGCCAAATTTTTTTCTCAAGTCTATAGGTTAAGAAATTGAATTTTGAAGGCTTAGGTCAATTTTTAATATTAAAAAAAATGAATTTCCCCACATTTTCATTAAATTAATTCTAGTAAATCAAAGAAAATCAGAGAAATATAAAATTTGCTTCTCTGGACTCCTTGAGGTCAGAGAGATTTATGAAAAATATAAAATTCATTTTTCCACATTAATTTTATTTTTTAATTAATTTATACCATAAAACTGAAAATAAATATAATAAATAAAATATAATTTAAAAAATCACCAAAATTAGTATAGGTGGTCCCCTAGTCAGTAGGGACATCCCATAATTTTCCTAAGGATAGAAACCTCACCTTGGTCATGTAGTTGAATTTTCATTGAAAACCCTCATTTTCTCACAAAAATAAATATATAAATTAAATTAAATTCAGAAAAATCATATTTTCTCCTCTAGTGTCTTAACTGACATATGAGTGAAGTGACATAAAAAAATTTAAATTTATTTGATCTTAATTTGATGGGTTATGAAATAAATTAGCCTAAAGGGGCATAAAGGTAATTGAAGACTTTAACCCTAATTAATATTTAGGTCTAATCAAAGGGAGGGTAAAACATCTGATCTTAATTTTCCCTTGGGTAATTGAAACTTAAGGAATTAAGAGGTAGAAACCCATTAATCATCTTGAAAATATTTAAAGTGAACCTTAATTAATTAAATAATTAAAATTTTGGAAGAATAATCAAAATTTGGATTATTGAAGTTGGGGATATGACTTGAGAAGATATCAACCTTTAATTTAAGATCCCTAAATAAATCACTTTGATGATATTTAACTCTTAATTAAACTTAAGATGATAATTTGAATTAATAATTAAATAATTAAAAGGAAAATGACCCTTAATTAAGTTAAAGCTTAAAACATTAAATGATTTAACAATCAAATTGAAATAAATTCTAAACATTTAAACTTAATTTGAAATCACTTAAGAACAAACTTAAAATAAATTTAAAACCTTAAGTAATTTCAAAACAATTCATAATTAAAAAATAAAGAATCAAACTAATTAAAATCAACCTAAAGTATTATAATTAATCCAAATCAAGTCATCAAATTTAACAAAAATAAATAATTTAAACACCTCTTTCAACCTAAGTAAATTTAAAACATTAAAATTAATCTGAAATATTAAGATCATTAAAATATAAAGATTTAATTGAATTGAGACAACTTGAACACTATTCCAAACATAAAATTATTAATTAAAATTTTATAACTGAACCAAATCAATTCAAAATCATCAATTTCCTTATTAAGAATTGTTAAAAATCTTCAACAAATTAATTTGTCTGTGAAGGCTTTCATTATCATAACTCTTAAATGAAGCATTAAGTGAAATGTCACTTCACTCATAGGATAATCAAACATCCCAGTTCATTGAGCAAGATTCAAATAAGATCAAAACATTAAAGTAGCCTGGGTGATTGATTCATCATCACAATGAAACTAACTGAACTTAAAATAATCTCTACAATGTTTAAGAAGATCTTCATAATTCAATTCCAAACACTTTTCTAACTTGATGGGATGTTTTAAAAGAATAGTGAGACTTCATTGTTCTTTGATGAAGAAAATCATCCTTAACAAAACACAAGAACCTAGACGTCATAGGAATTGACTAGCTATAGGATTAGGATTTTGATAGACAACCAAAACCTTCTCTTAGCTTTACCAAGGTGTTTTCTTGCAAATATAAAAATGCTTTAATCTGTGTTTTAAGTGCAAGAGAAAATAAATAGGAATGCCTACCAGGTACGCTTTTATTTCATTGTAATTTATTTAATTGCACTGTACTTTACTTCTGTTGCATGATAAACAAGAATGTCACCCTGCATGAAAACTGAATCCTTTAGGATAGCCACAAAATTGAAACCCAAAACTAAATTAAAAGTCACAACAAGATAAAATTCACCGCCACAATATTCATAATATAAAACAAATCAAAATTTAATCACAAACATAACAACAAAACTACAACTACAACTAAATTAAAACGTCTCGTTGGATGATCGGGAATACCTCTGATGATGTAACTCACGTGTTGCTAACAGGATTTCCCACTGTCTAAATGATAGTGTGGAACTCATTCATTTGAGTTTAGCAAATTCATTTGGACTAAGTGAATGCGATAAAAATAACGGTGCCGGGATGACGGAACTGTGGGATCTTAATCGGTTCTGTTTAATCAACTTTAAGATTTGTTTTATTTAAAACATTAAAAATATTTGGACCTTAAGACTTTTCTGAACTAAAACACTTCTCTCCTCTCCTGATTTTCACTTTCTAAAACTAAACCTCTACAACAACAAGGAGCTTGGAGCATAGTGGGCAGCATGATCATCGTCGTTAGCAAAACTGGAATCTACATTAGCAAAACCTTTCCTAGTATTAAATAACAAAGCCACAGGATTTCGAGGTAGTTTGCTTAGTTCAACATAAATCCTCAACTCTTCGTTAGGCATTTGCATATTCATGTTATATAAATTATGCCCTAACCGGTCTTAGGACTCCAAGGTAGTCATTTGGTACGACATAAGCCCTCATATCTTCGAGGTTATTTGTGTGATTATGTCATACAAATATAAGTCCTAATTAATTAAAATTCACAGGATTACAACATTAAACAAACCCTCAAATTGAAGCCAAACAATAGGATAGTTTGGGAAGTTACCAAGATTCTTCTTGGATCCTCAGCGTCTCCTTCTCTTCCTTTGGACTCTTAAAATAAATTGTTCCAAATTTGATCCATTCCCTATTGAAATTTCCAAAACTCAAATCCTTTAAAAACCTTAAACTTTGAAATTTTTTAGAGCAAAATCACTGATCATTATTGAGATTTTTCTTAAGTGATTCCTGTCACTTAGGATGTAATTAACTATATGGGCTTGCCCTTATAGGGAACTTTAAGAACCCAGGTAATATAAACCCTGCTTAATTCATTTATATTTAGCAGGGGAAGTTGTTGGCTTATAAAATTGGTTCGGAGACCAAATAGATGTCACAAATCTTCTAGTTTATTTTATCAAGCCCCATCATTAAGCAGTGTGTATATTCTTCAAGGTAGATACACGGTTTGTGGTATAGTGCTCGTTTATATAAACTATTTGGGATGTGAGATCGGTTTGATTTCATATCTTAAAATTTTCAAACATAAAATTATTTTCAAAATCAAATGCTACTTTCTAAATTATATATACATTTAAATTAAATTTAAAATCTAAAACTCACCGACAACGTCTGTAGGCGACCCCTTTTCAAAATACAACACTCAAACCTAAAAATTTGCCGACATGCATGTTAAGATTTTCTATGTGATTAAGAGTCACTTGAGGACAAGTAAATTTTTAAGTTTGGGGGATTTTGATACATCCAAAAAATATAGTGTTTTTAAATGCATTTTTAGACCCATTTTTTATCGTATTGCACTTTAATGGAAGGTATATTTGTGTTTTTTCTTGTATGTATGATTTAAATGACTGACCATGACGAAATGAGCAAAATAAGATCAAATTTGGAGCAAAAATTGAAGAATGAAAAAAATTTGCTTCTGGCTCCTAAGCACCGGACCCTTGGCGCATAGGCGCCATAGTTAAAAATACCAATTTACTCAAATTCAGCATCATTTTCAAGGGGTGTTTGAAGTAATATTTGGTTTAAACTTCCTTAACTTCTTTTGGGTGGTAGATTTGAATGATGATTTGCATTCTTTAGTGGATACATTAAATCTGGACATGATTTGAGGAGACACCAAGGCATCTATTGAAATAATTTAAAAAGGAGACTTGAAGATCAGAAAAAGGGTTGTTGTTGGAGGGTAAGATTAGTGTTAAGAGTCAAGTTTATGTTAGAGAGTTATAAGAGCACACCTTTCCACTTCATCTACTTTTATTATAACTTGTATCTAGTTTTTATTAAAAGTAGAATAGTGATTTGGAGTTAACAGAGTTGGGCACCAACCTCTATAGTGTCTTGTAAGGGGAAAGCAAAGTTTCAAAGGAACTTCAAGAGTCTTGTGAAGAGTATTTTTAGATAAGTGTTATTCTTTGTTTTACATTTGGTTTTAAAGTAAGACTTGTTGTGTTTTCACTATGATTTCTACTTTCAAATCAAGTTGTGATTTTGTTTTCTCCATGAGTTCTAAGTAGCTTTCTTTGTCTTTTTCCTTTTAAATGATGAAGTAATTAAATTATGGAAGGAAGTTGTGTGAAGTATAGGATTTCAATGTTGGAAGAAGTTGTGATGATTCACTACCTTGCACTTCATTTAACTCTTGATTTGGCCAATTAAGATGTTAAAATTTGTTGGGAGATTATGTAAGATCCATTGCAGTATTGTCTCAATCAACAATTGGAAAGAATGCAATTGTATGGGTGAGAATTGTAGTCCATATGGTTGGGTGCAAATAAATATGGAGGTGTTTCAATGGGGAGTAAAATTAGAGGACTTTAGAGTGACAGGCTAAAGCCCTTTAATTTGGTTTGATGTGAAAAAATTTGTTATGAGATGTTAGCCCCCAAGGGGAGGGAATCGAGGGAACTCTAGAGTAAGAGCTAGTGTATTCCCTATCTAACCCATCTACATTATTTCAAAGCATCCTATTAACTAATGTTCTTTATAGAACCAAATAAGGGTAAAGCATATAATTGCTTCTATTTGGTACAACACATTTAGATACTTCTACAATGAAATTCCATAATTTTTACTGATTCATTGAAAGAGGAAAAAGATACTTTATTCTAATTTGCTTTCATACTATTTTATAAATGTATTAACTTTAGTTGTTTGCTTTACTTTTTGTTCAGAAAATTTCAAAAACAAAGTTGAAAAACTTTTTATCTTAAAACATACTTTATAAAATCATTTTTAAAAGTAAAAAGTTTTTTGTTCTTATTTCTTTAAAATTTTAGCATTTCCCTGTGGGTTTGATATCTCAGGGCTTAATAAAAAAGTCTAATATTACTTGATAAACGATACGTATACTTGCATAGTATCCCATATTATAAATAATTAAAATATATTTCTTATTTGCTTCTGAGTCAAGTTTTTGGCGTCGTTGCAAAGAGAGAGATAATATCATTAGAAAGAAATATAAAGTAAAAATCGTAAGAAAAAATATTCAGGGATCAAAGTGCCAGGTAGTTATTTTGCAATTTTAAAGAGTTTTTGACATATTTTAAGAGGTTTTTGAAGCATCCTTTGGTATAAATGTGGGTAACTAATCAAGGGTTCCATAAGATATTTAAATTTCACTTAAAAGGATGCATTCCTTGGGTAAATTCATTGAATATGGATACTTTTTGAAGAGACACCAATGCACCTTTTGTAGAAAATATAAAAGAAAGGAGTTGAAGTGTGTGTAGAGTTCTTTTTGAGAGGGAGGAAAATTAGAGATTGTAGAGAGTAGTTTAAGTAAGATTTTTACTTAGGGTTTCTTAGCTCTTTTATCCTTCTTAGTGAAAGAGAGGGTGAGTAAGGATTACTAAGTAAAAAATCCATTGTATAGAGAGATTTAAACCCTCTTGGGTTGGGCGACCAGTCCAAGAGAGGCTTGTAAGAGAAATGAAAACATAAAAATGAACTTCAAGTGTTTGGTGGAAGGAGCTTGAGATAATTTTTTATCTTTGTACTTTATTTGATTTTAATTGAGACTTCTTATGTTTTCTGCATGGTTTATACTTTTAAACTATTTGTGGTTGTGTTTTCTCCATGGTTTCTAAGTAGTCCTCTTTATCTTTTTTCTTAACTTAAAGGTAATTAAGTGTTGGATGATAGTTGTGGAAGAATTGGTCTTTATTGTTGGAAGAAGTTGTGTTGATTCAATCCTTGCACTTCATTTAGTTTTTTATTTGGCCAATCATGATGTTAACATTTGTTGTGAGAACATGTAAGATCCTAGTGGGTATTGTCTCAATCAACAATAGGTAGCATTCACATTGGATTATATTGATGAGAAAATAATTCATATAATTTTGTGAAAATAAATAGGGAAATATAATTTAATAGAGGTAGATTAGAGACTTTAGAGTGACAGACTTGTTGACCTCATTTTTGATGAGGTCTTTTCTCTTCTCTCTCCTTAGTACTTAGGATCTAGCCTTAGGCTTTCCCTTTGACTATCTTAGAGGACTAGAAATGGAGCCCACCACTTAGAAATTTAAACACCTCTTAAACTTCCTGCAAACCCCATAAGTTTGATTGTAAACCCCCAAGTCACTTGGAGGGTTAAGATCAAATGTGGTGGTTTAAAGGATGAGTTCCTTATAGGAGTCTTTGGCCTTAGGACTATCCTGGGTGGCCTGATCTGGTGAGGGTTGACCTGCACACATTACACTTTCACACACATTCCAAATCCTAAAACCATATATACTTAACTTGACTTCCTGACTCATGTAGGTAATTCATATGGATGGTCCTCAACCCCTAGGACCTTGGCTAAGAGGGTTAGGAACAACATAGTGAATGCCTCAAATGAGTCCACTAATGGCTCTTATGGGCTTGATATGGCTTCATGGCTCAACCAAAGTGATTCCATTCTACTCAAACTTGATCAATCTTCATTTTTCCAAAATTTCAATTTTTGACCCTGGGGCCTCACACCCGCTAAACCAACCAAATGTCCTTGAAACTATCCAAAATTTGCAAAATTGCCTAAATTACGAAAAATTTCCAAACAATCCTAAAAATCATTTTAAAATAATTCCCACCACTTAAATCCATTAAAATACCCCAATACCCTTCAAATAACCTCATTGTACCCTACATACCCCTTTTTAGCCTAAAAATCCAAAAATTCCCAGAAAATTCCAGAAAATCCCAAATATTCCCAATTTAATTTTGTTTAACTACAACATAAGCCAATGTTGTCAATTTAACCCACTTTTAACAAAAACCCCAATTTAACCCATTCTTAACCCAAGTAGACCTAATGTCCCACTAAACCAGCCCAATTGACCTCAATTTTGGTCCAATTCAATTATAAACTTCAATTCCATATCCCCAATATCAATTTAGACCAAATCCAAGTCCAATTTGATTGACATTTGGATCCAATTTCAATTTGAAGCCTAAGGCCCAATTTTGGCCCATGACCTAAACCTAGCCCAAACCAACCCAGTTCAACTCCAATTAACTCGAAATCTTTTCCTAAACCTTCCTAATATCCCCACAAACAAAAAACTAACAAGATTTGCCCAAACTTTGAACCTAAACTCCACCCAAGCCTAACCCAAAGTCAAAATCCCCATTTTTGGCCTAAACCTAAACCTAACCCAAATGGGCCCAAATCCCAAAAGCAAAGCCCAACAAAAGTTGAAAACTATTTGTGACACTCCCATAAACATTTCTCAACATTAATTTTACATCAAATCCAACCTTAGCCCAACCTTAAACCAAGTTAGCCCAATTTGGCCCACTTTGCCCTCATTACCAAAAAGCCCAAATTGAACCCATTTCAACTCGAAATGACAGCAAACCTTTTCCATATCACTCATGATACATCCCTAAACTAAACCAATTATTTATTTGGCATGGTCCTTCACAAAAATTTCATCCAAAAGTCCATTTTAAAATATAAAAGCCCACTTCCATAAAGCCTTTAAAAGCCCATTTTCACCAAAATTCAAAAAGCCCATAATTTATTATAAAACCCATATGACATCTTCATTGGTCATCCATTTGATAAAATCACCCCCTAAGTTTTATTTCATCATTTAAACAAACCAAATGTGGCCCCATGAAAATTTTCCATCAAAATGTCTAAAAATTTAAAACCCTTTTTCATGTATTTGATAAAGCTTTGCCCCAAGCCACATGAAGCCATGGAGCCATGCATAAGCCATATGCAAGCCATAGGAGTCACTTTACACCTCACCATGTCATTTATGGAAAATGGAGGGGGGCTCTTTCTTAATCCTTCATTAAGCTTTTTAACCTCATTCATGTCACACTCTAAACCAAGCTTAGCCACCTCACCATGGAAAGAGACCTCACCACTCTCTCTTGGCTGACCCAAATAATTCCTCCCAGCCCAAGGTCAAGCCTTGGGGACGTGAACCTAGCGTAAACCATGCCTTGGACCAAAATGAGCCCAAAATACACTCTCTCCCATTCCACTTAAATCAAACCTCTTTACACATGGCAACAACCAATTGAGCTCACAAACATCAAGCCCTGACCTCCCTGACCCTGAGGGTGACCCATGCCTGGCCGGCCAGTGACCACAGTCGCCGGAAAACACCATGGCGAGAGGTCTAAATTGATTCAAAAATTTAATTCCCCCTTACTGAGTTGTCCCAACCTAAATGTCCACCATGGCTGTTCTTCCCTTGCCCTGAGCAGTTGATCTAAGCCTTCAATTGCCCCTGAGGAGCCCACCAGCCATGTCTATTTAAACATCACCCCCTATCGGCCAAATAAGGTGATGAACCAGACCTAAACAAAACTCTGCCAAAATTGCTCCGGGACCTTCTTCTCACCTAGAGCACTTAATCCCCATTGGATTCCAACCTCAATTTCCCCAGCTGAGCTCAATTTCTGAGTTCAAATTTAAGCCCAAAACCAGGACATCTCTAAAACCTCCACCAAATCCAAATTAAACTCACCCACACTCGCACAGACCAAGAGAAGGAGTTCCCAGATGAAAGCCCCTCTCCAGGCCACTCATTTGCTCCAGCCTCCAAGCTTTGAAATCGGCTGTGGACACTTTCATACCTAGACAATTCCCTAGAGCCAGAGACTTCATCTAGAGCTTCCTTGGGTGCAGTCGACGGTGACACAACTCTCTGATTGAAGCTATGCTTCTCAGAGCCAAGGTATGGATCATTCCTTCCTCCCGAGCTTCCAGTGATTCTTCATTTTGTTTTACTTAATTTCATAGCATGCAAACCGTATGGATGTGTTCGTCTCTTCAAGACGAATCATAGAGCATAAGAACATGAAAATACACTGAGAAATGAGAGAGTTCTTAGGGTTTTAGTGTGGACGGTCACGGTTGCACACCAGGCGTCGTCCGATCGAGCGTGTATTGAGTGGACGGTCCAGATTGCGCCGGACTAGAGAATGTTACATGAACCGCGGGCCCCTGGAGCGCTGAGTCAGATGGTGGTGGCGAATGGGAGCATGACGCATGGGCTTTTGGAGCTGCCGAGGTTGACGTGGCGCCGCGTGGATAAGTAGAAAAAAGGATTTTATTTATTTATTTAAATACCCAGAACTTAGAAAATCCATATCTTTGTGTAGAAGAATCATAAAAATAAACTAAAAATACCCACTTGCCCAGTGAACAGAGGAGAATAACGTGGAAAAGAAATCATGTTATTTTGATGAGTATTTTATTTTTAATTAATTATTTACTCATTTCAGTATTTTAAATCTTCATTTGCATAGAAAATTTACCATGGCATGAGACCATAGGGCCTCTGAAGCCTCTGATCTTGGGAACATTCCCTGAATTTTTCAAGGTCAGAGGCCATCTCTATGGAAAGTTATGTATTTTTCAAGTTTATGTCACTGTTTCTTATATTTTAATTCCAATAATTAGCATATTGTCCAATAAATTCTAGGAAAATTTGGGGAAGTTTCTTAGGACTAGAGAACCCTATGATAATTATATTTTGAGTTAACTCATTAAGATAACCCTAACTGACCTAATTACTCAAAACATAACTTTAATTAATTAAAGTTAACCACACATTAAAATAACTTGAAATTAATTCTCCATTAATCTTTAAGATACAAGGAATCTTGCATAAAAATTTGAAGTCAATTGGAAATGATTAGCCCCACTAAATGAATTAATTAAGCCACATGATCAAAATTAAACTTTAAAAATTCATAACTCCAAAAATACATCTAAAAAATTCACCAAATTGGTTTTGTGAGCTCTCTAATATCAGAGGAGTTTCTATAAATTAAAATTGGAATTTTCTAAATTTTTTTTATTTTTAATCATATTTTAATATTTTAAATAATTAAAAATAATAAAAATCATAAAAATGACATATTTTGACTCCTAATCACTTAGGAACAAACCAAATATTTTTTCCAAGTCTTAAATTAAAGATATTGAATTTTAAATGCTTAAAACAATTTTTAATATTAAAAAATGTATTTTCCATCCTTTTCACTAAATTAATTCCAATAAATCAAAGAAAAAACAGAAAATTATAAAATTTGTTTCTCTGAACTCCTTGAGGTCAGAGAGATTTATAAAAAAATATAAAATCCATTTTTCAATTTTAATTTTATTTTATAATTAATTAATACTCCAAAACTTAAAATAATTATCATAAATAAAATATAATTGAAAAATCAGCAAAATTGAAGTGGTCCTCTGGTCATTAGGAACATCCCATAATTTTATAAAGGACAGGAACCTTAGCTTGGTCATGTTATTAAATTTTCTATTAAAAATCCTTATTTTTCACCAAAAATAGTTATTTAAATAAATTAAATTCAGAAAAATCACATTTTCTCCTCTAATGTCATAATTAACATATGAGTGAAGTGACATAAAAAATTCAAGTTCATTTGAACTCAATTTAGTGAGTTATGAAATAAATAAGCCTAAAAGGGCATAAAGGTAATTCAAGAATTTAAACCCATTTATTAAAATTTTAGGTTTAATTAAAATGAAGGGTAAAATATTTGATTTTATTTTTCTTTGATGATTGAAACTTTGGGAAACTAAAAGGGCAGGAAACCATTAATCACTCTTAATAAACAAAAAATGAAACTTTAATTATTTAAACAATTTAAAATTTTGAAAGATTAATGAAAATTTGAATTATTAAAAATAGGGATATTATTTGAGAGGATATTAATTCTTTAATAAAAAAAATCCCTAAATAAATCACTTCAATAATATTTAACTCTTAATTAAGATTAAAATGATAATCCAAACTAAGTATAATAAATAACCCATAAGTTCAAAATGTTAAATAATTTGATAATTAAATTAAATTAAATTAAATTAAATTGAACTAAGTAAAAGTTAAATTAAAATTAAAATTAAATTAAATTAACATTTTAACAATTAAGTTAAGTTAAATTAAAAAATATTTAAATTAAATTAAATTAAATTAAATTAAATTTAAATTAAATTATGTTAACATCATTCAAAAATAAAAGTGAAACAAATTTAAAATGTTAAGATCACCTAAAGTATATAGATTTGAACCAAAATATAATTTGAACACTATTCCAAACTTAAAATTATTAATTAAAACTTCATAAATAAACTAAATCACTTTAAACCATTAACTCGAACTTTAAATTAAGAATGATTAAAATTCTCAACAAAATAACTTGCCCCTAAAGGCTTTAATTATTATAACTCTTAAATGGAGTATTAAGTGAGATGTCACTTCATTCATCAGGTAATCAAAAGCCCAGGTTAACTGAGCAAGAGACAAAGCTTAACTAAACTCCTGGATGATTAATTCAGTTGTGCAACTAAATTTACTTGGACTCAAAATAATCTCAAAAATTTTGAAAAGATGTTTAGGACTCGTCCTGAGCACTTTCTCAATATGACGGGATGTTTTAGAAGAACAATTGAATTTAATTGTTCTTTGATGAAGAAAGTCATCCTTAAACAAAACACAAGAACCTAGATGTCATAGAAGATGACTAGTTATAGGACTAGGATCTTGGTAGACAACCAAAACCTTCCCTTAGCTTTACTTAGGTACTTGTTGAAATATTTAAATGCCTTAACATGTGTTGTAATTGCAGCTTGGGATGACGGGAAGACCCTTCAGGTACGCTTTTATTTTATTGCATCTTACTTTATTGCAATTTACTTACACGCACTGTACTTTACTTTTTCTTGCATGTTAAACAAGACTGTTGCATGAAGACCAAAACCTTTAGGATAGTCCCTGAACTGAAACCAAAACTAAATTAAAAGTCATCACAAGATAAAATTCACCGCCACAACATTCCAAAATATAAAACAAATCAAAATTTAATCACAAACGTAACAACAAAACTATAATTGCAACTAAATTAAAACGTCTCGTCGAATGATCTGGAATACCTCGATGATGTAACCTCGCATGTCGCTAACGGGATTTCCCACGGTCTAAATGAAGGTTTGGTACTCATTCAACTGAGTTTAGCAAATTCATCTCGACTAAGTGAATCGATGAAAATAACGGTGCCGGGATGATGGAACTGCAGGATCTTAATCGGTTCTGTTTAAACAACTTTAAGATTTATTTTAATTAAAATATTAAAAATATTTGGACTTTAAGATTTCTAAACCAAAACACTTCTCTCATTTCCTGATTTTTCACCTTCTAAAACTAAACCTCTACAACAACAAGAAGCTTGGAGCATGGTGGGCAGCACGACCATCGTCATCAGCAAAACTCGGGTCTACTTCAACAAAACTTTCCTTAGAATTAAATAACCAAGCCATAGGACTTTGAGGTAGTTTGCCTAGTACAACATAAATCCTCAACTCTTTGTTAGGCATTTGCATGATCATGTCATGTAAATTAAGCCCTAACCGGTCTTAGGACTCCGAGGTAGTCGTTTGGTACGACATAAGCCCTCACATCTTCAAGGCTATTTGTATGATTATGTTATACAAATAGAAGTCCAAATTAATTAAAATTGGCAGGATTAAAACATTAAATAAACTCCCAAATCAGAGCCAAACAATAGGATGGTTTGGGAAGTTGCCAAGATTCTTCTTGGCTCCTTAGCTTCTCCTACTTCTCTTCCTTTGGACCCCTGAACTAACTATTCCAAATTTGAGCTAATCCCTTTTGAAATTTCCAAAATCCAATTGTTTGAAAACCTTAAACTTTGAAATTCTTGAGAGCAAAAACACTGATCATTATCAAGAGTTTTCTTAAATGATTCCCATCATTTAAGATGTAATTAACTAAAGGGGCTTGCCCTTATAGGGAACTTTAAGAACCCAAGTAATATAAACCCAGCTTAATTCATTTATATTAAGCTGGGGAACTTGTTGACTTATAATTTAGTTCACAGACTAAACGGATGTCACAAAGCTTCTAATTTGTTTAATCGAGCCCCATCATCAAGTAATGTGTCTATTCTTTGGGAGAGATACACAGCTTGTAATGCGGCACTCGTTTATATAAACTAGTTGGGATGTGAGATCGGTTTGATTTCACATCTTAAAATTTTTAAACTTAAAATTATTTTCAAAATCAAATGTTACTTTCCAAATTATATATATTTAAATTAAATTTAAAATTTAAAAATTCGCCGACAATTTCTGTAGGCGATCACTTTTAGAACTGAACTTACAACCTAAAAATTTGCCGACAAGACTAAAGCCCTTAATTTGGTTTACTGCCTTAGGTTTTGATGCGAGAGTTAGCCCTCAAGTGAAGGGAAAGAAGGGAACTCTAAAGTAAGAGCTAGTATATTCCCTATCTAACCCATCATCAAAACTATTCAAACATTAAACTAGCCAATCTTCTTTATCGCATCTTTAGTAAGGGTAAAGAATAAAATTGCACCTATTTGGCACAATAAATTTTGAATACATTCACAACATAATCCCTTTACTTATTACTCCATCATAATAAGGAAAATGATATTTTCATTTATACTTCTTTAAATATTACCAAAATCTTGCTATAGTTAGATAATTGTTCGTTTTGTTTTATATTATAAGAAAATAACAAAAAGAATCGTATTTTAAAGTTTTTTGTTATATGATACTGTTTAATAAAGTGTCTTTTTCTAAAAAGAATTTGTGATCTAAAAACCTTTTTATCTTTAAAATTTTCAAATTTTTTCCCCATGGGATTAATATTTCAGGGCTTAATCAGAAAGTCTTATATTACTTGATACCGATATGTATATTTGCATATAATCCCTAAATTAAAATATTAATGTTGCATTCTTATTTACATCAAAATCAGGCTTTGGCACAGTTGTAAAGACGAATATTTGTTATCAAAAATATAAGTTTAATTTTATTACAAAAAGTATAAATTTTATCAGTTTTCATTTGATAGTAAAGAGAATCAAGAGCAATCATCTTTCAGAGGAAGGACCACTTGGCTCTAATTGACATATGGCTCATCAGAAGCGACAAATAATATGCCTTTATTATCCAATAGGGAGCCTTCTAGAGTGCTAAAAAAGTGCTGGTAAAGGGACCCTTATATCTTAGATCATCACTGCCACAAAATCCCAATTACAACAAGATACTTCTTTGGTTAGCTTCACAAGAGTGACAGCTTTTCTTTTGAGGGAACAAGGTACTTTTATCAAATACATATTAAGGATGTGCTCTATTAATGCCATTACTCTTTTATATATGTGAAGAGGTCAGACGCGAGGAATTAAATAGTTTTTAAATTAATTACCACATACTTTAACATTTTTGATATTCATCTAGATGGCAATATCCAACCCAAGAACCAAGTCTTCATATTATGCATCGTTATTTGTACATGGTTCTATCAAGATATAAGAATAACAAAGATTACCCTGCTCATAGAATAAGACGATCAATCTGATCCTTTACTACACTTTTAGGAGAAATCACGGTAGCCCTTCCTTTAAGAAAGATGCCCCATCAAAGTACAACTCCTACTTAAGAGAGTCAACGAATGTTAAGTGCTCATCAAGAAAATCATCATTCAATAGTTAATCAACCAAAATAAGATGTGTTGCTAGAATGTAAGATAAATCTTATCCTTTAATTCTTGTTGAGGGACGTACAAAACATCAAACTGTGATAAGATCATGGCCCATCGTGCTAATATTCCAAGCATTATAGGATGAGTCAACAAGTATTGTAGGAGACTACCCTTGAAATCACTTCAATATGAAGTGGTAGCACGTAATGTCTCAATTTATGAACTGAGAATATCAACACCATAGAGTTTTTATTGATTGGATGACAGTTCATTTTAGCAGGGATTAAAGGCTGACTGAGATAGTACAAAGCATTCATATTCCCTTCGTCATTAAAATAAGATAAAATCGACTTTTAAGATATCTTTGACTTTGCTGGGATCGGCCTCTATGCTTTTTATGACGGATTATAAAACCCAAGTATTTTCTAATGATATGCCAAATTTGCATTTTGAAGGGTTTATTTTTAGATTATACTTCATAAGACACTTAATAACAATTCTCAGATCAAAGATATGATCTTTTTCGGAATGGCTCTTAACCACCACATCATCGATGTAAAATTCGACTTGGTGGTGTAAGAGGTCATCGAAGATGTGCATCAATGCACATGGTAGCTCCATAATTTTTCAGGTCAAAGGGCTTGACTTTGTAATAGACTATGCATGTAGGAGTGCAAAATACTAAATTTAGCTCCTCTTATGGGTTCATCACGATCTGATTGTATTTGGGCAATTCATCCATAAAGGAAAAACATGAGTCAAAGTGACATCTATCCTCAACTCTGGTATATGCGGAGGTAAGTAATACTTCAGGCATGCTTTAATAAGTTTCCAAAAATTCATACAAATTTGTATCAATCATTTCTTCTTTCAAAAGCATACAACATTTTATAACCATCTAGGGTAGGAAAACTTACTAGTAAGATGAATCTCGAAGAGCTTCTTGGTAACTTCAATGTTCATTTGCTATATATCTGGCCACATTTTCTAAGGAAATTGGTTTATAGGAACAACACTCAGATTGGTGAATAGCATATGCCCAGCTACTAATCCACTTAAAAAGTACCTATTTTTATGCCATATTTATGATTCAAATTTTAAGGATATTATGCTTTAATGAAAGGTATTTTTATGTTTTTGGATGTAGGTGATAAAAAAAATAGTTCAAGAAGGAAAAATGAGCAAAAGGAGCAAAAATAGAGCTTAAAAGCAAAGTTTCAGAAATTATAGGTCTGGCGCCTAAGAGCCAGAATTCGGTGCCTAAGCGCCAGTTCGATACTAAAGCAGATAAGATTTTTGACAACTTTGGGCAGTTATTTTGACGGTGTTAAGCGGTTATCAGAGCTTCTAGAAGACGGGAAGTTACTCCTAATACATATGACATGTGATACAATGCATATGGACACAAGAAAATAATTTTAATCGTGAAGAGGTGCGAAGACTTGGTCACAAACTCCGGTGCCTAGGCACCAAATCCCGGTGCCTAGGCGCCACAGTTACTTTCTAGAAGATACATTTGTTGACCTCATTTTTGGTGAGGTTTTTTATTTCCTCTTAGTGTTTAGGATCTAGCCAAAGGACTTCTCCTTGACTATCCTAGAAGACTATAAATGGAACCCACCTTTTAGAAATTCAAACCAATTCTTGATTCTCTTTGGAATCCTACATAGATGGTCATCAACCTCCAAATCACTTGGAAGGTTGGGACCAATGTGTGGGAAAACAAAGATGAACTACTGTAGGATGTTCAAGCCTTAGGACTGCCCTGGGTGGCCTGGTCTTGGCGGGGTCTAGCTGGTACAAACTGCACTCCCTTCCCATCTGTCGGCATATTTTTAGGTTGTGTTGTATTTTAAAAGGGGGTCGCCTAACAGAAGTTGTCGGCGAATTTAAATTTTAAATTTGATTTAGATATATATATAATTTAGAAAGTAGTATTTGACTTTGAAAAAATTTTAAATTGAAAGTTTTAAGATATGAGATTAAACCGATCTCACATCCCAAATAGTTTATATAAATGAGCACCGCACCACAAACCGTGTATCTATCCCTAAGGATAGACACATCGCTTGAGGGTGGGGCTCGATCAAATAAACTAGAAGTTTTATGACATCCGTTTGGTCCGCGAACCAATTTTATAAGCCGACAAATTCCCCGCTTAATATGAAAGTATTAAAACGAGGTTTATATTACTCGGTTCTTTAAAATTCCCTATAAGGGCAAGCCCCTATAGTTAATTACATCTTAAGTGACGGAATCTCCTAAGAAAACTCTCGATAATAACCAATAATTCCGCTCTCAAGAATTTCAAAGTTTAAGTTTTCAAGGGATTGAATTTTGGAATTTCATAGTGGAATGCATCAAATTTGGAACATTTTGTTTTGGGAATCCAAAGGAGAAAGGTAGGAGAAATCACGGATTCGAAGCGAACTTCGGTAATTTCCCGACTATCCTATTGTTTGGCTTCGAATTTAAGAAAATCCTAATGTTTATTTAGTATTTCAATCTCGCCAATTTTAATTAATTAGGGCTTATATTTGTATGATAAAATCAAACAAATAGCCTAGAAGATATGAGGGTTTATTGTCGTATCGGACGACTACCTCGGAATCCTAAGACCGGTTAGGGCTTAATTTGCAATGCAAATGCCTAACGAAGAGTTGAGGATTTATGTTGCACTAGGCAAGCTACCTCGAAGTCCTATGGCTTTGTTGTTTAATTCTAGAAGGTTTTGCTGAAGTAGGTTTAAGTTTTGCTGACGACGATGGCCGTGCTGCCCACCATGCTCCAAGCTCCTGGTTGTTGCAGAGGTTTAGTTTTAGAACTCATAAATCAGGGGATGAGAAAAGTGTTTTGGTTTAGAGAAGTCTTAATTTCCAAGTGTTTTGTATTTTGATTAAAACAAATCTTAAAGTTGATTATAACGACACCAGTTAAGATCCCACGGTTCCATCCTTCCGGCATCATTATTTTTATCGGATTCACTTAGTCCGTATGAATTTGCTAAACTCAACCGAATGAGTTCCACACTTTCATTTAGACCGTGGGAAATCCCGTTAGCAACACGTAGGTTACATCATCCGAGGTATTCCCGATCATCCAACAGGACGTTTTAATTTAGTTGCAATTGTAGTTTTGTGTTCTGTTTGTGATTAAATTTCGAGTTGTTTTATATTTTGAAATGTTGTGGCGGTGAATTTTATCTTGCAATGGCTTTTAACTTAGTTTTGGTTTCAGTTTTAGGGACTATCCTAAAAGTGTGGGTTTTCATGCAACAGTTGTTTTATCATGCAAGAAAAGTAAAGTGCATCTGCAATAAAGTAAATTGCAAGAAAGTAAATTGCAATAAAGTAAATTGCAATAAAATAAAAGCGTACTCGGAGGGTCTTCCCGTCATCCCAAGCCGCACTTAAAACACAATTAGAATATTTAAGCAAGTTCCTAGGTAAAGCTAAGGGAAAGGTTATGGTTTTCTACCAAATTCCTAATCCTATAGCTAGTCATCTCCTATGACGTCTAGGTTCTTTGTGTTTTTGTTTGAGGACAATTTTCTTCATCAAAGAACAATTAAATCCAATTGTTCTTATAAATATCCCATCATATTGAGGAAGTGCTTAAGAAGAATCTTAAACATCTTTTCAATATTTCTAGGATTGTTTTAAGTCCAAATGAATTTAATTATATAAATGAATCAATCGTCCGAGGTTTTCAAGTTTTGTTAACTCGCCTGATGAATTAAGACATTCGAATATCTTATGAGTGAAGTAGCACTTCATTTAATGTTTCATTTAGGAGTTATAATAATCAAAGCTTTCAGGGTAAATTAATATTCAAATGATTTGATTTAAGTTAAAGAGTTTAAATTTGGAATAGTTGTTCAAGTTGCTTTATATTTAATTTCTTTTATGTCTTAGGTGATGTTTTATTTAATTCAATTTAATTTAATTGAGCTTTAATTTAACTTAATGTAGTTTAATTTAATTTGATTTGATGTTTAATTAATTTGATTTAATTTAATTTAATTTAATTTCATTTAATTTAACTTCGATTTAATTTAATTTGTTTAATTTAATTTAATTTAATTTAATTTGATTTAATAATTTTTTTATTTAATTTAATTTAATTTAATTATTTAATTTAATTTAATTTAATTTAATTTAATTTGATTTAATTTGATTTAATTTAATTTGTTTAATTATTTAATTTAATCTAATTTAATTTAATCTTAATTTAATTTAATTATTTAATTTAATTTAATTTAATTTAATTTTAATTTAGTTTAATTTTAATTTAGTTTAATTTAATTTAAATTTAATTTTAATTTCATTTTTTAATTTTAATTGAAATTTTAAAAGAGTTTAATGATTTAATTAAGTCTTTTAATATTTTAAATTTGAGTTATCATTTTAATTAAGAGTTAAGTATTAATGAGAAAATTAATTTAGGGATTTTTAAATTAAAGAATAAATCTCTTCCTAAAAATATCCCTGTTTTAATAATTCCAATTTATTATTCTTCCAAATTTAATCTATTATTTAATTAAAGTTTAATTACTTTAAAAAAAATGTTTAATGAGTTTCTACCCTTTAATTATTTAAATTTCAATCATCCAAATCAGATTAAGATCAAATATTTTACTTGTTGATTTTTTTATTAAACCTAAAGTTTTAATTAAGGGTTGAAAGTTTAATTACCATTTTACCCCTTAAGCTTAATAATTCCATAACTCACTAAATTGAACTCAAATGAACTTGAAATTTTTATGTGACTTCACTCATATGTCAATAAAGACATGAGAGGAGAAAATGTGATTTTTCTGTATTTAATTTATTTATATAATTATTTTTGGTGGAAAATAGAGATTTTCAAGGAAAATTTAATAACATGACTAAGGGAAAATTTCTGTCCTTAAGAAAATTATGGGACATTTCTAATGACCAGAGAAGCACTTGGACCAATTTTGGTGATTTTTTGAATTATATTATTTTTATTATAATTATTTTGAGTTTTGGAGTGTTAATTAATTTAAAAATAAAATAAATGTTGAAAAATGGATTTTATATTTTTCAAAAATCTCTCTGATATCAAGAAAACCAGAGAATCAAATTTTGCAATTTTCTGATTTTTCTATGATTTATTATAACTATTTTAGTGAAAATGCTAGAAAATACATTTTTTTAATTTTAAAATTACCTCAAAGCTTTAAAAATTAATATCTCACTAAATAAACCTAGGAAAAATATGGGATTTGTTCCTGTGTGATTAAAATTCAAAATGTGACATTTTGGTGAACTTTATTATTTTTGTGATTTTTATTATTTTTTAATTATTAAAAATATTAAAATATTATTAAAAATCAACTTTTTAGAAAATTGAAATTTTAATTTTCTTAGATTCCCCTGATATCAGAGAGGCTCCAAAATCAATTTTGTGAATTTTTGAAAAGTATTTTAAAAGTTATGAATTTTTAAAGTTTAAAATGACTAAGTGACTTAATCAACCCAATTAGTGGGGCTAACCAAGTCCAATTGACCTCAAATTTTTATGGTGGGTTCCTCTGATCCTAAAGGTCAGTGGAGAATTGATTCCAAGTTAATTTGATGCCTGGTTAACTCTAATTAATTAAAGACCTATTTTGGGTGTTTAAGCCAATTAGGGTTGTTTTGAATGAACTAAGCCAAAATCTATTTTTCCTAGGGTTCTCTGGTCATAAGGAATATCACCAAATTTTCCTAGAATTTATTTCACAACATGCTATTTACTGGAATTAAAATACTCAAAACAGTGACCTGAACTTGAAAAATCAAGAACTCTTCATAGGGATGGCCTCTGACTTTGGAAAATTCGGGGAATGTTCCCAAATTCAGAGGCTTCAAAATCCCTATGGTCTCATGCCATGGTGAATTGTATGCATGCATGGAGAATTAAAACAATGCAGAGAGTAAATAAATTATAAAAAATAAAATATTTGATGAAATTAAGTGATTTCTTTTCCACATTATTCTCCTCTCTTCACCGAGCAAGAGGGTATTTTTATTTTATTTTTCTAATTTTTCTACACGGAGATATGAATTTTTGAAGTTTAGGGAATTAAATAAATCGAAAATACCCTATTTTTCTATTTATCCACGCGGCGCCGGCGCATCCTCGGCGACTCCGAAAGACCACGCGGCGCGCTCCCATTCGACGCCGCCACCCGAGTCGGCGCCCGGGCCCCGCCGTTCTCGTACCGTCTCTCGGTCCGACGCCATCCGAGCCGTCCGTCCGCGCGTGTATTGAATGGACGGCATCCGTTCATCGTCCCCAAGTGTTCTCACCCGAGAGCCGTCCACACTAAATCCCTAAGATCTCACTCAATTCTCAATGGATTTTCATGTTCTTATGCTCTATGGATTCGTCTTGAAGAGACGAACACATCTATACGGCTAACATGCATTGAAATTAAAGCATTTAAAATGGAGAATCTCCAGAAGCTCGGGATGAAGAGTTAGCTCATACCTTGGCTCAGAGAAGTGTGGCTTCAATCTGAGAGTTGTTGCACCTTCGATTGGGTCCCAGCAAGCTCCAGATGAAGTCTCCTGGTCTAGTGAATTGTCCGGATATGATTTCGACCAAGCCCGATCACAAAGCTTGGAGGCCTGGAGCAACCGGGTGGCCTCGGAGATGGGGCTTTTGATGGTGGACACCTTCCCTTGTGCCAGGTGAAGGTGTAGAGCCAATCAATTTGGGAATTGGCTCACTGTGGAGAAGTGTCCTGGTTTTGGGTGGAATTTCAACTCCGAAATTGAGCTTACAGAGGAGAAATGGCAGGGGGATTTCACTGGGGATCAAGTGCTCTAAGGATGGAGAAGGGTCTGGAACAATTTTGGCAGAGTTTTGGCAAGGTTTGTGCTTCTCTTCTCATGGCCGAGAGAGGTGGAGTTTAAATAGGAGAGGGTGGAGGGCCTCCCAGGGGGAGTTGAGGCTTGGGATCAGCTGCTCTGGTGAGGAGAAGATCAGCCATGGTAGCCACTGGGGATGGGGCAGCTCAGCAAGGTGGAATTCCAAAGTTGGCTCACATGTGAGCTCTCGGGTGTGGTGTTTTCCGGCGATCCAGGCGGCTGGCCGGCAGGCATGGGTCACCATCTTGACCAGGGAGGTCAGGGCTTGGCAATGGTGAAGTCAATTGGGTTTGGACATGTGTAAAGTGTTTGAATTAAAATGGAATGGGGAGGGGGTCATTTTGGCTTGAAATTGGTCAACCCATTGGTTTGGGTTGGGTTCACCTCCCCATGGCTGGTCTTGGGCTGAGAAGATCAGTTAGGCTAGCTGGTCAAGAGGTGGTGATGTCCTTATCCAAGAATATTTGGATTAAATCTTGGTTAAGGGGAGACATGCTTAAGGCTAATGACTTTTAGGAGATGGTTAAAGGACCTCCTCCTTTTGCCATTAATGGCATGGTCACATGCCAAACTTTCATGGCTTCATATGGCTTGTGAATGGCTCATCCTTGGCTCCATTTGGCTTGGGAAAAGCTTGGGTCAATTTCATGAAAATGGGTTTTAAGAATTTTGGATGTTTTGATGGAAATTTGTATGAAACTTGATTTGGAATAATTTGATGGTGAATTTAGGACTTAGGTAATGGATTTAATTAAGTGGATGACAAATGGATATGTCATGTGGGCTTTTGGATGAATTTGGGCTTTTGAATTTGAAGGGAGTGGGCTTTTAGGAAAGTTTAAGGGAAATGGGCTTTTGATTTTAGGATGGGCATTTGGATAAAAATTTTGTGAAGGACTTTGTCAAATAAATATCATAATTGGTTTAGGGATGTTCTATGAAGGGCTTGGAATCAATTTGATGTGATTTGGAGTTGAATTGGTTTGAATTTGGGTTTATTTGGTAAGTGGGCCTATGTAGGTCCAAGTGGGCCAAGTTGGGCTAATGTTGGGCTAGAGTTGAAATTGATGTAAAATTAATGTTGAGAAATGTTCATGGGGGTGTTTCAAAGAGGTTTTGGCTTTGGTTGGGCTTTGATTTTGGGATTTGGGCTCATTTGGGTTAGGTTTGGGTTTAGGTCAAAATTGGGCCTTTTAACTTTGGGTTGAGTTTGAGTGGGGTTTGGGTCTAAATTTTGGGCAAATCATGTTAGTGTTTTGTTTGTGGGAATGTTAAGGAGGATTTAGAAAAGATTTGGGGTTAATTGGAGTTGAATTGGGTGAGTTTGGGTTAGGTTTAGGTCATGGGTCCAAATTGGGCTTCAAGGCCAAAAGTGAGATTGGATCCAAATGTCAATCAAATTTTGCTTGGATTTGGTTTAAATTGGTATTGGGAATGTTGAATTGAAGTTTAGAATTGAATTGGACCAGAATTTGGGTCAATTGGATAGGTTTGGTTTAACATTGGGTTCACTTTGGGTTAAAATGAGTCGATTTGGGGGTTTTGACAAAAGTAGGGTAAATTGACAAAATTGGCCCATGGTGTAGTTGGAGAAAATGAAATTGGGAATATTTAGGATTTTTTGGAATTTTCTGGGAATTTTCTGAATTTTTGGATTTTTTAGGCCAAGAAGGGTATTTTGGGTATTTGGAGGGTATTGGGAGGTATTTTTGGAATCTTTGGTATTTTTGGGTATGGAAGATCAATTTGAGTGATGTGGAGATGTTTGGGATTGATTTTGGAAAATTTTGGGTAATTTGGGAATTTTGCAAAAATTTGGGTAATTTCAAGGGTTTTGGGTAGGTTTAGTAGGTGTAGGGTCCCGGGTCAAAAATTGAAAATTTGGGAAATTGAAGATTGGGTGAATCTAGGTGGAAAGAAATCATTTTGGTTGAGCCATGAAGCCATTTCAAGCCCATATGAGCCATGAAAGGACTCATTTGAGGCATTCACTATGTTGTTCCTAACCCTCTTAGCGAGGGCTTAGGGGTTAAGGACCATCCATGTGAATCACCTACATGAGTCGGGAGGTTAAGTTGGGTATGGGTGTGGTTTTAGGAAGTGTGTGGAAATGTAGTGTGTAAGTGTAGTGTGTATGTAAGTGTATGTGTAAGTCGGCCCTTCACTGGACCGAGCCACCTGAGGCGATCCTAAGGCCGAAGAGTCCTATAGGAACTCATCCTTTAAACTTCCACATTTGATTTCAACCCTCTAGGTGATTAGGGGTCTATAGTCAAGTTTGTGGAGTTTGCAGGGAGTTTAGAAGTGGTTTAAATTTCTAAAATGTGGGTCCCGATTCTAGTCCTCTAAGATAGTCAAAGGAAAAGCCTAAGGCTAGATCCTAAGCACTAATATGAAGAAGGGAAGACCTCATCAAAAATGAGGTCAACAAATGGACCCCCAATAGGTGTGGTGAGCTGACGGAGCACACCGCGTGTATTGGTGTTGACCGAAGCGATCAACAAAACCAACACAGATGTTCGAGTGACGAACTTAGGACGAAGTAGAAGAGTTTCTGTCGGGGAGTGTCAAGTATATCTCCGGAACCGGAGATTCTTCGAACTCTCGCTGGGGAAAGGAAAAGGAGGTAAATCCCAAATCACATGACTCGGGAATTTCGATTTAGATTTTATTTTGTTTTAGATTTTTATGTGTGAGTTTAGATTTCAACTTGGAGTTTTTTTTTAGATTGAAGTTTGTCAAAATTAATTTGAGGAAATTCGGATTTGAAATGAGAATTGGAATTCTGAGGTTTTAGATGTAACATCTTCAGCCTCGAAAGAAAATTGAATTGATTAGATCGAATCGTTGCAATGAGAATAGATCTCAGAGTAATGCGGTATTGGACGTAAAATCCTTAACCTCAAGAATTTGATTTTGATGTATTTCAGTGCAATAGGAGAAGAATCCTAAAGCAGTGCAGTCTTGGATGTAAAATCCTCAACCCAAAAGTTTTGAATTTGATGTATTTCAGTGCAATAGGAAAGAATCCTAAAGCAGTGCGATCTTGGATGTAAAATCCTCGACCCAAAAGTTTGAATTGATGTATTTCAGTGCAATAGGAAAAGGATCCTAAAGCAGTGCAGTCTTGGATGTAAAATCCTCGACCCAAGAGTTTTGAATTGATGTATTTCAGTGCAATAGGAAAAGGATCCTAAAGCAGTGCAGTTTTGGATGTAAACTCCTCGACCCAAGAGTTTTGAATTGATGTATTTCAGTGCAATAGGGAAGAATCCTAAAGCAGTGCAGTCTTGGATGTAAAATCCTCGACCCAAGAGTTTTGAATTGATGTACTTCAGTGCAATAGTGAAAGAACCCTAAAGCAGTACAGTCTTGGATGTAAAATCCTCGACCCAAAAGGTTTGAATTTGATGTATTTCAGTGCAATAGGAAAAGAATCCTAAAGCAGTGCAGTCTTGGATGTAAAATCCTCGACTCAAAAGTTGAATTTGATGTATTTCAGTGCAATAGGAAAAGAATCCTAAAGCAGTGTAGTCTTGGATGTAAAATCCTCGACCCAAAAGTTGAATTTGATGTATTTCAGTGCAATAGGAGAAGAATCCTAAAGCAGTGCAGTCTTGGATGTAAAATCCTCGACCCAAAAGTTGAATTTGATGTATTTCAGTGCAATAGGAAAAGAATCCTAAAGCAGTGCGGTCTTGGATGTAAAATCCTCGACCCAAAAGTTTGAATTTGATGTATTTCGAGTGCAATAGGAAAAGAATCCTAAAGCAGTGTAGTCTTGGATGTAAAATCCTCGACCCAAAATTTGAATTTGATGTATTTCAGTGCAATAGGAGAAGAATCCTAAAGCGGTGCGATCTTGGATGTAAAATCCTCGACCCAAAAGTTGAATTTGATGTATTTCGAGTGCAATAGGAAAAGAATCCTAAAGCGATGCGGTCTTGGATGTAAAATCCTCGACCCAAAAGTTGAATTTGATGTATTTCAGTGCAATAGGAGAAGAATCCTAAAGCAGTGCAGTCTTGGATGTAAAATCCTCGACACAAAAGGTTTGAACTTGATGTATTTCAGTGCAATAGGAAAAGAATCCTAAAGCAGTGCAGTCTTGGATGTAAAATCCTCGACTCAAAAGTTGAATTTGATGTATTTCAGTGCAATAGGAAAAGAATCCTAAAGCAGTGTAGTCTTGGATGTAAAATCCTCGACCCAAAAGTTTGATTTGATGTGATTGATATTTGATTCGAGATCTGGAAGAAATTGAATTTGAATTTGATTGAGACTTGAAGCTTGGAAAGATTGAATTTGGAAATTTGGAAGGATGAGTTTGAACTCGATTGAAATTTGATTTAAGATTTGATTTGAAATTTGGAAGATCAAGTTTGAAACTTGATCGAGATTGGGTTTGAAATTTGATTGAGAATTTGACTTGGAATTTGGAAAGATCAAATTTGAAATTTGATCGAGAGCGGATTTGAAATTTAATTGAGATTTGATTTGAGATCTAGAAGATCGGATTTGAGATTTGATAGAGATTTAGAATCTGGAAAGATTGAATTTCAGATTTGTGTTGATTTCGTTTATCTTTTAATGGTTCAAATTTTATTTTATTGTTTATTTAATGTTCATGTGAATTTGGTATTTGTCATTTTTCAGATTTTTTAGAAAGTTTTCTTTTATTCTTTTTTTTTCTTTTCTGTTCTTTGTTCGAAGTTCATTTAACTTTAATGGCGTTTCCCAATCAATTTGCACAAAAGAGGTGAAGGCCAAAAACGTGACATGGTCACTTTCATTCCAATCATGTTGAAAATACGTCGTACAACTCGATCTGGAATATATTTCATACAATCCATGTAGACTCAAAACGGTCTGTGTATGATCTTTGTTGATTCATCAAAAGAATCATCCGTCAAAAATCCATGTCCGAATAGTGAGGTACATGGTCAATAACATCACCTTCCAAGCCATCCTCGGCAAGGATGCCGAGCTGGATGTACGTTGGAGGTGTGATATTTCCCATGTAACTCACGGCTCGTACGACGGAGGTTCTCTAGCTACGGGTACTGGTTGGAAATGGTAAGGTATTTTGTCGTCTTCCATCCTCCCGAAAGTAACCGAGATTCGCTCCATCGGCACTCCCGGTATGCAATGCCTTGCGATATCCGCTCCGTTACCCTGCGAGTATCATGACGGAACCCACCGGTAAAGGTATCTCTATCGGCCCTCGGAACTCACCCGGGCTCGCTATCCGGAGGTCGGACCCGAACATGATGTTACACTCATTCAAGAAAGAGACCGTGCGAAAGGTCCGACGAAGTCGTGGTGATCAATATGTGGGGGTATGCGGTCACCCTGTTTGTAGATGTTGATAATGCAGCTATTGGGTATGCAATCTGTCGGCGATACCCTCCATGTTATCAATCTTTTTGCCATTCTCTTGATAACTAATGGCATCGGATCCACTTGCCCATGACGGAGTATCCCGGTGGGTTTCCCTTTCGTCTTCGACAGAAGTTGTATCAGCATCCGCATTGTATTGTGATTCTTCCTTTCCCTGGCATCCATCTCCGGGGTTCCGAGTATGTGTTTTCCCTCAGGCGGCCTGCTCGGCCCATTCTCTTCAGATCCTGGATACAGTCCACGATTTGCTGTTGTTCATACTCTGAGAATACGTCGGTGTGTAGCTCGAGGCCTTCTAGTATGTTGATTCTTCTTCCTTTAATTCTCTCGAAGTATTCGAAAGTTTTCTTTTCAACATTTTGCATCCTCTCCAGCTCGTATTCCGGAATGATCCGCGATGGCGAGGCCTTGTGACATATTGTGGGATATATGGTTCAATCCCTTCACGTTCCCCCGCATACCTCGGCTCCTCGGGGATGATGCACTGTCGGGACATCCCCGGGGTTGCTTCCGCAACAAGGTCATGCACTACCGATGGTTCTATCCGGTGGCGTGGTAGCCTTCTTTCTTCCGATCTTCCGGAGATTTCCCCAGTTCTTTTCGTTATTCTAGGAGCTGGCCTCCTTTCTTCGGGTTCCCGGTGAACCGGTGTCCTTGAAATGTGAGTGTTGGCATTAGCAACTCGTCTCGTCGCGTCGGTCCGCGGCTAGTTTTGTTAACATTTTACGGATACGGCGATTCTTATTTCTTCGTTGCGTGGCCGTGAGAGTAGCTCTCCGCACTTCTGAATCTCCGTGGACGCGGCAGCGACAAGCCTCGCCCTCCGCCTGTAGCGACTACGGACTTCATTTTCTTATCTTCTTCGGTGTTTGATTTTCTTTTCTTGTTGTTGGATTGGTGGCTTGGGCCACCCACTTTCATCACCGTACTGTCCGGGCAGTTCTTCTCGGTTAGCTGGGACCCGATCACTTTCCTCATACTGTGTAGGCTCGCTGGTGCGAAATCCGAGTCAATCTCGATTATCGCTCCATCTTTCACCCTCTTTTCATCGAGTGCAAGGCTTACGCCATTCTTAAAGTTCAAGACCAATCGCCCGTTCGACATTTCCCTGCGAAAAGACAAGGAAAAGGATCAGGGGTTGTACTAAGAACAAGAACATTAACAAAATGTTTATTAAAGATACATTTTTTATTATTCTTATATTTTGAAATTTAACAGGAATGAAGCGGGATAAGATCAGGAAAGAAATTTTGATTTGGAAAGGAAAACAAGGAAAACTTATTATCATGACTTTATTTATTTTAGCACATTTTATTATTTTTTGGGTTCGGACCCAATCATAAGTAATTACTTCGCCCGTGTTTCTTAGGGATGAAGAATTCATTCCTTCGAAACATCAGGTAGCGTAATACTTTTCAAGTATCGTCCGTTGATCGGAACCATATGTCGTTCTCCCCGGCAATTCACTAGCCGGTAGGAACCTCCCGAGTATACTTGCTTCAACCACAAACGGTCCTTCCCAAGTGGGTTCAAATTTTCCTTCTATCTTGCGGTGTGCAAGAATAGGTCTCTTGAGAACGAGAACTAAGTCACCAACTTTGAAGGTTCTTGGGCGGACCCGGTTTGTCATGGGCCCGAACCATTTTAGCTTGGTATAGTTCTAAATTCCGTTGCGATGCAAGTCTTTTCCCTTCCAAGCTTTCTAATTCTTCGAGTCGTAGTCCGGCGTTTTCTTCTGTCGTGATCTTGTTTGCAACCGCAATTCGAGTGAAGGAAGGCTGAACCTCTAAAGGTAACACTCGCCTCGGACCCATACACCGGAGCGTAAGGTGTAGCTTGAGTAGGAGTTACGAAGGTTGTCCGGTAGGCCCATAAGGCTTCTAATAACTTCTCGTGCCAATTTCTCTTATTATCGTCCAAGGTTTTCTTTAAGATTTGAACGAGAGTTTTATTAAAAGCCTCGGCGAGACCGTTTGCTCTTGGGTAGTAAATTGTTGAGTATCGCCGGTCGATTCCGTGTCTCACGACAAAATTGTTGATTTGTGTGCTTCTAAATGCCGACCCATTATCCGAGATGATCCTGCGCGGCACTCCGAAACGGTAGACAACTTGGTTCTTGAAAAGCGTAGCATGTGGTGTGCTTTCACTTCTCTAAGTGGAGCCGCTACGCCCACTTGGAAAAGTAATCTGTAGCCGCAAGAATGAAGCGATGTCCTTTTGAAGATGGTGGTTCTATCAGACCCACTATATCTGTGCCCCAACATTCAAATGGCCATGACGCGATTGTCGGGTGTAGCACATTTGGAGGTTGGTGTAGAACCACTCCGTGCACTTGGCATTGGTGACAGCTCTTGGCGATTTTCATGCAGTCGGTCATCATCGAGGGCCAGTAGTACCCTAGTCTCTTAATTTTCATTTTCATCTTCGGACCCGACTGGTGAGCGCCACAAAGTCCTGAATGCACCTCTTTAACAATTTCACGGGCCTCGGACCCGCTTAGGCATCTTAGCCACATTTGATCAAAAGACCTTCTGTATAATGTGTTGTTTATTAATGCGTAGGACAGAGTTCTTTTCTTGATCTGATGGGCTAGCGACCTATCGTCTTGTAGCTTTCCCGTTTGCGGGTAGTCTATCGATGGTCATCGCCAATCTTACGTGTTTTCCGTCAGCTGCTGCAACTACTTCTTTTTCTTTTTCGATTTGTGTATTGTGTCTATGTCGAGTTGTGATAGGACTCGACGTCCGTGAACCGACACTTCCATCGATTCATCTTGCAAACGAGGCAAATTCTTTTGCGAGACGGGCTAAAGCATCTGCTAAAGCATTCTCTTTTCTAGGAATTTTGTAGATTGTCACATTTGGAATCTGTTCCAACAGTTGTATGGCATACTGGAAGTATTGTTCGAGTCTTGGTTTAAAAATTCTGTATTGTCCGGCAATCTGTTGAATGATTAACTGTGAATCACCGTAGATGTTGATGTCTGTTATCCCCATTTGAATGGTTAATTCCAATCCCGTTATGAGGGCTTCGTATTCCGCTTCGTTGTTTGTACACGGTTACGTCAAGTGGTAGGAGTATCTTAACATCCCCGCTCCGGTGTTATAAAGATTAGCCCGATTCCTGCCTTACGGACACTATCACTTGCGATTCTTCGTCTTTGTGTGCTTGAAGATGCTCCGTCGAAATATAATTCCCAACGTCGATCGTCGAGGTCTTCTAAGTTCATTATTTGTTCATCGGCGGAGTCGTCATTGAGAGGAGATTCGGCCGGCAAAGGGTGTGCTTGCGAGGAAGTACTGCTAAGACTTGTCCCTTTACGGCACGCAGAGGCACGAAAGTTATATCGAATTGCAATAATATCATTGACCATCCGGCAAGTCTGCTCGGAAAGTGTTGGACGAGTCATCAAGTATTGCAATGGATTAAACTTCGAAATCAAGTTGACCTTATGAGAAAGCATGTAGTGCACGAGCTTTTGAGCGGCGAAGATCGGGGCCAAACAATGCTTTTCAATTGCGGGATACCTTACTTCCGTCGGAAGTAAACGACGGCTTAAGTAGTAAAGAGCATTTTCCTTACCCTCATCATTGACACAGGCTAACGAGGCTCCGAGAGAGTCATCTAAAGCCGCGGTGTAAAGTATCGGCGGTCTACCGAGGCCGGGGCTGCTAAGACAGGAGGTGTCATTAAATATTGTTTAATGTCTTCGAAGGCCTTACGGCATTTCTCTTCCCAAATAAATTTGGCGTCCTTTTTAACTAGCGCCGAGAAAGGCTGACACCTACCGACGGGTTTGAGATAAAGCGTCGAAGATATGCCGGCTTCCCTTGAAAAGATCGTAGTTGTTTTAAGGTTTTGGGAGGCGGCATTTCTAAGATAGCTTTAATCTTCTCCGGATCGATTTCAATTCCACGATGTCGGACAACGAATCCTAAGAATTTCCCGGAGGTGACGCCGAAGGCGCATTTTAAGGGATTCATCTTAAGGTTAAATTGTCTTAATCGTTCGAAAATAATTCTCAAATCATACAGGTGGTTTCCTTTACTTTGCTTTTGATGACGACATCGTCCACGTAGCATTCGACTTGATTGTGGATGAGATCATCAAAAATTCTTGTCATTGCTCTTTGGTAAGTTGCTCCTGCGTTCTTCGATCCGAATGGCATCCATCGTGTAGCAAAATACTCCGATCGGCGTTACGAATGTTGTAAGCTTTTCATCTTACGGAGCCATTTTTATCCGGTTGTATCTCGAAGATCCATCCATGAACGAGAATATTTCATGTGTCGAAGCAATATCGATCATCGGTTCGGAATCGGTAGAGGGAATTCATCTTTTGGACATGCCTTGTTTAAATCTCCGAAGTCCACACAAATTCCGATCCGACCATTCTTCTTTACGTCGGCACTACATTGGCTAGCCAAGTCGGGTATTGTTCTTCACGGACAAATTTAGCGTCTATTAGCTTTTTAACTTCGGCTATGACTTGTTGTTCGATTTCTAGACGCATTCTTCGGGACCTTGTCGTCGGAACGACAGTAGGATCCACTCCTAGCTTATGGATCGCAACCTCCGGGGCTAATCACGGCATCTCATCATAGTTCCAAGCAAAACAGTCCTTAAATTCCATTAATAACTTGATTATTTCTTTGGAGTCTTCTTTGTTGAGTAAGGAGCTAACAAAGGTAGGTCTAGGCTCTTCGCTAGTACCTAAGTTAACTTCCATTAACTCATCTATTGTGGATTTAATTTCTTCTTCGAATTCTGGTGGAGCGTCTCCAATTTGTAAATCTTCGAGTTCGTCTGTAGTTTCCATGCAATTTTCCTTAGGTTCGCAAGTGACAACCAAGCAAAATTCAGTATCGTCAATCGACCCTACTTGTGCCGAATCCGAGTCCATACTTTGAATTGGGTGGACGACCGGAATTATTCCATAACTTTTCAAAATGTTGAGATTGGCCTTTTGTCCATTGTCGAGGTAAGAAACCACGTTGAATTAAATTTTGAACACGGGGAGAGTACCACTCGAAAGGTAATTCCATTAATTCGATGAAGTGACATCTTCGAATTGTACATTATTTTCAGTTTTGGAGGAAGAAGCACCACGGTAGAATTTGATCGGCTTTGCACCGTCACTACGTACCTCTTTGACCTCCATACCCTCGATCTTATTAGAATGGATCGGAGTTAGGGTCATAGTATGTACGTAGTGGTTAATCTTCTCGTACATTGATTTGTATTCTTCGTTCTTTTCATCTTCGAGGGAGATCTTGTATTGCGGCTTCTTTCGACTTATTGTTGTTGCTTCTTGCTTGATTTCTTTTTCTTCTTCAGAACTATCTTCCCAATCAACATTGATGGCGGGTTTTCTCTGTCCAATTGTCCTAACGTCTCTACCACGGCCTCGTCCCCGGCCTCGACCTCGGATGCGAGTTGTGGAGAAACCTTCACCATCTCGCCGGAAGGGAGTGGTGAGTGATCGTTGGACTAGAACTTCGGGTTCTTCGTTGTCCCGAACTTTCTTTGCTTCATTTGTTACGGTATCTCCGGAGAAGATCGTTTTCTTTGGCGGTGCATAATAAGTTGCATCTTCATGGATTCCAATCTCATGTACGGAGAATGGTTGTAAGTCGCCTTTGATGCACTTGTTCCCCTCCATCGTAATATTTGATGCAACGATGCGAGATGATGGTACCATCCTGTTTTCATGTATCCATGGTCGGCCCAGGTAGAGCGTTGAACGATGTTTCGAATCGATTATGTGAAATTTTGCGGTTGTCTTTGCTAAGTCACCGGTCTTCATCGGTAGCGTTATTGACCCGAGGGCTCTTTCTCCTTTACGGTTGAATCCTCTTAATAACATTTTGTCGGCCTCGAGCTCGCGAGCATCGATTTCCAAGTATGCTAGTGTTCGAAGACTCATTATATTGATTGATGCTCCTGGATCCACCAATACTGCGGAGAGCGTAAACTTCCCGATTGTGAGCCGAAATGTACAACGGTCGGTTGTGATCCGTCGTCCCAAGTAGTAGGTCATTGTCCGTGAAGGTAACACCTCGCTGTTCCTTTAACGAGCAAACCTCATCTAAGGAATCTCCGGCCATTTGAGCTAAGCAAATTTTCGGATCAAGTAAGGCCTTGATCAGAGCTTCCCTCATCTCCTTTGATAAGATGAGAGCATCGTAAATGCTCAGTTTGGCCGGTAGTTTCCTAAGATGGGCTAGCACGTTGTAGTCCACTTTGTTTTCATGCGTCTCGGCTTCTTCTCGAACGGGTATCTCTTCCGTCGGGGTTGGTTCTTCTTGAACAACCACCGCTTTCCTTTGTCTTTTGGACCCATTCTTGGAGGTAGAACTTTTCCACTTCTTAGGTTGACTTCGTAATTTCTTCGAATCTAGTGTTGAGTTTGTCGGTGTCTCCTCCTGAATCGGAATGATCGGCTCTTACGGATTATCTTCCAAATCTGAAGGCTCTAACTCTATCGTAATTGGAGCTCCTCGAAACTCACAGATAGATCCGTTGCTTGTTGAACTCTCGTAGCCTCCTTGATGGATGCCTTCTTCGTCATTTTGATCGTCGAGATCTTGTATGATTTGAGAATTGTTGTTGGTATCGAAATCGACGCCCGGATTGTCGCTAGTTACGTAATCGTTAGAAACGATCAAAACGTAGCCAACGCCATCACCCTTATCATTATATGATCCCACCGAAGTGAGCGGATAATCATACAAAATCGAGAGGTTCGAGGGATTTCTCCCCGAATCGGAAACAACTATCCTAGGATAAGCGGTCCCTAGTCTAGCCTTAGGAATCTCGGTCCCCTCTTCTTCGTCAATTTTCTTCTTCTCTTCGATTGTCTCCTGTCGAGGTGGTTCTTCTATCGCAAGTGATAGTACCGGCTTAACGGGTCTCGAACTACGAATTGAAGCTCGCACGAAGCGGTTCGGATGTTGTCTAAAATTTTCTTCGAAGATCTCGTCCCAGGCGGTAGTCCATCCATCGTCGGTTGCATAGGGATCTATCGGAATGACGGGATCGGTTGAGATAACATTGACGGAACCTCCTTTCTGGGGTTCCTTCATGTACTCCTTCGGGATTGTTATATTTCCTTTCCGAAGGTTGTCATTGAGCCAACTCTTAAAGGTAATGCAGTCTTCTATCTTGTGCCCAAGCATCCGATGGTAGGGGCAAAACTTGGGATCACCTTTCTTGTTGACTTCCTCTGGTCTTTTGGGCTCCGGCAGCTGGAAATCTGGAGTTTTCATTAAGGCTGCGGAACATCTTTGGTACTGCTTCATTTTTGAACGGATATTCTCTGCTCGAAGCTCCCTCGATGTACGTTGCGGACGAGACGGTTGTTCATACTGCGGAGATGATCGATAGTTGGACCGGGGTTGCTTGGTAATTTTGTTGTGGTTCGTTGCGGCCGTTCTGGTGGTATTTGCATCGGTTGTTTGCCTTTGTCAACTGCTGCAACGATCCCGGATTTCTTTTCGAAAGTCTTCACCGGCTTCTGCTTGTCCGTCTTGTCGGCAAAACTTAATTGCTTCGCCTCTTCTTGCAAGCTTCCGGCCTTGCTTAACAACTTCTCAAAAGTCTTAATAGTGAATCCCTTTAGGAGAAGTGCTATCGGGCCGTGAATGCTTTTAAGCAAGATGCCGATCGCATGTTGTTCTTGCGGTTGTGGTTCACACTTCATGCTTAAATTTCTCCATCGAAGTATGTAATCCACTAGAGTTTCATTCGGCCTTTGTTTCTCTACCACTAAATCACCTATAGTGATGTGGTGCCGAGCTCCGACAAATCGCTTAATGAAGAGGCTCTCTAGCTCGAGAATGTCTTCACGGAACCGTTGGGTAATTCCGCATACCGGTCGAAGGCGATTCACGACGATCGCTAACGAAGCTGTCGGAAGAGTAACGCATCGCTCCCGCCGGCATTACAACAAGCGGCACGAAAGTGTGCAACATGCTTGTCGGGGGTTCCCGGTTCCGTCGAAGGTCTTAAACGAGAGGTGGTACGAAGCCTTTCGGGTATTGGACGACGATCGAATTCTTCGGGTAAGGTCTACCCGTCCGAATGGATGTCCCGTTCTTCGATTGTGCTAAGGCTTCTCGCACTCGTTGCTCTACCAAGTTCTTGATATCCTTTTCGGGGATCATACTTTGTCTTGTATCCTTTTCAGCTTGGTCATCCCCATTGACGGATGTAATCTCCTTTCCTCCGTCTACGATGTGAATGACTTCTGGGGGTGTCTCTCTATGTGGTTGTACTTGACTCTGGAGAGTGGCCAGAGCTACGACCATCTCTTCCATCCTCTTCGCCATTTGAGCGATCGTGTCGTCCTTTTCCTGAAGCTGTCTCTTCATCAGTTCTGGCTCCTCTCTTTCTGCAGCTGCAGGAGCACCTTGAGAAGCTGATGAAGCTCGTGTCTCAACCATGTTGATTTCTGCATATTCGTCGTCCATGAATTCCGATGAGTCGATCTCATCTCCGAACTTTTCTTCTCTTTCTTTTGCCAACCGTCGGATGTCGGTTCTCAACTTTTCCATGGCATCTTCTAGCGGAGCTTTCTGTGTATCTTTGTGGTTGTCATGCGATGGTTGTCGGGTCCTTTTTCACGAGTCCCCTTCATCGCGAGTAGCACTTTCTTCGATTCCAGCCTCCTTGCGAGACTTTCTTTCTCGAGGCTGCTCGTTTCGATCTCAATCGCCCCGTAGTGGGACGCCACACCATCCTTCTAGCGAGCAGAAGGTCTAGGACCGGATGGTGCGTTGGCCAAATGCCTGGAAGGTGGTATCCTCCCTAATCGCGTAATCCTGATACTACGACAGGCGGGCTAGCCTTCATTCTCTTGCTTGGCTTTTCTATCATGACGGCGGGCTCTATTCGGGGCCCAAGACGGGATTTGACTGGCACCCGCCCTATCCTTCGTAGAATTTCCGACACGGGGCAGTTTTCCTTTCTTGCTAGGTTTTCTACCAAAGTTTGCAGTCGAGCAAACGGCGTAGTTCTAGTTCTTTTCTTGCGGCTATCATTGTAGTATGCGGGCTGAGGTAATGTGGCAGTAATCTTGCGAACATTCTCCTCATCCTCTGCGGCGGAGAGGGGATGGAACCTGCTTCCTCCCAAAAGTGGTATGTAGTCGAGCGGTGGTGTATATTACGGTAGCGGTGTATATTCGGCAACTGCGGAATTTCCTCCGGGAAGGCGATCTCGGCGGCTTCGGCTTCCACGGCGATCCTTCTATTTCTATTTCTTCTTTGGGTCTTTGTCGGCGACGGAATCTTTGAGCTGGACCCGATTTCGAAAAAGAAGGTCTTACGGGAAGATCCGTACCCTCCACGGTAACAGGTTTACCATAGTTCTGGATTTCTTTCCCCTTTGATTTGGCAGAAGTCGGGGTAGGTGCAGAAACAACTAGACCAGTGGGGGTAGTAAGAACAGTCCTCCTGCGGACGGCAGTACTCCTCCTAGTCGGGACCCTTTGCAGGGGAGGAAACTCTTGGGTCGACCTAAGGTTGAACTCAAGCAGTGGCTCCTCAGCTTCAGATACCTTGTTCGTCAGTGCAAAGAGGGAGACGTCGGTGACCTTGACGTTCGTGTTTTCAAATCCTTGTCCAAATCGGATGACCCCATTGTCGGGCGGCTCATCCTTATAGACGGCGAAGTCCGATCCGTTGGTGAAGGAGAAAATCGGTTTCGGGGCTTCCATTTCTGCAAGGTAGATTACGGTTGTCGGTCCCGAGTTATGCTTCTTTTCTTTAGGACGAAAAGAAAGGAATTGAAAAGAGTCCAAACTCATTTTTGTTCATGTATTTATAAGAAAGAATCATTTGTTAAAAGAATCACTTATTAGAGGGTTTGTTTATTTAGAACGGAATGTTCGAAGGTGTAGAGAAGGTAAGGAATCCGATTCAGAAAGGAAAAGAAAGTCTTAAGCAAGACTTCCCGACTCGAAGGATCACTCCTAAACTAACACCTATCGGGGGTCCACCCCACCTCAGAAATGAGGTAAAAGGATCTCGGAACCTCTCTATTTAGGGGTGTCTAAACAGTGGCTCCTAAATCCGAGAGAATGTTGGCTATACTTGTTCAAGATAGAAATGAACATAGTATTCCAACGGAAAGAAGGGTAGTTTGATCCATTAGGGACATGGATACACTACCGATTTTTGAAAACGAGAATTATTTGATTATAATGGAGAGAGGAATTGTCCCCAGTGAGTCGCCGGAAGTTGTCGGCATATTTTTAGGTTGTGTTGTATTTTGAAAAGGGGTCGCCTAACAGAAGTTGTCGGCGAATTTAAATTTTAAATTTGATTTAGATATATATATAATTTAGAAAGTAGTATTTGACTTTGAAAATAATTTTAAATTTGAAAGTTTTAAGATATGAGATTAAACCGATCTCACATCCCAAATAGTTTATATAAATGAGCACCGCACCACAAACCGTGTATCTATCCCTAAGGATAGACACACCGCTTGATGGTGGGGCTCGATCAAATAAACTAGAAGTTTTGTGACATCCGTTTGGTACTGCGAACCAATTTTATAAGCCGACAAATTCCCACGCTTAATATGAAAGTATTAAATAGGGTTTATATTACACAGGTTCTTTAAAATTCCACTATAAGGGCAAGCCCCTATAGTTAATTACATCTTAAGTGACGGGAATCACCTAAGAAAACTCTCGATAATAACCAATAATTCTGCTCTCGAGAATTTCGAAGTTTAAGTTTTCGAGGATTGAATTTTGGAATTTCGATAGGGAATGGATCAAATTTGGAACATTTTGTTTTGGGAATCCAAAGGGAGAAAGGTAGGAGAAATCACAGATTCGAAGTGAACTTCGGTAATTTCCCGACTATCCTATTGTTTGGCTTGAATTTAGGAAAATCCTAATGTTTATTTAGTATTTCAATCTTGCCAATTTTAATTAATTAGGGCTTATATTTGTATGATAAAATCAAACAAATGGCCTAGAAGATATGAGGGTTTATTGTCGTATCGGACGACTACCTCGGAATCCTAAGACTGGTTAGGGCTTAATTTGCAATGCAAATGCCTAACGAAGAGTTGAGGATTTATGTTGCACTAGTGCAAGCTACCTCGAAGTCCTATGGCTTTGTTGTTTAATTCTAAGAAGGTTTTCTTGAAGTAGGTTTAAGTTTTGTTGATGACGATGGCCGTGCTTGCCCACCATGCTCCAAGCTCCTTGTTGTTGCGGAGGTTTAGTTTTAGAAATCATAAATCGGGGGATGAGAAAAGTGTTTTGGTTTAGAGAAGTCTTAATTTCCAAGTGTTTTGTATTTTGATTAAAACAAATCTTAAAGTTGATTATAACGACACGGTTAAGATCCCACGGTTCCATCCTTCCGGCATCATTATTTTTATCGGATTCACTTAGTCCGGATGAATTTGCTAAACTCAGCTGAATGAGTTCCACACTTTCATTTAGACCGTGGGAAATCCCGTTAGCAACACGTAGGTTACATCATCCGAGGTATTCCCGATCATCCAACAGGACGTTTTAATTTAGTTGCAATTGTAGTTTTGTGTTACGTTTGTGATTAAATTTTGAGTTGTTTTATATTTTGAAATGTTGTGGCGGTGAATTTTATCTTGCAATGGCTTTTAACTTAGTTTTGGTTCCGAGTTTTAGGGACTATCCTAAAAGTGTGGGTTTTCATGCAACGAGTTGTTTTATCATGCAAGAAAAGTAAAGTGCATTCGCAATAAAGTAAATTGCAAGAAAGTAAATTGCAATAAAGTAAATTGCAATAAAATAAAAGCGTACCTGGAGGGTCTTCCCGTCATCCCAAGCTGCACTTAAGACACAATTAGAATATTTAAGCAAGTTCCTAGGTAAAGCTAAGGGAAAGGTTATGGTTTTCTACCAAATTCCTAATCCTATAGCTAGTCATCTCCTATGACGTCTAGGTTCTTTGTGTTTTTGTTTGAGGACGATTTTCTTCATCAAAGAACAATTACATCCAATTGTTCTTATAAATATCCCATCATATTGAGGAAGTGCTTAAGAAGAATCTTAAACATCTTTTCAATATTTCTAGGATTGTTTTAAGTCCAAATGAATTTAATTATATAAATGAATCAATCGTCCGAGGTTTTCAAGTTTTGTTAACTTGCCAGGTGATTTAAGACATTTGAATATCTTATGAGTGAAGTAGCACTTCATTTAATGTTTCATTTAGGAGTTATAATAATCAAAGCTTTCAAGGGTAAATTAATATTCAAATGATTTGATTTAAGTTAAAGAGTTTAAATTTGGAATAGTGTTCAAGTTGCTTTATATTTAATTTCTTTTATGTCTTAGGTGATGTTTTATTTAATTCAATTTAATTTAATTGAGCTTTAATTTAACTTAATGTAGTTTAATTTAATTTGATTTGATGTTTAATTAATTTGATTTAATTTAATTTAATTATTTAATTTAATTTAATTTAATTTCATTTAATTTAACTTGATTTAATTTAATTTGTTTAATTTAATTTAATTTAATTTAATTTGATTTAATAATTTTTTTTATTTAATTTAATTTAATTTAATTATTTAATTTAATTTAATTTAATTTAATTTAATTTGATTTAATTTGATTTAATTTAATTTGTTTAATTATTTAATTTAATCTAATTTAATTTAATCTTAATTTAATTTAATTATTTAATTTGATTTAATTTAATTTTAATTTAGTTTAATTTTAATTTAGTTTAATTTAATTTAAATTTAATTTTAATTTCATTTTTTAATTTTAATTGAAATTTTAAAAGAGTTTAATGATTTAATTAAGTCTTTTAATATTTTAAATTTGAGTTATCATTTTAATTAAGAGTTAAGTATTAATGAGATAATTAATTTAGGGATTTTTAAATTAAAGAATAAATCTCTTCCTAAAAATATCCCTATTTTAATAATTCCAATTTTATTATTCTTCCAAATTTAATCTATTATTTAATTAAAGTTTAATTATTTAAAAAAAAATGTTTAATGAGTTTCTACCCTTTAATTATTTAAATTTCAATCATCCAAATCAGATTAAGATCAAATATTTTACTTGTTGATTTTTCTATTAAACCTAAAGTTTTAATTAAGGGTTGAAAGTTTAATTACCATTTTACCCCTTAAGCTTAATAATTCCATAACTCACTAAATTGAACTCAAATGAACTTGAAATTTTTATGTGACTTCACTCATATGTCAATAAAGACATGAGAGGAGAAAATGTGATTTTTATGTATTTAATTTATTTATATAATTATTTTTGGTGGAAAATAGAGATTTTCAAGGAAAATTTAATAACATGACCAAGGGAAAATTTCTGTCCTTAAGAAAATTAGGGGACATTTCTAATGAACTGAGAAGCACTTTGACCAATTTTGGTGATTTTTTGAATTATATTATTTTTATTATAATTATTTTGAGTTTTGGAGTGTTAATTAATTTAAAAATAAAATAAATGTTGAAAAATGGATTTTATATTTTTTAAAAATCTCTCTGATATCAAGGAAACCAGAGAATCAAATTTTGCAATTTTCTGATTTTTCTATGATTTATTATAATTATTTTAGTGAAAATGCTAGAAAATACATTTTTTTAATTTTAAAATTACCTCAAAGCTTTAAAAATTAATATCTCACTAAATAAACCTAGGAAAAATATGGGATTTGTTCCTGTGTGATTAAAATTCAAAATGTGACATTTTGGTGAACTTTATTATTTTTGTGATTTTTATTATTTTTTAATTATTAAAAATATTAAAATATTATTAAAAATCAACTTTTTTAGAAAATTGAAATTTTAATTTTCTTAGATTCCCCTGATATTAGAGAGGCTCCAAAATCAATTTTGTGAATTTTTGAAAAGTATTTTAAAAGTTATGAATTTTTAAAGTTTAAAATGACTAAGTGACTTAATCAAACCAATTAGTGGGGCTAACCAAGTCCAATTGACCTCAAATTTTTATGGTGGGTTCCTCTGATCCTAAAGGTCAGTGGAGAATTGATTTCAAGTCAATTTAATGCCTGGTTAACTCTAATTAATTAAAGACCTATTTTGGGTGTTTAAGCCAATTAGGGTTGTTTTGAATGAACTAAGCCAAAATCTATTTTTCCTAGGGTCCTCTTGTCATAAGGAATATCACCAAATTTTCCTAGAATTTATTTCACAACATGCTATTTACTGGAATTAAAATACTCAAAACAGTGACCTGAACTTGAAAAATCAAGAACTCTTCATAGGGATGGCCTCTGACTTTGGAAAATTCGGGGAATGTTCCCAAATTCGGAGGCTTCAAAAGCCCTATGGTCTCATGCCATGGTGAATTGTATGCATGCATGGAGAATTAAAACAATGCAGAGAGTAAATAAATTATAAAAAATAAAATATTTGATGAAATTAAGTGATTTCTTTTCCACATTATTCTCCTCTCTTCACTGAGCAAGAGGGTATTTTTATTTTATTTTTCCGATTTTTCTACACGGAGATATGAATTTTCGAAGTTTAGGGAATTAAATAAATCGGAAAATACCCTATTTTTCTATTTATCCACGCGGCGCCGCCGCATCCTCGGCGACTCCGAAAGACCACGCGGCGCGCTCCCATTCGACGCCGCCACTCGAGTCGGCAGCTCCGGGCCCCGCCGTTCTCGTACGCGTCTCCTCGGTCCGACGCCATCCGAGCCGTCCGTCCGCGCGTGTATTGAATGGACGGCATCCGTTCATCGTCCCCAAGTGTTCTCACCCGAGAGCCGTCCACACTAAATCCCTAAGATCTCACTCGATTCTCGATGGATTTTCATGTTCTTATGCTCTATGGATTCGTCTTGAAGAGACGAACACATCTATACGGCTAACATGCATCGAAATTAAAGCATTTAAAATGGAGAATCTCCGAAGCTCGGGATGAAGAGTTAGCTCATACCTTGGCTCGGAGAAGTGTGGCTTCAATCCGAGAGTTGTTGCACCTTCGATTGGGTCCCGCAAGCTCCGGATGAAGTCTCCTGGTCCGGTGAATTGTCCGGATATGATTTCGACCAAGCCCGATCACAAAGCTTGGAGGTCTGGAGCAACCTGGGTGGCTCCGGAGATGGGGCTTTTGATGGTGGACACCTTCCCTCGGTCCGGTGAAGGTGTAGAGCCAATCAATTTGGGAATTGGCTCACCGTGGAGAAGTGTCCTGGTTTTGGGTGGAATTTCAACTCGAAATCGAGCTTACTGAGAGGAGAAATGGCAGGGGGATTTCACCTGGGATCAAGTGCTCTAAGGATGGAGAAGGGTCCGGAACAATTTTGGCGAGTTTTGGCAAGGTTTGTGCTTCTCTTCTCATGGCCGAGAGAGGTGGAGTTTAAATAGGAGAGGGTGGAGGGCCTCCCAGGGGGAGTTGAGGCTTGGGATCAGCTGCTCTGGTGAGGAGAAGATCAGCCATGGTAGCCACTGGGGATGGGGCAGCTCAGCAAGGTGGAATTCCAAAGTTGGCTCACATGTGAGCTCTCGGCTGTGGTGTTTTCCGGCGATCCGGGCGGGCCGGCCGCAGGCATGGGTCACCATCTCGACTCGGGGAGGTCGGGGCTCGGCAATGGTGAAGTCAATTGGCTTGGACATGTGTAAAGTGTTTGAATTAAAATGGAATGGGGAGGGGGTCATTTTGGCTTGAAATTGGTCAACCCATTGGTTTGGGTCTGGGTTCACCTCCCCATGGCTGGTCTTGGGCTGAGAAGATCGGTTAGGCTAGCTCGGTCAAGAGGTGGTGATGTCCTTATCCAAGAATATTTGGATTAAATCTTGGTTAGTGGAGACATGCTTAAGGGTTAATGACTTTTAGGAGATGGTTAAAGGACCTCCTCCTTTTGCCATTAATGGCATGGTCACATGCCAAACTTTCATGGCTTCATATGGCTTGTGAATGGCTCATCCTTGGCTCCATTTGGCTTGGGAAAAGCTTGGAGTCAATTTCATGAAAATGGGTTTTAAGAATTTTGGATGTTTTGATGGAAATTTGTATGAAACTTGATTTGGAATAATTTGATGGTGAATTTAGGACTTAGGTAATGGATTTAATTAAGTGGATGACAAATGGATATGTCATGTGGGCTTTTGGATGAATTTGGGCTTTTGAATTTAAGGAGTGGGCTTTTAGGAAAGTTTAAGGGAAATGGGCTTTTGATTTTAGGATGGGCATTTGGATAAAAATTTTGTGAAGGACTTTGTCAAATAAATATCATAATTGGTTTAGGGATGTTCTATGAAGGGCTTGGAATCAATTTGATGTGATTTGGAGTTGAATTGGTTTGAATTCGGGTTTATTTGGTAAGTGGGCCTATGTAGGTCCAAGTGGGCCAAGTTGGGCTAATGTTGGGCTAGAGTTGAAATTGATGTAAAATTAATGTTGAGAAATGTTCATGGGGGTGTTTCAAAGAGGTTTTGGCTTTGGTTGGGCTTTGATTTTGGGATTTGGGCTCATTTGGGTTAGGTTTGGGTTTAGGTCAAAATTGGGCCTTTTAACTTTGGGTTGAGTTTGAGTGGGGTTTGGGTCTAAATTTTGGGCAAATCATGTTAGTGTTTTGTTTGTGGGAATGTTAAGGAGGATTTAGAAAAGATTTGGGGTTAATTGGAGTTGAATTGGGTGAGTTTGGGTTAGGTTTGGGTCATGGGTCCAAATTGGGCTTCAAGGCCAAAAGTGAGATTGGATCCAAATGTCAATCAAATTTTGCTTGGATTTGGTTTAAATTGGTATTGGGAATGTTGAATTGAAGTTTAGAATTGAATTGGACCAGAATTTGGGTCAATTGGATAGGTTTGGTTTAACATTGGGTTCACTTTGGGTTAAAATGGGTCAATTTGGGGGTTTTGACAAAAGTAGGGTAAATTGACAAAATTGGCCCATGGTGTAGTTGGAGAAAATGAAATTGGGAATATTTAGGATTTTTTGGAATTTTCTGGGAATTTTCTGAATTTTTGGATTTTTTAGGCCAAGAAGGGTATTTTGGGTATTTGGAGGGTATTGGGAGGTATTTTTGGAATCTTTGGTATTTTTGGGTATGGAAGATCAATTTGAGTGATGTGGAGATGTTTGGGATTGATTTTGGAAAATTTTGGGTAATTTGGGAATTTTGCAAAAATTTGGGTAATTTCAAGGGTTTTTGGTAGGTTTAGTAGGTGTAGGGTCCCGGGGTCAAAAATTGAAAATTTGGGAAATTGAAGATTGGGTGAATCTAGGTGGAAAGAAATCATTTTGGTTGAGCCATGAAGCCATTTCAAGCCCATATGAGCCATGAAAGGACTCATTTGAGGCATTCACTATGTTGTTCCTAACCTCTTGCGCGAGGGCTTAGTGGGTTAAGGACCATCCATGTGAATCACCTACATGAGTCGGGAGGTTAAGTTGGGTATGGGTGTGGTTTTAGGAAGTGTGTGGAAATGTAGTGTGTAAGTGTAGTGTGTATGTAAGTGTATGTGTAAGTCGGCCCCTTCACTGGACCGAGCCACCCGAGGCGGTCCTGAGGCCGAAGAGTCCTATAGGAACTCATCCTTTAAACTTCCACATTTGATTTCAACCCTCTAGGTGATTAGGGGTCTATAGTCAAGTTTGTGGAGTTTGCAGGGAGTTTAGAAGTGGTTTAAATTTCTAAAATGTGGGTCCCAATTCTAGTCCTCTAAGATAGTCAAAGGAAAAGCCTAAGGCTAGATCATAAGCACTAAAAAGAAGAAGGGAAGACCTCATCAAAAATGAGGTCAACACCATCCTAAATCTTGAAGCATCCCTACCTAATCTTGACTCCTGGTTCATTGGAGCACTCATGTGGATAGGTCCAAACCCCTAGCTCCTTTCTAGGAGGGTTAAAAACATTACATATAAGATGTTTAAAATGGTTATTTCTTGGTCCATGGCTCACTATAAGCTTTTCCACTCCCTCTACCATTACCAAATACCATTTTGCCAAAATTCCTTGTTTTGACATTAGGTCCTCAAGCCTAGCTAAAATTACCCAAATTACCCCTACAACCACAAAACTCTACAAGTTTCCCAAAAATTACCCAAAATACCCAAAAATCCTAAAAATCATTTTAAAACAATTCCCACCTCTTAAATCCACCAAAATACCCCAATACACTCCAAATAACCTCCAAATATCAAAAATACCCTTTTGGCCCAAAAATCCAAAAATTCCAAAAAGTCATAGAAAATTCCAAAAAATCCCAAATATTCCTAATTTCATTTTGTTCAACTACATCATAACCTAATTTTTCCAATTTGACACAATTTTATTAAAATCTCCAATTTGACCCATTTTTAACCCAAATGGACACAATATCAAACCAAACCAACCCGTTTGACCTCAATTTTGCCCAATTTCAATTCTAAACTTTAATTCAACATCCTCAATGCCAGTATAAACCAAATCCAAGTCCAAATTGATTCACATTTGAATTCAATTCCATTTGAAACCTAAATCCCCAATTTTACCTATTTAATCCAAAATCTCCCAATTAACCTAATGTCAAATTTTTCCTTCCAAATTTCAATCATAAGCCCTCCATAACACTCCCATGAAACCCATGCAACATTCAATTTTCCTAATTTGAGCCTAAACCTAGTCTAAATCCATTTGAAAACAAAAAATATCCCATTTTAACTTAAATTGAACACATGTCCTAAATCTACCAAGTTGATTGGCCTAATCCTAAAATTTCCTACCAATTGATGTTGGGAACTCTTCAATACATTCCCCTAAACCACTTGAAACTTTAAATTGGGTATAAACCTCACATTAATCCAACTTGGACCCAAGTTGATCCAACCGTACCCAAATTAACCAAAATCTAAAAAGTCACCTAATTGACCTATCAATTGAACTCAAAACCTTCCCATGTCTTCATGAAAGTTCTTCATGGAAATCATTTTCACAATGTTGCTCAAGAGACTTGGACCTAAATCAAGCCTAAACCCAAGTTAGCCCAACCTAAACCCAAGTGAGCCAAATTGAACCTATGACCAAACCTAACCAAATTGAGCCAATTGTGGCTAAACCAACCTTTCCACAACCACCATTTGATCCCTAAGAACCACCATAGATCCACCTAGCCCAAGCTAAGTGAGTCGTGGACCAAGGGTTCCCTATTTTATGGGATTCCTTCCCTTAAGTAGTTAAATCCTCTTTTACACTACCCCAAAATCTCCCCACAACTGTTAATCACCATTAAACTTCTCCCTGACTCACCTGACCTCAGGGGCTAGCTCCGTTGTCCTTGCTGGCTGGCCTAGTCTCCAGAGGGAGTCAAAACTGAGAGCCACCACCAAATGAAAAACACCCAAACTCCACCTATTGGCCACCTCAGCCAAAATTGTCACTGGAGCCCTTCTGCCCTCCACCTAAGCAACAAAATCCACCCACCAATTGATCCCCGGCTCAGTCCCATGGCTCTGGCCATATAAGTACCCCCTTTCGGCCTTGAAAAGGTGCTGAAATTTTCTTCAAAGAAACCCACACAAATTGCTCGCAGAGCTCCTCCCAGCCAAGAGAAGCTCAGCCCCATTGCAATCCTGCCCTAATTCCCACTGATTGAGCCCAATTTTTGAGCTCAATCTCAGGCCAGAAAATAGAACATTCACTAAATCTCCACAGAAATCCAATTAACTTCTCCCACACCTTCACCAGAGGTAGAGTGGAAGTTTCCAATTGAAAACGCCCTCACCAGGCCACCCATTTGTTCTAGTGGCCAGAGCTTGAAATCTGACTTGGATGAAGACATACCTAGGCATTTCAGCAGCGCTCGAGCTTCAATCCGTAGCCTCTTGGGACTCCAACAAACGTGTCGAGCACCTCGGATCGATGCTTGACTTCTAAAAGCAAAGGTATTGAACTCTTCTTATTCCCAAGATTTCATTGATTCTCCATTTTATTTTGCTTGTTTTCAATGTGCATTAGCCATATGGATAGACTCCCCTAAGCTAGACGAGCGTGTATGAAGAAACCACACTAGATTTGGTTGAGTATCGAGTGAGATATTAGTGTTAGAGGGTGGAAGACTCTCGGCTCACACCTGTCGGGACGATGAACGGATACTATCAGATCGTGTGTATATCAGATGGATGGCCAGGATCAAGCCAGATGGAGGGATGGAATGTGAACAGCGGGACACGCGGCTGCTGAGTCAGATGGCGACATTGAATTAAACTGCGCCTCATGTGCTTTCAACCTGTCGGAAGATCCAGTCAGGGCTGACTGGTTTAAGTAGGAAAATCCCCTTTTTCCTATTTATTTAATTACCAAAAACTTTAAAAATGCATATCTTTGTGTAGAAAAATCACAAAATTAAAATAAAAACACCGTCTTGCTCAGTGAACAAAGGAGAATAATGTGGAAAAGAAATCAAGTCATTTTGTTGAGTATTTAATTTTAATGATTTTAATACTGATTTGAGTATTTTAATTCTCCACTCTCACACACAATTCACCATGACATGGGACTATAGAGCTTTTGTAGCCTCTGATCTTGGGAACTTTCACTGAACTTTCCAAGGCCATAGGGTATGTCCATGGCAAGTTATCTATTTTTCAAGTTTTTATGCCTGTTTTGGTATTTTAATTCCAGTAATTAGTATAATATTTGGAAAATTCTAAGAAAATTAGTGTAGGTTTCCTATGATAAGTGGAACTCAAGGAAATTATCACATGAATTAAAACATTGCAAATAACCCTAATGGTTCACTAGACCTAAAATCAACTTTGAATTAATTAAGGCAAATCAAAAATCAAAATAACTTGAAATCAATTATCTATAGTCATGTAGGATAATAAGAACCCCTATAAAAATTTTGAAATTAATTAAAAATGGTTTAACCCACTAAATGGATTTTCTAAGTACCATAGACAAACTTAAACTTAAAAAAATTCATAAAACTCATAATATGTTTCAAAACTTCACCAAATTAATTTTGGGGACTCTCTAGTAACAGAGGAGTCATAGAAAATTAAAATTAGATTTTTCCAAAAAACTTCATTTTTAACCTAACTTTAATATTTTAATAATTAAAAAATTATAAAAATAACAAAAATATTAAATTCATAAAAATGCTACATTTGGTCCCCTAATCACGTAGGAATCAATCAAATATTTTTTAGGTCCCAAAACAAAGATATTGAATTTTAAAGGCTTAAGGGAATTTTTAATGTTAAAATATGAATTTTACAATCTTTTCACTAAATTAATTCTAAAAATTTAGAGAAAAATCAAAAAAATATAAAATTTGTTTCTCTGAGCTCCTTGGGTTCAGAGAGATTTAAGAAAAAATTATAAAACCCACTTTTCCACTTTAATTTTATTTTATAATTAATTAATACCCAAAAACTCAAAATAATTATAATAAATAAAATATAATTCAAAAAATCACCAAAATTGGTCCAAGTGATCCTCTGGTCAATAGGAACCTCCCATAATTTTCCTAAGGACATAAACTTTCTCTTGGTCATGTCATGAAATTTTCATTGAAAATCATTATTTTCCTTTAAAATTATTATATAAATTAAACTAAAAATTGAAAAATCACATTTTTCTCCTCTAATGTCTTAATTGACTTGTGGGTGAGGTGACATAAAAATTTCATGTTCATTTGAGCTTAATTTGATGAATTATGAGATGAATAAGTTTAAGAGTGCATCAAGGTAATTAAATGGTTTAAACCTTAATTAATCTTTAGGCTTAACCAAAGGAAAGGGTAAAATATTTGATCCTAACATTCCATTAAGATGATTGAAACATAGGGAATTTAAGTGGTAGAAACTCATTAAACCACCTTAAACATTAAAGAAGAAAGATTAATTAAATCACATAAAATTTGAGAGTTCATTAAAGCTTGAATGATTAAGATTAAGGGTTGTAATGTACGAGAATTCAAATTCTTTAAATTTGAGTCCCTAATCAATAATTTGATCAAACATTATTTAAATATCAATTAAAGGAGCTCTAAAAAGATAATTGAAACTAATGAAAGGAAGATAATCTAAAAAACTGCATAATTAAACTAAAACTTAAAACATTAAAACCAATGTGAAGTAAGAAAATCAAATAAAATGAAATTTAAAATATCAAAACAAATCTGAAATTGTCTAAAATTTAAATTAAAAAAAATTTTAAAATATTAAAGTTAATCTGGAATAATTCATAAATTGCAAGGTTATAATCAAAGAAAACTAAAACAATTTAAAGTATTTAAAATGAACCTAAAGAGTTAAGACTTTCTGAAATGATAAAACTTAACTGAATTAAACAACCTGAACACTATTCCAAACTTAAAATAATTAATCAAAATTTTATAACTAAACAAAATAACTTTAAATTATCAACTCAAACTTTAAATTAAGAACAGTTGAATCTTCAATGAATTAATTTGGCCCTAAAGGCTTTCATTATCTTAATTTTTAAATGAAGTATTAAATGAAGATGTCACCTTACTCACAAGGATAATCAAACATCCTAATTCACTGAGCAAGAGTCAAAATTCTAACTAAGCCTGGGTGATTGATTCACCACCACAATGAAACTAACTGAACTCAAAATATTCCCTACAATGTTTAGGAAGATGTTCATAATTCAATTCCGAGCACTTCATTAACTTGATGGGATGCATTAAAAAGAACAGTGAAACTTCATTGTTCTTTGCTGAAGAAAGTCAACCAAAAAGCACAAGAATCTGGACTTCATAGGAATTGACTAGCAATAGGATTAGGATTTTGGTAGACAACCAGAACCTTCCCTTAACTTTACCTAAGTATTTGCTGTAAATATATAAATGCCTTAACATGTGTTTTAAGTGCAGGTGAAAATGACGGGAATGCCCACCAGGTACGCATTTAAGTTTATTGCAATTTACATTTAGCAATTTATTAAATGTCTTACTTTCCTGTACTTGTAAATGCATGAAAATGATCGAACCCAGCATGTTTAAACAACTCAAAATTTAATCAATAACAAAATAAAACTGCAATTACAACTAAAATTAAAACGTCTCGTTGGATGATCGGGAATCCCTCGAATGATGCACGTTTTGCTAACGAGATTTCCCACAGTCTAAATGAGAGTGTGGAACTCATTCAGTTGAGTTTAACAAATTCATTTGGACTAAGTGAATCCAATGAAAATAGCGGTGTCAGGATGATGGAACTGTGGGATCTTAATCAGTTTTGCTTAATCAACTTTAAGATTTATTTTAATTAAGATACTAAGCCATCTTAATTTTGAACCTTTCAGAAAGAAAACAGTTCTCTCATCTCTTGATTGTCACCTTCTAAAACTAAACCTTCTGCAATAATAAGGAGCTTGAAGCACAGTGGGTAACACGGCCATCTTCATCAGCAAAACTTGTGTCTTCTTTAGCTAAACATTTCTTAGAATTAAATAGCCAAGCCATAGGATTTTGAGGTAGTTTGCTTAATGCAACATAAATCCTCAACTTTTCGTTAGGCATTTACATAATCATGTTATGCAAATTAAGCCCTAGCCAGTCTTAGGACTCCGAGGTAGTTGTTTGGTACGACATAACCCCTCACATCTTCGAGGTTATTTGTATGATTATATCATACAAATATAAGTCCAAATTAACTAAAATTGGTAGGATTGAAACATTAAATAATCTTCTCTTAAATTGAAGGCAAACAATAGGATAGCCGGGAGGTCACCGAAGTTCGCTTCGAGTCTGTGACATCCCCTACTTCTCTTTCTTTGGATTCCCAAAAATAGCTATTCCAAATTTGATCCATTCCTTATTGAAATTTCCAAAATCCAATTTATTTGAAACCTTAAACTTTGAAATTCTTGAGAACAAATCCATTGATCATTATCGAGAGTTTTCTTAAGTGATTTTCGTCACTTAGGATGTAATTAACTATAGGGGCTTGCCTATATAGGAAATGTTAAGAACCTAGGTAATATAAACCCTGCTTAATTCCTTTATATTGAGCAAGGGAATTTGTCGGCTTATAAAATTGGTTTGCAGACAAAACGGATGTCACAAATCTTCTAGTTTATTTAATCAAGCCCCATCATCAAGCAGTGTGTCTGTTCCTCGAGATAGATATACGGTTTGTGATACGGTGCTCGTTTATATAAACTATTTGGAATGTGAGATCAGTTTTATTTCATATCTTAAAATTTTCAAACTTAAAATTATTTTCAAAATCAAGTACTACTTTCCAAATTATATATAAATTATATAAATTAAGCACTCAACCTAATAATATACCGATAACTTTCTGGTGAATCTGCTGGGACTAGTTCCTCTCTCCATCTTGACCAGATGGTTTTGCTTTCTTAAATCGGTTGTGAATCTTGTCAGCATATTTTTAGGTTAATTTGTATTTTTGAAAAGGGGTCGCCAACAGAAATTATCGGCGAATTCTAGATCTTAAATTTATTTTAAATATATATGTAGTTTTATAAAGAAGCATTTGATTTTGAAAATAATTTTAAGTTTGGAAATTTTTAAGATATGAAATCAAACCGATCTCACATCCCAAATAGTTTATATAAACAACACCACATCACAAACAGTGTATCTATCCCAAAGAATAGACACACTGCTTGATGATGGGGCTCGATTAGATAAACTAGAAGATTTGTGACATCTTTTTGTTCTGCAAAACAATTTTATAAGCGGATAAGTTCCCCTGTTTAATATAAAGAAATTAAACAGGGTTTATATTACCTGGGTTCTTAAAGTTTCCTATAAGGGCAAGCCCCTATAGTTAATTACATCCTAAGTGACGGGAATCACTTAAGAAAACTCTCGATAATGATCGGTGGTTTTGCTCTCAAGAGTTTCAAAGTTTAAGGTTTTCAAAGTATTGAATTTTGGAATTTCAATCGGGAATGGATCAAATTTGGAACAGTTCATTTCAGAAATTCAAAGGAAGAAAAGTAGGAGAAGCTGAGGATCCAAGAAGAATCTTAGCAACTTCCCAAACTATCCTATTGTTTGGCTTCAATTTGGAAGTTTATAGTCCTTATATTAGTATGACATAATCACACAAATAGCCTTGAAGATATGAGGGTTTATGTCGTACCAAACAACCACCTCGGAGTCCTAAGACCAGTTTGGGCTTAATTTGCATAACATGATTATACAAATGCCTAACAAAAAGTTGAGGAATTATGTTGCACTAAGCAAACCACCTTAAAATCCTATGGCTTGGTTATTTAAACTAAAGAATAGTTTAGCTGATGTAGACACAAGTTTTCTTTGGCGAAGATGGCCACGCTGCCCACCGTGCTTCGAGCTCCTTGTTGTTGCAGAGTTTTAGTTTTAGAATGTTAAAATCAGGGGATGAGAGAAGTGTTTTGGTTCAGAGAAAATCTTTAAATCTAAGTATTTTTTAGTGTTTTAATTAAAACAAATCTTAAAGTTAATTAAACAGAACCGATTAAGATCCCACGGTTCCGTCATCCCGACACCGTTATTTTCATCGAATTCACTTAGTCCAGATGAATTTTCTAAACTCAACTGAATGAGTTCCAGACTTTCATTTAGACCTTGGGAAATCCTGTTAGCAATACGTGGGCTACATCATCCGAGGTATTCCCAATCATTCAATGAGACGTTTTAATTTAGTTGTAGTTGTAGTTTTGTTGTTTTGTTTGTGATTAAATTTTGTGTTGTTTTATATTTTGGAATGTTGTGGCGGTGAATTTTATCTTGCAATGACTTTTAATTTAGTTTTGGTTTCAGTTCAGGGACTACTCTAAAGGTTTTGGTTTTCATGCAATGATCTTGTTTAACATGTAAGAAAAGTAAAGTACGATGCATGTAAGTAAATTGCTAATAAAGTAAATTACAATAAAATAAAAGCGTACCTGGAGGGTCTTCCCGTCATCCCAAGCTGCACTTAAAACACATGTTAAGGCATTTAAATATTTCAACAGATACCTAGGTAAAGCTAAGGGAAGGGTTTTGGTTGTCTACCAAATTGCTAATCCTATAACTAGTCATCTCCTATGAAGTCTAGGTTCTTGGTTTGCTTTAAGGATGATTTTCTTCATCGAAGAATAATTAAATTTAATTGTTCTTCTAAAACATTCTGTCATATTGAGGAAGTGCTTAGGACGAGTCCTAAACATCTTTTCAATATTTCTGGGATTGTTTTGAGTCTAAGTAAATTTAATTGCACAGGTGAATTAATCAACCAGGAGTTTAGTTAAACTTTGTTTCTTGCTCAGTGAACTTAGATAAGTGAAGTGACATCTCATTTAATACTCTATTTAAGAGTTATAATAATTAAAGCCTTTAAGGGCAAGTTGGTTTATCGAGAATTTTAATCATAATTAATTAAAAGTTTGAGTTAATGGTTTAAAGTGTTTTAATTTAATTATGAGGTTTTAATTAAGTTTGAAATAGTGTTCAAATCATTTTAGATTTAATTCCTAATGATTTCATTTAGGTTTGTTGTTAAATGATTTTAATTCAATTTGATTTTAATTTAATTTTAATTTAATTTTTAATTTTAATTTAATTTTTAATTTTAATTTAATTTTAATTTAATTTTAATTTTAATTTAATTTAAATTTATTTAATTTTTAATTTAATTTAATTTAATCTTAATTTAATTTAATTTTAAATTTAATTTAATTTAATTTTAATATAATTTTAATTTAATTTAATTTTAATTTTGATTTAAATTTAAATTTATTAATATTTAATTTCATTTTAATTTTAGTTTTAATTGTTAATTTTAATTATTAATTTGGATTACTATTTTAATTTTTAATTAAGAATTAAGTATTGTTAAAGTGACTTATTTAGAGATTTTTAAATTAAAGAATAAATGTCCTCTTAATAATATCCCTATTTTAATGATCCAAATTTAAATATATTCTTTCCAAAATTTAAATTATTTAATTAATTAAAGTTTCATTTTTGATATTTTCAAAGCGTTTAATGGGTTTCTACTCCTTAATTTCCCTAAGTTTCAATCATCCAAGAGAAAATTAAAATCAAATATTTTACCCCCCTGTTTTGATTAAACCTAAAGTTTTAATTAAGGATTAAAATTTTTAATTACCTTTATGCCCTTTTAAGCTTATTTATTTCATAACTCACTAAATTGAGCTCAAACAAATTTGAAATTTTTATGTCACTTCACTCACATATCAATTAAGACATTAGGGGAGAAAATGTGATTTTTGTGAATTTAATTTATTTATATAATTATTTTTAGTAGAAAATAAGGGTTTTTAAAGAAAATTCAACAACATGACCAAGGAAAGGCTGCTGTCCATAAGAAAATTATGAGATGTTCCTAATGACCAGAGGACCAGTTGGACCAATTTTGGTGATTTTTTTTTATTATATTTTATTTATTATAGTTATTTTAAGTTTTAGAGTATTAATTAATTATAAAATAAAATAAAAGTTGAAAAATAGATTTTATATTTTTCTTAAATTTCTCTAACCTCAACGAGTTCAGAGAATCAAATTTTATAATTTTCTAATTTTTCTTTGATTTATTAGAATTATTTTAGTGAAAAAGGTTAAAAACTCATTTTTATTATATAAAAAATTACATTAAGCCTTTAAAATTCAATACTTTATCCTAGGGACTTAGGAAAAATATTTGGTTTGTTCCTAAGTGATTAGGAATCAAAATGTGACATTTTTATGATTTTTAATATTTTTATGATTTTTATTATTTTTTAATTATTAAAATATTAAAATATTGTGAAAAATCAACTTTTTTAGAAAACTCCAATTTTAATTTTCCTGAACTCCCCTGATATCAGAGAAGCCCCAAAACCATTTTGTGAATTTTTAAAAATTATTTTTAGAGTTTTGAATTTTTAAAGTTCCACTTTGCTTATGAGGCTTAATCAACCCATTTGGTAGGGTTAATCAAGTCCAATTGATTTCAAATTTTTATGTGAGGTTCCTCTGATCTTAAAGATCAGTGGAGAATTGTTTTAAAGTCAATTTGATGGGTGGTTAACCCTAATTAATTCAAATTTAATTTTAGGGTTTAGGCCAATTAAGGTTATTATGAATGAATTAACTCAAAATATATTTTTCATAGGGTCCTCTGGTCCTATGGAACATTACCAAATTTTCCCAGAATTTATTTCACAACATGCTAATTATTGGAATTAAAATACCTAAAACAGTAACATGAAATTGAAAATTTAATAACTTTTCACAGAGATGGCCTCTGACATTAAAAAATTCAGGGAATGTTTCCATGATCAGAGGCTTCAAAATCCCTATGGTCTCATGCCATAGTGAATTGTCTATGCAAATGAAGAATCAAAATACTAAAAATGGTAAATAAATTATTAAAAATAAAATACTCATCCAATTAACTTGAAGGTATTTTTATTTTATTTTTGTGATTTTTCTATGCAAAGATATGAATTTTTGAAGTTCTGGGCATTTAAATAATTCAAAAATACCCTATTTATCTACTTATCCGACTCAGCGCCAGCGCAACATTGGTAGCTCCGAAAGCCCACGCGGCGCATTCCCATTCGACACCGCCATTTGACTCAGCGCTTTAGGGGCCTGCGGTTCACGCAACATTCCCTGGTCCGGTGCAATCTGAACCGTCCGCTAGGTATACGCGTGATCCAACGGCTCCCGGTCATCGTCTACAACCGGTGTGCACCCGTGACCGTCCACACTAAAACCCTAAGATCTCACTTGATTCTCAATGGATTTTTGTGTTCTTATGCTCTATGGATTCGTCTTGAAGAGACGAACACATCCATACGGTTTATAGGCTATGAACATAACTTAAACAAAATGGAGAATCCATCGGAAGCTCGGGAGGAAGAGTGAGTTCATACCTTTGCTCGGAGAAGTGAAGCTTTGATCCGAGAGTTGTGTAACCTTCGATTGAGTCCGAGCAAGCTCTAGATGAAGTCTCCGACTGCGGGAATTGTCTACGTATGAACGTGACCAAGGCCGATCACAAAGCTTGGAGGTCGGAAGCAATGGCCGGCTCTGGTGAGGGGGCTTTTGTTGAGGAACTTCTTCTCTTGTCTGCAGTGAAGGTGTAGGACCAATCAATTTGGAGATTGGCTCACTGTGATGAAGTGTCCTATTTTTGGGTGGATTTTCAACTCGAAAATTGAACTCACAGAGAGGGTTTTAGGGTTGGATTTCAGTGGGGATCAAGTTCTCAATGTCTGGAGAGGGGTCTGGAATGATTTTGGCAGAGTTTTGGTAAGGTTTGGTTCAACTCTTCTTTCGGGCGAGAGCGTGGTGGGTTTAAATAGACATGGCTGGAGGGCTTCCCAGGGGCAATTAGAGGCTTGGATCAGCTGCTCAGGGGAGGAGAAGAAGAGCTCTGGTGTCCATTAGGGTTGGGACAGCTCAGCAAGGGAGAATTAAATTTTTTGGCTGACATGGAGCTCTCGGCCATGGTGTTTTCCAGCGGCTGTGGTGGCTGGCCGGCCAGGCATGGGTCACCATCTGACTCAGTGGGGTCAAGGGTTGAATTTGGTAAAGTCAATTGGAGTTTGACATGTGTGAAGGGGCTGAATTGAAATGGAATGGAGAGAGGCTCATTTTGAGTTCAAATGAGTCAACCCATGGTTTTGGGCTAGGTTCACCACCCAAGCCTGGTTTTGGGTTGAAAAGGATCAGTTGGGTCAGCCAAGAGAAAATGGTGTGGTCTCCATCCATGGTGAGGTGGCTAAGCATGGTTTAGAGTGTGACATGAGCATAGTTATAAATGCTTAATGAAAGATTAGGAAAGGGTCCCCTCTTCTAGCCATTAATGGCTTGGTGAGGTAGAAAGTGGCTTCCATGGCTTCCATGTGGCTTGTACACGGCTCAATGGCTCACATTTGGCTTAGAAAAAGTTTGGTCAATTTCATAGAAGGGGATTTTATGAATTTTGGCATTTTTGGTGGAAATTTGGATGAAGCTTTATTTGGAATTATTTGATCATTGCTTTATGACTTAGGTATTATTTTAATTGAATGGATGATGTAGAGAAATGTCATGTGGGCATTGGATGAATTTTTGGGCTTTTGGGTTTGGTGGAAGTGGGCTTTTAGAATGGTTTAAGAAAGTGGGCCTTTAGGTTTGAAAATAAATTGTTGGATGAAAATTTTGTGAAGGATCATGCCAAATAAATGTTGCAATTTGTTTAGGCATGTGTCATGAATGGTTTGGAACAAGTTTAAAGTGATATTGAATTGAATTAGGTTTAATGTGGGGTCTTTTGGTAAAGGGGCCAAGGTGGGCCAAATTGGGCTAAATTGGGTTAAGGTTGGGCTAAAGTTGGATTTGATGTAAAATTAATTTTAATAAGTGTTCATGGGAGTGTCACAAAGAGTTTTAAACTTTGGTTGGGCTTTGATTTTGGGATTTGGGCCCATTTGGGTTAGGTTTGGGCTTAGGTCAATTTAAAGGATTTTGGTTTTGGGTTAGGTTTGGGTGGGGTTAGGTTCAAATTTTGGGCAAATCAAGTTAGTGTTTTGTTTATGGGGGTGTTAGGAAGGTTTTAGAAAAGATTTGGGGCCAAGTGGAGTTGAATTGGATGGGTTTGAGCTAGGTTTAGGTCATGGGCCAAAATTGGGCCTTATGTTTCAAATTTAAATTGGGCTCAAATGTCAATCAAATTGGACTTGGATTTGGTCTAAATTGATCTTGAGGATATTTATTTGAAGTTTAGAATTGAATTGGACCAGAATTGAGGTCAATTGTGGTGGTTTGGTTTGACATTGGGTTCACTTGGGTTTAAAATGGGCTAAATTGGGGGTTTTAGTAAAAGTGGGGTAAATTGGAAAAATTGGCCCATGGTATAGTTGAACAAAATGAAAGTTATAATATTTGGTATTTTCTGAAATTTTTTGGGAATTTTCTGAAGTTTTGGATTTTTGGGCTAAAAAGGGCATTTTGGGTATTTGGAGGGTATTGGGGGGTACTTTTGGAATTTTTGGTATTTTTGGCTATGGATGATCAATTTGAGTGGGGAGAAATGTTTAGGATTTATTTTGAGGAATTTTGGGTAATTTAGGTGATTTTGTAAATTTTGGGTAGTTTCAAGGGCTTTTGATAGGTTTAGTAGGTGTAGGGCCCTGGGGGTCAAAAATTGAAATTTTGAAAAAATGAAGATTGATCAAATTTGAGTAGAATATAATCACTTTGGTTGATCCATGAAGCCATATTAAGCCAATATGAGCCATGAGAGGACTCATTTGAGGCATTCACTATGTTGTTCCTAACCCTCTTAGCTAGGGGCTTAGGGGTTAAGGACCATCCATATGAATTTCCTACATGAGTCAGGAAGTCAAATTGGGTGAGAGTGTGGTTTTGGGACTTGGAATGTGTGTGAGAGCTGTAATGTATGTGCAAGTCGACCCTCACCGGACCGGGCCGCCCAAGGTAATCCTAAGGCCGAAAGTCCATGAGGACTCATCCTTTAAACCTCCACATTTGATTTCAACCCTCTAGGTGAATAGGGGTCTACAATCAAGCTTGTGGGGTTTACAGGGAGTTAAGAGGTGTTTGAATTTCTAAAGGGTGGGTTCCACTTCTAGTCCTCTAAGATTAGTCAAAGGAAAAGCCTAAGGCTAAATCCTAAGTACTAAAGAGAGAAGCAAAAGACCTCATCAAAAGTGAGGTCAACAAATCCATGCCCCTTATGGATCAAACTACTAATATGTCTGTTGACATGCCACGTCCATTTCTGTCTTGAACGGGTATGATCAACTCTCTTGGATTTTGGAGCGACTGTTTAGCCACCTCTAAACAGAGAGTTTTCAGAATCGTTCTACCTCTCAGAGGTGGGGTGGACCCCTAATAGGTGTTAGCTTAGGAGTGGTCCCTCGGGCTGAGATGTCTTACGAGACTTTCTCCTCCTTTCCAATTTTGGATTAGATCCCTCTCCTTCCTCCTTTAATTTCTTAGTTCCTAATAAAAAAAACCTTCTAATGAACGAACCTTTCAATAAATGAACTTCCTTTTAAACTGCAAGTACACGAATAAGACAGAATCTGAAATACTTTATAAGTAAAACTAAGAAACAAAAAGATAAATGAAAATGTGTTCGGACTCTATTTTTGAAGAAATTCTTTTTCGTCTTGAAAATTTCTGTGACTGAAGGAAGCATAATTTGGTACTGACGTTTAGAATCTATCCTACAGAAGATGTCTGCACTTAAGCTGATTTTCTCATTCACCAACGGACTTGACTTGGCCGTCAGCAAAGACGAACTGCCTGATGATGTGATCATTCGCTTTGGACAAGGATTTGACAATACAGACATTAATTTTGCAGATGTTACTCTCTTCGCACTGATGGACAAAGTACCAGAAACTATTGAATCCATAATTGAGTTCAACCTGAAGTCGACTCAAGAGTTTCCTCCCCTGCAAAGGATCTGAGTTGAAAGAAGTACGGTTGTTCATAGGAGGTTAGCTGCTACCCCCAGGATGGTCATCTCTACCCCCACCGGTTTGATCATCTCTACACCTACCCCAATTCCCACCAAATTGAAAGGGAAAGGAGTCCAAGTCAGTGTTGACCTGTTACCGTAGAGGGTTCAGACTTTGTTGCAATATTGTCCGTCTTCGAAATAGGGTCTAGTTTGAGATTTGCACCCTTAACCCCGACATAAAGAAGAAATAAGAATAGAAAGATTGCCAAGATAAAAAAGACCAAGGCCACTAAAGCTGCATTTCTTGAAGAGATTCCTGAAGAAGAAGAAGAAGAACTGCCTAAGATCTCACCGTTGTTGGAGGGGAGTAGGTTCCACCCTCTCTCTGCTGCAACTTATGAGGAAGATGCTCGAAGGTTCGCCGCTGTGTTACCCTTACCTGCATACTACAGTGATTGTATGAGGAATAAGATCAAGACTACGCCGCTTACTCGATTGCGAGCAGTGGTGGAGAAGTTAGCAAAGAAAGAGGGATGCCCCGTGTAAGAGATTCTGAGAAGAATGGGATGAGTACCAGTTAGATCCAGCCCCCGACTACGAGTAGACCCCATCACTACCATAGAAAGGCCAAGGAAGAAAGTATGAGCTAGCAAGAGAAGTTCGTCTGTTGTTGTATCAGGTCACCATATTAGGGAACACACCACCTACCGACGTACAGCCGACAGACCATCCTGTCCTAGGCCACCTACTGCAGGAAGGATGGTGTGGCAACCTATTATTGCCGAACTGATACCAACAGAACACTCTGGAAAGAGAAGTCTCGCCAGAGATTCCAAATCTGAGGGAAGTGTTGCAGCCCTGAAGGAGACTCCTGAAGATGAAGTCCAGCAGTCGTCACCTGATAATCACGAGACCGTTTGGAAAATACCGCTTAAGGCTGCCATAGGGAAGCTAAGAACTGGCATCCAACGGTTAGTAGAAGAAAGAAAAGAAGGACTGAGGAATGAAGTGGATTCGTCAGATTTCATGGATGAAGAGTTTATTGAGATCAACATGGTTGAGACCCGAGCATCGTCAGCTTTGCAGGGAGCTCCGTAAACTTCAGAAGGAGACGATCCAGAAGCTCTGAAACTACGTCTGTAGGAAAAGGACGACACGATTTACCAAATGGAGAAGAAAATGAAGGAGATGGCGGCCGTCCTAGCTACACTCCAGAGTCAGCCTCAGTAGGAAACTCCTCCAGAGATCATTCACACTGCAGATGGAGGAAAAGAAATTACATCCATCAACGGAGATCAACCGCCAAAGAAGGATTCATATCAGAGCGTGATTCCCGAAAAGGAAATTAAGAATACGGTGGAACAGCAGGTGCGAGAAGCCTTAGCCCAGACTAAGAGTGGAGCATCTATTTAGACGGGTAGACCTTACCCTGAAGAATTGATGCAATCCAATACCCGAAGGGCTTCGTACCACCTCTGTTTAAGACTTTCGATGATACGGGAAACCCCTTGCAGCATGTCACACATTTTTGTGCTAGTTGTTGCAATGCCGGTGGGAGCGACGCTTTGTTATTTCGTCAATTCTTCAGTAGCTTGTCAGAGATTGCCTTTGATTGGTATGCAGAATTGCCGAATGGTTCAGTCAAGACTTTTTTAGAATTGGAGAACCTTTTCATTAAGCGCTTTGCTGGGGCTCGACACCACATCACTATCGAGAGCAATAGAAACCGAATGAAACCTTGGTGAATTACATACTTTGATGGAGGAATCAAAGCATGAAGTGTGAACCACAGCTTCAGGATCAACATGCAGTCGTTATCCTACTTAAGAGTATCCATGGCCCGATAGCACTTCTCCTTAAAGGATTCACAATTAAGACTTTCGAGAAGTTGCTTAGAAAGGCTGGGAGCTTGCAGGAGGAGGCAAAACAACTGAGTTTCATTGACAAGATTGATAAGCAAAAGCCAGTAGAAGCATTCAAGAAGAAATTCGGAATCATCACAGTAGTGGATATAGGTAAGCATCCAGTACAAATACAGCCAGTCCGGCCACAACCAAGTTATCAACCACCGCAACAGATTTATCAACAACCTCAGCAAAGCTATCAACAACCTCGACCGAGCTATCAGTCACGGCAGCATGATCAACTTCCGCCTCGCTCATCACGTGGCCTAAAGGAGCTTTTGAATAAGGAATACCCCTTCAAGACTAAAGCAGTGGCCAAGATGTTTCACAGTTTGATTAAGGCGGTCGATTTTTAGTTGCCAGAGCCCAAGAAGCCTGAGGAAGTCAATAAGAAGGATCATGATAAATACTGTCTTTACCATCGGTTGCTCGGACACAAGATAGAGGACTTCTTCACCTTCAAGAATTTGCTCGAGGATAATCTTCGGAAAGGGAACATAACGATCTCAAAGGAATACATGAAAGAGCCCCAAAAAGGAGGTTCCGTCAATGTTATTTCAACGGATCCTATTGTTTTGATAGACTCTTACACGACCAACGATGGATGGAGTACTGTTTGGAAGAAGGCTTCAAATAAAATTTTTGATCACATCCAGACCGCTTCGGTGCGCGCTTCAGCTTAGAGTTCGAAACCCACTGAGTCGGCACTATCGATTGCGATTGAAGAACCGCCCCAGAAGGAGGAGAATATCGTGGAAGAAGAGAAAATTGAGGTTCCGAAGGGTAGAGTAGGGGCTGCTTTTCCTAGGATGGTTGTTTCTAATTTGGGGGAGAAATCCCTCAGACCTCTGACTCTGTATGATTATTTGCTTGCCCCGGTGAGTTCTTATAATGATGAGAGTTTTGGTGTTAGCTACGTTTTGACTATTTCTAACGATTACGTAACTAACAACAACCAACCTAATCCGGATCTCAATTTCGATACGAATAACAATTCTCAAAACATACAAAACCTCGGTGACCCCGATGAAGGAGAAGACATTTACAGGAGTGGCTACGAAAGCTCAGGAAGTGACGAGTCCATTTGTGAATTCCGAGGAGCTCCGATCGCAATAAAATTAAAGCTGTCAGATTTCGAAGCAACTTCAGAAGAGCCAGTCGTTCCGATTCAAAAGGAGTTACCAATAGATCAAGCACTAGATTCAGAAGAAATAACAGAAGTCAATCTAAGAAGCGGAAAAGTTCTACCCCCGAGAGTGGGTCCAAAAGATAAAGGAAATCAGGTGGTTGCTCAGGAGGAGCCAACCCTAGCGGAAGAATTGCCCATTCGGGAAGAAATTGAAGAGCCTGGTAACAAAGTTGATTATAACGTGCTAGCCCATCTTAGGAAGCTACCAGCCAAAATAAGCATCTACGACGCTCTGATCCTGTCAAAGGAGATGAGGGAAACTCTGATCAAGGCCTTACTTGATCCAGCGATTTGCTTAGCTCAAATGGCCGGAAGTTCCTTAGATGAGATTTGCTCGTTGAAAGGACAACGTGGTGTTACCTTCACGGACAATGATCTACTACTAAGAACAGCTGATCACAACCGACTATTGTACATTTCAATCAGTATCGGAAAGTTCACGCTCTCCAGGGTGTTAGTTGATCTGCGAGCATCGATCAATATAATGAACCTTCGGACGTTAGCATATTTGGAAATTGATGCCCACGATCTTGAAGCAGACAAAAATGTTACTAAGAGGTTTCAATCAAAAAGGAGAAAGGGCCCTTGGATCGATAACATTATTAATGAAGATCGGTGATTTGGCAAGGACAACTGCAAAATTCCACATAATTGATTTCGTGATATCGTTCAACGCTCTACTGGGTCGATCGTGGATCCATATAAACCGGATTGTACCGTCGTCTCTACACCAGTTCATAAAGTATTATGAAGGAGGGGAAGAGCAGTGTATCAAAGGTGATTTGCAACCATTCTCCATACACGAGATTGGAATTCACGAAGATGCAGCTTACTACACGCCTCTGAAGAAAAAAATTTTCTCCAGAAATTCCATACCAAACGAAGCAAAAGAAACTCAAGGCAACAAAGAACCTGACGTTTTAGTTCAACAGTTACTCACCACTCCCTTACGGTGAGATGGTGAAGGTTTCTCCAGAACTCACACCCGAGGTCGAGGCTGGGGATGAGGTCGAGGAAGAAACGGTGGAACAGTTGAACAAAATAAACCGATCATCGATGTTGATTGGGAATGCAACTACGATAAAGATGCAATCAATAAGGAAGCAATAAAGATAAATCAAAAGAAACCCCAGTTAAAGATCTCTCTCAAAGACGAAAAGAATGAAGAATACAAATCGATATACTGTAAAATTAATCATCATCTACATACTATGACCTTAACCCCGATTTATCCTAGCTTGGTCGAGGGTATGGTGGTCAAGGAAGTATATGGTGGAGGTGCTAAGCCGATCAAGTTCTACCGTGGTCCTTCTTCTTCCAAAATTGAAAATAATGTAAAATTTGAAGATGTTGCTTAATTCAAATTAATGAAAGTCCCTTTTGAGTGGTATTCTCCCTGTGTTCAAAACTTAATGCAGCGTGGTATCTTACCTAACAATGGACGAAAGATCAATCTCAACGCTTTGAAAAATTATGGAATAATACCGGTCCACCTCCCAATTCAAAGCATGGTCTCGGTTTCAGCACAGTAGGACCAACTGATGATACAGAATTCTACTTGGTTGACACTTGTGAGCCTAATGAAGACTGTCTGGAAGCTTCAGATGATCTCGAGGATCTACTAATTGGAGATGCTCCACCAGAATTCGAAGATGAAATTAATTCTACAATAGACGAGTTAATGAAAGTTAACTTAAGTACTAGCAAATATCCTAGGCTGACCTTTGTTAGCTCCTTACTCGGTAAAGAAGACTCCGAAAAAATGATCAAGTTGTTAATGGAATTCAAGTATTGTTTTACTTGAAGTGATGATGAAATGCCGAGATTAGCTTCAGAGATTGCAGTTCACAAGCTAGGAGTGGTTCACACTACCGTCCTAGTCAGACAAGTTCTGAGAAGAATGCATCTAGATATTGAACAACAAGTGATAGTTGAAGATTAAGAAGCTTATCCATGCTAAATTTGTCTGTGAAGAGCAATCTCCAACTTAGTTAGCCAACATGGTACCGGTCAGAAAGAAGTACGATCGGATCAGAATCTGCGTGGATTTCAAAGATTTGAATAAAGCGGGCCCAAAGGATGAATTCCCGCTACCAATTCTAGAGTTGATGATCGACATCGCTTCGACCCATGAGATCTTCTCTTTCATGGATAGATCTTCAAGATACAATCAGATAAAGATGGCACCAGAAGATGAGAAGCTCACAGATTTCAGAACGCCAATCGTAGTATACTGCTACACAATAATACCTTTCGGGTTGAAGAACGCAGGAGCAACTTACCAAAGTGCGATGACGAGGATTTCTGATGATCTCATTCACAACCAAGTCAACTGCTATGTGGATGACATGGTCATCAAGAGCAAATTGAAAGAAGATCACCCGTATGATTTGAGAAATGTTTTCGAGCGATTAAGATAATTTAACCTTAAGATGAATCCCTTGAAATGCACCTTCAGCGTCACCTCTGGGAAATTCTTAGGATTTGTTGTCCAACATCGCGGAATTGAAATTGATACAGAGAAGATTGAAGCTATCTTAGAAATGCAACCTCCCGAAACTTTGAAACAACTACAATCCTTTCAAGGGAAGTTGGCATATCTTCGACACTTTATCTTCAATTTATTAGGTAGGTGTCAGCCCTTCTCGGCATTTGTTAAAAAGAACGTCAAATTCGTTTGGGGAGAAAAATGCCAGCGGGCCTTTGAGGACATTAAACAGTATTTAATGACACCTCCTGTCTTAGAAGCCCCAGTCTCGGGTCGACCGTTGATACTTTATTCCGCGGCTTTAGATGACTCCCTCGGAGCCTTGCTAGCCCAGGTCAATGATGAGGGTAAAGAAAACGCTCTCTTATACTTAAGTCGTCGTCTAATTTTGGCAAAGGTAAAATATCCTTCGATTGAGACGCATTGTTTGGCCCTGATCTTTACCGCTCAAAAGCTCAGGCATTACATGCTTTCTCATAAGGTCAACCTTATCATGAAGTTTAATCCGTTTCAATATTTGATGACTCACCTGACGCTTTCTGACAGACTTTCCAGGTGGTCAATGATACTATTGCAATTCGATATAACTTTTATTCCTCTTCGTGTCGTAAAGGGACAAGTCCTAGTAGACTTCCTCGCAACACACCCCTTGTCGGCAGAATCGCCTCTCAGCGATGACTTTCTAGATGAACAAATAATGAGCCTAGAAGACCCCTATGATCAACATTGGGAACTGTACTTCGATGGAACATCCTCAACATAGAGAGACAAAGAATTGCAAATGATAGTGCCCGGTAAGGCAGAAATCAGACTAATCTTTATAACACCGGAGCGGGGATGTTAAGATACTCTTACCATTTAACAGAACCGTGTACGAATAATAAAGCAGAATATGAAGCCCATGTAACCAGACTAGAGTTAACCAATCAGATGGGTATAACCGACATCAACATCTATGGAGATTCTTAGCTGATCATTCAACAGGTCGGATGACAGTATAAGATTTTGAAGCCAAGACTCGAGCAGTACTTCCAGTATGCAATGAAGTTGTTAAAGCAGATTGTGACTGTAATGATATACAAGATTCCCAGAAGAGAAAATGCTCTCACAGACGCGTTAGCTTGCCTCACAAAAGAGTTTTCCTTCTTACAAGATGAATTAGTTGAAATGTCAGTTCAAGGATGACAGGTCCTATCACAGCTCGACAAGGATGCAATGCACAAGTCAGAAAGAGAAGAAGAACCCGTTGCAGCAGTAACAAAAACTATAGAAGATTGGCGGCAGCCATTAATAGACTAGCTGCAAATAGGAAACCTACTTGACGATAAGTCATTAGCCCATCAGATCAAGAAAAGAACTTTGTCTTACGCATTAATAAATAATACCTTGTACAGAAGGTCTTTCGATCAGATGTGGCTAAAGAGCCTGAGTGGGTCCGAGGCTCGTGAAATTGTTAAAGAGGTGCACTCAGGACTTTGTGACGCTCATCAGTCGGGTCCAAAGATGAAAATAAAGATTAAAAACTAGGGTACTATTTGCCATCGATGATGACCGACTGCATGAAGGTTGCCAAAAGTTGTCACCAGTGCCAAGTGCATGGAGTGGTTCTACATCAACTTCCAAATGTACTACATCTGACAATCACGTCGTGGCCATTTGGGTGTTGGGGCACAGACATTGTGGGTCCGATAGAACCACCTTCCTCTAGAGGGCATCACTTTATTCTTGCAGCTACATATTACTTTTCCAAGTGGGCAGAAACTATACTTCTTAGAGAAGTGAAGGCACATTATTTGTTGCAGTTCTTCAAGAATTAAGTCATCTACCATTTCGGGGTACAATGCAGAATCAGCTCAGACAACGGGTCCGCATTCCGAAGTTTGAAGATCAACCATTTTGTCAGAAGGCACGGGATTGACTGGCGTTATTCGACGATTTACTACCCAAGAGCAAACGGCTTCGCCAAGGCTTTTAATAAAACTCTCGTCCAGATCTTAAAGAAAACTTTGGATGATAACAAGAGAAATTGGCATGAGAAGTTATTAGATGCCTTATGGGCCTACAGAACAACATTCAGAACTCCTTCTTAGTCTATGCCCTATGCTCTAATGTACGGGTCTGAAGTCGTTACCCTTGAAGGTCCAGTTTCCGTCTCTCAGAATTGCAGTTGCGAACAAGATTACTACAGAAGAAAACGCCAAACTACGGTTAGAAGAACTGGAAAGCTTGGAAGCGAAATGACTTTCAACACAACAAAATTTGGAAATGTATCAAGCCAAGATGATCCAGGCCCACGATAAACTGGTCCGCCCAAGGACGTTCAAAGTCGGTGACTTGGTTCTAGTTCTTAAGAGACCTATTCTTTCACACCGCAAGATAGGAGGTAAATTTGAACTGACTTGGGAAGGGTTGTTCGTGGTTAAGACAGTCTACTCTGGAGATTCCTACTAACTTATGAATTTCCATGGAGAAAGATCTATACTTCCAATCAATGGATGTTATTTGAAGAAGTATTACGCAACATGATGTTTCGAAGAATGAACTTTAAAAATGAAGTCTCATTCCTAGAAGCACGGGCACAGTAATCACTTGTAACTCGGTCCAAACCAAAATTAAAGAAAAAATGGATGATAAAAAATGATTAACAAAAATGTGTTAAAAAGAAAATATGTGAAAGAAATCATCATAATAATAAATTTTGATCCTTCCTTTCAAGTCAATCTCACTCCTGAGCTTTACCCATCTTTTCCCTATTTTTGTTAAAACTTAAAAGAAATGAATAAGAATTTTTCATTAATAAGTAAATTTTTCTTATTGTTCTCTTTTTTAGTACATCCCCTGATGCTTTCCTTGAGTTTTGTAGGGAAATGCCGAATAGGTGGTTGGTTCTGAACTTCAAGAATGGCGTGAGTCTAGAACTCGATGAAGAGAAAATGAAGGATGGGACCGTGATTGAGATCGACTTTGATTTCACACCTACCAGATTACAGTACAAGAAGGCCGATTGGACCCTGATTGACCAGGACGAATTCTGCAGTCAGTCAGTAATAAGATTGGGTGGCCCGAGTCAGCAATCTACGGACAGAAAGAGGAAAGTGAACTCCGCTTAGACTCAAGCGAACAAGAAAATCAAGTCATTGGTTGCTACAACAGAGGGCAGGCTTGTCAGCACCATGCCAACAGAAGTTCAGGAGGTAAGGAGAGCTACTATCACTCCTACACATCAAAGAAACAAGAACCACCGCATTCACAAGATACTGAGCAAGCTAGCAGTGGACCAGCATCAGGAGACAGTTGCGACTGTCAGTGCGAGTACTTCTAAGAAGTCGGTTCAGCAAGAACCAGAAAACTAGAGATAAACTCCAAGGATAGCAGAAAAGATGGAAGAAATTTCGAAGAGATCAGAAACAAAATGAGCGCCACGACGCCATGTGGATACACTAGTTTTGAAGAGTCTTGTTGCGAAAGAATCCCCGGAGGATGTCCTGACAGAGACTATCCCAGAGGAGCTGAGACATGCAGGAGAGCATGTTGGGGTTAAACCATACATCCCACAGTACATTACTAGACCCCGACAGTTTTAGATAATTCCAGAATACGATCTGGAGAGATTGCAAAAAGTTGAAAAGAAAACCTTTGAATATTTTGAAAGAATTTGAGGCAAGAAGATCAACATCTTGAAGGGCCTTGAGCCTCATACAAATGTGCTTTCAAACCACGAGCAGCAGCACATTATGGACTGCATCATCGATCTTCAGAAAATGGGTCGAGCTGGTCATTTAAGAGAGAATACCTACTCAAAACCTCAGAGATGGATGAAAGGAAAAGAAATAGTTACGATCTAGTGTGGGTGTTATTACAACTTCACTGAGGATAGAAAATGAAATCCACCAGGGATACTCCATCGTAGTGAGGTGGATCCGATGTTGAGAATATCAAGAGAATGGTGAAATGGTTTGTGACATGGAGGGCACTATCTACAAATTGCATACCCAACAGTTTCATTATCAACATATACGAAGAAGGAGACTACATACCTTCACACATAGATCATCATGATTTCGTCAGTCCCTTCTACACAATGTCTTTCGTCAATCAGTGTAACATCATGTTTGGATCAGATCTTCGGATAGCAAGCCCCAAGGAATTCTAAGGGCCAGTGGAGATACCTCTACCGGTAGGTTCCGTTCTGGTGTTGAAAGGAAACGGAGAGGACATAGCAAAGCACTGCATCCCGGGTGTACCTTTTCAGCTAATCTCTGTTACTTTCAGAAAGATGGACGACAGCAAAATGCCTTTCAACTTTTAGCCAGATCTAGAGTTAGAAGGCCTTCAGCCCTATGAGCTGTGAGCTATTTGGAGAATAGAACACCTCCAATGCACATTCGAACGACATCCCTGTAAAGGATGGCTTGGAAGGTGATGTTATTGCCCATTTGTCTCACTATTCAAACATGGATTTTGACAGATAATTTTGGAAGGAAGCTGCAAGAATCTTATGCAGTCCATTTTTGGATTTATGTGGATTGCATGAGATGCTTAATTTCCAAGGAAAATATCATCATGTTTTGGATCAAGCTATATGATGTATTTTCAGCAAATTGGAATGGAAACGACCATATCGTGTTTTGCCTTCACTTCTTTTGGTGCAAATTTGACTAGGAAATGCCATTAAGATAAATGAACTTCGAACGAAGAATGATTTGAAATAAATAAACATAAAAAAATAAACATAAAAAACAAAAAAAAAGAAAAAAAGAAAATGAATAAGAACTCTTTTTAAGAATCTAAATGTCAAAATGAATTCCAAAATAACATGAAAACACAAAAATCGAATCACTAAAAACAAACAAAATGAATCTAAATCCCAAATTGAATTCCAATATGAATCCTTTGATTCGAACCTTTCAATTCTCTTTCTTCTGTGTGTTAGAGGATCGACTAATTCTATTGACAAGGAGCCACGAACTTTATTCTATTTGGTTCTGATGGCATGGGGCTGAGTCCCTCTTCACACGGATCTCCTTTTCGAGAAGCCCTTGAAGCGGGATTTGAAGCACCTTCATATCCCATTCAAATTTTTGAGGCTGGAGCCTAACTTCCAGTTCTCTTCCTGAAGATAGAGCCTAAGTTTTAGCTCTCATTCAAACTTTCGAGGCTGGAGCCTAACTTCCAGTTCTCTTCTTGAGGCTACAGCCTAACTTCTAGCTCTCATTCAAACTTTTGTGGCTGGAGCCTATTTTCCATTTCTCTTCTTGAGGCTAGATCCTAACTTCTAGCGCTCATTCAAACTTTCAAGGATGGAGCCTAACTTCCAGTTCTCTTCGAGGCTGGAGCCTAAATTCTAGTTCTCTTTCAAATCTTCGAGGTTGGAGCCTAACTTCCAGTTCTCATATTAAATCTTTGAGGCTAGAGCCTAACTTCCAGTTCTCATCTTGAATCTTTAAGGCTGGAGCCTAACTTCCAGTTCTCATCTTGAATCTTTGAGGTTGGAGCCTAAATTCCAGTTCTATTTTCAATCCCTAGGTTGGGACCTAGGTTCCAATTCTCATTCCAAATCCAAAATTTCCAGGGAATCAATCTTAAAATCAATCTTAAATCAAATCATAATTTAAATCAAAACTCCGATTAAATCAGAATTCAAACTCAAAATTAAAACTTGAAATAAAAAATGAAACGAATCTAAAGTCCGGTCCCTCCAGATCTTGTGAATTGGGATTCACCTCCTTTTCCCCAGCGAGAGTTCTGGAATCTTCAGTCTTGGAGATTTACCCGATACTCTCTAGCGGGAAGTTTTCTACGGTTTGCTCTAAGTGTGTCACTTAGACATCAATGTTGGTTTTGTTGATCTCTTCGGTCAACGCCAATACGCGCGGTGTGCTTTGTTAGCACACCACACCTATTCGGGGTCCATTTGTTGACCTCATTTTTGGTGAGGTCTTTTCTTTTCTCTTAGTGTTTAGGATCTAGCCATATGACTTCTCCTTGACTATCCTAGAAGACTACAAATGGAACCCACCTTTTAGAAATTTAAACTAAATCTTGATTCTCTTTGGAATCCTACATAGATGGTCATTAACCTTCAAATCACTTGGAAGGTTGGGACCAATGTGTGGGAAAACAAAGATGAATTTCTATAGGATGTTCAAGCCTTAGGACTGCCCTGGGTGGCCTGTCTTGGTGGGGTCTAGCTGGCACACACTGCACTCCCTTCCCATCCTAAACCTTGAAGCATCCCTACCCAATCTTGACTCCTGGTTTATTGGAGCACTCATGTGGATAGGTCCAAACCCCTAGCTCCTCGCTAGGAGGGTTCAGAACAATACATATGAGATGTTTAAAATGGACATTTCTTGGTCGATGGCTCACTATAAGTTTTTCTACTCCCTCTACCATAACCAAATACCATTTTGCCAAAATTCTTGGTTATGACATTGGGTCCTCAAGCCTATCTAAAATTACCCAAATTACTTCTACAACCACAAAACTTTCCAAAATATCAATTGGGTCTAAACCTCACCTTATCCCAACTTAGACCCATGTTGATCCAACCTTACCGAAATTAACCAAAATATCAAAATCCACCTAATTGGCCTATCAATTGAACTCAAAACCTTCCCATGTCTTAATGAAAGTTCTTCATGCCAATCATTTACACAATGTCCCTCAAGACACTTTGACCTAAATTAAACCCAAACCCAAGTTAGCCCAACCTAGACCCAAGTGAGCCAAATTGAACCTATGATCTAACCTAACTAAATTGAGCTAAATGTGACTAAACCAACCTTTCTATAGCCACCATTTAAACTCTAGGAATCACCCAAGATCCACCTAGCCCAAGCTAAGTGAGCCATGGACCAACTGTCCCCTATTTTATAGGATTCCTTCCCTTAAGTGGTTAAATCCTCTTTTGCCTTACCCCAAAACCTCCCCACAACTGTTAATCACCATTAAACTTCTCCCTGACTCACCTGACCTTAGGGGACAGCTCCCTTGTCCTTGCCGGCCGGCCTAATCACCGGAGGGAGTCAAAATCGAGAGCCACCACCAAGTGAAACACACCCAAACTCCACCTATTGGCTACCTCAGCAAAAATTATCACTGGAGCCCTTCTGCCCTCCACCTAAGCAACAAAATCCACCCACAAATTGATTCCCAGCTCAGCCCCATAACTCTGGCCATATAAGCACCCCCTTTCGGCCATCAAAAGGTGCTGAAAGTTTCTTCAAAGAAACCCTTCCATATTGCTCTCAGAGCTCCTCCGAGCCAAGAGAAGCTCAGCCCCATTGCATTCCTTCCCTAATTCCCACTGGTTTAGTCCAATTTTTAAGCTCAATCTCAGGCCAGAAAACAGGACATTCACTAAATCTCCACAGAAATGAAGTTAACTTCTCCACACCTTTACTAGAGGTAGATAGGAATTTCCCTAGTGAAAACCCCCTCACCAGACCACCCATTTGTTCTATCGTCCAGAGCTCAAAATCGGACTTGGACGAAGTCATACCTAGGCATTTTACCAGGCATGAGCTTTAATCCGTAGACTCCTGGGACTCCAACGAACATACCGAGCACCTCTGATCGAAGCTTGACTTCTTAGAGCAAAGGTATTGAACTCTTCTTCTTCCCGAGATTTCATGGATTCACCATTTTATTCTGCTTGTTTTCAATGCGCATTAGCCGTATGGATAGACTCCTCTAAGCTAGACGAGCGTGTAGGAAGAAACCGCACTCGAATTGGTGGATTATCGATTGAGATATTAGAGCTAGAGGGTGGACGGCTCTCGGTTCACACCAGTCGGGACGATGAATGGATACCGTCAGATTGTGCGTGTATCGGATGGATGGCCAGGATCAAGCCTGATGGAGGGATGGAAAGTCAATAGCGGGATTCGTGGCTGTCGAGTCAGATGGCGGCGCAGAATCAAACTGCGCCATGTGTGCTTTCTATCTGTCGTAGGATCCAGTCAGTGCTGACTGGTTTAAGTAGGAAAATCCCCTTTTTCCTATTTATTTAATTACCTAGAACTTTAAAAATGTATATCTTTGTGTAGAAAAGTCACAAAATTAAAATAAAAACACCCTCTTGCTCAGTGAACAGAGGAAAATAATGTAGAAAAGAAATCAATTCATTTTGTTGAGTATTTGATTTTTTCTGATTTTAATGCAGATTTGAGTATTTTAATTCTCCACTCTCGCACACAATTCACCATGACATGAGACCATGAGACTTTTGTAGCCTCTGATCTTGGGAACATTCACTGAATTTTCCAAGGCCAGAGGCTATGTCTATAGCAAGTTATCTATTTTCCATGTTTTTAGGCATGTTTTGGTATTTTAATTCCAGTAATTACTATAATGTTTGGAAAATTTAAAGAAAATTAGGGTAGGTTCCCTATGATCAGGGGAACTCAAGGAAATTATCTCATGAATTAAGACATTGTAAATAACCCTAATGGTTCAATTGACCTAAAATCAACTTTGATTTAATTAAGGCAAAGAAAAATCAAAATAACTTGAAATCAATTCTCTACTATCATGTAGGATAATAAAAACCCACACAAAAAGTTTGAAATTAATAAAAAATGGTTTAACCCACTAAATGGATTTTCTAAGTACCAAAGCCAAACTTAAACTTAAAAAATTCAAAAAACTTAAAATACATTTCAAAATTTCACTAAATTGATTTAGGGCACTCTATGGTATCAGAGGAGTCTAAGAAAATTAAAATTAGATTTTTCCAAAAAACTTCATTTTTAACCTAACTTTTAATATTTTAATAATTAAAAAATTATAAAAATTATAAAAATTTCACATTTGGTCCTTTAATCACTTAGGAATCGACAAAAAAAATTTTTTAAGTCTTAAAACAAAGATATTGAATTTTAAAGGCTTAAGGCAATATTTAATGTTAAAAAATGGATTTTGCAACATTTTCACTAAATTAATTCTAAAAATTTAAACAAAAATTTGAAAAATATAAAATTTATTTCTTTGAGCTCCTTGGGATCATAGAGATTTTAAAAAAATATAAAACCCATTTTTTCACTTTAATTTTATTTTATAATTAATTAATACCCCAAAACTCAAAATAATTATAATAAATAAAATATAATTCAAAAAATCACCAAAATTGGTCCAAGTGATCCTCTAGTCAATAAGAACCTCCCATAATTTTCCTAAGTACAGAAACTTCCTCTTGGTCATGTCATGAAATTTTCATTGAAAATCCTTATTTTCCTTTAAAATTATTTTAGAAATTAAATTAAAAATTGAAAAATAACAGTTTCCTCCTATAATGTCTTAATTGACATGTGGGTGAGGTGACATAAAAATTTGAAGTTCATTTAGGCTTAATTTGATGAATTATGAGATGAATAAGCTTAAGAGGTCATTAAGGTAATTAAAAGGTTTTAGCCTTAATTAATCTTTAGGCTTAACCAAAGGGAAGTGTAAAATATTTGATCATAACTTTCCATTAGGATGATTGAAACATAGGGAATATAAGTGGTAGAAACTCATTAAACCACCTTAAACATTAAAGAAGAAACATTAATTAAATCACATGAAATTTGGGATATTAATTAATGCTTGAAAGATTAAGATTAAGGGATGTAAAATAAGAGAATTCTAATTCTTTAAATTTGAATCCCTAATCAATAATTTGATCCAACATTATTTAAATATCAATTAAAGGAGCTCTAAAAAGATAATTGAAACTAATGAAAGGAAGATAATATAAAAAACTGCATAATTAAACTAAAACTTAAAACATTAAAACCAATTTGAAGTATGAAAATCAAATTAAAAGAAACATAAAATATCAAAACTAATCTGAAATTGTTTAAAACTTAAATTAAAAATAAATTTAAAACATCAAAGTTAATCTAGAATAATTCATAAATTACAAGGTTATAATCAAAGAAAACTAAAACAGTTTAAAGTAGTTAAAATGAATCTAAAGTGTTATGCCTTTCTGAAATGATAAAACTTAATTGAATTAAACAACTTGAACGCTATTCCAAACTTAAAATTATTAATCAAAATTTTATAACTAAACTAAATCACTTTAAATCATCAACTCAAACTTTAAATTAAGAACGATTGAATCTTTAATAAATTAATTTGACCCTAAAGGCTTTCATTATCTTAATTGTTAAATGAAGTATTAAATGAAAATGTCACCTTACTCACAAGGATAATCAAACATCCTAATTCACTGAGCAAGAGTCCAAATTCAAACTAAGCTTGGGTGATTGATTCACCGCCACAATTAAACTAACTGAACTCAAAATAATCCCTAAAATGTTTAGGAAGATGTGTAAAATTCAATTCCGAGCACTTCTCTAACTTGATGGGATGCTTTAAAAAGAAAAGTGAGACTTAATTGTTCTTTGGTGAAGAAAGTCATCCATAAAATAAAAGAACCTAGACATCATAGGAATTTACTAGCAATAGGATTTGGATTTTGGTAGACAACCAGAACATTCCCTTAGCTTTAACTTGGTATTTGCTGCTGATATATAAATAATTTAACATGTGTTTTAAGTGCAGGTGAAAATGACGGGAATGCCCACCAGGTACGGAATTAAGTTTATTGTAATTTACATTTAGCAATTTATAATTGTCTTACTTTCTCGTACTTATAAATGCATGAAAATGATCGAACCCAACATGTTTAAACAACTCAAAATTTAATCACTAATAAAATAAAACTACAATTACAACTAAAATTAAAACGTCTCGTTGGATGATCGGGAATCCATCGGATGATGTAACACATGTGTTGCTAACGAGATTTCCCACGGTCTAAATGAGAGTGTGGAACTCATTCAGTTGAGTTTTACAAATTTATTTGGACTAAGTGAATCCTATGAAAATAGCGGTGTCGGGATGACGAAACCGTGGGATCGTAATCGGTTCTGCTTAATCAACTTTAAGATTTATTTTAATTAAGATACTAAGCCATCTCAATTTTGAACCTTTCTGAAACAAAACACTTCTCTCATCTCTTGATTGTCACCTTCTAAAACTAAACTTTCTACAACAATAAGGAGGCTTGGAGCACAGTGGGCAGCACGGCCATTTTCATCAGCAAAATTTGTCTTCTTCAGCTAATCCTTTCTTCGAGTTAAATAACCAAGCCATAGGATTTTGAGGTAGTTTTCTTAGTGCAACATAATTCCTCAACTTTTCATTAGGCATTTGCCTAACCATGTTATGCAAATTAAGCCCTAGACGGTCTTAGGACTCCGAGGTAGTTATTTGGTATGACATAAACCCTCACATCTTCAAGGCTATTTGTATGATTATATCATAAAAATATAAGTCCTAATTAACTAAAATTTGTAGGATTGAAACACTAAATAATCTTCTCTTAAATTGAAGCCAAACATTAGGATAACCGTAAGGTCACCAAAGTTCGCTTCGGGTCTGTGACATCCCCTACTTCTCTTTCTTTGGATTCCCAAAAATAACTATTCCAAATTTGATCAATTCCCTATTTAAATTTTCAAAATCCAATTTGTTTGAAACCTTAAACTTTGAAATTCTTGAGAGCAAAACCACTGATCTTTATCGAGAGTTTTCTTAAGTGATTTCCGTCACCAATGATGTAATTAACTATATGGGCTTGCCCTTATAGGGAACTTTAAGAACCCAAGTAATATAAACCCTGCTTAATTCCATTATATTGAGCAGGGGAATTTGTCAGATTATAAAATTGGTTCGCAGACGAAACAGATGTCACCAATCTTCTAGTTTATTTAATCGAGCCCCATCATCAAGCAGTGTGTCTATTCCTCGGGATAGATATATGGTTTGTGATACGATGCTCGTTTACTTAAACTATTTCGGATGTGAGACCAGTTTGATTTCATATCTTAAAATTTTCAAACTTAAAATTATTTTCAAAATCAAATAGTACTTTCCAAGTTATATATAAATTATATAAAATAAACACTCAACCTAAAAATATGCCGACAACATTGTATTTGGACGAATTTTGAGGAGGTGTCTTAAGCAAACCCTGGTCATTTTTGAAGCTATATAAATAGCAGTCATTTCTACAGAGAAAAGCACGACCAAGAACCCTAGAGTTCTCTCACGCTTGAAAATATTTTACGGAACCACCTTCTTAAGTAATTAGTGAGTTTATTTTAGTTATTTTGAGTGTTACTACTCAATTCCTTGAGTAGTAATTGTGAGTTTATAAGTGTTGTTGCTATTAAAGTCTTTCATTTTGCATTGGAGTCAGTAGGAGTCAGCAGATCACTTGAAGGAATATTCCAGATAAGTATTTGTAATTTAGTTCAAATTTTTATAAATATGTTTTGTTGTGTGAATTCAATGTGTTATGAGTAGTTAGTTTTCATTCTCCTTTCAACCATGAAAATATAATAAAGATAATGTAATTTTGTTGGAGAACTTAAAATTAAATTTTATAAAAATTGTGATGATATTAATATCTGATCATAATTTACTTTTTAAACTAGCCATTTGAATTGTTAAAACTTATTGAAGAATTTTGTGACCTTTCCGGAGATGAGTTCTTAATTAGTTTATATCACATTAATCCTTGGGTAATTGAAGGCGTTGAGTGGGTTATTCAAGGTGAAGTGCAAATAAATAGGGAGATATTGTACATTGGGCATAGAATTAATTAGTTTTTAGAGTGACAGAATAAATTCTATTATTTTAGGGAACGGGTCACTAGTAGGGCCGACTATAACCACCCTTGGGCATCTAGAAGTGTGAGCCTAGATTAACCCATTCTACTAATACTACATCCTGAACCGATCTATAGATTAGCCATTGTTCTTTACACTATCGAGTGATGGTAAATAATAGGAATGCTTCTATTTGGCGCAATACTATAATTTAAGTTCTCCACGAATGATAATTATTCTGAAAAATCTTGGATTAGTTGAAAAGGAGAAAGTTGTTTTATTTATTCTTGCATTAACCTTTACTTTATTGATGTTTACTCACATATAGTAGAAATTTCATTAAACTTAAAATTTGAATTTTGAAAAGAAATAAAAATTTAAATACTTTTAATTTGAAAATCTAATAAATTCCTTTAATTAATCTTAATTAAATCTTCCTTGTGGGATCGATAACCAGGACTCCAATAGAGCCCTGTATTACTTGAAACGATACATATATTTGCATTTTAAATTGAGACTTTACGAAATTATTTAAAAAAAAATTCATAATATCTTACATATACAGATACTCGTAAAAGTCGGATCAAGTTTTTGGTGTCGTTGTCGGGGAAGAAAAGAAATTAAGAAAGAAAGGAAGGAAGAAAGTGAAAAGACAATTTTTATATTTTTCAAATTAAAATATATACACTCATTTATTTATTTAAAAAATATAAATATAAAAAATAAAAATATATATAAAAATATATAAAAATAAAAATATCAAAAAGATTTTATTTTATTTTTAAGCGTAGTTTTGGATCTAAAAGATTATTTGCTTTTGATTCTGAATTAGAAAGAATTGTTAGAAGAATTAGAAAAGGAAAAAAAATTCTAAAATAAGAGATTATGCAAACCCTACAGCTGATGAACTTCATATTAGTATTCAAATGCCTGCGTTAGATGCTAATTCATTTGAGCTTAAACCTTCTCTTATTCAAATGGTTCAAAATAATTAATTTGGAGGAACACCAAATGAGGATCCAAATTTACACCTTGCTAGTTTCTTAGAACTTTGTGCTACCTTCAAATATAATAATGTTTTTGATGATGCTATTAGGCTTAGACTCTTTCCTTTTTCCTTAAAAGATAAAGCAAGGATGTGGCATAACTCATTAGCAACTTGTTTTATTAAAACATGGGTAGATATGGCACAAACATTCCTTGCTAAATATTTTCCTCTTTCTAAAACTACTAAATTAAGAAATGATATTACTTCATCTATGCAATTTGATGGAGAGACAATTTATGAAGCATGGGAAAGATTTAAAGAAGTATTAAGAAAATGTCCTCATCATGCTTTACCATATTGGTTAGTTATTCAAACATTTTATAACAGACTTATTAGATCACTTAGATCTATTATAGATGTTGCTGCTGCTGGTTCTTTAATGGCTAAGACATTTGATGAAGCTTATAATTTAATTGAAGAAATGGCTAATAATAATTTTCAATGGCCTTCTGAAAGGGTTAATCCTAAAAGAGTGGCAAGTATTCAAGATAATGAAGCCTTCTCTATTTTAGCTTCACAAGTGGCTGCGAAATTTAAGAAATTGGATAATTTTGCTATTAACGTATCGCATGTAAGTAATGATAATTATGCTAATACTGATGATTCTCAAACAATGAAAACTTTGCAAGCTATTGCTAGTAAACCTAATAACCCTTATTCAAATTATTAAAATCCAGGTTGGAAAAATCACCCTAATTTTAATTGGAATAATGGACATCAACAATGGAGTAATAATCAAGGTAATCCAAGCGGGAATTGGAACAATCAAGGAAATTCAAACTTTAGCCCAACTTATCCTCCTGGTTTTAACAATCACCAGAAAAAGTTATCTGTAGAAGAATTGATCTTGTAACTAGGTAATCAGCTACAAAGTCAAAACACAACTATTCAAAATATTGAGAATTAGATGGGTCAAATTGCTAATTTTATTAATTAGAGATCTCAAGGAACATTGCCTAGCAACGTCAAAATTAATCCTTAATTAACTGGAGAAGACCATGAACAAGCAAAAGTTGTACAACATAGAAGTGAAAAAGAATTAAAAGAGAAGATTCATAATGAAATTGAAAAAGAGAGAGAAGTTGAAGAGATTGAAAAACCTAAATAAACTCTTTCTCCAAGTAAAGATTAGACTGTAATTCCTATTAAAGTGGAAGTTGAAAGACCACCACCACCTTTTCCTCAAAGACTAAAATAGCAGAAGCTTGACCATCAATTTTCTATGTTCTTTAAGATTTTTAAGAAACTTACCATCAACATTCCTTTTGCTGAAGCTTTAGAACAAATGCCAAGCTATGAAAAATTTATGAAGGATATTTTAAGCAAAAAAATGAAATTTAAAGGTTATGAAACTGTTGCATTAAGTGAAGAATGTAGTGCAATAATTTAAAAGAAATTACCTCAGAAGCTTAAAGATTCTGGAAGTTTCACTATACCATGTGTTATTGGAGAAATATTTTGTGGAAAAGCCTTATGTGATTTAGGAGCAAGTATTAATCTCATGTCATTTTCTATCTTTCAAAGGTTAGATTTAAGAGAGATTTCTCCCACCACTGTAACCCTTCAGTTAGCTGATCGATCTATCACTTATCCTAAAGGAGTTATAGAGGATGTTCTTGTTAAGGGGGATAAATTTATCTTCTCTGTGGATTTCATTGTACTGGATATGGAAGAAGATAAAGAAATGCCTATTATTTTAGGGAGACCTTTTCTAGCTATCAGACGTGCTATGATTGATGTGCAAAAAGAATAATTAACAATGAGAATTAGTGATCAAGAGATAACATTTAATGTTCTGAAATTAATGAGGTATCCTGAAAAGGAAAAACACTATCAGATGGATATTTTTTATTATATAACTGAAAAGCATTATCAAGAAAAATGTATGGTCATTTCTGAAGAAAAAAATGATGAATCTATAATATATAATGAGTCATTAACTGAAGAAATTGAAGAAATGAATGAAGAAAATTTTTTTGAAGAAAGTTGTTATATTCATGATAGTTGGGAAATTTTAGACACAACTAAAAATGATATACTTTACCCTCAGTTTAAAAAGCTCCTGAACTGGAATTAAAAATGTTACCTGCACATTTAAAGTATGCATTTCTTTGAAATTAATTAAATTTACCTGTGATTATATCTTCAAAACTAAGTAAAGATCAAGAAGAAAAGTTAATATGAGATCTGAAGAACTATAAGAAAGCTTTGGTTGGACTATTGCAGATATAAAAGGAATAAGCCCTTCAATCTGTATGCATAGGATTTTAATGGAAGAAAATTGTAAACCCACTATTGCACCTCAAATAAGATTGAACCCAATTATGAAAGAGGTTGTTAAAAAAGAGATTTTAAAATGGTTAGATGCTGAAATTATTTATCCTATTTTTGATAGTCAATGAGTAAGTCTGATTCATTGTGTTCCGAAAAAAGGAGGAGTAAATGTCATTATTAATGATAAAAATGAATTAATTCCTACAAGACAAGTTACTGGATGGAGAATTTGCATTAATTATCGAAAATTAAACAATTCCAGTAGAAAAGATCATTTTCCTTTACATTTCTTGGATCAGATGTTGGATAAATTAGCCGAACACTCATATTTCTATTTTTTATGGATATTCTGGTTATCATCATTTACCCGTTGCTCCTGAGGACTAAGAGAAAATAACATTTACAAGTCCTTATGGAACATTTGCTTTTAGAAGAATGCCTTTCGATTTATGTAATGCACCTGTAACTTTTCAGAGATGTATGATGTCAATATTCTGTGATTTAATTGATAAAGGAATTGAAGTATTTATGAATGATTTTTCAGTATTTGGAACTTCTTTTGAGTCTTGCATGGAAAATATAATGAAAAAACTAAAAAGATGTGAAGAAACAATTTTGGTTCTAAATTGGGAAAATGTCAATTTATGGTCATAGAAGAAATTGTACTTGGACATAAAATTTCACAAAAAAGAATGGAAGTTGATCAGGCAAAAATGAAAATTATTGCTGAACTTCAACCACCTACTACCGTTACTGATGTGAAAAGTTTTCTGGGTCATGCTGGATTTTACAGAAGATATATAAAAGATTTTTCTAAGATTGTTAAACCTCTTTTTCTATTATTAGAAAAAGAAGCTAAGTTTTCATTTAATGAAGATTGTCTGAATGCATTCAATATTTCAAAAGAATAATTATTCACTGCACCTGCCATTGTTGCACCTGATTGGAGTAAACCTTTTGAATTAATGTGTGATGCAAGTGATTATACAATTGGAGCTGTATTGGGACAAAAATATGAGAAAATTTTCAAAGTTATATATTATGCTAGAAAAACTCTAAATGAAACTCAAATAAATTACATTATTACTGAGAAAGAGCTTTTAGCAATAGTATATGCCTTTGATAATTTTAGACCTTATCTTCTTGGAACAAAATGTATCGTACATATTGATCATTCTGTTATTAAGTATTTAATGTCTAAAAAGGATGCTAAACCTAGATTGATCAGATGGGTTTTAGTTTTACAAGAATTTGATTTTCAAACAGTGGACAGAAAAGGAGCTGACAATAAAATTGTTAATCATTTATCAAGAATTAAAAATACTAGTGAGAAGATTTCAGAAGAAAAAATAAATGAGAAATCCCTGATGAACAGTTATATGTTATTTAAGGATTACAAACGCCTTAGTATGCAGATATAGTTAACTATTTAGTTAGCAATATTTTACCATATGTATTGAATAACAAATATATTCAGAGATTCAAGAATGATTCTAGTCATTTATTTGGGAAGATCTTCATTTATTTAAAATAAGAAGAGATTCTGTGATTCGAAGATGTGTACCTTATGAAGAAACTTTTGCAATTATTTAAAATTGTCACGATTTTGAATTTGGAGAACACTTTGGAGTGGATAAAACTGTGTTTAAAATTTTAAATTCTAGATTTTATTAGCCTTTATTATTCAAAGATGTTGGACATTATGTGAAAACTTGTGATCGATGTCAAAGAATGGGGAATATATCAAGAAAAGATGAAATACCTCCAAGCAATATATTAGAAATTGAAATTTTTGATGTACTAGGTTTAGACTTTATGGGACCTTTTGTACCATCATTTGGAAAGATTTACACTTTATTAGCAGTTGATTATGTTTCAAAATGGATTGAAGCTGCAGCCTTACCTGTCTGTGATTCCAAAAGTGTATCAAAATTTTTAAAGAAGATGATTTTTACAAGATTTGGAATGCCAAGGGTAATTATCACGGATGGGGGATGTCATTTCAGAAATGTAAGAATTCAATTAGTACTGGAAAAATTCACAATTAAACATAGAATTGCAACTGCTTATCACCCACAAACAAGTGGAATGGTTGAAGTATCAAACACAGAAATTAGAGGAATATTAGAAAATACTGGTAATCCTAGAAGAAATGACTGGGTTGATAGACTTGATTCTGCATTATGGGCTTATAGAACAGCTTATAAGACACCTATCGGAATGTCACCTTATCGGTTAATTTATGGTAAATATTGTCACTTATCTGATGAACTAGAACATAAAGCTTACTGGGTGATAAAGGAGTTCAATTATGATTTGAATGTTGTAGGAGAGAAACGATTATTATAACTGAATGAAATGGAAGAGATAAGAAATGAGTCCTATGAAAATGCAAAGATTTATAAGGAAAGAATGAAGAAATTGCATGACAAAAAGATTTCAAGGAAATTATTTGAGCCTGAACAAGAAGTATTATTATTTAATGCTCGTTTAAGACTTTTTCTTGGAAAATTAAGATCTAAATGGATGGGACCATTTATAATTGAGAAAGTTTAACCTTATGGAGCTGTAGATATTAAAGATCCCAAAACTGGAAAAACATTTAAAGTTATACAGGAGAAATGAAACCAAATTACAAGGAGGCTTACGAACTAAGTCTACCCGATTAATATAACTAATTAGGTCGGGCTGGCGACGTTAAACCAAGTGCTTTGTGGGAGGCAACCCATATATTATCATTATGATTGCGTGTAATTTGAATTTATCTTTATCGATGTTTCTTTGTTGATCACACCCTTTTAATAAACCTTATTTTAGACCGAAACTTTGTAAAATTGACAATAGACAAAATGGAGTCGAGCATAGTTCTGGCGCCTAGGTGCCCAAAAACAACACCCAAGCGCCAGCATAACCAATGTGTATCGATAATCCGGCGCCTAGGCACCAGATTTCGGCACCTAAGCGCCTCAGTTACTGTTCGTGCAAAAACTGAAAATCTTCAGTTTTTCACATGAAATCTCCTTATAAATTGCCCTATCATCGTCCCCAACATCTAAGAAACCCTATTTTCAACCAGAATAATTCACTTTGGAAGAGAAGAGAGAGGTTTGGAAACAATGGAGAGAGGAAATCATGGCAATGAGGTAAGAGACAAATCTTCCAAAGATCCTCAACCTTATTTTAATGGTTTTATTGCAGTTAGTATGGAGAGGTTATTTAGTCGTTTAGAAAAGATTGAGGCGGAACTTCTAAGTGTTGGAAATCGTCTCCATGAGATGTACCACAAATTCAAGCCCTTAGAATGGAAAACAAAACTTCAGTTTGATCACATGGCGGTCTATCAAGATGCTCAACTAGTAATGTATGAGAAGAACAAATGGATTGATGAGAAGACGGCTTTGGAATTTCCAAGGGCATTGGTTTTCTATCCATGCGGGCCTAGCGAACTTCATTATGAGTGGGATGGAAATTAAAGTTCAATGTTGAATAGATCTTTTCTGTGTTCTGGGTGTTATTGAGTCAAGTTCTAGAGAGTCGAAGATTTGGTTCGTGTATTTTCTTAATTGTTCAATGTGTGTTGTTAGATTGAGAATTTGCTTTGAATTAGTGTTGTTTGTGTTGTTTATAGAATAATGCACCTTTTTATAATCTTTTTCTTGAATTTATTGAGCTTGGAATGAAAACTATGAAATGGAATTGAAGAGTTTGGTTATATCTTGAGTTTGAAACCTGGATCTAATTTATCATTTTAATTGATTATGAAAATGCTTGGAAGTTAGAAATTGGAGTAATACTCTCATGTGAGTAATTAGAAGTCGAATTTGCTAAGTTTTGGTGAATATTATAATATTTAAAATGAATTTTTGGAAAGGTGAGCTGGCACCTAGGCGCCAAAACTCGGCGCCTAAGCGTTGGTTCAACATGCACCCGAAAATAGTGTTTTTAAACCACTCGACGCCATTAATTATGCCTAAGCTCCCTTCTTCTTCCCATTTTCACGAAAACCAACTTTAGGGATCCATTTTGAGGCCTGATTTTCAATTTTTTAAGCTTGGAATCACTCGATTTCTTCATCTCAAGGTCAGATCTACTTTTTAAACTATTTATTTTCGAGTTTGACCATGGATTTTACTCTCTTTAAAGAGAACCAAAATTTTGAGAAAAAAATTGATTTTTAAAGTTAAATCAATGAATTTTTAAGCTCTTTCAAGTTTAAAAAGCTTAAAATAGTTCATTTTCATTGATCCTATAAATTTATTTTGTGTTTTTATTTCACATTTAGATGGCACCTAAATCTAAGCGAGGAAAAGAACGAGAAAATTTTGATCGTAGAAAGTTTTGCCACTGCCGCGGCACATTTCGTTACAACGATTTTGCTACGACAAGTTTATCTCGGAGAGAAGTTTTTATAATCCTGGTGGAAGGATTGAATATACAATCGTTACACTCAACTGGCAACGATTCTGTTATTTCTCTACCGTTTCTGTTATCCTTGTCTTAAGGGAGTTTTGTGCAAATTTCTTGGATGTCGAAGAGTACAAGATCTTCGTAAGAGGTGTTGGATTAGGATTTACTCCAAAGTAAATCAACATTTTCTATGGCCTACCACCGAACATTGAGTGCTATTACTCTGGATTATCTCCATCCAAGGGAGATATGGAGATGATTATTGCGTACTTGACTAATGGTACTGGAGCTTCGAAGATCAGGAATAAAAAATAGGTAAATTTTTCATCCTCTAAGCTAAATGATGTTTCTAAGGCATGGCATTGCTTAATTTCTACTCGCCTCCTTCCATCCAACCATTTGAGTGAGGTTACTATCATCAACTACGGTATACAAGAGAGGAAGTTGGTTGATGTTGGGAGTATTACTTATGATTCTGTAGAAGCCACTACTCTTTCTAGCACTTATGTGGGACTGGGATTTCCATCTTTAATTTATTCTTTGTGAAAGAATGCTGGAGTTGTTGCTGAGCTTTCAGAGCAGAAGCTCAAGTCTACAAAGCCCACTGAACGAGAAAGTGTTAGTATTTATGATCAACTCCGAGGTAAGATTTCTACTGCACCCTCTAGTTCATTACCTACTTCTAGTAGACCTTCTACTTCTGGACCTTCTACTTCTGCTGCTGAGCCACCATCTAGTTTTTTGCAGAATATGCATGAGAAATTTATAGAGTAGCAGAATATGTTACTTTTGACCAAGTGTAGAGTCGATAATATAGATTTGAAATTAGATCATCTTTCTTAGTGCATCCAAAGGAAGAGTGATTATGATGCTGAGTATTCTGAGTCTCTTGTTATATTTCTAAAGGGTGACCATTTTGTTCAGTTCCCGACCCGCCCTAGATTCTCACCATTTGATATCGAGAACAAGAAAGTAGACTTTTCCTTTGATGACGACGAGGATGAGGAGACTGCTAGTGATGACTAGATTTTTAGGATTGTGTATCTGTGTTGTTTATGCTTTGTGTTAGTTTTGTATGTGTGTGATGATTTGTTTGATTTTATGTTTGATGCATTGTTTTGAGACACTTATTGATGAATTAATTGTTGGATTGCTAAAAATTAATTCTGTTATGAGATGTTTTGTTTCTGTGTTAGTGTAGTGATCAGAACACCTATTTAGTTATTTTGAATTAAAATTATTAAAAATAATAATAATAAAAAATAATAAATAAATACATACATACATACATATATATATATATATATATATATATATATATACAAACACATTGATCCAACAGTACAACTTTTGACCAAGAAGTCAATTTTGGTCAAAATTGTCAATTCTTGACCTAATGACAACCCATTAACCCAATAAGTCAACTTTTGACCAAAAAGTCAACCTTGGTCAAAATGGTCAATTTTTGACTCAAAGACCAACCCGTCGATCTAATATATCAAATTTTGAACAAAAAGTATATATATATATATATATGATTTTTGTAGAAATTGATCATTCTTATTAAAATTTTTCTATATATGCTTATACCTTTCTTTTATATTCATAGAAAGCATGTGTAGAAATTAAATTTTCCTTTCTTGATTATTTTTCATATACTTAGAAAAATTCCTAGCAGAAATATGCTATTCTTTCTCTCATACTTTGAAAATTTTCATTATTATTGTTTATACCAAAACTGCAGTTTGGGAGAAGGGAAAATTCTTTGAAATTTAAATATTATTTGTCCTTAATGTACTAATATTTTCTTTAAAAATATTAACATAACATAAGGAAAGAAAAAAATCTCTTTAAGGTTACTTAAATTTTTGAATTTATAAATAATTTAGTAAACTTAACTAAAATTTCAATAATTTTGATTGATTTTAAGAATAGAATTATTTAACTTAAAGAATAATAAGATTAAATTTTTTTCTATTTATAGTAAAGAGAATTATATTTTTGAAATACTAAGGAATCAAGATTATTACTTGAAAAAGAAAAGATTGAAATAATTTTTGAAAAAACTTATTAAGAATGTCATATTTATTAAGTAAAAATGTATAAGTTTTTAAATATAAGTTAAGGGTAGTGAAGTTCAAAATCATTAACAGGCTATCCAGATATAGTAATCCTCACAAATTATAAAAAAAAATGGAGGATTAAATAATATTCTTAAAAGAGAGAGAGAGAGAGAGAGAGAGAGAGAGAGAGAAAAGAAAAGAAAAAAAAAGCAAAAGAAAAAAAAGAAATGTGAGGAGAAGCTTGAGGAAAACCTAATAAAAATTTTGTTTCACTTGAATTATCCTATAGGAAGAAAACTAATTACATTTATAACTTAATTTTTTTATACAAATATTTTTACTAGAAAAATTTTTCATGAAGGACTTTTTTTTGTAAATGATCTATGTGACCTTAATATGATAAATTACAATTATTCTTGAAATAAATGAAAAATTGAAAATCTTATGATTTGGTAGTTAAATATTCTTTAATTTCTTAAAATTAATCTTAATTAGTGAAATTTAGTTAATGATTTGCTAAAGCATTTATAAAACCAAAAACTACAAGGAATCTTAAATATTTAAACTTCATTCCAGATGTTATATATTTTATGTAATTAAAAGGGTTACTTGAGGACAAGTAACGTTTAAGTTTGGGAAATTTGATCCACTTAAAAAGTACCTATTTTTATGCCTTTTTTATGATTCAATTTTTAAGGATATTATGCTTTAACGAAAAATATTTTTATGTTTTTGGATGCAGGTGATAAAAAAGAGTTCAAGAAGGAAAAAGGAGCAAAAAGGAGAAAAAATAGAGCTTAAAAGCAAAGTTGCCGAAATTATAGGTCTGGCGCCTAGGCGCCAGAATCCGGTCCCTAAGCGCCAGTTTGATACTGGCAGATAAGATTTTTGACAACTTTGGGCAGTTATTTTGACAGTGTTAAGCGGTTATCAGACCTTCTAGAAGACTGGAAGTTACTCCTATTACATAGGACATGTGATACAATGCATCTAGACACGAGAAAACAGTTTTAATCCCAAAGAGGTGCGATCTAAAGTGAAGAGGTGCAAAGACTTGGTCACGGACCCCGGCGCTTAGGCGCCACATCCCGACGTTTAGACACCATAGTTACTTTCTAGAGGATACATTGTATTTGGATGATATTTGAAGAGGTGCTTTAAACAACCCCTGGTCATTTTCGAAGCTCTATAAATAGGAGTCATTTCTACAGAGAAAAGCGCCCCTAAGCACCCTAGAGTTCTCTCATGCTTGAAAATAAATTTAGGGAGCCACCTTCTTAAGTAATTAGTGAGTTTATTTTAGTTATTTTGAGTGTTACTACTCAATTCCTTGAGTAGTAAGTGTGAGTTTATAAGTGTTGTTGCTGTTGAAATCTTTCATTTTTCATTGGAGTCAGTAGGAGTCAACAGATCACTTGAAGAAACATTCCAGATAAGTATTTGTAACTTGGTTCAAAGTTTTATAAATATATTTTGTTGTGTGAATTCAATGTGTTCTGAGTAGTTAGTTTTCTTTCTCCTTTCAACCATGAAAAGATAATAAATATAATTTAATTTCGTTGGAAAACTTAAACTTAAATTTTATAAAAATTGTGTTGATATTAATACCTAATCTTAATTTACTTTTTAAACTGGCCATTTGAATTGTTAAAACCTATTGAAGAATTCTGAGACCTATCCGGAGATGAGTTCTTAACTAGTAGATATCACATGAATCCTTGGATAATCGAAGGCCTTGAGTGGGTTATTCAAGGTGAAGTGCAAATAAATAAGGAGATATTTTTTATTGGGCATATAATTAATTAGTTTTTAGAGTGACAGACTAAATTCTAATAATTTGGCTTATAGAATGGGAACGGGTCACTAGTGAGGCCTACCATAGCCACCTTTGAACATCTAAAAGTGTGAGCCTAGATTAACCCATTCTAGTAATAATACATCCTGAACCGATCTATAGATTAGCCAATGTTCTTTACAGTATCGAGCGAAGGTAATAAATAGGAATGCTTCTATTTGGCGCAATACCATAATGTAAGTTTACCACAAATGATAATTATTCTGATAAATCTTGGATTAGTTGAAAAGGAGAAAGATGTTTTATTTATACTTACATTAACCTTTACTTTATTATTGCTTAATTACATTTAGTAGAAATTTCATTAAACTTAAAATTTAATCTTTGAAAAGAAATAAAAATATAAATACTTTTAATTTGAAAATTATTAAATTCCTTTAATTAATCTTAATTAAATCTTCCCTATGGGATCGATAACCAGGACTCCAATAGAGCCCTATATTACTTGAGACGATACATATACTTGCGTTAGAAATCGAGACTTTACAAAGATAATTTAAATATAAATTCATGAATTCCTACATATACAGATACTCGTAAAAGTCGGTTCAACTGCCTTGGGGGCTAATCTAGACATTTAAGTATAGCTCCATGGAAGAAAATTACAAAACTCTCTAAAGACTTTTATGACTTTAGAAGACATAGATTTTGAAGGAAGTTTGATAATGCAGGTGTGATGGGGATCATTGAATGTCCCTAAGCTGGTTTCGATCATCCTATCGATGGTTGAAGAGACACTATCCTCTAATTTAGGAGGGGAATCCTTAACTTGAACCTCCTCATGTTTTAAGGTGAGGCTTTCATTGCTTCAATGTGTACAAATCATCTTACATAATGCAATTGGGATCTTGATTTTATCTAAATTTTTAATGTATCCCATAACAGAATTAAGAGACCTAATTGTAGGGATTATAATCTGTCATACATCCTTGCATATCTTGGCTTGGCAAACAAGCTACTTATTAGGTAATAAAACATCATCAAGAAGTTTACATACAAGAGGTTAACAATATATAAAAAAGATATATCCTCTATTTTTTTGTTATCAACATCCAACATTATTACATCAGTGCTGATTACTTGATTATTAACTTTGTAAAATAAAATGCCTTTTCTCTAGATTTGACTCTGGGAGAAACATTAAAAAGCACATAACTCATCTACGACAGATGAACTGATGGATCTCAAATCCTTGCAACAAACACTTGGCACTGTGTCAATGGTTAATACCTTATCTGTCAATGAATCTTAGAAAAGTGAGGGACCTTGGCTATTGATGTCAATAGAAAAATATCCTAATCGGTAACTTTCTGACTATAATCACATGAGCCCCAAAGGTACTCCACATGTATAGCCCCGTTGGCTTTCGAATCAGTATCAAACATCACTTGTTTCTTTTTTTCAAGGACAAAAGAGTGAAAAAATTTTTATTTTATCCTTGCACTACTGGTGTACGACACCATTCCTCTTCCCTTGCCTCCTCTTGAGATTTAGGCAAAAGGTGGCTAGAAAGGGGAGGGGCTTGTTGATGTCCCATAGTCCTTGAAGTCAGCGGAAATGCTCCTTTAGGAGGGAGGTAATATCAGCATCGTCATACGCCCTACTTTATTTATAGAAAAGACTCAAACGTTACCTGAGATAGAGAATTAATATCCTCCTCACATGTACTTAATGCACTGGTGCAGGGTCAAAGAGATTATTTCATATTTGTGAATCTAGGTGCATCCGAGCAAGACTGTAAACAACGTATTCCAATCTATCACATGAAAGTTAGCTTCACTTTTGAATTCTCTAAACTAGAGAGGAAGGGAGATTATTTATTAAAACTCTTCATTTTAGTTATAATTTTTTCTTGGAAAGTCCAAATGTCAAATTTCTTTCCTAAAGGTAGTAGATTCCTAAATATTATGAACTATCCTAGAGGTTTTTTTTTAGGTTCATCCTTCACTCTAGATGTGAAGTAGCTCGAATGATCGTCCTTGCAAAACACAATTAGCACAGAATATTAATATGTAAAATAAATCTTGACGTCCGCCTTTTCAACAATATTATAAAACAAACTTAGTCAATAATTTTTCGTTTGAAGTTTATTAAATTTTTAATTTTCAGAAAAGCCAATCAAGTTGTACAAGCCTCCGTCATCCAAGGGTCGTCAACTACCCTGACGCACATTGTTTGAGAGGTAATTAAACCTACTATGACAGATAAATTTTTCTTCAGCAACCATGGAAAGGGTCATCCAAGAGATCTTAATAGACTCGATAAACTGGGTTAAAGTTGTGTTTAGTGATCTTTGTTCGTTAGTGTTTCAATTAAAATTTAATATATTTTTTAGGTTTTAGGGGTTAAAATTTTGGTTTGCTTTTATTTGTTAACCTATTATATTTTTTCTTTTTGTCACTTTAATTTTGTCATTTAAGAAAGACCTAGTCAAGATCTCATGATTCCGTCAACCCGTTGTTATTAGGGTTTGTGGATTGAATAGTTACAGGACACCAGAAGATATTTTGTTTGTAGCAATGGGTTGCCTACTCCAAAATACATTCTCAAACCAAGTTAAATTTTCTAGTTCAAGTATAAATTCTAACATATTTTAGGGTGTATTTTATGTCATTTTATTCAGGTACTTTAGGCCAAAATTTTCCAAACTAAGGCTAAGTGTGCTTTTATTCCAATATGATAAGTCAAATTATTACTTAACGTGGATAAGCTAGTTTTATCTTAGATTGTCTTTAAGATTTTTTAAAATTGATCGAAGTTTAAATGGATAAACCATGTTCACTTAGTTTAATTAGGGTCAAACTAGTCTTACCTAGTTTATCTTGACTGAAGGTAAGTCAAGTTAAACCAAGATATATTAATTAGGGAGTAGACCAGGTTTAGCTAGAATGCTTCAAGTTAAACTTTTGGGTGAGATCAAGTTTAAGTTAAATAAGACTTAGTTCAAGTCTAGATTAATTTAGAATTGAATTTTCTCTTTAAATCTAAGTTAGGTTAGCTTAAATTAATCCTTTATTAAACTGGGGAGTTGAACTTAAGTCAAGCCTAAAATTTAGTCCCAAGTTATGTTAATCAACTATATTCCAATTACTCGAACAAAAGTTGTCTTTGGATTAGCCTGAGTTAAATCAAGTCAACCTTGTGAGTTAAGTTAATTTTAGGTTAGCCCGAGTTAGACTGAGCTAACCCACAGATTAGGTTGACCTATCTTAAGTTGGGTTCGACTTGACCTAGTGTTTCAGTTGATTTGGGTTATCTCGAGTCAGGTCAAGTTGACTTAGTTATTTAGTTGATTTGGGTTAACCCGAGTTAAGTTGGGTTGACTCAGGGATATACCTGATTTGGGTTAACCGGATTTATGTTGGGTTGACCGAGTGAGTAGGAGGGAGAAGAGGAAGAGAGAGATGATGGAGAGGATGAGGTTGATTTCTCTTATGAGTCGTGCAAGGGTTATGCATTTTTTTCTGTATTTAGCATTTAACATAGTCTTCTTTATATATATATATATATATATATATATATATATATATATATATTTAAGCAATATATATTTTTATTATATCTAGGAAAGTCTGTTACATCTTAAATGAGGGATAGGAAGAAGATCCCCATGCAAATGTAGACTAAAAGCATAAAAAGGAGATGATCTATCTTGATAATAATCATAAGGACAACATAGTAGCAAATTTGAGGTGGAAGCTCTAGTGGCAAGCCAGTTAGCAGGTTGATTTCCTTCTCTATACACTTGATTCCACCTGATATGCTGAGATGAAGTGATTTGAATGATTTTGTTAATCCAAATTTGTATGTATCAAGGAGCAGCAGCCTTATGCAGTAGAATATTTAATAAGGTAGCAAAATCAGTCTCCATATGAATTAATTGATGATTATTCATTATAGCAGCTTTCAGTCCCTAATAAATAGCAATAGTTTTAGCCAAGAGAGCATTGTTGGAAATAATTGGAGCTGCCAATATCCATAAACATTTGCCATTATGATTCCTTCCAAGAATACCAATACCAGCTGAACCTGATTTATAACTACCATCAACATTAATTTTAATCCATGGAAACAAAGGAGGACTCGAATTAATCAACAAAGGCTTGGCAACCCCATGATGCTGCTTAAAATTGAAGTGCTTCCTTATCTTAAACAGATAAGCCAAACAGTTATTAATAACCAATTTAGTAGAGAAAATCTTATTTTGAAAAATCACTTCATTTCTGGAAAACTAGATAAACCAAAAAATCACTAGATGGATATAGAAGTCCTCTGCTCCTTTCCAATCCAGCCAGAAAGCTTGAATAAAGCTCCATAAATAGAATTTAAGTTTAGAACAACTGCTGCTAAGAACAAATTTCCAGATTTCCTAGATTGCTGGGCAATTCAGGAAAAGATGAAAGATGGATTCTTCATTGGAATGAAAAAATACACATCTAGAAGGACCCCTAATACCTTTTAACTTTAATATATCATCAGTAGACAAGAAACTTTTGAACAATTTCCAACAGAAGAAAGACATGGAAGGTGAAAGGAATTTATTCCATAAATACTTTCCCCAGTCATTATCAGACCAAGAGCCATTAGAAAGATAAATGAATTTTGAAAGACATTGGTAAGCAGGAGTCTTAGTAATTAATCTATTTTTCTTATTAACCTTAATAGGAAGAGTTACAATTCTTTCCAATGTCTCCTTATTTACAGTATTTTTGAGTAAGGGAGCATTCCAGGTACCATTAATCCTGCCATTAGAAACTTTTTTAATTGCAGAGAACTGATTAAATTGAGCTAACAGGGATTCATTGAACAACCAAGTATCCTTCTAGAAATCAATTTGACCATCCCCAATCTCCCAAACAAAGAGCTGTTCAGCAAACTCCCTAACCTTCAACAGCTCCTTCCATGTTTTTGAATCTCCTAGTTTAGCTTGGATCTGAGTAGAATGGGTATTAAAGCAGTACTTACCATGCATAAATTTAGCCCATAATGAATTTTTTGATCTAAAATTCACCCACTTTTTGTAGTAATAGGCAAAACTTAAATGTTGAAAGCTCTTAAAACCCAATCCTCCACAAGACATAGGCTTGCATAACTTGTCCCAGCTAGACCAATGAATTTGTTTGTGTTGACCTTCCCATTAGAACATATTGAACATAAGAGAAAGAAGCTTTTGAGTAATTTTCTTCATTTTAATCATCTGAAGTGTGTAAAGAGGAAAGGAAGTTAATTCACTTTTGAGTAAAGTGATTCTTCCCCCATTGGATAGAAAAGAATTTGACCAACATTGAATCTGTGAAGAAATTTTAGAAACCACATCATCATAGTGAGAGAGCCTTCTTCTGCCTTTAATCAATGGAAACCGCAAGTATTTTAGTGGATAAAAAGCTTCTTTAAAACCAGTAAAATCAGAAATCCAATTCTTTATATAAATATTCATTAAAGAGCTAGGAAGAAATTGTCATTTGGATTTATTAAAAGTAATTCCAGAAACTTCTTCAAAACAAGCTAAATTTTTCATAATGCACTTAATGGAGCTTTTGCTACCATTACAAAAAATAATAACATCATCTGCATAAGCAAGATGAGTAACCAATATGTTTGATCTATGTCGAAATTGAACATGAGGATGATTGAGCTGTAATTGATTCAACATTATAGATAAATAGTCAAAGACCAAGATGAAGATATAAGGAGATAAAGGATCTCCTTGTTTAATACCTCTACCAGCTTGAAAGAACCCATGACACCTTCCATTAATCAAGAGGCTATAATAGTTGTCTTGAAGCCATTTAGAAATAAGATGGCAGAAATCAGCACCAAACCCCCTAGCAGCTAGAACCTTCAATACAAAATCCCAGCTGATGGAGTCAAATGCTTTGGAGAGGTCTAATTTAAAAATTAAATTAGAACCTCTACAAGATTTATCAATATCAGTAACCAATTCCTGAGAAAGCAATACATTATCAGAGATACACCTTCCTTTAATATAAGCAGATTGATTATCAGTAATTAGATCAGCTAGATAAGGCTGTAATCTTTCCACAATAACCTTACTGATAATTTTAGAAAATATGGAAGTAATACAAATGGGCCTGTAATCATTCCATCCAGTTTTAATTTTGTCTTTAGGAATAAGTATAATGGAAGATGCAGCAAAGTATTTAGGAAGTTCCTCTCCTTGAAAAAAGGATTGAACAACAGGAATCAACTTAGCTTTGACTATATCCTAATGCTTTTTATAGAAATCTGATGTGAATCCATCAGGACCAGCTGTTTTATTACAATCCACGGAATTTATAGCTCTTAGAATTTCTTCCTCAACAGGTTTTTCAATTAAAACCTCACCGTTGCCTCTGAATAAGCCATCTTTAAACAAGTCAGCAGAGAATAAATTGGCATTAGTAGACTTGAAAGAAAAAAGTTTCTAAAAATACACAATAGCATCATCAGCAATATCCTTGCAATCATATAGCCATCCCTTTTGAACAGATTTGATTTTAAAGATAGTGTTTACTAATCTTCTGTATTTGATCACAGCATGGAAAAATTTGGAATTTCTATCACCATAGATAAAATGTTTAGAAGAGGCCTTTTGCAGTAGAAAGAGTTCCTCATTAGCAATAGTAGTATTTAACTTTTCATTAGCTTCAAACAGTTGAGCTTCAGTACATCTACCCTCCTCAACCTCTTTTTCCATGATTTGAACATGCTTTTCAGTCTTAATAATATTTTCTATCAGATTACCAAAAACATTCTAGTTCCAATCAGTTAAAGCCTTACCAAGAACCTTTGAGATTGCCATAATTGAACCATAGGTTTATAATTTGAAAATGCATCAGGATAGACCCAATTATCCTCAATTACATTAGAACATGTGGGATGAGTAGACCAAACATTTAAATATCTGAAAGAATTCTATTTAACAACAAGCATAACAAAAAATGTAGATAATAAAGGGGAATGATCAGAACCAAGCCTAGCTAGGTTCTGGACCTTAGATATTGGAAACATCTCAATCCATTCTTTATTAACAAGAAGTCTATCAAGTCTTTCATAGATAGAACCTCTCTTCCATGTGAAAGGAGACCCCTCAAAGCCAAGATCAAAGATATTAGCATCTTTAATTTAATTGGAGAAAGTGATCAAATCTTGCAACTTGGGATTTCTACCCCCCTTCTTTTCATTAGGATGAGCAATAGAATTAAAATCACCTCCAACAATCCAACCTTTATCAATATTATGCCCAATACTATGTAATTGGTTCCATAATTCCTTTTTATCACAGATAGAAGTAGCAGCATAAACAAATGATGCATAACCACTGAATTGATCAAGCTCAAAATGGAAATGCAGAAATTGAGAATGGTCCAGAATAATATCTACCTTTAACTCTTTTCTACAAAATAGCCAAATCTTGTTAGAAGAGTTAAAAATAAAGTTGTAACCATGAAATTTCTTAATGAATCTGTCAAAGTTAGACTTCACCAAAGGTTCAAGTAGAACCACCACCCAAAATTTATGAATCATGTTTAAACTTAAAAATCTATTAAGGGAGTCAGGATTAGCCACCCCCCTAATATTCCAGCAAAGAAATTTAATCATTAATAACCATTCTTCCCCCTCTAGTCAGCCAAGAGAAGGAAGAAGTAGAAGCACTTGAGGGGATAATGTTTTCTTCAAAAAGATTCTTTAATTCTACTGATTTTTTTCCTTTTGCATTTCTGAACAACCCAGTCATTCTGCAGTTCCTTAGTTACAACAGTTGTGTTAGCAACTACATCAGAACCTTCCTGAGCATTATACTGAAATATAGGATAATTGAATTCCCAATGACCAGCTCCCTCAGCCATATGTGTAATAGTTTCCTCAGTTTGGGCTAAAAGATTATTAATAAGGTTCTGAGATTGAATCTTCCCCATAATAACATTATGATGTACATCAATTATATCTGCACCAGTCTTCTCAATTATAGAAGTAATTGGGTTCTGCTTAGGAGCAAGAGACCCCATGTCAGATATGATTGCAGGAATCATATCACTAAAGACAGTAGAATTTTCTTTCTGGGCTTCTAGAATAGGATTAATGACAGCATTATTCTCTATAACTTCAGGGATATTTGAATTATTATCATCTACAACAACTTCAACAGAAGACAAAACTTCAATTTCTTTATGACCATTGGAGGTGTGTTGGACAGGATTTCCCATATCAATAATAACATCAGCATTAACATTAACTTGATCATTTTCTTCAGTAGCAATGGTGTTTTGAACTTTAGCCATCAGATTTCCATTCACAGCAATACTGTTTGAGTTGACAATTTTACTTTTGATAGGCTTCAGATTTGGTTGAAGTCTATAACAAAGTTCCTTGGAATGACCAAACATTTTGCAATGGTGACAATACACAGGTATTTGTTCCATGACAACGGGTTGCCAATATCCATTATGTGGTGAGCCTAGCCAAATCTCATCAATATCAGGTTGAGTGATGTCCCATTTAACCAGAATTTTGGCCAAGGATTGTCTTGATAGATTGAAGGTAGACATATCCAATTTCAGTGGTCTTCCAATTGCAGTCCCAATGGCATAAATGACTTGATGATTGAAGAAATGGAGTTTCAGATTAGGCAACCTATACCAAATTGTAACAATAGGTGCTTCTTGATTTGGATTAAAATCTGGAAACCACTTCAAGATCTTCATATATTTTCCCTTTATCAACATAACTTTCTTTGAGAATAGATTAGCATAGTCTTCTTCTTTAGATAAATGGATCATTATGTGTCTTCCATCAAATAGACCCACTTTCCAATTTCCCAACAATTTGAAATCTTCAAAACATTTTCTAATGAGATCCATTTCAGGATGCCCATATTGAAACTTACCAATCAAGGTGAATTTGTGGAGATCAACCAAAGAAGAAAGGTCATTATCCGAGAAAATAAGAGCCAGTTTACCACCTTTCTTGACATCTTGTTTGATAAAAGGGCAGTCACCCTTTCCAACAGCAGAATCATGATAACATTGTGGGAAAATAAGTTTGTGATGCTGAATCCCCACCCCATTACCAACAACTTCAAGAAAAGAAGCTTTTGAAGAGGGAATAGCCATACAACAATAAAGAAAATCAAGGAAAAGGCACAGGAAGAAAAATAGCATAAGACAAGTAAGGATGAGAAGAACAAGAACTCCAAAACGACCCACCGTAACAATCAAGAATCAACTCTCACCCGAATTTGAAAAAAATCGAACCCGGAAACACCAAAAGCTAGAATATCAAAGAGAAGTGAAGATGGAAGGATTCAGAACCAAGAACAGGTTAAAATACTAACCAAATCAGATCAAAAATCCAAAAGGTGTAAAAGGAAAATCAAAATCGCCTGAAACTGAAGCTCCACACCCCATCTCTCCTTTCTTATATATATATATATATATATATTCTTTTTTACTTTCTATAAATTATTTTTGGATTTTGTAGAGTTTGTGGAGTCAATTTTAGTTATATTTTTTCATTGTTAATATATGCATGTTCAATATGGTCCATGTTATGTTGGAAATATATAAATATTTGTGATATTGTTATGTGCAACAATTTGATTGTTCTTACATGTAACTTTTTATATTGTTATAGGCCTGCGTCCTATTTGCATTGAAAATGCTTGATAGAAACAACAATAAAAATTTTCAATGCTAATCCACCTTAGAGGAAAAATAATTAGACGCAAAGTTCGATGCAAATTTGTGTTTCGTAAAACCAGATGTAATATCCATAGATAACTTTTACGTCCACATGAATGACGTCACAACGTAGTAAGGTCGACACTATTGGATGCAAAAACCAATACAAACTGTTAGTCATTCACGGTCCACATTAATTGCCTTTGTGACACCCCATTTTTGCATGGTGTCCATATCTAATGCAAATCTGATGATTTTTTTCCAATTATCGTCGGAATTGTCCGATAGTATTTTATGTATTTTTTATAGTGCATTTGACTTGTTTATTAGAATAATATGTTTGGAAGGGCTCTCAAGCAAAAGACAAATGGTTAATAGCAAGAGTCTCAACAGTGGGGATCTAAAAATTTTAGTGTTTGTAGTGCTTCAAGAAAATTTAGTGCCTATTAGGGGCAGCTTATAAGTGCGGGGGCGTTTTTAAAAATGCTCCCGCACGGTTTGATTCACACTTATCAAATGCGGATCCAAAAACTTAATTTTTGTTTTATGAAAGAAGCAGCCCGCGGAATTACCCCTGCGGGCCGCGTTTTGGATCGTGTATTTGGGGGTAAACGGGGTCGTATTACCCCCGTGACCCCGCGATCTCCTCGTCGTCTTCGTCACGACGTCGTCTTCCCCGCGGAGAATGGGGCGAACAAGTAGGAGCGGAGAAGCGGAGCGGATCTTCCTCTCTTCCACCGTCTCTGCTTGATCTATGCCATGGCAGACTAGTTTGTTGGCTGAATCATGGATAAGATCATCAACGCTTGCTCTGAACCTTGATCTATGCCATGACAGACTGCTTTGTTGGCCGAATTAAGGATAAGATCATCAACGCATGCTCTGATTACCTGCAGATCAGTTCAGATGGCAGACAGCTTGTGAAGAACTTGATAAAGTTTGAGCTGAGGTCAGTACTTTCCATCATCTCATCTGAAGCAGGAGCAGCAGGAGCTGGAGGAGCTGGAGCAGCAGGAGCCGGAGATTCAGCAAGACAAGGTTTGTTTTTATTTTTTTTAAAATTAAATTTGTTTTTTTTTTTGGTTGAATGTAATCTCATTTCTGAAATTAATTCATCATTATTTTGATTTCTTTTTCCCTAAGCTTATTTGTTCAAATGAAATAATTATGTTTGTGGTGTGTATGGAGTTTAACATATATCTTGAATTCTTTTATTACATCCATATGGAATCCAGTGAATTCCAGCAAAATTTATATTTTTCTAGGAACAAAATTTGTTTGGTTATTGTATTGACTATGAATTGCTTTCAAGCCATTTTAGTGGATGATCTTAAGTCAGTTTCACCTTTGTGCTATACAACAAATTATATTTATTTGTATGTGTAACATATTTGTTTCATGTGAACAGATATTTGCAAATAAGCTGTTTACAAAACGCACTAATCAAACAACTAACCAACACAGCTAAACAGCTTATTCAGAACAGAGGCAGAATGATCAATTTTCCAGAATCAGCTGTTTTTCATAAGCATAGAACTAAATAACATGTATACATTATCTCTGGATCACTGCTTCATCACATGATTATCGTGATGTTCGCTAAGAAGATAAGTTGGTTAAGTTGCAGCTGCCCCAAACATACCCTTAATCATAAAATCACCCAAAGACTGAAACGACAGACCTCCAACCACTTTTGCGATCCATGACTACCAGTACTTGGCTAAGTTGAGTTTTCTCATCTTGTAGGAAAATTCAAGTTTAATCCAAATTTCTTATAGTTAAGTTCATTAAAATTGATGCCTTTGAATATCTCTAGGCTAAAAATTTAAAATATACATCACATGAGGTAAGACCTTAGGTAAGAAAGCTTTATTTAATCCATTTAAATAGAAACATGTTGGAAAGAAGATGGTCTGTCTTTTTTATGAATATATTTTTTGTGCGGAATAGATCAACCTAAAAGATACTAATCTTAGACCTCATAATGAAAGTCTCAAAGGAATAGCCATGTCTTTTTTCAAAAGTATTTGATATTTAAATAAAAAAATATATAACTGCACGTGGAAATATAACGACAACCTGTGGGCCCAAGTGAAAAAAAAATAAATAAAACACTTCCGCAAAGATATCAGTAGATCGTGAGAATCAATCATAATCTTTTTTTTCTAATTTATTATCTTTTGTTTTGTCTTATTGCTCTTGATCTGATTAAACTATGATTTTAAAAAACTATCTTCTCGAAGAAAGAATATTTCTATGGTCTCCAAAGCTTGAAAAAACGAAAGGAAACGTTAGGAGAATCATGCGCTACCATAATCTACAAATAAGAATTTTTAATTCCTCGTATAACAAAGTATTTGTATACATATTTTTAATTATTTAGTTATGTTACATTCATTTGTTAATTTAATTCACTGCCTTATATGACTGGTTGCAATTGTTGATCAATCAATCGTAATATATAACAGAACAAATTGAAAAAAAAATTTTTTTTTATAATTTTCAATCTATATATTAATCGTTCGGGCATGCTAATATTAAGTTACTAGTTTCATGCGAAATCATTTTCATTTTCATATTTATGAAATGATAATAAAATGAATATAAAATTAATGATATTATGTACAAAATTGAAGCTATTTACTGTCCGAGAAATAACTAAATGATTATTAATTAAGTTAAAAACCAATGCAATTCACACCTGCGCACAACTTTGAACATCTTCTCAATGGAAATCAATTATTATTATTTTAAATACTTTTATATAATAATCTGATGGAAAAAGAAAAGATTAGATTTTATCCCAATCACGAGGGAATAGAGATTAGAAGTAAAGTGCACAATAACACAAGTTTTTGGAATAAGGAGTTTCTAACTATGTTACATATTTGTCCCTATTTAAATAAGAGCGTTACAAGTGATTAATATGTCGCTACATCCTTAAAAATTTATAACAGGCTCTCTGATTGTTTGATATTCGTAACCGTCGTTGGCACCATTTCACGTTCATAACTACTTTGAGTAGGGTATTAATGATAGGATGATGCTAACATTTGATTATCTGATAATCATGCAGTTGGCTCCCAACCATTCTACTGGCTGAGAGTTATGTGGTTGGTTGAAAGGTTGTTGGCGGCCTTCTGCAGTGGGACTCATCGTAAAGATCTTATTATCCTTAGGATGAACTTAGACTGTTAGGCAAAGGGCGTGTCATCGTAATTCGACAAGTGGCTTTCCTTTGGACATGAGGTTTTCATGTAAGGTTGCCAAGGTGTTCTAGAGAATAACCATTGGTTCTCTCTATGCGAGATCCCAGAATTTGGAGGAGATTGATGATATGCAAGCTTCCCTCAGATCGGTGCATAAACTTTTCTATGTTCAAACATGCTTTTTTTTTGTTTCGCCCATCATCGACCAAGTGAAATGACGCTTGACGCTTTTTTCCTTATTGATTGTCTTGTTGTAGTCGTTTAGTATACATTTAGTGTGATTCGTTGAATTTTCTCAAGATTCATCTGGTCATATTTTTTATGTACATATTTAGTTCTCCGATTCCCTTCTTTGAAAAAGACAACTCAAATAAGGATAAGATAATTTAAAAAAATGGTTTTTTTATTGTATATTAATTTATTCTAATAGTTGAATTCCCCAAATTTCTATGTCAGTATTCCTTATAGATACAATGTGACCAAAACTTCCCCATTATCATTTCCAAAGTTTCTATCCTTCAATTGGTTTTAATAGAAGACAATGATAGCAAGCAAGAAATGACCAATTAATGAAGAGGCATTGTTGAGGGCAATTAAGCTCCCGACAGTGAAGGTTCACCATTCCTCGGATGAGTAAAGTAAGAAACCTCGAGCATGTGACCGAATCCCAAAAAGAAACATGTGAAGGAAAACCATAAAATAGGGAGGAGACAGAAAGATAAGGGATGGGTGGTCGGTTTCAAAAGGCTGACTTAAGAAATTCAACTGAAAGGGAACAAATTGGTTCGACTGATGGTAACGGAGAAACAGAGGATTAAGGAGATGGTTGAGTCATCTGAATCAGAGTCACTTCGCGTAGTGAGGAGTAGGATGGGTGTGTATTATCAACACACTTATCTCGGCAATAGAGCCAGTCCGCAGTGTCCAGTGCAGCTGTTGACCCAACATCAGGTGCAAAGGATGTTGCAACATAGGTTCATATGCTCGAGGATGTTCAGGTTCAATCATCTTAGGATGTTGCACCTCATTTTTTAGCTGGCGATTTCATCGAGGTAGAATTCTGTCCTCCAACTTGGGGGAGTCTTCGCACATCAAAGATGAAAGGTTAATTCATAAAGAAAATTTGTGTTTTAAACTACTAAATTGTCCTTCACACTTCTGACACTTGATTCCTTTTTGCAGATGAGACTATGAAATAATTTGAGTCCTTTCCCATGGGAGTCGAGCAACTCTCTGCTTCTGCAGTACTAATGGGACCTTTTACTTCTATAGAGACAGTGGGACCTTCTGCTCCTACCCTGAGGGAAGTCACATCTGGCCACTAGTAAACACCGGTGGACATCGAAAGGGAGAGTTGGATGGTTAGGTTCCCATGAGTGGCTGGCCCATTGTTTGGATGAGTCAGAGTACTCATTTTTTATTAAAATGCTCTCCTCCAGAGTAAGATAACAATTGTAGACTTAAAAAAGGACTTGGAAGTCATCTATGTTGATATGGTGACTCTTCAAGCCAAAGTGGCAACCTTTCAGAAAGAAGTACCCGAAGTCTCAGAGATCGGCTTGATTTTTCATGTTATAGTGAATGAAATAAAGAAATATAATTTTGTGGGGCTTGTGTTGTATGTGAGTCTTGCAAGTTAGTGTCGGTCAATAGAAGGGGTCGTAAAGTGTTTAAAATATATATATAGTTTTGTGAAATAGGGTTTTGATTTAATTTAATATATATAAATTTTTAAAAATAATATTATAAAGTTGAAGAATAGGAAATCAAACAGATCTCATATAAATAACAGTTTAAATAATCAAGCATTTCACCACAAGATATGTATCTATCCCGAAGAATGGATACATTGCTTGGGTTGAGGCTTGATCAAAAATATACTAAGGAATTCATGAAATGCATTTGGTTTGTGAACCATCATTGATCGACAATTTTCTCTATCTAATATGAAAGAATTAGATATGTTTTATATTAATCTGGGGTCTCTAAGTTTCTTATAAGGGAAAGCCTCTATAGTTAATAACATCTTAGATAACCGAAGTCACCTAAGAAAACTCTTGATATAGATCAGGAAATATTTATATTCATGACTTCCAAAAGGGTAAGGTTCTTCAAGAAAATGTTATAATAGGAAATCCAATAGGTGAGTGGCTCAAATTTTGAAATAATTTTTGTAGGAATCCAAAGGAAGGAAAGACTAGGGGAAAGACAAAGATCCATAAAGAATCTCGATATTTTCCCGAACTATCCTATTGTTTGGCTTCAATTTGAAATATTTATTTGATGTTTCATCCTGCCAATTTTATTCTTTAGGACTTATGTTCACTTGATACCAATCATGTGAATGACCTCGAAGATAGGAGGATTTATGTCAAATCCGATGACAACCTCGGAATCCTAAAACGAGTTAGGGCTTATGTTGCACAACATTGTTATGCAAGTGCCTAAAGAGACAATGTGAGGGTTTATGCTACACTAAGCAAGCTATCTCGAAGTCCTATTGCTTTTAGTTTTAATTTCGAAAAAGTTTTACTGTTGAAGATGGCTGTGCTGACTAGCGTGCATGCTTCGAGCTCCTCGTCTTAGCAGGTTTAGTTTAAAGAAGTGTCAATTGTAAAATAGAAGAGAAATTTCATGTTTTGAGAATATTTAAATTAATGTTTCTTAATTTTTTATTAGGGGAATATTAAAGTTGGCTACAACATTGCTAGTTAAGATCCCACGGTTCCATCATCCCGGCACTACAATTTTCATCAGATTCGCATAGTCTAAATGAATTTGCTAAACTCAACTGAAGTGAGTTCCATACTTTCATTTAGACCATGGGAAAACCATGTTAGCAAAACATTGTTTACCTCCTCCGAGGGACTCCCGATCATCCAATGAGACATTTTAATTTAGTTGCAATTATGATTTTTTATTTTGTTTGTGATTAAATTTTTAATTGTTGTATATTTTGACTGTTGTGGAGGTAAATTTTATCTTGTCTTGATTTTGGTTTTGGTTTTGGTTTTGGTTTTGTAGCTATCCTAAAAGTTTTAGTTTTCACGCAGAGTGACATTGTTGTTTAACAAGCAAGCTCACAAGCAAGAAAAAGTAGGGAATGTGCAGAAAGGAAAATGTTATGAACATGTAAAAGTGTACCTGACGATTCTTCTCGTTCCACCACATGAGACTTTAGTATTTCTTTTGCAATAAACATTTATATTTTTGTAGGAAAATAAATCCCTATGGATAGATTTGTCACAGGCTTACTCAACCTATGTCATAACTTGGCGGGTCCTATGCACTTTTTGATGAGGTTTTCTTCATTTAATGAATATGATAGGTCCATTTGTCCTACAAAGTGTCAAGAAGATTTCTGAAACGAGTCTAGGATGTACCTAGATATTTCACAATTCTTTTGAGCTTCCTTGAGCTCATTTGAACTTATCATAATTATTAAATGATTCATCCTTTTTTATATCCTTGTGCTCAGTGAGCCAATATTTTAATCATCCCAAAAGCTGGGTTAGTTATCATTTGGTATTTTACTTATGAATTATGTAAGTGGGACGTTTAGAGGAAAACTTAATTTGTGGAAGAATTTAATCAATTTTTGATGGGCTTGTAATATTTCAAAAGTAGTTTTGAATTGATTGTGTTTCCTTTTCTATTTCTCATTAGTCAAATTTTCAATTATGCCTAGCTCACTGCTACGCCTTTAAGATTTCAGTAGGTGTATTTATTTCATTAGAAAATAAAGGTAAGTGACTTTCATGATTATAATTCTTATCAAAATATTGAATTATTATATAAAATAGGGGGTGTTAAATTAGTGGAATATTAACTTCCAAAATCAACCCCTGACCTTAAGGTTCTTTTAATTTAGCTCTCTTCCAAATTATGATGATTAATTAAATTATAAATTGTCTTTTAATTTGACAAAAATGAAGTGGGTTTCTACCACTTACCCTTTTATATTTCAACCATTCAAACATATTGATTAAGATCATTTATTGCCCTTTTTCCACTTTAATTAAGCCTAAATATTGATTAAGGCTAAATTTTTCAAAATTACAATTTTACCTCTCAAGGCCTTTATCACTTCATAATTTATTAACTTTAATTCAAATAATATTAAAAACATTATGTGATTTTTTAAATTTTAATTTAATTTATATATTTATTTTAATGCAAAAATAGGGATTTTCAATTAAAATTCAACAACTTGTCCAAAACAAGACCTTTAACTTTGAAATTTTTATTGGAGGTAGATCTAAGCCAGAGGACCACTTGGACCAAAATTCATAATTTTTTGAGTTTTAGTCTAATTATTATAATTATTTAAATTTTTGGAGTATTAATTAAATATAAAATATTATTTAAGTTGAAAATTAAGTTTTGTATTTTTCTTAAATCCTTTTAAGGTTAGGAAACCTAGAGAATTAAATTTCATATTTTTATGATTTTTATTTAAATTATTAGAATTATTTTAGTGAAAATTTAAGGAAATTCCATTTTAGCCTTTAAAAACTGATCTAAGCCTTTAAAATCAATTTCTTCTCTTAGAAAATCAGGAAAAATGTCCCAATTGTTCCTAAATGCTTAAGAGACAATTTAGGACATTTCCAACCATTTTATTAATTATATGATTTTTTTTTAATTTTTAATTATTTAAATTTAAAATAAGGCTCAGAAATAAAAATTTTATTTTATTTATAGTTTAATTTTTTAAAGACTCCCCTAATCACAGAAAACTCTGAAAATTAATTTGGTAGATTTTTTAAGTGCATTTTAATTATTATAATTATTTAATTGCCAAAAATGTAATTTAACTTGAAAGATTCATTTATGTATTTAAATTAACTCCAAATGATTTAAAATATTTATGGGGAGTCTTTCTGACGTTGCATTACAATAGAGAACAAACATTAAGTTATTTTCATTTATATTTAGTCCAATTTATTTTCATTTAATGTTTAGGTATTAATTACCATTGGGGTTGTACTTAATGTGTTAAACTAAGTTTTTATTTTTCGTAGGGTCATCTAGCCATAAGTGACCTACAAAAATTTTTCTTGTGTTTTTTTTATTAATATTTTATTTATTATAAATATAATAGGCAAGATAACTTGAAAATTAGAGATCTCTATATAGAGGTCTCCTCTAACTTTGGAAAAATCAAAGAAGGTCCCCTAAGATAGAGGCAACAACATACCAAAATCTTAAGTTATGATGAAAAGTCTATGCCAATGGAGTATAAAAAAACTCCATAAAATATTTAAGTATTTAAAAATAAAACATGCCTCAAATAAACTTCAAACCACTTCCACATTATTCTCCTCTGTTCACTGAGCACTAGAGTATTTTTATTTTATTTTTATGATTTTTCTACACCAAGTTATGGATTTTTAAAGTTAGACTTATTTAAATAATTCAAATAAATCCTATTTTCCCACTTAAACACACGGTGCTGCCTGGATCCTCGGCAGCTCCGAAAGACCACGCGGCATGCTCCTATTTGACACCGCAATCTGACTGGACGTCCACGTGGTTGCGCTTTAAATATTTGATATCCGTCTGACTCCATTATGGTCGTCCAAACATTACTCGCGCAATAGAACGACGCTCCTTCATCGTCTTCGACTGGTTCATCCCAAGAGTCGTCCGCCTTCTAGACCTAAGAACTCGACCTAGACTCAAATAAATCACATGGGGTTTATTCGTAGAGCTTTATCTAACCTAGATGAACCTATCCATATGATTTATACGGTATGAAATACGATCTACACATGTGGAGGACGAAGAATAGCTTGAGAGGAAGAGTGAGTTCAATACCTTTGTCTGAGAAGGGAGGACTCAACCAGATTATTGCAGCAGCTTCAATTTGTCCCAACAAATCTCCAGATAGAGCCTTTTTCCTAGTGAATTGTCTAGACCCAAACTCAACCATACCTGATTTCAGGTATTCATCAAAGTCTGGTGCAGAGTCTCTCTGTGATGGGGCTTTGATGAGGGATCTTCTTCTTTCAATGCTGTGAAGGTGTGGGAATAATTAATTTGAGTTTGGTGCACTGTGGAGCTGTGATGAAGTTTGTCCTGGTTCCGGCTAAAATTTCAGTGGAGAAATTGCTCTCAGGTAGGGGGAGCCAGAGGGGGAAGATGGCTGAAATGTGCTTAAGGAGGTCTGGTGCGGCTCTGGTGAGGTTTTTGCAGAGTTTCCTTAGGAATTTTTTAGCACTTGAAATTTGACCATGAGAGATGGTTTTTATAGACATGGCCAATTGGCTGAGCTCAGGCCTTGGCTTTGGATGCTTTAGGCTGCTTAGGGTGTGGGCAGAGCAGTGCCATTGATCACTAATGGGATGCCTCACTAACAAAGCTCAAATTTGAATTTTAAGGGGTATGGGGGTGCTCGGGCTGAGCTGTTCCGGTAGGTAGAGCGGCCGTAAGGATAGACAAGGTGACTGACAGGCTAATGGGAGGCAAGAGAGGAGTTAATGAGGTTAATTGCCTGCCATGATGGGTGGCTTGCCTAGAGAGATGGGTTAAGACAAAAGGTGATGGGGAGTTGTCCTTGATGAAGAACCTTTGGTCCATGGCTCAATAAACATGGGTCTAATGGGTTTTATCTAGTCTTTAGGGTCCCAAGGTGGGCTGTCATGGAGTCAATTTGGTCAATTTGGTTCAATTTAAGTGAAATTAGGTCATGGGTTCAATTTAGGTCACATTAGGTTTAGGTTGGGCTAGGTTTGATTTGGGCTTAGGTTAGACCAAATTTATTGTTTAAAATGTTGCATATGATTGTCATAAAGTGTTTGAAAGAGAATTAGAGTGGGTTTGAATAGGTTGGGGGGTTCAATTTGGCTTGATTTGGGATTTTGGTCAGTTTGGGGAAAGCTAGGTTAGGTTGAGCTAGCCTTGGGTCTAAGGCCAATTGAAGGTTCCAAATGGTCTAGGGGGATGTAATAAAGAGTTCCCAACATTAATTGATGGAAACTTTATGGTCAGGGCACTCAATTTTAGGGTTTGGTGAGTTTTGGACATGTGATTTGAGTAAAAATTGGAAGAATTTGGCTCAAATGGGTTTGTGTGAGGCTTAGCCTCAAATTAGGGGCAATTGATGGTCCAATGTTGTTTAGGGGAGTGTCATAAAAAGTTTAGAAATCATATTTTTGGGAAATTGATTGGCATTAGGTCAATTTAGGGGATTTAGGCCACTTAGGCAAACTTGGGGCTTTTGGATTTTAAGTAAAATTCAACTCAAATGTGGGTCAAATTGTGCTTGGATTTGGTTTAGATTGAAGCTTGAGATGTTGAATTAAAGTTTAGAATAGGATTTGGGCAAAAGTGGGGCCAATTGGGTGGATATTAGGTTTAATTTGGGCACTTTTGGGTTGAATGAGTCAAATTGGGGCTTTTGGTTAAATTAGGCTAAATTGGTCAAATTGGGTCATGTGGTAGTTGACATAAATGTAATTGGGAGTATTTGGGAGGTTTTGAGAATTTTTAGGAATTTTAGGAATTTTTAGAATTTTTTGCTAAGAGGGTTACTTTGGTCATTTTAGAAATTTTGGGGCTATTTTGGAAATTTTGGCAAATTTGGGTGACTTTGGTCAATTTAAGTGGTGGGAAATATTTTGAAATATTCTTGGAGAAAATTGGAAAATTTGGATAATTTTGGGAGTTTTGGAGGACTTTAAGGTTTAGGGGTATTTTGGATAGGTTTAGAGTCAAGGGGTTAAAAATTGAAATTTTGGAAAAATTGAGGTTGATTGACGGTGAGTGGTTAGGGATTGTTTAGATTGAGCCATGGACTAGGAGTAACCCTCATTTGGTCCTCTATGTGTTGGAACTAATCAATCCCTAGCCTAGGGCTAAGAGCTTGGGGAAACCATACACATGAGTTTTCAAAGAGTTAGGAGGCCAAGGTGGGATGTACTTTTCTTATGTCTTTGAGTGTAAAATGTGTGGAAGCTCCAGAACTCCCAGGGTAGATCCTAAGGTCTAACGACCTATAGGAGACTTCCCCTGGGCTTTCTTATGCTTAGTCTCTTCCTCCCAAAAGCTGGAGGTTAGGCCTTAAGAATATGAAAACTCCCAATGAAGTAAGAAAAGTTTGAATTTCTATGGAAGTCACCAGTCCTATGGCTAGACCGTAGGCTATTCTAAAGAAAGACTAGACCTTAACCAAAAGGGAGGTCAACAGTCAAGGACTAGTGCTGTAGAAGTTGCTCGAAGATCCTGATGTAAAATACTTTTATCTTTAAAAAAATTAATTTTGACAAATTTATAAAATTTTTATCATTGTGCACCACCGTTTTAACGACAATTTGATGTGAATATCTAAAGCTTGATGTACGGATTCAAGGTGTTTCAAATTCATGGATACTCTACACATAAGGCATAAATGGATAACAGAGTTGCGCTCTCTCAATTTTCACATTTCTTTTCTTTTGGTTGGTTTATTAGATAGCTTAATAACTTTCCAAAAATCTCCTTGGCTAATTGTTTGACAATTTAGACCAAGCTATCAACCTTGTCGTCATTCCAGTTGAGTTGTCAGACCACAGTGTATGACAAGATTGTGATGCTACAATAGGTTAAGCAAGAGGTTCAAGCAATTGACTAATTGGGGGATGATCTTATTTTATACTAGGACCGATGAAGATGGGGACATTGGTTACCTCTTTGCATGGAGATCTGATTGATCTTCATACACGACAGTTATATCCCTGCCTAGAACAAGCTAAACCCCATCACGAAAATAAAGCCTTATTTTGTTTACTTACATCAGTTCGAAATTTCTTGGTCTCGAAAACTGTTCTCCCACATGTTCTCTTTTATATTATAGCTAAATGATCATGAAGGTTTTGTTTCGAATCACAAATTTTATTTAATAGATGTAGTTTTGGTTGCTCGATGTTTCTGTGAAGATTTAGGAATCATCACTAGGACTACCAGTAGCCATACAGGAAGAAGAAGGGGCTTTTGCTTTGATTTAAGGTGCTCGAGTTGACCCTCTTGGGTAAGAAAGTGTCGGTAATTCAACGCATTATTCCTGTAACTATTATTAAGGAATTGAATCTATAGAAATGTGTTCCCATGACCCCTAAAAATTTGTCCGCTTTCAATGAGGTGGACGAAAAGAGGTTGTTTGACAATGCTACCCAGCTTTTCAGGAATGAGCCAAGGGAAAAAAGAGGGAAGGTGCTCCACCTCAAAGAATAGCAAAGGAAATGCAAGAAGGTAACCTAACAAGAGGTATTCCATGGTTTAGAGCTAATACACCTTGTCTCCAAAACATAAGTTGTTATTCATAATAAAATTATTGGAGAATTAATACTAATAAAATAAAAAATCATTCTTGATGAATTTATGAGATTTGAAGGATAATAGCCAAGGGGAACCAACTTCCTCCTTCATTAGTTTGGATACTAATGAGTCTTCATAATGCTCCTTCACAAAAGCGATTTCCTAACCATAAACATTGGGTCACATTCCAGAAAAGTATGTTGATGCTCTTAATTCCTTAAAATTTTTTGTGATAGATGTTCCAGGAGAAGGATAAGATTGAGTTATTGATGTAGATCGAGATGAGGAGGATTTAGTTCCACTCTAAAAACTCCTAAAAAAGCATAGAGGTCCTTAAAACAAAGTTATAGTAACGTTTAGAGATTTAATTTTAGTTCCCTAAGTTACTAAACTAGTGCTCAAGGTCAAAAAAAAAGTTGTGTTGGAGGTGCAAGTAGCCACTGTTGCTTGTTCTAAGAAGAGGAAAGCTGCAGAGAATGTGGATGTTGGAGCCACATATTTGGGAACTGATGGGCCTAGCCTCTCAAGGGAGGAAGTTTATATGGTAGTTAATATATCCTTAATAAATGAAGTGCATGGTCACACCAAGTATATATAAGCATTGATTAGATGAGCGTGATGGAGTTCTATAAGCCACTCCTCTATTTAGGTTCAACTATGCATATTCCATGCTTGGATAAGTTAGTTAGGAAGGTAAGATGATATCGACTCCATGCTTCAATGATGGAAAGAATGGTGATATCCTGGAAGTGGTGATACACCTTGTGTGTATCACACTACCAACTTTGCAAAAAATATGCTAAGCTAAAGAAAGCTATCACCAAGGCTAGAAAAAAGTTAAATTCTATTATAAATGAAATGGAGGAGCTGCGGATAAAATTTGAAGAAGATGTAAGGCTGTTAAATTTTTTATTTTTGAAAGGTTTAACTTAAAAAATAATACCGAGTAGATCTTAAATATTTAACATTTAAAAAAGCAAAACACATCATTTTAAGTAAAATATCATTCCAAAACAAAAAATAATACTTTATAATGGATTAAATTATTCAAATGAAGTAACTTAAGATATTTTCTTAGTTTGTAAAGATACCAATAAAATTATCATTATTTAATCTAAAGATTAGTTAAAATTTAGATTATCTAGGTTTTTAAATTTCTTATTGATGCAAGACCCCGTAATTAGTTACATCTTATTCAAACAAAATCACTTAAAAAAACTCTCGTTTAAGATTAGCGTTATGATTTTAAAGAATTTAAATTTTGGTTTTCATAATTTATTTTAGGAAAGTTAAATGAGAAAGACTCCATATGAATTAGTTTTTTAAGGAACTCAAGAGAATGAAAAGTATGAGATGTCAAAGATACCATGAAAATCTGAGTGACATCTCAATTTTCCTATAGTTTGGCTATACAACTTTAAATGAAAATTTATTTTGATGATTAGATCTTGTCATTTCAATTAGAAATTTATGAATTATGTCTCACAATATATGACCTTGATAAAGCCTTGGAAAGTGAAGATTTAAATCGTACTATAAGAAAAATCTCAGAATCTTAAGACAAGGGTGATCGTTGCTGGAGAAAGTGAAACATTAAAACCTATTTTGAAGCATGAAAACACACAAGCAAACCTACATAATGAACTTACAACCTTTTCTGGAAAAAGCTAACACCTAAACAACCTAAATGCATTTTAAAATCACGAAGGCCAGTCTCGATGAATGCATGATAGGGGAGGCCACTATTTATTAAAAATTATACGTCTTGCAACTTGATCATAACAATCAAGATGTTTAATTATGTATGATATGTAAAATGTCTTATGTCTAATATGAGCTTATTATTATTATTTCAAATTAAGAATTTTAAAGATCATCACACTAAGTTGAATTTTATTATTTTGGTTAACTTTTAGTGTTGAGTGATAAAAAAGATGCTAGGGATAGGAATGTAATTCCTTAATGATGAATACATAGAAGAATTATTCTGAAGGCCAATAGGTGTGTAGAGGCAGAACTCACTTTATAAACAACAGTTCTCATAGTTCAAACCACCCATTTCATGCAATGAGTGAAGGCCTAAAAATAAGGAGTATAACTAATAGACAATGAGCACGCCTATGATGACCTTTATATGGCTATTCCTAAATCGTAAAGAGGTTTCTATTGAATTTTATTTAATTACTATTGACCTCCCATTTGTTAAGGTTTAGTCTTCCTTCTTTTAGGAGCCTCAGATCTAGTCATAGGACTTTATTATTGACTATACTAGAGGACTAGTGATGAAACCTTAACCCTTCTAGAAATTCTAAACACCTCTTTACTCTTCTTGGATTTTCACTTGCATGGTATTGACCATTATCGCTTAGTGGGTTCAAACCAATATGAGGAAGCTCAAGAGGGGTAACCATATCGCTGGAAAACCTCAGCGTTAAGATAGAAATACAAAACTATGAAGAAGGTCCCCACACATGCCCTACAAACCAAATAAAGGAAAGAAAAGAGATATCTTTCCAAAAAAAGGAAAAATACAACTCAACACACACCCCAGACAGAACGCAACAAAACTACATATCCAAAAAGACTAAATTTTAAAGATCATCATGTAAAAACTTAGAAATTAAAGGCACCTTCAGAAGAGACCAAAACTTAGCAGCCCAATTGGCAATAGAATTCCCAGCTCTTGGATTATGAGACCAAATAACGTTCAGCTAGTAGCAAGGCATTGAATGCTTTGAAGTTCCAAATTAATACTCAAATGACATCCAAAATTAGATATGCAAATCTACCAAAGAATCATAGAATCCCAATAATAAAGTTATGCCAACACATCTTCTTGGCAATCAATAGAGAAAAAAACTACAACATCAGCCTCAGCTACAAGTGGAGACACATGCAACATAGGAGCAACAAACCAATAAACAAAAAATACCACTCCAATCCCCAAAATACCTCCAACTCCTGCACACTCTTGCTTCCAACTACCATCATAATTAATCTTAATAATGGGAGCAAAAGGTTTACACCAACCAATTTTGCAATTGGTATGAAGAATAGCAGAAATTGTGATAGAAAGATTAGTAACAATATTTTTCATATAATCATTACAAGAATCCTACAAACCATTTAGAGATAAAATTTTAGACATGTGAAAGCAAATCTTAGTGAATGTTTTCCTAGCCATAATGATCTCTTCATTAAATAAAACAAAGTGCAATAAAAGGAATATTAAATATGAAAGAATGTCCCTTACTCTTCCAATCTTCAAAAATAACTGTAATGTTTATAACCACAAAAATGATATGTTCCTCCTCAAATATAAAAAAACATAATTCTAAATATCAATAGCAAAACTACAAGAAATAGGATGATGGTTATAAGATTTCTCGGCCTTCTCACAAGGAACATATTGAGATACCAACCATAAGCCCTCAACTTAAGAATATTATAAGTATGAGGAATCTCATGAAATACCCACAAAAAAAGGAAACAGAAGGCTTCAGCCACTTATTCCAAGTCCAGCTAAGGTGCTTCTCTTAAAAAGAATGTAACTTATTTGCAAAAGTCTTAGTGAAAAAACCACCATGTTTGCCTTTCACCTAGGAACATCCTTTTTATCAGGTATAAAAAGAATTTGGGAGACAAAACTAGCATCACTAAAATGTACTATTTTAAAAAATTTAGGTAAATTCTAGATATTACCATCCCATAAATCTTTCATCTTAAAATTAATATCTTGAGGACCCCCATAATAGTTCCCAAGAGTAATATTACCAAGTCAGACCTCTTACCAAAAAGCTACATCAGCTTTACCAATCTCCCAACACATCATATCTTTTACTTGAGATGAAACTTTAAGCATCTCTCCAAATAGAAGTGTTTGTATTATAAAAAGAAATAGAAATAGGATTAGAAGAAGCAAAATACTTAACACAAAGCACAAAAGCCCAAATTAAGTAATTCATACAAAATGCAGCCATAGTTTCGTATATTTAATTCGAACAGAATAAAGAAGTCTAAGAAAACCTTGGCCACCCTTATCCACTTGCTTATAGATCTTCTCATAGCTCTTCCAATGAATATTCTTCTTGCCACAACCATTCTAAAGAAACTTGTTGAACAAAATTTTCAGTCTCGTAATGAAACCAAGAGGCATGCTCTAACGCGCATCAAATAAAGAGGAAAAGAGGTAAGAATAATCTTAAATAAACTAATACACCCACCAAAAATGTCTGTGAATATTTTTTTTATTACGTTACGGGAGTTGCCCAGTAGAAGCTGTCGGTAACCGAAATTGAAGTCTCATCGCCCGCTTCGGAAGGATATTAAATTTTAATTTATGTATAAGTTTAGTTTAAGGAAAATATATGAAGTCAAACTGATATCATATCCCTAATAGTTTAAACAATCAAGCACTACACATTAAGCTACGCATCTATCACGAAAGATAGGACCGTTGCTCAATAGTGTAGCTCGATTAAATAAAATAGAAAATCAAAGACATCCATTTAGTATGCGAAACCTGTATTTTGATCGACATATTCCCCTATATAATACAGATGAATTAGATAGGGTTTATATTAATACTGGTTTCATTTAGGTTTCTTATAGGCACAACCCTTATAGTTAATTACATCCTAGATGACCGAGGTTACCCGAGGAAACTTTAAATAAAGATCAGGAAAGATATTTTTACTACTTTAAGAGGGTAAGGATTTTACAACGTAATTGTGGTGATCGGAATCCAATGAGTGAAAGGTTCAAATTTTGGAACAATTGATTGTAAGAATCCAAACGAGGAAGAACTAGGGGATGTCATGGATCCAAGAGGAAATCTTGGTGACTTCCTAATCTATTCTATTGTTTGGCTTCAGTTCGAGAAACTTTATTGTATGCTTCATCCTGTCAATTTTATTTATTTAGGGTTTACATTCACTTGATATCAATCATGTGAAAAACCTAGAACTTGGGAGGATTTATGTCATATCCGATGATGACCTCGAAAACCTAAGAAGAGTTGGGGCTTATATTGCACTCAGTACAAAAACCCAAAAGATGAAGTGAGGGTTTATGTTGCACCAGGTAACTACCACGAAGTCCTATGGCTTGTTGTTTATTTCTAAGAAAAAGATTGGTGTTGTATATTTGTTACGTGTTCTTGCACATCCTTAATCGTGAGGCCCACGGTGTATGCCCTGAGGTCCTTGTTGTTGCAGAATGTTTAGTTTAAGAAGTGACAATCAGGGGAGTGAGAGATGTGTCATGTTATGGAAGGTTTAAATTTACAGTGGCTTAGTGTTTTAATTAAAACAAATGTTGATGTTGATTATGGAGACACTGGTTAGGATCCCATGGTTCCCTCATTCTGGCACCACCATTATCATTGGATTCACGTAGTCCAAATGAATTTGCTAAACTCATCTGAATGAGTTCCACACTTTCATTTTGACCATGGAAAACCCCGTTAGTATCACATAGATTACCTCCTTCGTAGGATTCTCGATCATCCAACGACACGTTTTAGTTTTAGTTACGATTGCAGTTTTGTTTTGTTTGTGATTAAGTTTTGATTTGTTTTTTATTTTAAATGTTGTGAGGTAGTTTTAGTTTTCATATGTTGGTGTTATATGCTTTGAAAATTAAAGCAAGCAAACTGAACTAAACAGGTGTATATGCTATGAAAAGTAAAACAAGCAAACTAAACTAAACATGTGTATATGCTGAAGTGTATGTAAGAAAGGCCAAATGTGGAGTCTACGCGGTAAACCAAAAGAAAGACAAAAGAAAACCAAAAGTTCAAAAAATTACATCTCATTGGAAACCCAAAAATAAATTTGTAAAGAAAACTCGTAGGAAATTCGTAGAAAAAGAGCGTAGGAAAACCATGAAAACGGACTACAAGTAAGGGAGGACCGTAAGCATAATGACAGAAAGGACTCAGAGCTGTGTTATATGTATCGCAGCCTTAAGTGATAACTTCCACACCTCCACCCTACAGAGGGTAGTTCTAACTTAATCAGAGTAGTCAACCATGGGCCTTTGTAAATTTTTCATTCATTTAAATTTAGATTGCATGCAAGTGAAAATTTATGGGTGAGAGGCTAATTTGTTGTAGGGGTAGTTTTGAATTTTCAAAAATGTATATGTATATTTTATAAAATAGTGTGATCCATAGCTTGATTGTCCTAATTGAATTAGGACTACTAGCAACCTAAGGGTGATAGTGGAAGAAATCCTTTAGGATGAGAGAATAGTATCGTAAATTCCTTCATCTACCCTCTCCAGGGTCTCTGAGTCAGGAGATACTAGTCTAGAAATTTCTCATATCCCTTGTCTATGCTTTGTCATCATCTTCCCCCCTAACCATCCTACTTACAGCCTTATTTGATGGCCCCACATGTAAAAGAAAGTTATATGTGCGTGCTTATGCGTCCTACATAAGCACGAAACTTTGGAAAAGAAGTAAGAAGAAATAAAAGATAGGGGCAATTAAGAGAAAGAGGAGGAAAATATCCTTCCTAAAACATGACATGATGGAGGCGGTTCGTTCTCCAAAACCGTACAAATTAACAGACATGAATTGGTAAAAGAACAAAATAAGCTCTAAATGTGGTGCAAAAGGGGCTGCCACGGAGCAAGTAAACATGTAGAGACAAACCCCTATGATTGATTGTAAAGGGACGATCGTAAGGCATCCAAAACAAGTGAACCGGACCTCTCCCAACATGGTACAAAGAGGTGGCCATGAAAACATGTAAAGTAAGGGAAACAGTCCCCTCCAACATGGTGCAAGGGGTAGCTGTAAAGCGTGTGAAGTAAGGAAAACTAACACCTCTAATATGGTGCAAAGGGTAGCTGTAGAGCATGTAAAGCAAAAGAAATCAAAACCCTCCAACATGGTGCATGGAGCAACCCTCAAAATAGAATGCCAAGGAAATGAAAGAGTTCAAATAGCTATATAAAATGCTCTTCCTACCATCTATATTCCATTCATGCTTCTATGTCTCCTAAATAACATAAATTCTTCCATACATACCATATAAAAGAGATTAAACAAGTAGGTGCTTTGAGATAATGTGTCATAATAAGTAGAAGGTGTATTGAAATAGTGTAGAGAGCAAGTGTGCAAGTGAAATGTCTCCCAATACTAGCATGTAGAATTAAAGCAAATCAAGCATGAATCACATCTCAAAATTATCTCTTTGAAGTGGTAAGCGTGCCACCTCCTCTCGTTTATATTCCTCACTTGAAGACAACATAAACAATCCCCATCAATATAAATTTTAAATGGGCGCAGCAAGAAAACATATTAAACCAACTTGTAAGGTAACCATCAATGCAATTCTTAACATAGAGGCAACATAGAAGAAATTAAAACCAACTTAAGATATGCCAAACAATGTATTTTCTCATGTAGGGTCAGCAAAGAAACGTTTAAAACCAACATATGAGATGGCTATCGATGCAGACTTTCATGTAGGGGCAAAATAGGATTGATTTGAACAAACCCGGAATAAGTTAAACAATTCAGATTTTCACTTAGGGGCTGCATAAGATTTCTTTAGGTCAACCCCAAACAAATGTAACAATGAATATTTTCACATAATGGCAGCATAAGATTGATTTAAAAAAACCCCAAACAAATGTAACAATATAGATTTTCACATAATGGTAGCATAGGCTTAATTTAAACCAACTCCAAACAAATGTAACAATTCAAATTTTCACATAATGGCAGCATAAGATTGATTTCAATCAACCCCAAACAAATGTAATGTTATAGATTTTCAAATAATGGTATAGGGATGCTCCAAACTAATCCAAAAAACATTTAAACATGCAGATTTTTACATAATATCAGCATAGGGATAATGAAATTCTGTCATATGTGCAACAAAGATAACAAAAAAACTGCTATAAATATATATGTAACAATTCCCAATTCTTCCAACAAGTATTTTATGTCAACAACTATTTCCATATGTGATACATATAAATATTTCAAAAGTGAAGTGAAGTGAATGTGAAATATGAAGTGTATGTATGAAGCATGTAAAAATTTTTAAAAGTGAGTGAAATATATGTGAAAAGTGGAGTTTATGGATGAAGCACGTAGATTTATGTGTGTAGCATGTGGAATATGTGTGAAATTAAAGCTTGGGTGTTATACATGTGAATACTTGTGAAATAAGTGAAGAAAAAGCACCCATGACTTCATTTTTTAGTGTTACATAAGTGATTATTTTGACATCTAAAAATTGCAAAAAGTTTAATCAAATCATTTACATGTAAGCCAACAAATACCAAGCACACTAAACTTCCAACTTCTTACTAACAAAACAAGTCTTTATGCATAGGATAGATGGAGTATGTGCAAAAAACAAAGTTTAGGTGTTATATATGTAAAGACTTGATGAAATAAGCAAAAAGAGACACATATATGTTTAAATTTTGGGTGCTACACATGTAGTTATTTTAAGATCGAAAAATTTCACATAATTAACAAATCATTTCATGCTTCAAAATGTAAAGCCCCATATCTAAATCATGTTTGATAACATCAATAAAGTATGTTAAACTTTCCAACCAACATGTATTAAGCTGGAAGGAACATGGGTAAAGCAAGCTAACCCTTCCAAACAAAGTGTATCAAGCATAGGAAAGACATAGCTAATGTAAAGCCACCACATCCCATGCATGCACTAAACCATGTATTAAAGTAAAGAAAGAGAAGAAGAAGAAATACCATTTCCATGAGCACACACCTCACAAAGAGGTAAAGTCCCCAAAGCTTCCAAGTAAAGCATGCTAACCATGAGAATTAAGCATGGATAATCTTCAAATGTAACATAGCAACATGTAAAACATTAGAAAAAATGTAGAATATACTATGTAAAGCCTTCCATCTCAAGTTCCTACACTAAAGCCACATGTATTTGATGCCACTATCCCCATGCAATAAGTAAAGGTAGAGAGCATACAAGAGTAATGGAAAAGAGAAGAAGGGTTAGTCATGAAGTAGTAAAAAGAGAGCTAGCAAATACTTTTCAAAGCATGCCAATGATATCCATGGAGCTTCAAAACATCCAAAAGCTACGCTAGCATGAGAAACTCCTTCTCAAATCTCCTTTTTTTTTCTCTTCTTTCCTTTCTTTCTTAATTTCCTTTCTTATGTTAAACATTAGCATCAAGAAACGACATTTAAAGTAGGAAAGAAAGAAAGGAACGACAAGGAAAAATAACTCCAAGTTTACTTCAAGTTTCCGCCATGAGAAATAACTTCAAAGCCCAAGTAAAAACTCAAAATTTTGACATGCAGAGTGACTTCAAAGCTTAAGCACAAACTTAAAATTTTTCCATGTAGAATGGCCTCAAGACTTGAGCATGAACTTAAGATTTTGGCATGTAAAATAACTTCAAAATCAAAGAATAAAACTCAAGATTTTGGCATGTAAAATGACCCCAAAAACCAACCATAAACTTAAAGTTTTGCCATGTAGAATGGCTTCAAAAAATAAGCATAAACTTCAAACTTTGCCATGTAAAATGACTTCAAGGCCTAAGCATGAACTTGAAACTTTTGCCATGTAAAATAACTTTTAAGCCTAAGCATTGAACTCAAAATTTTGACATGTAAAATAACATGAATTGCTAAGCATGAATTTGAAATTTTTGGCCATGTGAAATAACTCCAAAACCTAAGCAAGAACTTGGAACCTTTTGCATGTAAAATAAAATCCAATTTCAATGTAGAAACTCAAAATTTTGCTATGTAATTTCTTAACTAAAAGAAAAGAAAATTAAGCCATGGGAGAGCAAATTTATACCTTGATGGCCAAGGCAAGCAACCAAGCCAAAGGGGGCACGAAATCTAGCCCAAACAAAGAGCAATACAAGAATTTCACCCTAGCCTCGAATCTAAGAAAAATTGGATAGGACCTCCATCACCTCCCCCTCTTCCTCAAATTTCAGCCAACTAAAAAAAATAATAAACAAAAGGGGCAATTTTATAGCCAAAGAAAGAAGTAGAAGTAGAAGAAGAAGCCCCCCCAATCTACATATGGGTAAAAACCATTGGTCCAAGAGAGGTGCAGCATTAAAACCACCATTGATGTGAAGGTGATGAGAAAGATGACAGAAAGAAGTGACAAAGCTCTGGAGGAGGTGATGGCTCACTGCCATGGGATGGGATAGAGGCCAGGAGAGATTCTCACGTGAAGGAGGAGGAAACTTGGCTATGGATTTCACGAAAGGGAGACAAGGGGGCGTCAGTTTTGGCTATTTCACAAAAGATAGGGATGAGGGGGGGGTGTTGGCTGCTAGATTTAGGCTTGGGTTAGGGTTAGGTTTAGAAATTTAGGTGTTAAAAATGTTAATTTTAATTATTTAAAAGAAAATGCACCAAATTTTGAGCCGTTTCTCATGCACAAAAATCATAGCAAGTTATGTCTTTTCATAATAATTTTGATGTTCCGGACGTATTAGCGCAGTCCGTTTCGTGATCCGAGGTCGCTCGGGCAACTTCATCGTCGAGCATATCAAAAGCGTGTCAAATTCGATTTGTCTTGAAATTCTGTCTTGGCATCAATCAATTTGAATATTGGATTTCATTTTTGAGGGTTTATAAGTGTTTGAAGATTTTGGAAATTTTTGAGAATTTTTTGGAATTTTTGGAATTTTCGGTCAAGAGGGGTATTTTGATCATTTTGGGGATTTTTGGGGTAAGTGGTCAAAAGGCTGAACTGAAAGATTGAGGTAGTTCTAAATGAAATTTGGAGTCAAACAACAGTATCCGAGGGCATTTCTGATAAGTATGGAAGGTTTTACTAAGCCCGAAGAGCTTTATAAGTTTCAGTCGTTTTTAGTATCGAGGAGCCCAAAGGTAGTTCGGAAGTATGACAACTCACAGTCAAAATTCTTAGTATGTTGAGGGGAACGCTCTAAAATGGTTTTTGGAGAGCTTGGGTAATTCTGTGAAGTTTTGGAATTTGGGGTCTTTTTCAAGGGCAATATGGAAATTTAGGGTAAAAGTGAAATTATTGGGAAATTGAAATGGCTTCAAGGTAGGAAGAATATGACCATTTTGGCTGAGTCATGGACCAATTTTGGTCCTCAATATATTGGTCCTATCCATTTTAACCATAGGCTTAAAGTTGGTGGGACCACCCATATGAGTTTCCAAAGAGTTAAGTGATCAAAATGGGATGTGTTTGGTTTAGAATTGTGAGTATAAAGTGTAATGTGTAGGTACGAATGTAGGTGTGAATGTACTCAAAAACTCTCAGGGTTTACCCTAAGGTCAGACCACCAATAGGAATCCCACTTAAACTTTCTTATGCTTGGTCCCTTCCTCCCAAAAGCTAAAGGTTAGGCCTTAAGCATATGAAAATTCCAAGTGCTGGAAACAAGCATGAAGAATTTCTATGTGGTGAGGTTCCATTGCTAGTCCTCTAAGAAAGTCACCAAGAGAGTCATATAGCTAGAACCTAGGCATCTAAAAAGAGATTAAACCTCAACCAAAAGTGAGGTCAACAATGGACCCCCAATAGGTGTGGTGTGCGAGAATAGCACACCACACATATTGGTGTTGAACAACGGGTTCAACAAAACCAACACAACTGTAAGAGCCAAAGCTTAAGACAGGGGGTAGAATCAAGTGAGAAAGTATCCGCTCGGGATTGAACTTTTGCTGGGGAAGAGAAAATTCTGGCTGGAGAACAGTGGGTGAAAACCTTCAAAACTCAACGAAGAATTCACTCTCCACATTCTAAAGGGGACCCGATTTGATTTGAGTCGAGAACTTGAGTTTAGGTTTCGACGTTGATTTGAGTAATTTAAAATTTTGAAGATGATCGATTAGTCTTATTTTGCCTTTTTTTTTAAAAATGAAGAATGTGATTTATTAACTTAGGAATTTTTAATTTTTAAATTTTAATTTGAAAATTTAGATTTAGTTTTGGAGTCTGAGAGAATTTTAGTTTAACTTCGAGTTTGGTTTCAAATTTTGAAAACTTTTCTTGAATTAGGAATTTCAATTTGAGTAAGAATTTAAAGTTTTAATTATACAAATTTTTTGAGATTTGCAAAAGCTTATGAGTCGATGGATTAGTGAAATTTGAAAAGAAGTGAGGACTAGAATTTAGGTACTAGCCTTGAAATGAAGATCAGTAGTTAACGACCGACCTTAAATTTTGGAAAGAATAGAATGACCTTGCATCAATCTCGAAAAGTGGATGTCTCCTCACCACGTGGAGTAGTAAGGGAGATCTGAATTTAGGTACTGATCCTGAAAGTTAGATGTCTCCCTACTACGTGATGTAGTATGGGTGATCAAAATTTAGGTACAGATCCCAAAACATAGATGTCTCTCCCACCACGTGATGTTGTAAGGGTGATCCAAATTTAGGTACTGATCCTGAAAGGTAAATGTCTCCCTACCACGTGATGTAGTAAGGGTGATCAGAATCTAGGTATTGATCCCAAAAGGTAGATGTCTCCCTACCGTGTGATGTAGTAAGGGTGATCAGAATTAGGGACTCTCAAGTCGAGAAAGAAAGAACATGCCTCCTTACTACGTGGAGTAGCAAGGGTCAACAAAGCCAGGGAATCAGAAGCTGAAAAAGAAAGAACATACCTCCTTACTACGCAGAGTAGGAAGGGTCAACAGAGTCATCGACTTTGAAGCCAAAAAAGAAAGAACATACCTCCTTACTACGCAGAGTAGCAAGGGTCAACAAAGCCAGAGACTCTGGAGCTGATAAGAAAGAACATACCTCCTTACTACATAGTGTAGAAAGGGTCAACAGAGTCAGGGACACGGAAGTCGAAAAGAAAGAACATACCTCCTTACTACAAGGAGTAGCAAGGGTCAACAAAGTAAGGGACTCTGATGCTGAAAGGAAAGAGCATACCTCCTTACTATGCGGAGTAGCAAGGGTCAACATAGTAAGGGACGCTGAAGCCGAAGAGATAGAACATACCTTTTTACTAACCGGAGTAGCAATGGTCAACAGAGTCAGGGACTCTGAAGCCAAAGAGAAAGAACATACCTCCTTACTACGCAGAGTACCATGGGTCAAAAAAGTCAGGGTCTCTGAAGCCAAAAAGAAAGAACATACCTCCTTACTATGCGGAGTAGCAAGGGTCAACAGAGAAAGGGACTCTGAAGCCAAAAAGGAAAGAATATACCTCCTTACTATGCAGAGTAGCAAAGGTCCACAGAGTCAGGGACACTGAAGCCGAAAATAAAGAACATACATCCTTACTACGTGGAGTAGCAAGGGTCAACAAAGTTAGGGACTCTGAAGCTGAAAAGAAAGAACATATTGTAGCTCATGCAAGGCTTGTGCAGATTTGAGATCTTCGTACCATTCATGAGTTTTAATGTATGAGTTTGACATTTGTGGGATGTGACGTTGGGTAAAATGCAAGAATATGTGATTTGCTCTTTCCAGAACGAGGTGTTTTTGAGACAAGTTAGATGTTTTAGAATTTTGAGAAGAATTAGATTTCTTTATCTTTTTAACTTAGATTTTGCTTTTCTCCATCATGTTACTTTATTTTAAAAGTTTTTTTTTGATTTATTTAGTAGTGTTGTGATTTTAATTTCCTTTTATTCATTTTGTATTGTTCTTCTTTCGTTTTATCCTTCAGGTGCCGAGCACGGTCCTGGGGCTTATCAACCATTGCGCCCAAAGGGAACATTTTGAAAATAAGAATCTTCATTGATTTTGCTGAAAACATTGGTACAGCTGATCAAGTGCAGATGAGCATCTCAATGTTGATCAAGTACACATCTTTGAATGCAGTGGAACGAAAATATTCATCAAACTAATGTTGGAGTAGTAGTAACTGTTGTGAGCTGATGCAGGAACTGGTATAAATCTGCTGATTTCTGGTTTGCTACCCTACGGACAAGCCAACCTCCTAAAGGTTACGCTCCGAAGAAAAAGTCCCCTCGCGATCACCTAGAGGTACTGATGTCACAGTCGTAACGAACAGTAGCTCTCTAGCTCCAGATTGGGCTTGTAGAAAAACAACTTCTTATCTTCATCCATCCTTCTGAACAGGATTGAAACCCTTTCTCCTTGAACCCCAGAGATATAGTGCTATGCCAGATTTGCTCCATTTCCCTGGAGCACCAAAAATGATCCAACCGGTTGAGTGATCTTTGCTATGCTTCTGAATTCTCCTGGCCCAATGATCTGAATCTCTCGTCCAAATAGGATATCACTTTCGCTCACAAACAAGACCTTGCAAAATGGCATCAAGAAATCATGACTATCGATATGAGGGGGAATGCAGTCCCCTTCCTCATAGATGTTGATAATGCAGCTTTTCAGAATAGAGTTTGCAGGAAGGATGTGCCATTAAATCATTATTTTTATGATTCATTTATTTCTAGTGGCATCTCATCCACCTCATCATGCGGTAAAATCCCTGGGGGATTACCCTGTCTGTCTTTCGCGATGTTGTAGCAGCATCCACATCGTATCATGACTCTGATCTTTTTTTCACTTTTTGGGTGCTGAATAAGTTCATTCCTTTAATCGTCCTACCCTGCCCAAGTCCTGCAAAGCCTGAACACAAGCTGAAATCATCTGCTTATCTTCCCTCAAGAAGACATTAGTACAAAGCTCGAAGCCTTCCAAAATGTTGATCGCCTTTCCTTGAATAGTGTCGTAGTGCTAGAACCTGTCCCTCCGGACTTTTTTGATCTCTTTCATGATGTAATCTTGTATTGGTAGTGGAGCCGGTAGTAGGACAAACTGCGGCAAGTATGGCTCGACGTCAGATTGCTCCCCAAGTTGCCTCCTCAATGCGGCAGCGACATACGCCTCATAAGTCCCCTATCCTTCTAATTATAACACGTTGCAGTCTGGGCACACTGAGAATTCCATTGATGTTGTCAACTATCTAGGGAAGTCCAAGATGCATGTCGGGCATCCCGTGAAAATCTCTTCCATCAAATCCTGTACTGACTCGGGCTTCTCAATGAGCTCTAGCTCTATATCGGTCCTTGGTGAACTGTCATCTGTTTCTTTCATCTCAGGCTCAAAGAAAACTTCTTCTGGCACTGTTGTTAAACTTCTTCTCAATGAGCTCTAGCTCTCTCTTGTCTAGCAGATGGCGCTTACGGTGATTCACATTCCTTCTATTAATGCACCCCAACGGCGCATCTGGCTGTCTTTGTACAGTTACTACAACTAGATCACCTCCCGGCGTGGTGATCATCGACTGAAGCTGACTGTGTCTGCTGGCAAGCAAGTGTGAATAGAAAAAACCTTGCACTTTAGGATGTAGAAAATGTCAGGATGTATTTTGATTTTCATTTTTATTTTCAACCCTGATTGCTGAGCTCCACACAATCAAGCATGTACTTCTTTGACGATTGTTGACCTCATTTATGGTAAGGTCTTTTCTTTCCTCTCAGTACTTAGGATCTAGCCATAGGACTTCTCCTTGACTATCCTAGAAGACTAGAGATGGAACCCACCTTTTAGAAATTCAAACCAAATCTTGGTTCACTTTAAAATCCTACATGGATGGTGATCAAGCTCCAAATCACTTGGAAGGTTGGGACCAATGTGTGAGAAGACAAAGATGAACTCCTATAGGATGTTCAATCCTTAGGACTACCCTGGGTGGCCTTATCTTGGTGAGGTCTAGCTTGCACACACTGCACTTTCACACCCATACTAAACCCTGAACCATCCCTACCTAATCTTGATCGCTGGTTCATTGGAGCACTCATGTGGCTAAGTCCAAACCCCTAGCTCCTTGGCTAAGAGGGTTAGGAACAACCCATGAGATGTTCAAAATGAACATTTATTGGTCCATGGCTCACTCTAAGATATTTCACTCCTTCAACCATACGCAAGTACTACTTTTGCCAAAATTTTTGGTTTTGACATTGGGTCCTCAAACTTACCCAAAATTACTTAAATTACCCCCCACAACCACCAAACTCTCCAAAATTTCCCAAAAATTACCCAAAATTCCAAAAAATCCTAAAAATCATGTTGAAACAATTCCCACCTTTTAAATCTACAAAAATACCCCATTACCCTCCAAATAACCTCTCAATATCCTTTTGGCCCAAAAAATCCAAAAATTCTAACAATTCCCAAAAAATTCCAGAAAATCCCAAATATTCTCAATTTCATTTTGGCCAACTACACCATAGGCCAATGTTGTCAAAAAATTCCACTTTTATCAAAATCCTTAATTTGACCCATTTGTAACCTAAATGGTCCCAATGTCAAACCAAACCAACCCATTTGACCTCAATCTTGCCCAATTTCAATTCTAAACTCTAAATCAACATGCCCACTACCAATCTAAACCAAATCCAAGGCCAAATTGATTCACATTTGAGTTCAATTGCATTTGAAACCTAAATCCCCAATTTTGCCTAATTAATTCAAAAATTCCCAATTAACCTAATGTCAACTTTTTCCTTCCAATTTCAATCCTACACCTTCCATGGAACTCCCATGAAACCTATGCAACCTTAAATTGTCCCAATTTGAGCCTAAGCTTAACGTAAATCCATTTGAAAACCAGAAATACCCCATTTTAACCTAAAGTAAAATCATGCCCTAAACCTACCAAATTGATTGGCCTAATCCCAAAATTTCTTCCCAATTGATGTTGGAAACTCTTCAATACATTCCCCTAGACCATTTGAAACTTTCAATTGGGTCTAAAACCCACCTTAAACGAACCTGGGCCCAACTTGAACCAACTTTGCCCAAATCAACCAAAATCCCAAAATCCACCTAATTGACCTTTCAATTGAACTCAAAACCTTTCCATGTCTTCATGAAAGTTCTTCATGGCAATCATTTCTAAAAATTTTCTCAAGACACTTGGACCTAAATCAATCCCAAACTCAAGTTAGCCCAACCTAAATCCAAGTGAGCCAAATTGAACTTATGGCCTAACCAAACTAAATTGCACCAAATGTGGCTAAACCAAATCTTCCACAACCACCATTTGAACCCTAGGAACTACCCTAGATCCTCCTAGTCCAAGCTAAGTGAGCCATGGATCAAGGGTACCCCATTTTAAGGGATCTCTTCCCTTAAGTGGATAATTCTCCTTTTGCCTCACCCCAAAACCATTGCAAAACTAATTAATCAACATTAAACCTCCCCCTGACTCACCTCACCTCAGGGGCTGGCCCATCCCGCAATTACGCAGTAAATTAACTTCCAAAAGATGGCCAAAAACTTAACCCGATTTATTAATAGCGGCTGGTGTGCAAAATCTTAAATGATATAAAAATTAGAAAATATCTTACACACTAGGGGTACTACGCATGTATACATATCGTTTCAAGTAATATAGAGTTTTCTTTAAAAACCCCAATATAGATCCCACGAGGAAGTGAAGTAAGAAGTCTTTAATCAAATTCTAGTCTACTATTAATAGTCCTTAGTTTGGAATGTCGACTAAAATTGTGTTTTGTCTAGCAACTATTCCTAAATGCAAGTGTTAAATGTAAAGATAGTAACTATATCTAAATGAAAATAACAATTCTAAATATAACCCTTTTTGGATGAATTGGTTTGGAGAATTTTGAGATATTAAAAACCACTATTCTTATGTAATGAAATAGATAATGTATAAGAATGAGATGCATTAAATAGTGTATGTGCCAAATAGGAGCAATCCTATTCTTTACCATTTGGTCCAGGCATAAAGAACACTGACTAATCCTATGCTTGGTTACTAAATCTGTGGCTAGGCTGGGAGGATACAGACTCTCACTTCGGAGCTCCCACGTTCCCCTCGCCTGAAGGCTAACATCTCCGCTTCAGCACCCAAACGATAGGACCGAATTGAGAATTTTAGCCTGTCACTCTAAAATCTCTAATTCTACTCCCGATAATTATATTTCCCTATTTATTTGCATTCAATCCCCATGAACTTTACCATCCATGGAATTTGAATGTGATTTCACTTTGTTGAGAATTACACCACCCTTTCGGGTCGATGCAATTACAACGAATTTTAACACTACAACGGGCCCTTAATGCAATGTAAATGAAGTGCAAGTAAAAACCATCACATTTATAATTAAATTCACTTCTATCATACATCACAAAATCCTAAACATGATTTCTACTCATTACAAAAGAAAAGTAAAATGAAAAGAATGGCTTAATCTTCTCATGTCACTCTTTCCAAAGAAGAAGAAAGAGTAAGAGAGTTGAGTCACAAAGCACGAAGAAAACACAACGAAAACTTCATTAAACCAAAGAAAATTCACTAGGTACTTAGCTTTTTTCCCTTGAAATAAAGACGAAGATCTCCCCTACAAAGTCTTCAGGCGATCCCTGCAATGCTAGCGAAATCCCTTACAAATTCTCTCAAAATCTCCTCTTCAATCTCTCTAAAAGGGTGGAAATCTACATTTCTACTCTTAATCTAAGAATCCAAAACATTCCTCCAAGTTTTTTTCCACTTTTCTCCTCTAAAATTCCTCACTTTTCTAAACTATATTCGCCATTTTAAAGAGTATGGACGAAGTTTGAAGAGTTTCCATAAGCACCCCTTCGAAAAAACGTCTAACTGCGTCGAATTTAGGCCAAAAACCGCCAAAAGTCGGTCCAGAACCTTCCGGGCATCGTCGGCGGGTTCAAGCTAACTTTCAGTGAGGTTTTCGGGCACTTTTTGGTGTTTTCTGGAAAATCTCATCGTCGGCGAGATGACTGCTGCGCAGCTCCACCGTTTTGCTCCGTTTGGCTCCGTTTTAGCTGTGATTCGCCTCGTTTCAGTTGTGTTGCGTTCGTAACAGATAGCCCTACAAAATAAGCATAAAAACAACCTTTCTTTAAAGTGTAATCTCATTTAAAAATATACAAGAAGTGTAAAAGAGATTAAGCATCAAAAGACTTATCGAAAGGTGTCAGGGCAGAATTTCATTTCTTGCTCGTTTTTTCTCCAAAATTGCACCGTTTTTGTTTTATTTTGCTCCAATCACCATTTCTTGTACCTAAAACAAAAAAACATACAAAATACCTTCTTTTAAAGTGTAATATCATAAAAAATAAGTAAAATGATATAATAAGAAGCACATATATTTTAGGCGTATCAAAATCCCCCAAACTTAACTGTTACTTGTCCTCAAGTAACACTTTTACTACATAAAAATATAACTCAAGGCAACGTACTTTTCACCTATAAGACACTAAAATTTTTCATTTAAAAGAATATATTGGTTAGAATTTTAGAAAGAAATTCAGTAACTCGGGTTAACACTGCAAGTATAAGAATATTCAGCAATCAAGTCTAAGGGTTCTAGTCTTCTATTTATTTCAAGTTAAATCATAATTTGTCACATTAAGAATGCCTTGAAAGATTATGTGAAAAAGAAATTCATGTAAACTTCATTAGAATTTAGGCCAATACTTTAAATATAAATTCAGAAATGAAATCATGTTCTCCCTTTAGGGTGACTCAAGTGAAGCCAATTTTTGATTAGGCAGCTCCTCAAGCTTCTCCTCATAAATATTTTTCTTTCATTTCTTTTATTTTTCTTTTCTTTTGGGATCATTTTCAATCCTTTTTTTTCACTCTCTTTTATTTTTCTCTCTTTTTTTTTCTTTTAATGAGGATTACTATGTCTGGAGTGTCTGTAATGATTTTGAACTTCACTCTCCTCTTTCTAAAGTTCAAACTTGAAACACATCCTTACTTTATAATTAGGTATGTGCTTTATTATTTCATCATAAATTCACAATCTCTTCTTAACACACAATACTTTCAGTCTCTTAACATTTCAAAAATACAGTTTTCTTTACTTTAAATAGTTAATTATAATCAAATTCTTTCATACCAAATATCTTGTCCTTATAAAATTAACTTTTATTACTAAAAACTTTCATCCAATCCTTCCATAATATTCAACTAAAATAAAAAATTTTAGTTATCTCAAGCGAGGTTCAATTGCCAGAAGTTATGCTAATAATTTTTGAAAATATAATAATTGAGAACAAATAAGAGTTAATATTTTTCTTCCCTGCAAACTTAAATTTTAAAACATTTTGCAACTAATTTCATAAAATATAGCATGAAGAAAAAGTAAAGGTTGAATATACTTACTACTACAACATCCTATCAAATTCATATCATGCATAATTAGGATAGAATGACTGTAGGAAAAAGTAAATCTAGCCTAAAACATGCTTGTAATAAAATTACACTAAAAGGAAGTATTTTCACTTTAACATTTTACTTTTCTTCCTACCCCCAAACTTAATTTTGAACATATATAGCATTCATTACAGAAAATATAAGCAGGAAGAAAATAATTTAGAAATTCTATCTACCACAAATGTCTATCAAAATCATTTCCAAGTATTCATTAGGACAGAACAATATACATCAGAAAGTAAATCTAAACTAATCATGCAAGAATGAAATTAACTAAACAAAAGTCTAACTAGCGTAGCATGTATCAGCATGGGAATATAAAAATGTTCTTCAAGACTTAAATAAAGTTGTAACACAAACATAAACACACATATGATAAATGAGGTCAATTCATCCTTTAACTCAACCAATCTCACTACATTACGTTCAATTTCTAACGAAATCACTACACTAGTAAATTAGGTACTTTAAAATATTTTTATAGATTATAATCCCAAGGATAAGATTACCCCTGATATATTGGCTCCTAGGTACCAATCTCAGGCATCACCTAATCCCTATAATTAAGCACCTCTAACAGTTATAAAGATAGTGTAAGATCATCCATTTGGTGTTCATCAAATAGGTTCGCGACTCCTACCTAATGAAAATAAAGTTAGAGAAAATAAGTATCAAAATTGAGATAGATATGTTACAATTTAAATTCATGGTATCTCTTGTAAAACTCAAGTCCGGGTGAGACCCAAGTCATAGCGAACTCGTTGGTCCAACTACTATAAGAGAACAAGTCTAACCATAATAAGAAGTCAAGGAATCTCCTCCCTCATGACACACAAAGATCAAATCAAAGTACTAACAATCCAAATATCTACTAACAACAATCAAACTGATCAATCCATAATGACACATAAACATCAATTCAATCCACTCTAATGCAAACACCATATAACACTAACAATCATGACTCTCAAGCACACTAAATCAAAACACACTGATAACTATGGGTTGCCTCCCATAAAGTGCTTGGTTTTACGTCGTTAGCCCAACAAATGACTCCTCCTAGATCAAAGTTCCATTTAAGTAATCCTCGATCAATCGCCCAATTATTTCCAGATCCAGGGATTCCTATAAAATCCTCAAAATTTAATTTTTCGTTCAGCTCTTCATTTTCAGTTGAATTTATATCATTTTTCCTCATATTTCTTTCTAGATCCAATATTCTTCTATTGATTTTCTAAATTTGCATATTAATATCATCCTTGAAATTTATAAGAAATGGATCTTTATAAGATACTTCAATATCTCCCGAATTTTGGATTAGATTCTCTCTAGATAATTCAGATTCTGGATCAAATTCTTCTATGTCACTCTTCTATTTGAAATTATCTTCCAATTCTTCCCCTTTATAATTATTAAATGATGGAGGATCTATCTTAATTGAGGAAATAGGTTTTTCTAATTCCTTAGGAATTTCTTCCAATGGTCTTCCAATATCCTTATCCTCTTTTCTCAACTCAAAGTTCTTTTGAAATTTATCCTCAAATTCTCTTCAAAGTCCTAGTTCAATAATTTTATCTTGTTCATCATTCAATTCAGCTTTTTCTTGTGATTGAGTTGCATCTAAAGATATAAAGACTGGTTGTGTAGATGAATTCTCTAAATAGATAGGCTTTAAAATTCTATGAGGTACATCCATCTTAAGTTCATGAGATTTTTAAACAAATGGAATTAAAAGTTTACTATTTTAGGTAGCGTCCATCATTTCACACCTCTCCTGAACATACATGTAGTCTTCTTTAAGTAATGTTTTTGACTCATCATGAAAGCTTATTTCAATCTCATCTTTTAACTTACTCTCAAAACATTATTGGAAATGGTCTTTACTTAGATAATCAATTTCATCTATCCAAAAACATTCATCATCTTTTCTCTCAGCTGGATATTTCATAGTCTTTAATACATCAGTGACTTCATGGTCATTAATATTTATAGCCAACTCTTCTTTTTGCACATATATCATAGCTTGTCCAGAAACAAGGAAATGTCTCCTTAAAATAATTAGAATTTATTTATCTTCCTCCATATCTAATACATTAAAGTCCAGAGGAAAGATAAATTTATCCACTTTAACAAGCATGTCTTCTATAACTCCTTTTGGATAAATGATAGATCGATCAGCTAATAGAAGGGTTACAATAGTGGGAGAAATATCGATTAAACCTAACCTTCTAAATATAGATAGAAGCATCACATTAATGCACACTCCTAAATCACATAAAATTTTTCCACATAATATTTCTCCAATTGCACAAGTAATTGTAAAGCTACAAGGATCTTTAAGTTTTTCAGGAAAATTTTTCTGAAGTATAGCGCTGCACTCCTCACTTAGTGCAACTGTCTTGTAATCCCCAAATTTTCTTTTCTTGTTTAATATCTCCTTTATAAACTTTGCATAACTTGGCATCTGTTCCAAAGCTTCAATGAAAGGAAAATTTATCGATAACTTCTTAAGTACTTTCAGAAATTTTGAAAATTTTTTATCTAACTCATGCTGTCTAAGTCTTGGAGGAAATGGAGGTGGTGGTCTTTCTAAATTGGTTTTAGTTGAAGATATTAATTTTTCCAGATCCTTAGAAAAATGTTCTTCATGACTTTTAGTTTCCTTTGCGTCTCTCTCAACTTCGTTCTCTTTTCTAACCACATCCTCTATCTCTCTTCCATTTTTTAATTGGACAGCTTCTATTTGTTCATTAGTGTTCTCTTTAGGGTTGATCTCAATGTCGCTAGGAAGTGCTCCTTGGTGTCTATTGCTAAGTGAATTTGCAATTTGTCTCAATTGATTCTCTATGTTTCTAATCGCAGCATTTTGACTTTGTAACTGGTTTCTCATTTGCAATACGACTTCTTCCACAGACATTTTCTTATCCTCAAATTGTTGATCATTATTAGAGTCCGGTGGATATGAAAGTCTATAGTTTGTGTTCCCCTGAATATTCCAACTACCATTAGGATTTGTATGATTATTTTCCCATTTTTGGTTTCCACCATCAGTAGTATGATTCCAGTTAAATTTAGGATGGTTCTCCCAACCTGGGTTGTAAAAGTTAGAGTACGGGTTGTTTATGGTATTTAAAGTCTCATATGATAATTTAGAATCAATCATAGGCCCTAATGAACTTTTCTCACTTACAGGAGTAAATTGAGGTTGGTTCATTTCAAATTAGTCCAACTTCCTTGATATTGCAGCAATCTGAGATGCAAGAATTGAAATCGTATCCGTATCATGAATACTAGCTACATTTTTATGATTTACCCTTGCAAAGGGTCATTGAAATTCATTTGTATCCATTTCTTCAATTAACACATATGCTTCATCAAATAGTTTTGACATTAATGATCAACCAGTAGCAGCATCAATTATAGATCTAAGGGATCCTAATAACCCATTATAAAATGTTTGAATGAATAACCAATCCGGTAGAGCATGGTGTGGACACTTTCTTAGGAGTTCCTTAAATCTTTCCCAGGCTTCATATATTGATTCCCCTTCATACTGACAAAATGAGATAATATAGTTTCTAAGTTTAGTAGTCCTTGAAGGTGGAAAATACTTAGCTAAGAATTTTTGAGTTAAGTCCTCCTAATTTTTAATAGAACCAGGTGCTAATGAATATAACCACATTTTAGCCTTATCCTTTAGTTAGAAAGGAAAAGCCATAGTTTAACAGCATCTTCTGACATGCCATTATAACGAAATGTGGCACAAAGTTCTAGAAAATTTGATAAGTGTAAATAGGGATCCTCAGAAGGAGTTCCCCCAAACAAATTGTTCTGCACCAGTTGGATAATCTCAGAATTTATTTCAAATGAGTCAGCTTCTACGACAGGGTTTTATATACTTAAATGAATTTCATTTGTCATAGGATTTACGTAATCCCTCAATGAAGTGATAATTTTCTAAGTTATTATCTTGAAAGTTTTCCATCTCCATTTCTAGTTTTTCGAGTCCTTTCTGTATTTTTATTTTTCTATTTTCTTCAAATTCGGGATCATAAGGCACAAGTCCTGTAGATCCTTTGTTTTGCATACGTAACACAACAAATAATACATTAACAATTAAATAAATAATAGAGGAAATATATTCAACACTACCAAACATTTTCACAAACACTATGTTTTTCATATAAAGAATTTTTTTTGTTTTTTTTTCACAACACTTTTTCATATAAAAACACTTTTCACACAAAAATAGTTTTTATGACACTACAGTTTTCCAAGTATAAACCTAATTACTTTAACTAAAACTCTCCTAAAGTTCTTACCAAAGCTTCTCCGGCAACGGCGCCAAAAACTTGACCCGACCCACAATTACGCAGTAAATTAACTTTCAAAAGATGGCTAAAAACTTGACCCAATTTCTAAATAGCAGCTAGTGTGCAAAATCTTAAATGATATAAAAATTATAAAATATTTTACACACTAGGGGTACTATGCAAGTATACGTATCGTTTTAAGTAATATAGAGTTTTTTTTAAAAACCCCAATATCGATCCCACGAGAAAGTGAAGTAAGAAGTCTTTAATCAAATTCCAGTCTACTACTAATAGTCCTTAGTTTGGAATGTCAATTAAAATTTTTTTTTATCTAGAAACTATTCCTAAATGCAAGTATTAAATGTAAAGATACTAACTATATCTAAATGCAAATAACAATTATAAATATAACCCTTTCTGGATGAATTGGTTTGGAAAATTTTGAGATATTAAAACCTACTATTTTTATATAATGAAATATATAATGTATAGGATTGAGATGCATTAAATATTGTATCTGCCAAATAGGAGCAATCCTATTCTTTACCCTTTGATCCAGGCGTAAAGAACATTGACTAATCCTATGCTTGGTTACTGAATATGTGGCTAGGCTAGGAGGATACCGACTCTCACTTCGGAGCTCCCACGTTCCCCTCGCCTAAGGGCTAATATCTCCGCTTCAGCACCCAAATGATAGGACCGAATTTAGAATTTTAGCCTGTCACTCTAAAATCTCTAATTCTACGCCCGATAATTATATTTCCCTATTTATTTGCATTCAATCCCCATGAACTTCGACATGCATGGAATTTGAATGTGGTTTCACTTTGTTGAGAATTACACCACCCTTTCGGGTCGATGTAATTACAATGAATTTTAACACTACAATGGGCCCTTATTGCAATGTAAATGAAGTGCAAGTAAAAACCATCACATTTATAATTAAATTCACTTCTATCATGCATCACAAAATCCTAAACATGATTTCTACTCATTACAAAAGGCAAGTAAAATGAAAAGAATGGCATAATCTTCTCATGCCACTATTTTCAAAGAAGAAGAAAGAGTAAGAGAGATGCGTCACAAAGCACGAAGAAAACACAACGCAAACTTCATTAAACCAAAGATAATCCACTAGGTAATTGTTTACAAAATTATAAGATAATGAAGAACAATACTTAGCATTTTCCCATTGAAATAAAGACGAAGATCTCTCCCACAAAGTCTCCCGTTGATCCATGTAATGCTAGCGAAATCCCTTACAAATTTTCTCATAATCTCCTCTCTACTCTCTCCAAAAGGGTGGAAATCTACATTTCTACTCTTAATCTAAGAATCCTAAACATTCCTCCAAGTTTTTTTCCACTTTTCTCCTCTAAAATTCCTCACTTTTCTAACCAATATTCGCCATTTTAAAGAGCACAGACGATGTTTGAGGAGTTTCCATAAGCACCCCTTCGAAAAAGCGTCCAAATACGTCGAATTTAGGGCAAAAACCGCCAAAAGTTAGTCCAGAACCTTCTGGGCGCTGTCGGCGGGTTCGAGCTCTCTGTCAGCGAGCTTTTCAGGCAATTTTTGGTGTTTTCTGGAAAATCTCACCGTCGGCGAGATCGAGGTCACCGTCGGCGAGATCGAGGTCGCCGTCGGCGAGATTACTACTGCGCAGCTCCACCGTTTTGCTTCGTTTGGCTCCGTTTTAGCTCTGATTCGCCCCGTTTCAGTTGCGTTGCATTCGTAACTGATAGCCCTAAAAAATAACCATAAAAACACCGTTTCTTTAAGTGTAATCACATTCAAAAATATGAAAGAAGTGTAAAAGAGATTAAGCATCAAAAGTCTTATCGAAAGGTGTCAGGGCAAAATTTAATTTCTTGCTCGTTTTTGCTCCAAATTACACCGTTTTTTTTCCTTTTGCTTCAATCACCATTTCTTGTACCTAAAACCAAAAAAAACATAAAAATATCTTCCTTTAAAGTGTAATATCATCAAAAATGAGTAAAATGATATAGTAAAAAGCGTATATATTTTAGGCGTGTCAGGGGCCAGCTCCCCTGTCGTTCCCGGCCGGCCTAGTCGCCGGAGAGGGACAAAACTGACAGCCACCAATAGCCTATACACACCCAAACTTACCCAATTGACCACCTCAACCAAATTAAACTTTGGAGCTCCACTGCCCTCTACATAAGCAACTGAATCCACCACTCAATTGAGCCCTAGCTCAGCCCAATGGCCCTAGCCATTTAAACACCTCTCCTCGGCCATGAGAAGGGTGTTGAAATTTTTCTCAACAGAACCCCCCAAATCATTCCCAGAGCTTCTCCCAGTCTAGAGAAGAAGAACTCCACTGCTTTCCAGCATTCATCCCCTCTGGTTGAGCTCAATTTCAGAGCTCAATCTCAGGCCAGAAATAGGATAACCCTTAAAATTCCACAGAAACCTAATTAACTATTCCTACACCTTAAACAGAGATGGAGAAGAAGTTCCCAGTGAAAGCCCCCTCACCAGACCAGCCATTTGTTCTATCGGCCAAGGTTTGAAATCGAACTTGAACGAAGTCATACTCAGGCATTTCACTGGGACCAGAGGCTTCATCCGTAGGCTCCTCTAGCTTCAACAAATGCGCTGAACACATTTAATCGAAGCTACACCTCTTGAACAAAGGTATGGAAACTCCTCTTACTCCCGAGATTCCAACGATTCTCCATTTTGTTACACTTGATTTGAATGTGCATTAGCCGCATGGATTTGTAGCCCTTATTTAGATGAGCATGTAGGAAGAAATCCCGTGTGATTTGGTTGAGAAATGAGTGAGACCTTAAGGCTAGAAGGTGGATGGCTCTCGGCTCACACTAGTTGGGACGATGAATGGATGTCGTCGGATCGCGCGTGTATCAGACGGATGGTCAGGATTAGTAAGATGTACATTTTTCTAAAATTTTTATTTTTAACCTATTTTTGAATATTTTAATAATTAAAAAATAATAATAATCACAAAAATAATAAAATTCACAAAAATGTTACATTTTTCTCCCTAATCACTTAAGAAAGAACTAAATATTTTTCCTAAATCCCAATACAAGATGTTGAATTTTAAAGGCTTAATGCATTTTTTTTTAATATTAAAAAGGGATTTTTCAAAATTTCCCACTAAAATAATTCTAAAAATATAAAGAAAAATCAGAAAAATATAAAATTTATTTCTCTGAGTTCTTTGAGGTCAGAGAGATTTAAGAAATTTATAAAATTTAATTTTAAACTTTAATTTTATTTTATAATTATTTAATACCCCAAAACTTAAAATAATTATAATAAATAAATATAATTCAAAAAATCACCAAAATTGGTCCAAGTTATCCCCTAGTCAGTAGGAACCTTCCATAATTTTCCTAAGGACGAAAACTTTGTCATGGTCATGTTATCGAATTTTCATTGCAAATCTTTATTTTCCACGAAAATAATTATATAAATTAAATTAAAAATTGAAAAATCACACTTTCTCCTGTAATGTCTTAATTGACATGTGAGTGAGGTGACACCAAATTTTTAAGTTTATTTGAGTTTGATTTAATGAATTATGGGATGAATAGGCTTAAGAGGGCATTAAGGTAATTAAAAGGCTTTAGCCTTAATTAATCTTTAGACTTAAACAAAGGGAGGGTAAAATATTTGATCTTAATTCCCTTTTGGATGATTGAAACTACGGGAGATAAAGGGTAGAAACCCATTAATCACCTTGAACATTAAAAAAAAACCTTAATTAATTAAATCATTAAACTTTGGAAGTTAATTAAATAAGTGAATTATTAAGGTTAATGGATTTTGACCCAGGAAGATTCTAATACTTTGAAGTTGAATCTCTAAATCATTGAATTGATCAAACATCACTTAATCACTATTAATGAAGTCATAATAAATCACATTTTGAAACTAAAAAGAATGATCTTGAAAACTTTATAATTAAATTAAAAGCTTAAAAGGTTCTTAAGTTAATGAAAGATGACTTAAATTCAAATTAAGGTAACTTAAGATATTAAAATCAATCAATTTGAAATCACCCAAAACTAAGATCAAAACAAAACTGAAATATTAAGACTAACTCAAAACAATTCACAATCAAGACATTAAAGTTTTAAACCAATTACAAATATATATATATATATATATATATATATATATATATATATATATATATATATATATATATATATATATATATCATGACAAAGTTACAACAAACTTAAATTATTAAAACTCAACTAAACTAAAGAAACCCAAAAACACCTTATCAATTTAAATGATCTAAAACATTTTAAAAAAATCAATTTGGAAAATTTATAATTGAATCACCTTTAAATCGTCAACACAACTTCAATTAAGAGCGGTTAAATCCTTTAATGAACCCATTTGCCCCTAAATGCTATCACTCTTATAATTCTTGAATAAAACATCAAATGAAATGTTACCTTGCTCACAAGGATGATCAAATATCCTAGTTCACTGACCAAAGGTAATCTAGATGACTAATTCATCGCCACAATGAAACTAACCGAACTTGAAATAATCCCTAAAATGTTTAAGAAGATGTTCAAAAATTAATTCCAAGCACTTCTCTAACTTGAGGGGATGTTTTAAAAGTACAATGAGACTTCATTGTTCTTTGGTGAAGACAAACATCCTCAACAAAACACCAAAACCTAGACATCATATGAATTGACTAGCAGTAGGATTAGGATTTTGGTAGAAAACCAGAACCTTCCCTTAGCTCTACCTAGGTGTTTTCTGGTTGCAAACATATAAATGCCTTGACATGTGTTTTAAGTTCAGGTGAAAATGGCGAGAATGCCCACTAGGTACACATTTAAGTTTATTGCGATTTACTTTCTGCAATTTATTAAATGTCTTACTTTCCTGTACTTATAAATGCATGAAAATGATTGAACCCAGTATGTTTAAACAACTCAAAATTTAATCACCAAGAAAATAAATTTATAATTATAAAAAAAATTAAAACGTCTCGTTGAATGATTAGGAATCCCTCAGATGATGTAACCCACGTGTTGCTAACGAGATTTCCCACGGTCTAAATGAAAGTATGGAACTCATTCAGTTGAGTTTAGCAAATTCATTTGGACTAAGTGAATCCGATGAAAATAAGGGTGTCGGGATGATGAAACCGTGGGATCTTAATCAGTTCTGCTTAATCAACTTTAAGATTTGTTTTAATAAAAACATTAAACCATCTCAATTTTCAACCTTTCTAAACCAAAACACTTCACTCATCTCTTGATTGCCACTTTCTAAAACTAAACCTCTACAACAACAAGGAGCTTGGAGCACAGTGGGCAGCACGGCCTTCATTGTCAGCAAAACTTGTGTTTACTTCAGCAAAACCTTTCTTAGAATTAAATAACTAAGCCATAGGATTTCGAGTCTTAGGACACCGAGGTAGTCGTTCGGTACGACATAAACCCTCACATCTTCGAGGTTATTTGTGTGATCATGTCATACAAATATAAGTCCTAATTAACAGAAATTAGCTGAATTAAAACATCAGATTAAACTCTTAAACTGAAGCCAAACCATAGGACAGTTTGGGAAGTTGCCAAGATTCCTCTTGGACCCTTAGCTTCTCCTACTTCTCTTCCTTTGGACTCTCAAAATAACTGTTCCAAATTTGATCCATTCCCTTTTGAAGTATCCAAAATCCAATTGTTTAAAAACCTTAAACTTTGAAATTCTTGAGAGCAAAACCACTGATCATTTTTGAGAGTTTACTTAAATGATTCCTGTCATTTAGGATGTAATTAACTATAATGGCTTGCCTTTATAGGGACCTTTAAGAACCCAGGTAATATAAACCCAGCTTAATTCATTTATATTAAGCAGGAGAACTTGTCAACTTATAAAATTGGTTCGCAGACCAAAGGGATGTCACAAATCTCCTAGTTTATTTAATTTCATCAAGCAATGTGCTATTCTTCAGGATAGATACACGGTTTGTGGTGATGTGCTCGTTTATATAACCTATTCGGGATGTGAGATTAGTTTCATTTCATATCTTAAAATTTTTAAATTTAAAATTATTTTCAAAATCAAATGGTACTTTCCAAATTATATGTATATTTAAATGAAATCTTAAATTTAAAAATATGCCGAAAATTTTGTAGGCGACCCCCTTTTCAAAACACTTAACCTAAAAATATGCCGACCAGCTTCTAGAGACTCCGCTGGGGACTAGTTCCTCTCACCATTTTGATCAAATGGTTTTGCTTTCATAAATCGGTACTAAGTCCATGCCCCTAGTGGATCAAACTACCATTCTCCCGTTGACATATCTTGTTCATTTCTGTCTTGAACAGGTATGATTAACTCTTCTTAGATTTTGGATCCACTATTTAGACACCCCTAAAGAGAGAGGTTTCGAAGTCCTCCTTTTGTTACCTCTCCAAAGAGGTGGGTGGATCCCTAATAAGTGTTAGCTTATGAGCGGTCCTTCGAGTTGAGAAGTCTTACGAGACTTTCTCTTCCTTTCCGATTTTGGATTGGGTCCCTTACCTTCTCTATAACTTTCCTCCTTTAATTATTTCATTCTTAACAAGCAAACCTTCTAATAAACAATCCTTTAATAAAAAAACCTTTTAAAATCGCAAATACACGAATAAGAAAGAAACCAAAAATACTGTATAATAAAACTAAGAAAACGAAAAGATAAATGAAAATGTGTTCGGTCTCTTTTTTCAGAGGAATTCTTTCTTTTCGTCATAAAAAGTTTTGTGAAGAAAGGAAGCATAATTTGGAACTAACGTTTAGAATCTACCCTGTAGAAGATGTCTGCACCGAGGTTGATTTTCTCCTACACCAATGAACTGGACTTGGCTATCTACCAGGACAAGCTACCAAACGATGCAATCATTCGTTTCAAACAGGGATTTGACAATATGGACATTAAGTTCGTCGATGTTACTCTTTTTGCACTAATGGAAAAAGTATCGTAGGCCATTGAACCCATAATTGAGTTCAATCTGAAGTCGACCCAAGAGTTTCCTCCCCTAAAGAGGGTACCAGTTGAAGGAAGCACAACTGTTCATAGGATATTAGGTGCTACCCCTAGGACGGTCATCTCTACCCCCACTAGTCTGGTCATCACTGCACCTACCTCGTCTCCCGCCAAATTAAAAGGGAAAGAAGTCCAAGTCAGTGATGAGCCTGTTACTATGGAGGGTTCAGACTTTGCTGCAATACCGTCTATTTTCGAAATAGGATCTAGTTCATGATTTGTACCCTTAACCCATACGCAAAGAAGGAATAAGAACAGAAAGATCGCTAGGATCAGAATGACCCGAGCTACCGAAGTTGACTTCCTTGAAGAGGTTTCTAAAGATGAAGAGCTACCTGAGATCTCACCATTGTTAAGAGGAAGTAGGTTCTATCCCCTCTCTTCTGCATCTGATGAGGTGGATGCTCGAAGGATCGCCGCCGCGTTACCCCTACCTGTGAACTACAGTAATTGTAAGAAGAAGAAGAGTAAGGCTGTGCTGCTTACCCACTTGCAAAAAGTAGTGGAGAAGTTAGCCAGAAAGGAGGGTTACCCCATGTCAGAAATCCTGAGAAGGATAGGACGGGTGCCGGCTAGATCCCGCCTCGGACCACGAGTAGACCACGTCACTGCTATGGAAAGACCATGGAATAAAGTATGAGCTAAACAATTGAGTTCCCCTGTTGTTGTATCAGGTCACCATATTAGGGAACACACCACCTGCCGACATACAGCTAACAGACCATCTGGTCCTTGACCTTCTACTACAAGAAGGATGGTGTGGCAACCTATTATTGTTGAACCGACACTGACAGAACGCTCAGGAAAGAGATGTCTCGCTAGAGAGCCCGAATCTGAAGAAAGTGCTGCGGCTCTGATGGAGACTCCTGGAAATGAAGTTCAACAGTCGTCGCCGGACAACCGCGAGACTGTTTGGAAAAGACCACTTGAGGATGCTATAGGAAAACTAAGAACTAACATCCAATGGTTGGCAAGAGAAAGAAGAAAAGAATTGGGAATAAAAGTGGATTCGTCAGAATTCATGGATGAAGAATTTACCGAGATCAATGTGGTTGCAACCCGGGCATCGTCAGCTTTGCAAGGAGCTCCATTAACTTCAGAATGAGACAAACTGGAAGCAATCAGAGCAAGTCTGTGGGAAAGGATGACACGATCTCTCGGAGAAGATGGAGAAGATGGCTGCCTCCTTAGCCACACTCTAGAGTCAGCCTCAACCTCAGAAGGAAACACCTCCAGAGATCATTCACATTGTAGATGGAGGGAAAGAAGTTACATCCGTCAACGGAGATGAACAGCCAAAGAAAGATTCAGCGCAGAGCGTGATCCCCAAAAAGGACAATAAGAATATGGTGGAACAACAGGTGCGAGAAGCCTTAGCCCAGTCTAAGAGTGGAGAATCTATTCAGACGGGTAGACCTTACCCTGAGGAATTTGATGCCATCCAATAACCAAAAGGCTTCATTCCACCTCTGTTTAAGACATTTGACGGTACAGAAAACCCCCGACAGCATGTTGCACACATCCGTGCTAGTTGTTGCAATGCTAGTGGGAGTGATGCTTTGTTATTTCATCACTTCGTCAGCAGTTTGCCAGGGATTGCATTCGATTTTGGAGAACCTTTTTGTTAAGCAGTTTGCTGGAGCCCAACACCACATTACTATCGGTGATCTAGTGGTGGAGCAACAGAAACCAAATGAAACCCTGGTGGATTACATACTTCGGTGGAGGAATTGAAGCATGAAGTGTGAACCACAGCTTCAGAAACAACATGTAGTCGGTATCCTGCTTAAGAGCATCCATGACTCGATAGCACTTCTCCTCAAAGAATTCACGATTAAGACTTTCCAGAAGTTGTTTAGCAAGGCCGGGAGCTTGCAGGAGGAGGCAAAACAACTGAGTTTTGTCTACAAGACTGATAAGTAGAAGCCCGTAAAAGTAATCGAGAAGAAATCAGGAGTTGTCGCCGCAGTGGATAAAGGTAAACAGCGAGTGCAGATACAGCCAGAGCGGCCACAGCCAAGTTATCAACCACCGCAATGGACTTACCAATAGCCTCAGTAGAGCTATCAACAGCCTCGACCAATCTATCAATCATGGCAACATGATCAACCACTGCCTCGTCCACCGAGTGCCCTGAAGGAACTTTTGAATAAGAAATACCCCTTCAAGACTGAAGCAGTGGCCACGCAGTTTGATGAAGACACCTGACTTTCAGCTACCAGAGCCCATGAGGCCAGTAGAAGTCGACAAGAAAGATCATCCGAATTACTGCCCCTACCATAGGATGCTTGGACACAAGATAGAGGATTGCTTCACCTTCAACAATTGGCTTAAGGATAAGCTCCGGAAAGGAAACATAACGATCTCGAACGAATACATGAATGAGCCCCAAAAAGGAGGTTCCATTAATGTTATTTCAATGGATGCTATTGTTCCGATAGATCGAGTACACGACCGACGAGGGATGGAGTACTTGTCCGGGCGAAGTCTTCGAAGAAAATTTTGAATCGCATCCAAACCGCTTCGGTGCGCACTTCAATTCAGAATTCAAAACCTACTAAACCGGCACTATCTATTGTGATTGAAGAACCACCTCAGAAGGAGGTGAAGATCGTGGAAGAAGAAAAGACCGAGGTTCTAAAGGGTAGACTAGGGGTTGCTTTTCCTAGGATGGTTGTTTCCGATTCGGGGGAGAAATTCCTCGGGCCTCTAACTCTATATGATTATTTGCTCACCCCAACGGGATCTTAGCATGATAAAAGTTTTAGTGTTGGCTACATTTTGACTGTCTCTAACCACTACGTAACTAGCGACAACAAACATAATCCAGATCTTGATTTTGAAATAATTAATGATTCTCAAATCATACAAAACCTTGACAGCCAAGATGGAGGAGAAGACGTTCACAATGGTGGCTACAAAAGCTCAAGAAGCGACGGGTCCATTTGTGAATTCTGAGGAGCTCCGATCACGATAGAATTGGAGCTGTCTGATTCCGAAGCAACTGCAGTAGAGCCAGTCATTCCGATTAAAGAGAAGACACCAGCAGATTCATCACCAAATCCAGAAGAGATAACAGAAGCTAATCTAAGAAGCAAAAAAGTTCTACCCCCGAGAGTGGGACGAAAGGATAAAGAAAAGCAGGTGGTTTCTTAGGAAGAGCCAACCCCAGCGGAAGAATTACCCATTCAGGAAGAAGTTGAAGAACCTGGTAATAAAGTGGATTATATCGTGCTAGCTCATCTTAGGAAGCTACCAGCCAAACTGAGCATCTACGACGCTCTGATCCTGTTAAAGGAAATGAGAGAAACTCTGATGAAGGCCTTACTTGATCTATAAATTTGTTTAGCTCAAATGGCTGGTAATTCCTTAGATGAGGTTTGCTCGTTGAAAAAACAGCGTTGTGTTACCTTCACAGACAATGATTTATTACTTGGAACAGTTGATTACAATCGACCATTGTACATTTCAGTCTCCATCAGAAAATTCACGCTCTCCAGGGTGTTAGTTGCTTCTAGAGCATCAATCAACATAATGAACCTTTGGACGTTATCATACTTGGAGATTGATGCCCGTGATCTCGAAGAAGGCAGGATGTTACTGAGAGACTTCGGCCAAAAAGGAGAGAAAGCCCTTGGATCTATAACACTATTAATGAAGATCGGTGATTTGGCAAGAACAACCACAAAATTCCACATAATTGATTCTCAGACATCATTCAATGCTTTACTGGGTCGGTCGTGGATCCATGAAAACCTTATGGTACCGTCATCTCTGCACCAGTGAATAAAGTATTATGAAGGAGGGAGAGAACAGTGCATCAAAGGTGACTATTAACCGTTCTCCGTGCATGAAATCGGAATCCATGAAGATGCAGCCTACTACGCTCCTCCGAAGAAAACTATCTTTCTTTAGAAATGTCATACCGAATGAAGAAAAAGAGTTCGAGATGACGGAGAACCTGAAATTCTAGTTCAACAGTTACTCACCACTCCCTTACGGCGAGATGGTGAAGGTTTCTCCAGAACTCACACCCGAGGTCGAGGCCGGGGACGAGGTCGATGAAGAAACGATGGAACAGTTGAACAGAAGAAACCGGTCATCGATGTTGATTGAGAGAATAGTTCCAAAGAAGAAGCAAGAAAGAAGTAACGAAATAAATCAAAAGAAACCCCAGTTCAAGATCTCTCTCAGTCGGCATATTTTTAGGTTATGTGTTTTGAAAAGGGGGTCTCCTATAGAAATTGTCGGCGAATTTTCATATTTTAAATTTCATTTAAATATATATAGTTTAAAAGATAACATTTGATTTTGAAAGTAATTTTAAGTTTATAAGTTTTAAGATATGAAATAAAACCGATCTCACATGCCAAATAGTTTATATAAACGAGCACCACACCATAAACCGTGTATCTATCCCGAAGAATAGACACACTGCTTGATGATGAGGCTCAATTAAATAAACTAGGAGATTTGTGACATCCGTTTGGTCTGCGAACCAATTTTATAAGCCGACAAGTTCCCCTGCTTAATATAAATGAATTAAGTAGAGTTTATATTACCTGGGTTCTTAAAGTTCCCTATAAGGGCAAGCCCCTATATTTAATTTCATCCTAAGTGACGGGAATCACTTAAGAAAACTCTCGATAATGATCAGTGGTTTTGCTCTCAAGAATTTCAAAGTTTAAGGTTTTAAAATAATTGGATTTTCAAAATTTCAATAGGGAATGGCTCAAATTTAGAACAGTTATTTTCAGGAGTCCAATGGAAGAAAAGTAGGAGAAGCTGAGGATCCAAGAAGAATCTTGGCAACTTCCCAAACTATCCTATTGTTTGGTTCGAATTTAAGAAAATCTTAATATTATTTGATATTTCAATCTTGCCAATTTTAGTTAATTAGGACTTATATTTGTATGACATAATCATATAAATAGCCTCGAAGATGTGAGGGTTTATGTTATACTTAAACGACTGCCTCGGAATCCTAAGACCGGTTAAGGCTTAATTTACATAACATGATCATGCAAATGCCTAATGAAGAAGTTGAGGATTTATATTGCACTAGGCAAACTACCTCGAAGTCCTATGGTTTGGTTGTTTAATTCTAGGAATGTTTAGTTGATGTAGATTCAAGTTTTGCTGACGAAGATGGCCGTGCTGTCCACTATGCTCCAAGCTCCTTGTTTTTACAGAGGTTTAGTTTTAGAAGTCATAAATCAGGAGATTGGAGAAGTGTTTTGGTTTAGTTTTAGAAGTCGTAAATCCGTAGGCTCCTCTAGCCTCAACAAATGTGCTGAACACATTTAATCGAGGCTACACCTCTTGAACGAAGGTATGGAAACTCCTCTTACTCCTGAGCTTCCAACGATTCTCCATTTTGTTACACTTGATTTGAATGTGCATTAGCCGCATGGATATGTGGCCCTTATTTAGATGAGCATGTAGGAAGAAATCCCGTGCGATTTGGTTGAGAAATGAGTGAGACCTTAAGGCTAGAAGGTGGATGACTCTCAGCTCACACTAGTTGGGACGATGAATGGATGCCGTCGGATCGCGCGTGTATAAGACGGATGGTCCGGATCAAGCCGGACGGAAGGATGAAATATGAACCGCGGGCCGCGTGGCTGCCTAGTAAGATGGATATTTTTCTAAAATTTTCATTTTAACCTATTTTTGAATATTTTAATAATTAAAAATAATAATAATCACAAAAATAATAAAATTCACAAAAATGTTACATTTTACTCCCTAATCACTTAAGAACCAACTAAATATTATTCCTAAGTCCCAATATAAGATGTTGAATTTTAAAGGCTTTATGCATTTTTTTTAATATTATAAATGGATTTTTCAACATTTCCTGCTAAAATAATACTAATAATAGAAAGAAAAATCAGAAAATTATAAAATTTATTTATCTGAGTTCTTTGAGGTCGGAGAGATTTAAGAAATATATAAAATTTAATTTTAAACTTTAATTTTATTTTATAATTATTTAATACTCCAAAACTTAAAATAATTATAATAAATAAATATAATTCAAAAAATCACCAAAATTGGTCTAAGTGGTCCTCTATTCAGTAGGAACCTCCCATAATTTTCCTAGGACGGAAACTTTGTCATGGTCATGTTATCGAATTTTCATTGCAAATCATTATTTTCCATGAAAATAATTATATAAATTAAATTAAAAATTGAAAAATCACACTTTCTCCTCTAATGTCTTAATTGACATGTGAGTGAGGTGACACCAAATTTTTAAGTTCATTTGAGTTTGATTTAATGAATTATGGGATGAATAGGCTTAAGAGGGCATTAAGGTAATTAAAAGGCTTTAACCTTAATTAATCTTTAGACTTAAACAAAGGGAGGGTAAAATATTTGATCTTAATTCCCTTTTGGATGATTGAAACTACGGGAGCTAAAGGGTAGAAACCCATTAATCACCTTGAACATTAAAAAAAACCTTAATTAATTAAATCATTAAACTTTGGAAGTTAATTAAATAAGTGAATTATTAAGGTTAAGGGATTTTGACCCAGGAAGATTCTAATACTTTGAAGTTGAATCTCTAAATCATTGAATTGATCAAACATCACTTAATCACTATTAATGAAGTCATAGTAAATAACATTTTGAAACTAAAAAGAATGATCTTGAAAACTTTATAATTAAATTAAAAGCTTAAAAGTTCTTAAGTTAGTGAAAGATGATTTAAATTCAAATTAAGGTAACTTAAGATATTAAAATCAATCAATTTAAAATCACCCAAAACTAAGATCAAAACAAAACTGAAATATTAAGACTAACTCAAAACAATTCACAATCAAAACATTAAAGTTTTAAACTAACTATATATATATATATATATATATATATATATATATATATATATATATATATATATATATATATATATATATATATATATCATGAAAAAGTTACAACAAACTTAAATTATTAAAACTCAACTAAACTAAAGAAACCCAAAAACACCTTATCAATTTAAATGATCTAAAAAATTTTAAAAAAATCAATTTGAAAATTTATAATTGAATCACCTTTAAATCGTCAACACAACTTCAATTAAGAGCGGTTAAATCCTTTAATGAACCAATTTGCCCCTAAAGGCTATCACTCTTATAATTCTTGAATAAAACATCAAATGAAATGTTACCTTACTCACAAGGATGATCAAATATCCTAGTTCACTGAGCAAAGGTAATCTAGATGACTAATTCATCACCACAATGAAACTAACTGAACTCGAAATAGTCCCTAAATTGTTTAAGAAGATGTTCAAAAATTAATTCCAAGCACTTCTCTAACCTGTGGGGATGTTTTAAAAGTACAGTGAGACTTCATTATTCTTTGGTGAAGAAAAACATCCTCAACAAAACACCAAAACCTAGACATCATATTAATTGACTAGCAGTAGGATTAGGATTTTGGTAGACAACCAAAACCTTCCCTTAGCTCTACCTAGGTGTTTTCTTGTTGCAAACATATAAATGCCTTGAAATGTGTTTTAAGTTCAGGACAAAATGGCGAGAATGCCCACTAGGTACACATTTAAGTTTATTGCGATTTACTTTCTGCAATTTATTAAATGTCTTACTTTCCTGTACTTATAAATGCATGAAAATGATTGAACCCAGTATGTTTAAACAACTCAAAATTTAATTACCAAGAAAATAAATTTGTAATTATAACAAAAATTAAAACGTCTTGTTGGATGATTAGGAATCCCTCAGATGATGTAACCCACGTGTTGCTAACGAGATTTCCCACGGTCTAAATGAAAGTATGGAACTCATTCAGTTGAGTTTCGCAAATTCATTTGGACTAAGAGAATCCGATGAAAATAAGGGTGTCGGGATGATGAAACCGTGGGATCTTAATCAGTTCTACTTAATCAACTTTAAGATTTGTTTTAATTAAAACATTAAACCATCTCAATTTTCAACCTTTCTAAACCAAAACACTTCACTCATCTCTTGATTGCCACTTTCTAAAACTAAACCTCTACAACAACAAGGAGCTTGGAGCACAGCGGGCAGCACGGCCTTCTTCATCAGCAAAACTTGTGTTTACTTCAGCAAAACCTTTCTTAGAATTAAATAACTAAGCCATAGGATTTCGAGGTAGTTTTCTTAGTGTAACATAAGTCCTCAACTTTTTCTTAGGCATTTGCATAATCATATTATACAAATTAAGTTCTAACCAGTCTTAGAACACTGAGGTAGTCGTTTGGTACGACATAAACCCTCACATCTTTGAGGTTATTTGTATGATCATGTCATACAAATATAAGTCCTAATTAACAGAAATTATCTGCATTGAAAAATCAAATTAAACTGTTAAACTGAAGCCAAACCATAGGACAGTTTGGGAAGTTGCCAAGACTCCTCTTGGACCCTCAGCTTCTCCTACTTCTCTTCCTTTGGACTCTCAAAATAACTGTTCCAAATTTGATCCATTCCCTTTTGAAGTTTCAAAATCCAATTGTTTAAAAACCTTAAACTTTGAAATTCTTGAGAGCAAAACCACTGATCATTTTTGACAGTTTTCTTAAATGATTCCTGTCATTTAGGAGGTAATTAACTATAATGGCTTGCCCTTACAGGGAACTTTAAGAACCCAGGTAATATAACCCAGCTTAATTCATTTATATTAAGCAGGGGAACTTGTCAGCTTATAAAATTGGTTCGCAGACCAAACGGATGTCACAAATCTTCTAGTTTATTTAATTTCATCAAGCAATGTGCTATTCTTCAGGATAGATACACGGTTTGTGGTGATGTGCTCGTTTATATAACCTATTCGGGATGTGAGATTAGTTTCATTTCATATCTTAGAATTTTTAAATTTAAAATTATTTTCAAAATCAAATGGTACTTTCCAAAAAATATATATATTTAAATGAAATTTAAAATTTAAAAATATGCCAAAAATTTTGTAGGGGACCCCCTTTTCAAAACACTTAACCTAAAAATATGCTGACCAGCTTCTAGAGACTCCGCTGGGGACTAGTTTCTCTCTCCATTTTGATCAAATGGTTTTGCTTTCATAAATTGGTACTAAGTCCATGCCCCTAGTGGATCAAACTACCATTCTCCCGTTGACATATCTTGTTCATTTCTGTCTTGAACAGGTATGATTAACTCTTTTTAGATTTTGGATCCACTGTTTAGACACCCGTAAAGAGAGAGGTTTCGAAGTCCTCCTTTTGTTACCTCTCCAAAGAGGTGGGTGGACCCCTAATAAGTGTTAGCTTATTAGCGGTCCTTCGAGTTGAGAAGTCTTACGAGACTTTCTCTTCCTTTCCGATTCTGGATTGGGTCCCTTACCTTCTCTATAACCTTCCTCCTTTAATTATTTCGTTCTTAACAAGCAAACCTTCTAACAAACAACCATTTAATAAACAACCTTTTAAAATCACAAATACACGAATAAGACAGAAACCAAAAATACTGTATAATAAAACTAAGAAAATGAAAAGATAAATGAAAATGTGTTCGGACTCTTTTTTCGGAGGAATTCTTTCTTTTCGTCATAAAAAGTTTTGTGAAGAAATGAAGCATAATTTGGAACTGACGTTCAGAATCAACCCTGCAGAAGATGTCTGCACCGAGGTTGATTTTCTCCTACACCAACGAACTGGACTTGGCTATCTACCAGGACAAGCTACCTAACGATGCAATCATTCGTTTCAAACAGGGATTTGACAATACGGACATTAAGTTCGTCGATGTTACTCTTTTCGCACTAATGGAAAAAGTACCGGAGGCCATTGAACCCATAATTGAGTTCAATCGACCCAAGAGTTTCCTCCCCTAAAGAGGGTCCCAGTTGAAGGAAGCACCACTGTTCATAGGATATTAGCTGCTACCCCTAGGACGGTCATCTCTACCCCCACCAGTCTTGTCATCACTGCGCCTACCTCGTCTCCCGCCAAATTGAAAGGAAAAGAAGTCCAAGTCAGTGATGAGCCTGTTACTGTGGAGAGTTCAGACTTTGCTGCAATACCGTCTATTTTTGAAATAGGATCTAGTTCATGATTTGTACCCTTAACCCATACGTAAAGAAGGAATAAGAATGGAAAGATCGCTAGGATCAGAAAGACCCGAGCTACCGAAGCTAACTTCCTTGAAGATGTTTCTAAAGATGAAGAGCTACCTGAGATCTCACCATTGTTAAGAGGAAGTAGGTTCTATCCCATCTCTGCTGCATCTGATGAGGTGGATGCTCGAAGGATCGCCGCCGCGTTACCCTACCTGTGTACTACAATAATTGTAAGAAGAAGAAGAGTAAGGCTATGCTGCTTACCCTCTTGCAAACAGTAATGGAGAAGTTAGCCAGAAAGGAGGGTTACCCCATGTCAGAAATCCTGAGAAGGATAGGACGGGTCCCGGCTAGATCCCACCTCGGACCACGAGTAGACCACGTCACTGCTATGGAAAGACCATGGAATAACATATGAGCTAAAGAAATGAGTTCGCTTGTTGTTGTATCAGGTCACCATATTAGGGAACACACCACCTGCCGACATACAGCTAACAGACCATCTGGTCCTTGACCTTCTACTACAAGAAGGATGGTGTAGTAACCTATTATTATTGAACCGATACCGACAGAACGCTCAGGAAAGAGAAGTCTCACTAGAGAGCTCGAATCTGAAGAAAGTGTTGCGGCTCTGAAGGAGACTCCTGGAAATGAAGTTCAACAGTCGTCGCCAGACAACTACGAGACTGTTTGGAAAAGACCACTTGAGGATGCTATAGGAAAACTAAGAACTAACATGCAATGGTTGGCAAGAGAAAGAAGAAAAGAATTGGGAATAAAAGTGGATTCGTCAGAATTCATGGATGAAGAATTTACCGAGATCAATGTGGTTGTGACCCGGGCATCGTCAACTTTGCAAGGAGCTCCATTAACTTCAGAAAGGGACAAACTGGAAGCAATCAGAGCACGTCTGTGGGAAAAGGACGACACGATCTCTCGGAGAAGATGGAGGAGATGGCAGCCTCCTTAGCCACACTCTAGAGTCAGCTTCAACCTCAGAAGGAAACACATCCAGAGATCATTCACATTGCAAATGGAGGGAAAGAAGTTACATCCATCAACGGAGATGAACAGCCAAAGAAAGATTCGGCGCAGAGCGTGATCCCCAAAAAGGACAATAAGAATATGGTGGAACAACAGGTGCGAGAAGCCTTAGCCCAGTCTAAGAGTGGAGAATCTATTCAGACAGGTAGACCTTACCCTGAGGAATTTGATGCCATCCAATAACCAAAAGGCTTCGTTCCACCTCTGTTTAAGACATTTGACGGTATAGGAAACCCCCGACAGCATGTTGCACACTTCCGTGCTAGTTGTTGCAATGCTAGTGGGAGTGACGCTTTGTTATTTAATCACTTTGTCAGCAGTTTTCCAGGGATTGCATTCGATTGATACGCAGAATTGCAGAACGTTTTAATCAAGAACTTTTCACAATTGGAGAACCTTTTTGTTAAGCAGTTTGCTGGAGCCCAGCACCACATTACTATCGGTGATCTAGTGGTGGAGCAACAGAAACCAAATGAAACCCTGGTGGATTACATACTTCGGTGGAGGAATTGAAGCATGAAGTGTGAACCACAGCTTCAGAAACAACATGTAGTCGGTATCCTGCTTAAGAGCATCCATGATCCGATAGCACTACTCCTCAAAGGATTCACGATTAAGACTTTCCAGAAGTTGTTTAGCAAGGCTGGGAGCTTGCAGGAGGAGGTAAAACAACTGAGTTTCGTCGACAAGACTGATAAGTAGAAGCCCGTAAAAGTAATCGAGAAGAAATCAGGAGTTGTCGCGGCAGTGGATAAAGGTAAACAGCGAGTGCAGATACAGCCAGAGTGGCCACAACCAAGTTATCAACCACCGCAATGGACTTACCAATAACCTCAGTAGAGCTATCAACAGCCTCGACCAATCTATCAAGCATGGCAACATGATCAACCACTGCCTCGTCCACCGTGTGGCCTGAAGGAACTTTTGAATAAGAAATACCCCTTCAAGACTGAAGCAGTGGCCATGCAGTTTGATGAAGACACCTGACTTTCAGCTACCAGAGCCCATGAGGCCAGTAGAAGTCGACAAGAAAGATCATCCGAATTAGTGCCCCTACCATAGGATGCTTGGACACAAGATAGAGGATTGCTTCACCTCCAACAATTGGCTTAAGGATAAGCTCCGGAAAGGAAACATAACGATCTCGAACGAATACATGAATGAGCCCCAAAAAGGAGGTTCCATTAATGTTATTTCAATGGATGCTATTGTTCCGATAGATCGTACACGACTGACGAGGGATGGAGTACTGTCTGGGCGAAGTCTTCGAAGAAAATTTTGAATCGCATCCAAACCGCTTCGGTGCGCACTTCAATTCAGAATTCAAAACCTACTAAACCGGCACTATCTCTTGTGATTGAAGAACCACCTCAGAAGGAGGTGAAGATCGTGGAAGAAGAAAAGACCGAGGTTCTAAAGGGTTGACTAGGGGTTGCTTTTCCTAGGATGGTTGTTTCCGATTCGAGGGAGAAATTCCTCGGGCCTCTAACTCTATATGATTATTTGCTCACCCCAACGGGATCTTGACATGATAAAAGTTTTAGTGTTGGCTACATTTTGACTGTCTCTAACCACTACGTAACTATGGACAACAAACATAATCCAAATCTTGATTTTGAAATAATTAATGATTCTCAAATCATACAAAACCTTGACAGCCAAGATGGAGGAGAAGACGTTCACAATGGTGGCTACGAAAGCTCAAGAAGCGACGGGTCCATTTGTGAATTCTGAGGAGCTCCGATCACGATAGAATTGGAGCTGTCAGATTCTGAAGCAACTGCAGTAGAGCCAGTCATTCCGATTAAAGAGGAGACACCGGCAGATTCAGCAACAAATCTAGAAGAGATAACAGAAGCTAATCTAAGAAGCAAAAAAGTTCTACCCCCAAGATTGGGACGAAAGGATAAAGAAAAGCAGGTGGTTTCTTAGGAAGAGCCAACCTCAGCAGAAGAATTACCCATTCTGGAAGAAGTTGAAGAACCTGATAATAAAGTGGATTATAACGTGCTAGCTCATCTTAGGAAGGTACCAGCCATACTGAGCTTCTACGACGCTCTGATCCTGTTAAAGGAAATGAGAGAAACTTTGATCAAGGCCATACTTGATCCAGAAATTTGTTTAGCTCAAATGGCTGGTAATTCCTTAGATGAGGTTTGCTCGTTGAAAAAACAGCGTTGTGCTACCTTCACAGACAATGATTTATTACTTGGAACAGTTGATTACAATCGACCATTGTACATTTCAGTCTCCATCAGAAAATTCACGCTCTTCAGGGTGTTAGTTGATTCTGGATCATCAATCAACATATTGAACCTTTGGACGTTATCATACTTGGAGATTGATGCCCGTGATCTCGAAGAAGACATGATGTTACTGAGAGGCTTCGACCAAAAAGGAGAAAAAGCCCTTGGATCTATAACACTATTAATGAAGATCGGTGATTTAGCAAGAACAACCACAAAATTCCACATAATTGATTCTCAGACATCATTCAACGCTTTACTGGGTCGGCCGTGGATCCATGAAAACCTTATGGTACCGTCGTCTCTGCACCAGTGAATAAAGTATTATGAAGGAGGGAGAGAACAGTGCATCAAAGGTGACTTATAACCGTTCTCCGTGCATGAAATCGGAATCCATGAAGATGCAGCCTACTACGCTCCTCCGAAGAAAATTATCTTTCTTCAGAAATGTCATACCGAATGAAGAAAAAGAGTTCGAGATGACGGAGAACCTGAAATTCTAGTTCAACAGTTACTCACCACTCCCATATGGCGAGATGGTGAAGGTTTCTCCAGAACTCACACCCGAGGTCGAGGCTGGGGACGAGGTCGATGAAGAAATGATGGAACTGTTGAACAGAAGAAATCGGTCATCGATGTTGATTGAGAGAATAGTTCCAAAGAAGAAGCAAGAAAGAAGTAACAAAAATGAATCAAAGGAAGCCCCAATTCAAGATCTCTCTCAGTCGGCATATTTTTAGGTTATGTGTTTTGAAAAGGGGGTCGCCTACAGAAATTGTTGGCGAATTTTCATATTTTAAATTTAATTTAATTAAATATAGTTTAAAAGATAACATTTGATTTTGAAAGTAATTTTAAGTTTAAAAGTTTTAAGATATGAAATCAAACCGATCTAGCATCCCAAATAGTTTATATAAACGAGCACCGCACCACAAACCGTGTATCTATCCGAAGAATAGATACACTCGCTCGATGATGGGGCTCGATTAAATAAACTAGAGATTTGTGACATCCGTTTAGTCTCGCGAACCAATTTTATAAGCCGACAAGTTCCCCGCTTAATATAAATGAATTAAGCAGAGTTTATATTACTCGGGTTCTTAAAGTTCCCTATAAGGGCAAGCCCCTATAGTTAATTACATCCTAAGTGACGGGAATCACTTAAGAAAACTCTCGATAATGATCAGTGGTTTTGCTCTCAAGAATTTCAAAGTTTAAGGTTTTAAAACAATTGGATTTTCAAAATTTCAATAGGGTATGGCTCAAATTTGGAGCAGTTATTTTCAGGAGTCCAATGGAAGAAAAGTAGGAGAAGCTGAGGATCCAAGAAGAATCTTGGCAACTTCCCAAACTATCCTATTGTTTGGCTCGAATTTAAGAAAATCTTAATATTATTTGATATTTCAATCTTGCCAACTTTAGTTAATTAGGACTTATATTCGTATGACATAATCATACAAATAGCCTCGAAGATGTGAGGGTTTATGTCATACTTAAACGACTGCCTCGGAATCCTAAGGCCGGTTAGGGCTTAATTTACATAACATGATCATGAAAATGCCTAACTAAGAAGTTGAGGATTTATATTACACTAGGCAAACTACCTCGAAGTCCTATGGTTTGGTTGTTTAATTCTAGGAATGTTTAGTTGATGTAGATCCAAGTTTTCATTGACGAAGATGGCCGTGTTGTCCACTATGCTCCAAGCTCCTTGTTGTTGTAGAGGTTTAGTTTTAGAAGTCATAAATCAGGAGATGGGAGAAGTGTTTTGGTTTAGATAAAATCTTAAAATCCAAGTGTTTTTAATATTTTAATTAAAACAAATCTTAAAGCTGTTTAAACAGAATCGATTAAGATCCCACGGTTCCGTCATCCCGGCACCATTATTTTCATCGAATTCACTTAGTCCAGATGAATTTCCTAAACTGAACTGAATAAGTTCCACAATTTCATTTAAACTGTGGGAAATCCCGTTAGCAACACGTGGGTTACATCATCCGAGGTATTCCTGATCATTCAACGAGTCGTTTTAATTTAGTTGCAATTGTAGTTTTGTTGTTCTGTTTGTGATTAAATTTTGAGTTCTATTTTGAAATGTTGTGACGGTGGTTTTTATCTTGTAATAACTTTTAATTTAGTTTTGGTTTCAGTTCAGGGACTATCCTAATGGATTTGATTTTCATGCAATTGTTTTATTTAACATGCAAGAAAAGTAAAGTGCATTACAATAAAGTAAATTGCAATAAAATAAAAGCGTACCTGGAGGGTCTTCCCGTCATCCCAAACTGCACTTAAAACACATGTTAAGGCATTTAAATATTTCAACAAGTACCTAGGTAAAGCTAAGGGAAAGGTTTTGGTTGTCTACCAAAGTCCTAATCCAATAGCTATTCATCTCCTATGACATCTAGGTTCTTGTGTTTTGGTTTAAGGATGACTTTCTTCACCCAAGAACAATTACATTCAGTTGTTCTTATAAACATCCTATCATATTGAGGAAGTGCTTAAGACGAGTCTTACACATCTTTTCAATACCTCTAGGATTGTTTTAAGTCCAAGAGAATTTAATTATACAAGTGAATTAATCATCTAGGAGTTTAAGTTTTGTTCTCTTGCTCAGTGAACTAGGACATTTGAATATCCTATAAGTGAAGTAATGCTTCACTTGATGCTTCATTTAAGAGTTATAATAATAAGAGCTTTAAAAGGGCAAATCAACTTAATAAGTATTTTAATGATTTAATTTTAATTTTGACTTAATTATAAAAAGTTAGTTTAAGTTTCGAATAGTGTTCAAGTTATTTTAGATTTAATTCTTAATGATTTCATTTAGGTTTGTTGTTAAATGATTGTAATTTAATTTAATTCAATTTAATTTTAATTTAATTTGATTTGATTTAATTTTAATTTAATTTAATTTAACTTGATTTGATTTAATTTTAATTTAATTTAATTTAATTTAATTTAATTTAATATTAATTTAATTTAATTCAATTTTAATTTAATTTAGTTTTAATTTAACTTTAATTTTAATTTAATTTAATTTTAGTTTAATTTTAATCTTAATTTGATCTAATTTTAGTTTAATTTTAATTTGGATTATTATTTTAAATTTTTTTAATTAAGAATTAAGTATTATTGAAGTGATTTATTTAGGGATTTTTGAATTAAAGAATAAATATCCTCTTAATAATATCCCTACTTTAATAATTCCAATTTCTATTATTCTCCCAAAATTTCAATTAATTAATTAATTGAAGTTTTATTTTAATTATTTTTGAAATGGTTAGTAGGTTTCTACCCTCAATCATTTAAGTTTCAATCATCCAAAATCAGTTTAAAATCAAATATTTTACCCACCCTTTTTAATTAATCCTAAAATTTAAAAAATGAGGTATTTTTTTATTACCATTTTTCCTTTCAAGCTTAATAATTTTATAACTCACTAAATTAAGCTCAAATGAACTTGGAATTTTTATGTAACCTCACTCACATGTCAATTAAGACATTAGAGGAGAAAATATGATTTTTCTGTATTTAATTTATTTATGTAATTATTTTTAATGGAAAATAGGGGTTTTCAAGGAAAATTCAATAACATGACCAAGAAAATTATGGGATGTTCCTAATAATTAGATGACCATTTGGACCAATTTTGGTGATTTTTTGAATTATATTTTATTTATTAGAATTATTTTGAGTTTTGGAGTATTAATTAATTTTAAAATAAAATTAAAGTAGAAAAATGGATTTTATATTTTTCTTAAATCTCTCTGATATCAAGGAGTTCAGTGAAACAAATTTTGTATTTTTCTGATTTTTCTTTAATTTATTAGAATTATGTTAGTGAAAAGGTTGGAAAATACATTTTTTAATATTAAAAATTACATTGAGCCTTTAAAATTCAATATCTTATCCTAGAGACTTAAGAAAAATATTTTGTTTGCTCCTAAGTGATTAGAATTCAGAATGTGACATTTTGGTAATTTTTAATATTTTTATGATTTTTATTATTTTTTAATTATTAAAAAATATTAAAATAATGATAAAAATCAACTTTTTTAGAAAATTAAAATTTTAATTTTCCTAAGTTCCTCTTATATCAGAGAAGCTCCAAAACCATTTTTGTGAATTTTTGAAAAGTATTTTGTGAGTTATGAATTTTTAAAGTTTAATTTTACCCATTTTGCTTAAGAGGCTTAATCAACCCATTTGGTGGGGTTAATCAAGTCCAATTGATTTCAATTTATTATGAGATGTTCCTCTAATCCCAAAGATCAGTGGAGAATTATTTTCAAGTTAATTTGATGTGTAGTTAACCCTAATTAATTAAAATTCAATTTTGAGCATTTAGACCAATTAGGGTTATTCCAAGTGAATTAACTCAAAACTTATTTTTCCTAGGTTCCTCTAGTCATAAGAAACATCACAAAATTCTCCTAGAATTTATTTCTCAATATGCTAATTATTGGAATAAAAATATTCAAAACAGTAACATGCGATTGAAAAATCAATAACTTCTCATAGGGATGGCCTCTGACCTTGGAAAATTCAGGGAATGTTCCCAAGTTCAGAGGCTTTAAAAGCCCTATGGTCTCATGCCATGGTGAATTGTCTTTGTGCATGGAGAATTAAAATAGTGCAGAGAGTAAATACATTATTAAAAATAAAATACTTGATGGAATTAATTGGTTTCTTTTCCACATTATTCTCCTCTGTTCACTGAGCAAGAGGGTATTTTTATTTTATTTTTGTGATTTTTCTACACAAAGTTATGGATTTTCTAAGTTCTGGTAATTTAATAAATAGAAAAATAACCCTATTTATCTACTTATCCACGCGGCGCTGCGTCAACCTCGGCAGCTCCGGAGGGGTACGTGTTGCGCTGTGATTGGGCACCGCCGTCTGAGTCAGCCGTCCCAGGACCCGCCTTTCACGTAACATCTTCTGGTTCGACGCGATCCGAGCCGTCCATCTGATACACGCGCGATCGAACGGCTCCTGGTCATCGTCTACAACTGGTGAGCACCCATGACTTTCCACACTAAAACCCTAAGAACTCACTCGATTCTCAACGGATTTTTGTGTTCTTATGCTCTATGGATTCGTCTTGAAGAGACGAACACATCCATACAGTAAACATGCATTGAAATCGATTCATATCAAATGGAGAATCTCCAGAAGCTCGGGAAGAAGAGAGAGTTCATACCTTTGCTCAAAGAAGTGAAGCTTCGATCTGAGAGTTGTGTCACATTCGATTGGGTCCAAGCAAGCTCCAGATGAAGTCCCTTGGCCTGGTGAATTGCCTAGGTACAAAAGTGACCACAGCCAATCACAAAGCTTGGAGGTCCGGACGCAATGGCCGGCCCAGTGAAGGGGCTTTTACTAGGAAACTTCTCCTCTTGGTCTGGTGAAGGTGTAGAGTCAATCAATTTGAGGATTGACTCACTGTGGTGAAGTGTCCTGGTTTTGGGCTTGAATTTCAACTCTGAAATTGAGCTTAGAGAGAGGAAATGGCAGGGGGATTTTAGTGGGGATTAAGTTCTCCAGGTGTGGAGGAGAGTCTAGAATGATTTGGGCAGAGTTTCTGTATGGTTTTTGTTTTAGTCTTCTCCATGGCCGAGAGAGGTGGGGTTTAAATAGGAGAGGCTGAAAGGCCTCCCAGGGGGGTTTGAAGGCTTGGATCAGCTGCTCAGGGGAAGAGAAGAACAGCCATGGTGGCCATCGGGCATGGTCAGCTCAGCAGGGGAGAATTTCAATGTTAGGCGCACATGGTGCTCTCGGGTGTGGTGTTTTTTGGTGATCCAGGCGGCTGGCCTGGCGAGCATGGGTCACCCTCAGGTTCAGGTGAGTCAGGGCTGGGGTTTTGTGTATTTTATTGGTAGTTTCCAAGTGTAAAGTGGTTGGATCAAAATGGAATGGGGGCAAGGCTAATTTTGACTCAATTTGGTCAACTCATGTATTTGGGTTGGGTTCACCTTCCCATGACTTGGTTTTAGGCTAAGGGAATGAGTTAGGTTAGCAGGTCAAAGGTGGTGAGGTCCCGTTCTAAGAATTTTTAAATTAGATTTGGGTTTAAGGGAGACATGATTAAGGCTAATGACTTTTAGGAATCATGGAAAGAGCCTCCCTCCTTTCCTATCTTGGGTATGGTGAGGTACCCAAAGTCCTCATGGCTCTCATGTGGCTCATGCATGGCTTCATGGCTCACCTTTGGCTTGGAAGAAGCTAAGTCAACTTTCATGAAAGAGAATTTTAGGAATTTTAGTAATTTAGGGGTGATTTGATAGGATTTGGCATATGGCTTAATTTAGAAAAATTTGATGGCTTAATTAGAACTTAGGGATGATTTCAATTAAAGGTATGATGAGAAGAATTTGTCATATGGGCTTTAGCATGAAGTTTGGGCTTTTGGAATCATTTTGTAGTGGGCTTTTTAGGAAGGCCTAAGGAAGTGGGCCTTAGGTTTTAAAATAAATTTATGGATGGGAATTTTGTAAAAGTTTGGGCCAAATAATTGTTGGTTTTTGTTTAACGATGTGTCATGAGTAATTTGAAATAAATTTGAGGTGGTTTGGGTTTGAATTGGGTTGGATTTGGGCTTCTTTGGTAAAGGGGCCAATATAGGTCAAATTGGGCTAATTTGGGCCAATGTTGGGCTAGGGTTGAAATTGATGTAAATTTAATGTTGGGAAATGTTTGTGGTGGTACAACAAAGAGTTTTCAACTTTGGTTGGGCTTTAATTTTGGGATTTGGGCCCATTTGAGTTAGGTTTGGGTTTAGGTCAAAAGTGGGAATTTTGGCTTTGGGTTGGATTTGGGTGGAGTTTAGGTTCAAATTTTGGGCAAATCATGTTAGTGTTTTGTTTGTGGGGATGTTAGGGAAAGGTTAGAAAAGTTTTGGGGTCAATTGAAGTTAAATTGGGTTAGTTTGGGCTAAGTTTGGGTCATGGGTCCAAATTGGGCTTTAAGGTCAAAAGTCAAATTGGATTCAAATGTCAATCAAATTGGGCTTGCATTTGGTCTAGATTGACATTAAGGATATTTAATTGAAGTTTAGAATTGTATTGGACCAATATTGAGGTCAATTGGGTTGATTTGGTTTGACATTGGGTTCACTTTAGGTTAAAAATGGGTCAAATTAGGGGTTTTGGTAAAAGTGGGGTACATTGTTAAAATTGGCCCATGGTGTAGTTGAACAAAATGAAATTGAGAATATTTGGGATTTTCTGGAATTTTTTGGGAATTTTTGGAATTTATAAAAGTTTGGCCAAAAGTGTATTTTTAGTGTATTTAGAGTATTTTTTTGAAAATTTTGGTATATTTGGCTATGGATGATCAATTTGAGTGATGTGGAAATGTTTGGGATTGGTTCTGAGAAATTTTTGGTGATTTGGAGATTTTGGAAAATTTGGGCAATTTCGAGGGCTTTTGGTTGGTTTGATGGGTGTAGGGTCCCCGGGCTCAAAAATTGAAATTTTGGAAGAATGAAGATTGATCAAATGTGAGTGAAATGGAATCACTTTGGTTGAGCCATGAAGCCATATTAAGCCCATATGAGCCAAGAGAGGACTCATTGGAGGCATTCGCTATGTTGTTCCTAACCCTCTTAGCCAGGGGCATAGGGGTTACAGTCCATCCATATGAATTACCTACATGAGTCAGGGAGTCAAGTTGGGCATAGGTGTGGTTTTAGGATTTGGATTGTGTGTGTGAGAGTGTAGTGTGTGAGTGTAGTGAGTGTGTAAGTCAACCCTCACTGCACCAGTGCCACCTGGGGTAGTCCTAAGGCCAAAGAGTCCTATAGGGAACTCATCCTTTAAACCTCCACAATTGATCTCAACCCTCTAGGTGATTAGGGGTCTACAATCAAGCTTGTGGGGTTTGCAGGGTGACAAGAAGTGGTTTAAATTTTTAAGGGATGGGTCTCAATTTTAGTCCTCTAAGATAGTCAAAGGAAAAGCCTAAGGCTAGATCCTAAACACTAAAGAGGGAAGAGAAGACCTCATCAAAAATGAGGTCAACAAATGGACCCCCCAATTGGTTTGGTGTGCTGACGGAGCACACCGCGCGTATTGGGGTTGACCGAAGAGATTAACAAAACCAACACAGATTTCCAAATGATAAACTCAGGATAGAGTAGAAGAACTTCAGCTGGGGAGTATCGGGTATATCTCCAAGACTGGAGGTTTCTGAACTCTTGCTGGGGAATGGAAAAGGAGGTGAACTCCAAATCACATGATCTGGGAAACTCGATTTAGATTTCATTTCATTTCATGTTCAAGCTTTGATGTGTGAGTTTAGATTTTAGCTTGAGTTTTAATTTAGATTGAAGTTTGGTTTAAAATCAATTTGAGGAAATTTTGAATTTGAAATTTGGATTTGAAATGAGAATTGAAACCTTGGTTTCAACCTCGGGATTATGAAGAAAACTAGAATTTAGGTATCAGCCACGAGTGAGAATCGGAGTTTAAGTGTCGATTGAAAAGATAAGAATCAGAATTTAGGTACTGATCCGAAAGAGCGAGAATTGAAATTTAAGTATCAATCCTGGAAGAGAATCGAAATTTAAGTATCGATCACGAAAGGAGAGTCGGAATTTAGGTATTGACCTCGAAATGAGAACTGGAATTTAGGTACCAGTCTCAGAAGTTTAGAATTGAAATTTAGGTATCAATTCGAAAGAGAATCGAAATTTAGGTATCGATCTCGAAAGGAGAGTCGAAATTTAGGTACTGACCAAGAAATGAGAACTGGAATTTAGGTACCAGACTCGGAAGTTTAGAATTAAAATTTAGGTATCAATTCAAAAGAGAATCGAAATTTAGGTATTGATCTCGAAAAGAGAGTCAGAATTTAGGTACCGACCTCGAAATGAGAACTGAAATTTAGGTACTAGTCTCAGAAATTTAGAATTGAAATTTAGGTATCAATTTGAAAGAGAATCGAAATTTAGGTATCGATCTCGAAAAGAGAGTCAGAATTTAGGTATCGACATTGAAATAAGAACTGGAATTTAGGTATCAGTCTCGTAAGTTTAGAATTGAAATTTAGGTATCAATTCGAAAGAGAATCGAAATTTAGGTATCGATCTCGAAAAGAGTGTCGGAATTTATGTACCGACCTCGAAATGAGAACTGGAATTTAGGTACCAGTCTCGGAAGTTTAGAATTGAAATTTAGGTATCAATTCGAAAGAGAATCGAAATTTAGGTATCGATCTTGAAAAGAGAGTCGGAATTTAGGTACCGACCTCAAAATGAGAACTGGAATTTAGGTACCAGTCTCGGAAGTTTAGAATTGAAATTTAGGTATCAATTTGAAAGAGAATCGAAATTTAGGTATCTATCTCAAAAAGAGAGTCAGAATTTAGGTACCGACCTCGAAATGAGAACTGGAATTTAGGTACCAGTCTCAGAAGTTTAGAATTGAAATTTATGTATCGATTCGAAAGAGAATTGAAATTTAGGTATTGATCTCGAAAAGAGAGTTGGAATTTAGGTACCGACCTCGAAATGAGGAGTGAAATTTAGGTACCAGTCTCGGAAGTTTAGAATTGAAATTTAGGTATAAATTCGAATGAGAATCAAAATTTTGGTATCGATCTCGAAAAGAGAGTCGTAATTTAGGTACCGACCTCGAAATGAGAACTGAAATTTAGGTACCAGTCTCGGAAGTTGTAATGTTTGAAGAAGGACCTGTCTCATGCCATCAGAACCAAACCGAACCAAGTTCGTGGCTCTGTGTCAATAGACCTAGTCAATCTCCTTACAAGAGGGAAAGGAGATCACAGAAAATCCAAAGGATCTCGATGTGACGAAAAAGGTGTAGGATTTTTTGAAATTTGAAGTGGCGAGTTTTCTGTGAGGAAGAACCATCCCAAAAGAGGGTTCCAAAGTAGTTTGAAGTAGATTTTGATCTGAGGAAGAATTGAAGGATTTGAAAGAGATAGTTTGAGATTGTAATTTCATTTGAGATTCATTTTCATTTTGTTTGTCCTTTAATGATCCAATTTTATTTTTGTTGTTTATTTGATGTTCACGTGAGTTTTATTTGGTGTTCATGTGGATTTTAAGTTCATTTGAATATTTGGATTTCTAAGAAAGGTTCTTATTTATTTCTCTTTTCTTTTTTGTTCTTTGTTCAAAGTTCATTTAACTCTAATGGCGTTTCCCAGTCAATTTGCACAAAAAGAGGTGAAGGAAAAGTGTGACATGGTCACTTTCATTCTAATATTGTTGAAGATACATCATACAACTCGATCTGAAATATTTCTCATACAATCCATGACTCAAAACGGACTGTGTCTGATTCTTGTTGATCCATCCAAAAAGGTATCTGTTAAAAATACATGTCTGAATAATGAGATACACGGTCAATAACATCACCTTCCAAGCCATCCTTGGCAGGAATGCCGCATGGATGTGCATTGGAGGTGTGTTATTTCCCGTGTAACTCACAGCTCGTAGGGCAGGAGACTCTCCAATTCTGGATCTGGCTGGAACTGGTAAGGCGCCTTTCTGTCGTCCATCCTTCTAAAAGTGATGGAGATCCGTTCCACTGGTACTCCCGGTATACAATGTTTTGCGATGTCTGCTCCATTTCCTTGTAATATCATGACGGAACCTACCGGAAGTGGTATCTCCATCGGCCCTCGGAACTTACCGGGGCCTCGCTATCCGGAGGTCGGATTCGAACATGATATTGCATTGGTTGACGAACGAAACCGTGCGTAAAGGTCCGACAAAGTCATGGTGGTCTATGTGCGGAGGTATGCGGCCGCCCTTCGATAAATGTCGATGATGCAACCGTTGGGTATGCGGTCCGTCGGCGTACCCTCCACATTATCATTCTTTTCACCATTCTTTTAATTATCCTCGGCATCGGGTCCACCTCACCATGACGGAGTATCCCTGGTGGATTTCCTTTTCTGTCCTCTGCGAAGTTATAACAACATCCGCATTGTATTGTGACTCTTCCTTTCCCTGGCATCCATTTCTGGGGTTCTGAATAAGTCTTTTCTCTCAGACGGCCTACTCGACCCATTTTCTGAAGTTCTAAGATGCAATCCACAATCTGCTATTGCTCGTACTCTGAGAATACACCTGTGTGTAACTCGAGGCCTTCCAAAATGTTGATTCTATTGCCTCTAATCCTTTCAAAGTTTTCGAAAGTCTTCTTCTCAACATTTTGCATTCTTTGTAGTTCATATTCTGGGATGATTTGCAAGTGACGAGGCCTAGTAACGTATTGCGGGATGTATGGCTCAATCCTATCACATTCTCCTGCATACCTTAGCTCCTCGGGGATTGTCTCTGTCGGGACATCCTCCGGGGTTGTCTCCGCAACAAGGTTCTTCAGATATGGTATCTCTATCCGGCATCGAGGCACTGATTCTATTTCTGTTCTTCTTAGAGTTCCCCTTATATTTTCTGTTGTTCTCGGATCTTGTTCCCTTTTCTCATGTTCCTGATGAACCGGTATCTTTGAAATGTGTGTGTTGGCGAAGGAGGTTGTTTCCTCTTGTTGATCTGCTGCTAGTTTAGTCAACATCTTGCGGATACGGCAATTCTTATTCCTTCTTTGAGTAGCAATGAGAGTAGCTCTCCTTACGCCTTAAATTTCTGCGGGCGCGGCGCTGACGAGCCTGCCCTCTGCCGTGGCAACTACAGACTTGATTTTCTTGCTTTCCTCGGTGTTTGTCTTTCTTTTCTTATTGCTGGATTGGTGGCTTGGGCCACCCATCTTCATCATTGTCTGGCTATGAAGCTCTTCTCGGTCCACTGGGACCCAATCATTTTCTTCATACTATAGGCTAGCTGGTGTGAAGTCAGAATCAATTTCTATCACTGCTCCATCCTTCACCCTCTTTTCATCGAGTGCGAGACTCACGCCATTTTTAAAGTTTAGGACCAACCGCCCGTTCGACATTTCCCTGCGAAGAAGACAAGGAAAGGATCAGGGGTTGTACTAAGAACAAGAACATTAAGAAAATATTTATCACTGAAGATTCTTATTCTCTTATTTTAATTTTAATTTTTAAGGAAAGTAGGAAAAGATGAAGAAAGATCAAGAATAAGATTTAATTTGACGGGAAGGGTAAAACTTCATTATTATGGTTTCACATATTTTATTTTTAGTACATATTTTTTTGTTAATGATTTTTCTTTTGTCATCCATTTTTATGTTTTTTTTTGTTTCGGACCCAGTCACAAGTGGTTACTTCACCCGTGTTTCTAGGGATGAGAATTCATTCCTTCGAAACATCAATTCACGTAGTACTTCTTCAAATATCGTCCGTTGATTGGAAGCATTTGTCGTTCTCCTTGGTAATTCACAAGTTGGTAGGAGCCTCCTGAGTAGACAGCCTCGACCACAAACGGCCCTTCCCAGGTCGGTTCAAATTTGCCTCCTATCTTGCGATGTGCATGAATAGGTCTTCTGAGAACAAGAACTAAGTCACCAACGTTGAAAGTCCTTGGGCGGACCAGTTTATCATGGGCTCGGATCATCTTAGCTTGGTACAGCTCCAAATTTTGTTGCGCCGCAAGTCTTTTCCCTTCCAAGCTTTCCAGCTTCTTCCAGTCGTAATCTGGCATTTTCTTCTGTAGTAATTTTATTTGCCACTGCAATTTTGAATGATGGAAGTTGAACCTCCAAAGGTAAAACGGCCTCGGACCCGTACACTAAAGTGTAAGGCGTAGACTGAGTAGGAGTCCTGAAAGTTGTCCTGTAGGCCCATAAGGCTTCTAACAACTTCTCATGCCAATTTCTTTTGTTATCGTTCAAAGTTTTCTTTAAAATTTGAATGAGAGTTTTATTAAAAGCCTCGGCCAAGTCGTTTGCTCTTGGGTAATAGATCGTTGAGTATCGCCAATCGATCCTATGTCTTCTAACAAAATTGTTGATTTTTGTGCTTCTGAATGCGGACCCATTATCTGAGATGATTCTGCGCGGTACTCCGAAACAGTAGACAACTTGATTTTTGAAAAACTGTAGCACGTGGTGTGCCTTTACATCTCCGAGTGGAACCGTCCTCGCCCATTTAGAAAAGTAGTCCGTAGCCGCAAGGATGAAGCGTTGTCCCCTTGAAGAAGGTGGTTCTATCGGACCCACTATATCTGTGCCCCAACACTCAAATGGCCACGACGCAATTGTCGGATGTAGCACATTTGGAGATTGGTGTAGAACCACTCCGTGCACCTGGCACTGGTGACAACTCTTGGCGACTTTCATACAGTCGGTCATCATTGAAGGCCAGTAGTACCCTAGTCTTTTAATTTTCATTTTCATTTTCAGACCCGACTGATGAGCGCCACAAAGTCCTGAATGCACTTCTTTGACAGTTTCACGAGCTTCGGACTCGCTCAGTCACCTTAGCTGCATCTGGTCAAAGGACCTTCTATATAACGTATTATTTATTAATGCGTAAGGCAGAGTTCTTTTCTTGATTTGATGGGCTAATGACTTATCGTCTGGTAATTTACCTATTTGCGAGTAGTCTATTAGCGGTCGACGCCAATCTTCCGTGTTTTCCGTCACCGCCGCAACCGATTCCTCTCGCTTTTCCGATTTCTCGTATCATATCCATGTCGAGCCGTGATAGGACCTGTCATCCTTGAACTGACACTTCAACTGACTCATCTTGTAAGCAGACAAATTCTTTTGCAAGGCGAGCTAGCGCATCCTTGAGAGCATTTTCTCTTCTAGGGATCTTGTAGATTGTTACATTCGGAATTTGTTCCAACAGTTTCATGGCATACTGAAAGTATTGCTTGAGTCTTGGCTTTAAAATTCTGTATTGTCCGGCGATTCGTTGAATGATCAACCGAGAATCTCCGTAGATGTTGATATCCGTTATTCCCATTTGAATGGTTAGTTCTAGTCCTGTTATGAGGGCTTCGTATTCTGTCTCGTTGTTTGTGCACGGCTCTGTTAAGTGGTAGGAGTATCTTAACATCCCACGCTCCGGTGTTATAAAGATTAGTCTGATTCCTGCCTTACCGGCCACTATCATTTGCGATTGTTTATCCTTCTACGCTAAAGATGCTCCATCAAAGTACAGTTCCCAACGTCCATCATCGGGGTCTTCTAAACTCATTATTTGTTCGTCTGACAAGTCATCGTTAAGAAGCGATTCTGCCTGCAAAGGGTGTGCTGATAGGAAGTCTTCTAGGACTTTTCCCTTTATGGCACGAAGAGGCACGAAAGTTATGTCAAATTGCAATAGTATCATTGACCAGCTGGCAAGTCTGCCAGAAAGTGTTGGACGGGTCATTAAATATTGCAACAGATTGACTTTCGAAATGAGGTTGACCTTATGTAAAATCATGTAGTGCCTGAGCTTTTGAGCGGCGAAGATCAGGGCCAAACAATGCTTCTCAATCGGAGGATACTTTACTTCCATCGGCAATAGACAATGGCTTAAGTATTAAAGAGCATTTTTTTTTAGCTCGTCACTGACCTGGGCTAGCATGGCTCCGAGAGAGTGGTCTAAAGCCGTGGTATAAAGTATTAACGGTCTACCCGAGACTGGGGCTGCTAAGACAGGAGGTGTCATTAAATATTACTTAATGTCCTCGAAGGCCCGTTGGCATTTCTCTTCCCTAACAAATTTGGCATCCTTTTTAACTTATGTCGAGAAGGGCTGACACCTACCTGACAAGTTCGAGATAAAGCGTCGAAGATATGCCAACTTTCCTTGAAAGGATCATAGTTGTTTCAAGGTTTTAGGTTGTGGCATTTCTAAGATAGCTTTAATCTTTTCCGGATCAATTTCGATTCCGCGATGTCGGACAACAAATCCTAAGAATTTCCCGGAGGTGACGCCGAAGGTGCATTTTAAGGGATTCATCTTAAGGTTGTATTTCCTTAGTCGCTCGAAAATAATTCTCAAATCATACAGGTGATCTTTCTTCAGTTTGCTTTTGATGACCACATCGTCCACGTAGCACTCGACTTGGTTGTGAATGAGATCATCAAAAATCTTTGTCATTGCTCTTTGATATGTTGCCCCTGCGTTCTTTAGTCTGAATGGCATTACTGTGTAGCAATATACTCCGATCGGCGTTTTGAAAGCTGTGAGCTTTTCGTCTTCTAGTGCCATATTTATCTGGTTGTATCCTGATGATCCATCCATGAATGAAAATATTTCATGTGTTGAAGCAATGTTGATCATCAGTTCTGGGATTGGCAATTGACATTTTGGACATGCTTTATTTAAATCCCTGAAGTCTACACAGATTCTGATCTGACCATTTTTCTTTCTGGCTGGTACCACGTTGGCTAACCAAGTAGGGTATTGTTCTTCAATGACAAATTTAGCGTCGATTACCTTCTTAACTTCAGCTATTACTTGTTGCTCAATTTCTAGACGCATTCTTCTGGGAGCTTGTCTGACTGGAACAGAAGTAGGATCTACTCCTAACTTGTGAACTGCGACTTCTGGAGCTAATCCTGGCATTTCATCGTAACTCCAAGCAAAACAGTCCTTGAATTCCATTAATAGCTTGATCATTTCCTCGGAATCTTCTTTATTGAGTAAGGAGCTAACAAAGGTTGGTCTAGGCTTTTCGCTAGTACCTAAGTTAACTTCCTTTAACTCGTCTACTGTAGATTTGATTTCTTCTTCGAATTCTGGTGGAGCATCTCCGATTGGTAGATCTTTGAGGTCCTCCGAAGCTTCCAAGTAGTCTTTATTAGGCTTGCAAGTGACAACTAAGCAAAATTCCGTATCATCAACTGAACCTACTGTGCCGAATCCGAGACTTTGTTTTGAATTGGGAGGCCGACCGGCATTGTTCCATAGTCTTTCAAAATGTTGTGATTGACCCTTTGTCCATTGTCGAGGTAAGACACCACGTTGAATTAAATTTTGAACATAGGGAGAGTACCACTCAAAAGGTAATTCCATTAATTCGGAAGAAGTGACATCTTCAAATTGTACATCCTTTTCATTATTGGATGAAGAATTACCGCCGCCATGCACTTCCTTGACCACCATACCCTCAATCTTATTAGACTGGATCGGGGTCAGGGCCATAGTGTGTACATGGTAGTTAATCTTCTCGTACATTGATTTATATTCTTCATTCTTTTCATCTTCGAGGGAGATCTTGAATTGTGGTTTCTTCTGGTTTATTGTAGTTGATTCTTTCTTGATTTCTACTTCTTCTTCGGAGCTGTTCTCCAAATTTACGTTGATTACCGGCTTTTTTTGTCCAACTGTCCCAACGTTTCTGCCACGACCTCATCCCCGGCCTCGACCTCGGGTGTAAGTTGTGAAGAAACCTTCACCATCTCGCTATAAGGGAGTGGTGAGTGACTGTTGGACTAGAACTTCAGGTTCTTCGTCGTCTTGAACTTCTTTTGCTTCATTTGGCATGGTATTTCAGGAAAAGATTGTTTTCTTTGGAGGCGCGTAGTAGGCTGCATCTTCATGAGTTCCAATTTCATGTATGGAGAAAGGTTGCAAGTCACCTTTAATGCACTGCTCTCCTCCATCGTAGTATTTTATGCACTGATGCAGAGAAGACGGTACCATCCAGTTTTCATGTATCCACGGTCGGCCCAGTGGTGCGTTGAACGATTTTTCAGAATCAATTTTATGGAATTTTGCGGTTGTCTTTGCTAAATCACCGGTCTTCATCAACAGCGTTATTGATCCGAGGGCTCTTTCTCCTTTCTGGTTGAATCCTTTTAGTAACATCTTGTCCGCTTCAAGCTCGCGAGCATTAATTTCCAAGTATGCTAACGTCCGAAGATTCATTATGTTGATTGAAGATCCTGGATCCACCAATACTCTGGAGAGCGTAAACTTTTTGATTGTGACTGAAATGTACAACGGTCGGTTGTGATCGGCTATCCCAAGTAGTAGATCACTGTCCGTGAAAGTAACACCTCACTATTCCTTTAGCGAGCAAACCTCATCTAAGGAATCTCCGGCCATCTGAGCTAAACAAATCTCTGGATCAAGTAAGGCCTTGATCAGAGCTTCCCTCATCTCTTTTGATAAGATGAGAGCATTGTAGATGCTCAGTTTGGCTGGTAGTTTCCTAAGATGGGCTAGAACGTTATAGTCCACTTTGTTACCATCTGTTTCAGTTTCTTCCCGAATGGGCAATTCTTCTGCTGGGGTTGATTCTTCATGAACAACCACTTGCTTTCCTTTGTCTTTTGGACCCATTCTCGGAGGTAGAACCCTTCCGCTCCTTAAGTTGACTTCTGTGATTTCTTCTGAATATGGTATTGAGTTTACTGATGTCTCCTTTTGAATCGGCATGACAGGTTCTCCTGGAGTCGCTTCGGAATCTGAAAGCTCTAACTCTATTGTGATTGGAGCTCCTCAAAATTCACAAATAGATTCATTGCTTGTTGAACTTTCGTAGCCTTCTTGGTGAATGTCTTCTTTATCATCGTGATTGTCGAGGTTGTGTATGATTTGAGAATTGTTATTTGTATAGGAATTGAGATCCAGATTAGGTTGGTTGTCGTTAGTTGCGTAATCGTTAGAAACAGTCAAAGTAGCCAACGCCATAACTCTTATCATTATAAGATCCCACCGGAGCGAGCAAATAATCATACAAAGTCAGAGGTTCGAAGAATTTTTCTCCCGAATCAGAAACAACCATCCTAGGATAAGCAGCCCCTAGTCTAGCCTTAAGAGCCTCGATCTTTTCTTCTTCTACGATCTCCTTCTTTTCTACTATCTTTTCTTCTTGGAGTGGTTCTTCAATCGCAAGCGATAGCGCTGGCTTGACAGGCTTCGAACTTTGAATCGAAGCACGCACCGAAGCGGTTTGGATGCTATCCAAAATTTTCTTCGATGACCTCATCCAAGCGGTACTCCATCCATCATTCGTCGTGTAGGGATCTATAGGAACAATAGGATCCGTTGAAATAACATTGACGGAATTTTCTTTCTGGGGTTCCTTCATGTATTCCTTCGGAATCGTTATGTTCCCTTTTCAGAGATTGTCATAGAGCCAAGTCTTGAAGGTAATGCAATCTTCTATCTTGTGCCCAAGCATCTGGTGGGGAGGGCAATAGATGGGATGGTCTTTCTTATTGACTTCTTAAGGCTTCCTAGGTTCTGGCAGTTGAAAATCCGGAGTCTTCATCAAACTGCGGAACATCTTTGACACTTCCTCATTCTTGAATGAATATTCTCTATTTATAAGCTCCTTTAAAGTGTGCTGCGGGCGAGGCGGTTGCCCATACTATTGAGTTGACTAATAACCGGGTCGAGGTTGTTGGTAGTTCTGTTGAGGTTGATGATACATCTGTTGCGGTGGCTGATAGCTGGGCTGCGGCTGTTCCGGCTGTATTTGCATTGGCTGCTTGCCCTTATCGACTGCCGCACCGATCCTGAATTTCTTTTCAAATGTCTTCACAGGCTTCTGTTTGTCTGTCTTGTCGACAAAACTTAGTTGCTTCGCTTCCTCTTGCAAGCTTCCGGCTTGCTTAACAATTTCTCGAAAGTCTTAATCGTAAATCCCTTAAGGAGAAGTGCTATCGGGCTGTGAATGCTTTTAAGAAAGATACCAACTGCATGCCGCTCTTGTAGTTGTGGCTCACACTTCATGCTTAGATTCCTCCATTGAAGTATGTAGTCCACTAAAGTTTCGTTCGGTTTCTGTTTCTCCACCACTAGATAACCGATGGAGATATGGTGTTGAGCTCCGGCAAACCGTTTCACAAAGATGTTCTCTAATTCTGAAAATATCTTCACCGAACCATTTGGTAACTCTGCGTACCAATCGAAGGCGATCCCTGACAGGCTGCTGACGAACTGTCAGAAGAGTAAGGCGTCACTTCCACCGGCGTTGCAACAACTAGCGCGAAAATGTACAACATGCTCTCGAGGGTTTTTGGTACCATCAAAAGTCTTGAACAGAGGTGGTACGAAGCCTTTTGGGTATTGTACTGCATCAAATTCTTCGGGGTAAGGTCTACCCGTCTCAATAGATGCTCTGCTCTTAGACTGTGCTAAGGCTTCTCGCACCTGCTGTTCTACCATTCTCTTAATGTTTTTCTCTGGAATCATATTCTGGGTAGAATCTTTCTTCAGCTGCTCGTCTCCGTTAACGGATGTAATCTCTTCTCCTCCGTCTGTAATATGAATAACTTCTGGAAGCGTTTCTCTTGGGGGTTGAACCTGACTCTGAAGAGTGGCTAGGGCTGCAGCTATCTCTTCCATCCTTTTCGCCATTTGAGAGATTGTATCATCTTTTTCTCGAAGTTGTGCTCTTAAGATTTCCGGTTCATCTCTTTTCGCAGCTACCGGAGCACCTTGCGAAGCTGACGATGCTCGTGTCTCAACCATGTTGATCTCTACATATTCGTCATCCATGAATTCCGACGAATCGACTTCATCTCCAAACTTTTCTCCTCTTTCTCTTGCTAATCGTTGAATGTCGGTTCTTAGCTTTTCCATAGCATCCTCCAATGGTCTTTTTCTTGCAGTTTCATAGTTATCATGCGATGGTTGTTGGATTTCCTTCTCGGGAGTCCCCTTCAAAGCAGTGGCGCTCTCCTCGGACTCGAGTCTCCTGACGAGACTTTCCTTTTCAGGTTGTTGTTTCGGTCTTAATTGGCCAGTAGTAGGACGCCATACCATCCTTCTAGCAGCAGAAGGCCTAGGACCGGATGGTCCGCTCGGCCGAATCGTCGGAAGGTGGTATCCTCCCCGATCCGTAAACCCGAAACAACAACGAGTGGACTAGCTTTCATCTTCTTATTCGGCTTTTTTGTGGCGCTAACGGGTTCTACTCGCGGCCTAAGACGGGATTTGGCTGGCACCAGCCCTATCCTTCTTAAAATCTCTGATACAGGATATTTCTCTTTATTTGCTAACTTCTCTATAATAGTCTGCAGTCAAGCAAATGGTGTAATCCTAGCCCTTTTCTTTCGGTACGTTGCTATAGTATGAGGGTTGAGGTATTGTAGAAGTAATCTTGCGGACATTTTCCTCATCAGCTGCGGCGGAGAGGGGATGGAATCTACTTCCTTCCAAAAGCGGTGTATACTCAGGCAATGGTATGCACTCAGGCAATGGTGTGTACTCAGGGATCTCTTCTAAGAAAGCGACTTCAGCAGCTCTGGCCTTTCTGGCAATCTTTCTACTTCTGTTTGTCCTCTGAGTCCGTGTTAGGGGTGGAACCCTTGAGCTGGAGCCAATTTCAAAAACAGAAGGTGTCGCAGGGAGATCTGTACCCTCTACGGTAACAGGCTCATTACAAACTTGGACTTCCTTCCCCTTTAGTTTAGCGGGAGCCGGGGTAGGTGCAGAGACGACTAGACCGGTGGGGGTAGAGACAATAGTCCTCCTACGAACAGTAGTATTCCTCTCAGCTGAAACCCTTTGCAAGGGAGGGAACTTTTGAGCTGACTTCAGGTTGAATTCAATCACGAACTCTTCAGTTTCTGACATTTTGTCTATTATTGTGAAGAGAGTGACGTCAGCGATCTTGACATCTGTGTTGCCAAATCCTTGTCCAAAACGGATGATCTCATTGTCGGGCAGCTCATCCTTGTAAACAGCGAAGTCCAGTCCATTGGTGAAGGAGAAGATTAACTTTGGGGCATCCATTTTCTGCAGGGCAGATTCCGAATGTCAGTCCCGAATTATACTTCCTTTCGTCGCAAAGTTTAGGACGAAAAAGAAAGAGTCCGAACACATTTTCGTTTATATTAGTGCATTTGTGATTTATAAAAGAGTTTGTTTATTAGGTAGTTCGTTTGTTAGAAACAAAACGATTAAAGGAAAAAAGTTATAGAAAAGGTAAAGGGCCCGATTTAGAATTGAGAAGGAAGAGAAAGTCTTATGCAAGACTTCCCGACTCGAAGGACTACTCCTAAACTAACACCTATTGGGGGTCCACCCCACCTCAGAAAAGAGGTAAAAGGATCTCGGAACCTCTCTGGTTAGAGGTGTCTTGACAGTGGCTCTAAATCCAAGAGAAATTGACTATACCTATTCAAGATAGAAATGAACGTAGTATGTCAACGAGAGAATGATAATTTTGGTCCACTAGGGATATGGACCCACTATCGATTTATGAAAGCAAAACCATCTAATCAAAATGGAGAGAGAAACTAGTCCCCAGCGGAGTCACCAGAAGTTGTCGACATATTTTTAGGTTATGTGTTTTGAAAAGGGGGTCGCCTACAGAAATTGTCGGAGAATTTTGATATTTTAAATTTAATTTAAATATATATATATAGTTTAAAAGATAACATTTGATTTTGAAAGTAATATTAAGTTTAAAAGTTTTAAAATATGAAATCAAACCGATCTCACATCCCAAATAGTTTATATAAACGAGCACCGCACCACAAACCGTGTATCTATCCCGAAGAATAGACACACAGCTTGATGATGGGGCTCGATTAAATAAATTAGGAGATTTGTGACATCCGTTTGGTCTGCGAACCAATTTTATAAGCTGACATGTTCCCCTGCTTAATATAAATGAATTAAGCAGGGTTTATATTACCTGAGTTCTTAAAGTTCCCTATAATGGCAAGCCCCTATAGTTAATTACATCCTAAGTGACGGGAATCACTTAAGAAAACTCTCGATAATGATTAGTGGTTTTGCTCTCAAGAATTTCAAAGTTTAAGGTTTTCAAACAATTGGATTTTGGAAATTTCAATAGGGAATGGCTCAAATTTGGAACAGTTATTTTCAGGAGTCCAATGGAAGAAAAGTAGGAGAAGCTGAGGATCCAAGAAGAATCTTGGCAACTTCCCAAACTATCCTATTGTTTTGCTCGAATTTAAGAAAATTCTAACATTATTTGATATTTCAATCTTGCCAATTTTAGTTAATTAGGACTTATATTCGTATGACATAATCATACAAATAGCCTCGAAGATGTGAGGGTTTATGTCGTACGTAAACGACTGCCTCAAAATCCTAAGGCCGGTTAGGGCTTAATTTACATAACATGATCATGCAAATGCCTAACGAAGAAGCTGAGGATTTATATTGCACTAGGCAAATTACCTCGATGTCCTATGGTTTGGTTGTTTAATTCTAGGAATGTTTAGTTGATGTAGATCCGAGTTTAGCTGATGAAGATGGCCGTGCTGCCCACTATGCTCCAAGCTCCTTGTTGTTGCAGAGGTTTAGTTTTAGAAGTCATAAATCAGGAGATGGGAGAAGTGTTTTTTTTAGAGAAAATCTTAAAATCCAAGTGTTTTTAATATTTTAATTAAAACAAATCTTAAAGTTGTTTAAATAGAACCGATTAAGATCCCACGGTTCCGTCATCCCGGCACCATTGTTTTCATCGAATTCACTTAGTCCAGATGAATTTGCTAAACTCAATTGAATGAGTTCCACACTTTCATTTAGACGGTGGGAAATCCCGTTAGCAACACGTGGGTTACATCATCCGAGGTATTCCCGATCATTCAACGAGACGTTTTAATTTAGTTGCAATTGTAGTTTTGTTGTTCTGTTTGTGATTAAATTTTGAGTTGTCTTATATTTTGAAATGTTGTAGCGGTGGTTTTTATCTTGTAATGACTTTTAATTTAGTTTTAGTTTCAATTCAGGGACTATCCTAAAGGTTTTGATTTTCATGCAACAGTTTTATTTAACATGCAAGAAAAGTAAAGTGCATTGCAATAAAATAAAAGCGTACCTGGAGGGTCTTCCCGTCATCCTAAACTGCACTTAAAACATATGTTAAGGCATTTAAATATTTCAACAAGTACCTAGGTAAAGCTAAGGGAAAGGTTTTGGTTGTCTACCAAAGTCCTAATCCTATAGCTAATCGTCTCCTATGACGTCTAGGTTCTTGTGTTTTGGTTTAAGGATGACTTTCTTCACCCAAGAACAATTAAATTCAGTTGTTCTTATAAACATCCTATCATATTGAGGAAGTGCTTAAGGCGAGTCTTAAACATCTTTTCAATACCTCTAGGATTGTTTTAAGTCCAAGAGAATTTAATTATACAAGTGAATTAATCATCCAGGAGTTTAAGTTTTGTTCTCTTGCTCAGTGAACTAGGACATTTGAATATCCTATAAGTGAAGTAACGCTTCACTTGATGCTTCATTTAAAAGTTATAATAGTAAGAGCTTTAAAAGGGCAAATCAACTTATTAAGTATTTTAATGATTTAAACTTAATGATTTAATTTTAATTTTGACTTAATTATTAAAAGTTAGTTTAAGTTTGGAATAGTGTTCAAGTTATTTTGAATTAATTCTTAATGATTTCATTTAGGTTTGTTATTAAATGATTTTAATTTAATTTAATTCAATTTAATTTTAATTCAAGTTAATTTAATTTTGATATAATTTGATTTGATTTAATTTTAATTTAATTTAATTTAAATTGATTTGATTTAATTTTAATTTAATTTAATTTAATTTAATTTAATTTAATATTAATTTAATTTAATTCAATGTTAATTTAATTTGGTTTTAATTTAACTTTAATTTTAATTTAATTTTATTTTAGTTTAATTTTAATCTTAATTTGATCTAATTTTAGTTTAATTTTAATTTGAATTATTATTTTAATTTTTTTTAATTAAGAATTAAGTATTATTGAAGTGATTTATTTAGAGATTTTTGAATTAAAAAATAAATATCCTCTTAATAATATCCCAACTTTAATAATTCTAATTTCTATTATTCTCCCAAAATTTCAATTATTTAATTAATTGAAGTTTTCTTTTAATTATTTTTGAAATGGTTAGTAGGTTTCTACCCTCAATCATTTTAATTTCAATCATCCAAAATCAGTTTAAAATCAAATATTTTACCCCCCCCCTTTTTAATTAATCCTAAAATTTTAAAAAATGAGGTATTTTTTTATTACTATTTTGCCCTTCAAGCTTAATAATTCTATAACTCACTAAATTAAGCTCAAATGAACTTAAAATTTTTATGTAACCTCCCTCACATGTCAATTAAGACATTAGAGGAGAAAATGTGATTTTTCTGTATTTAATTTATTTATGTAATTATTTTTAATGGAAAATAGGGGTTTTCAAGGAAAATTCAATAACATGACCAAGGAAATGTTTCTGTCCTTAAGAAAATTATGAGATGTTTCTAATAATTAGAGGACCATTTGGATCAATTTTGGTGATTTTTTGAATTATATTGTATTTATTAACATTATTTTGACTTTTAAAGTATTAATTAATTTTAAAATAAAATTAAAGTTAAAAAATTGATTTTATATTTTTCTTAAATCTCTCTGACCTCAAGGAGTTTAGAGAAAGAAATTTTGTATTTTTCTGATTTTTCTTTAATTTATTAGAATTATTTTAGTGAAAATGTTGGAAAATACATTTTTTAATATTAAAAATTAAATTAAGCCTTTAAAATTCAATATCTTATCCTAGAGACTTAAGAAAAATATTTGGTTTGTTCCTAAGTGATTATAATTCAAAATGTGACATTTTGGTAATTTTTAATATTTTTATGATTTTTATTATTTTTTAATTATTAAAAAATATTAAAATAATGATAAAAATCAACTTTTTTAGAAAATTACAATTTTAATTTTCCTAAGTTCCTCTGATATCAGAGAAGCTCCAAAACCATTTTTGTGAATTTTTGAAAAGTATTTTGTGATTTATAAATTTTTAAAGTTTAATTTTACCCATTTTGCTTAAGAGACTTAATCAACCCATTTGGTGGGGTTAATCAAGTCCAATTGATTTCAATTTTTTATGAGATGTTCCTCTAATCCCAAAGATCAGTAGAGAATTATTTTCAAGTTAATTTGATGTGTAGTTAATCCTCATTAATTAAAATTTAATTTTGGGCATTTAGACCAATTAGGGTTATTCTAAGTGAATTAACTCAAAACTTATTTTTCCTAGGTTCCTCTGGTCATAAAAAAACATCACCAAATTTTTCTAGAATTTATTTCTCAATATGCAAATTATTGGAATTAAAATATTCAAAACAGTAACATGCAATTGAAAAATCAATAACTTCTCATAGGGATGGCCTCTAACCTTGGAAAATTCAGGGAATGTTCCCAAGATCAGAGGCTTCAAAAGCCCTATGGCTCATGCCATGGTAAATTGTTTATACAAATGGAGAATTAAAATACTGAAATGAGTAAATAATTAATTAAAAATAAAGTACTCATCAAATTAACTCAATTCTTTTTCCACATTATTCTCCTTTGTTCACAGAGCAAGAGGGTATTTTTATTTTATTTTTGTGATTTTTCTACACAAAGTTATGGATTTTCTAAGTTCTGGTAATGTAATAAATAGGAAAATAACCCTATTTATCTACTTATCCATGTGGAGCCGCGTCAACCTCGGCGGCTCCGAAGGGGTGCGTGTCGCGCTGTGATTGTCTGAGTAAGCCGTCCCGAGACCCGCCTTTCACTTAACATCTTCTGGTACGACGCAATCCTAGCCGTCCATCCGATACACGCGCGATCCAACGACTCCTGGTCATCGTCTACGACTGGTGAGCACCCGTGACCGTCCATACTAAAACCCTAAGAACTCACTCGATTCTCAATGGATTTTTGTGTTCTTATGCTTTATGGATTCATCTTGAAGAGACGAACACATCCATACGGTAAACATGCATTGAAATCGATTCATATCAAATGGAGAATCTCCAGAAGCTCGAGAAGAAGAGAGAGTTCATACCTTTGCTCAGAGAAGTGAAGCTTCGATCTGAGAGTTGTGTCACGTTCGATTGGGTCCAAGCAAGCTCCAGATGAAGTCCCTTGGCCTGGTGAATTGCCTAGGTACAAAAGTGACAACAGTCGATCATAAAGCTTGGAGGCTGGATGCAATGGCTGACCTGGTGAAGGGGCTTTTTCTGGGAAACTTCTCCTCTTGGTCTGGTGAAGGTGTAGAGTCAATCAATTTGAGGATTGACTCACTGTGGTGAAGTGTCCTGGTTTTGGGCTTGAATTTCAACTCTAAAATTGAGCTTACAGAGAGGAAATGGCAGGGGGATTTCAATGGGCATTAAGTTCTCCAGGCGTGGAGGAGAGTCTGGAATGATTTGGGCAGAGTTTCTGTATGGTTTTTGTTTTAGCCTTCTCCATGGGCGAGAGAGGTGGGGTTTAAATAGGAGAGGCCGGAGGGCCTTCCGTGGGGCTCGAAGGCTTGGATCGGACTGCTCGGGGAAGAGAAGAACAGCCATGGTGGCCATTGGGCATGGGGCAGCTCAGTAGGGGAGAATTTCAATGTTAGGCTCACATGGTGCTCTCGGGTGTGGTGTTTTCAGGCGATCCAGGCGGCTGGCTGGCAGTCATGGGTCACCCTCAGGTTCAGGTGAGTTAGGGCTGGGGTTTTGTGTATTTAATTGGTAGTTGCCAAGTGTAATGTGGTTGGATAAAAATGGAATGGGGGCATGGCTAATTTTGGCTCAATTTGGTCAACTCATGTATTTGGGTTGGGTTCACCTTCCCATGACATGGATTTAGGCTGAGGGAATGAGTTAGGTAAGCAGGTCAAAGGTGGTGAGGTCCCTTTCTAAGAATATTTAAATTAGATTTGGGTTTAAGAGAGACATGATTAAGGCTAATGACTTTTAGGAATCATGGAAAGAGCCTCCCTCCTTTCCTATCTTGGGTATGGTGAGGTGCCCAGAGCTCTCATGGCTCCCATGTGGCTTATGCATAGCTTCATGGCTCACCTTTGGCTTCGAAGAAGCTAAGTCAACTTTCATGAAAGAGGATTTTAGGAATTTTAGTAATTTAGGGGTGATTTGAAAGGATTTGGCATATTCCTTAATTTAAAAAAATTTGATGGCTTAATTAGAACTTAGGGATGATTTCAATTAAAAGTATGATGAGAAGAATTTGTCATATGGGCTTTAGCATGAAGTTTGGGCTTTTGGAATCATTTTGGAGTGGGCTTTTTAGGAAGGCCTAAGGAAGTGGGCCTTAGGTTTTAAAATAAATTTATGGATGGGTATTTTGTAAAAGGTTGGTCCAAATATTTGTTGGGTTTGGTTTAAAGATGTGTCATGAGTAATTTGAAATAAATTTGAGGTGGTTTGGGTTTGAATTGGGTTGGATTTGGGCTTCTTTGGTAAAGGGGCCAATATAGGTCAAATTGGGCTAATTTGGGCCAATGTTGGGCTAGGGTTGAAATTGATGTAAATTTAATGTTGGGAAATGTTTATGGGGGTACTAAAAAGAGTTTTCAACTTTGGTTGGGCTTTAATTTTGGGATTTGGGCCCATTTGGGTTAGGTTTGGGTTTAGGTCAAAAGTGGGAATTTTTGTTTTGAGTTGGATTTGGGTGGAGTTTAGGTTCAAATTTTGGGCAAATCATGTTAGTTTTTTGTTTGTGGGGATGTTAGGGAAAGTTTAGAAAAGGTTTGGAGTCAATTGGAGTTAAATTGGGTTAGTTTGGGCTAAGTTTGGGTCATGGGTCTAAATTGGGCTTTAAGGTCAAAAGTGAAATTGGATTCAAATGTCAATCAAATTGGGCTTGCATTTGGTATAGATTGACATTAGGGATATTTAATTGAAGTTTAGAATTGTATTGGACCAAAATTGAGGACAATTGGGTTGATTTGGTTTGACATTGGGTTCACTTTAGGTTAAAAATGGGTCAAATTGGGGGTTTTGGTAAAAGTGGGGTAAATTGGCAAAATTGGCCCATGGTGTAATTGAAAAAAATGAAATTGAGAATATTTGGGATTTTCTAGAATTTTCTGGGAATTTTTGGAATTTATAATAGTTTGGCCAAAAGTGTATTTTTAGTGTATTTGGAGTGTATTTTTGGAAATTTTGGTATATTTGGCTATGGATGATCAATTTGAGTGATGTGAAAATGTTTGGGATTGGTTCTGAGGAATTTTGGGTGATTTGGAGATTTTGGAGGACTTGGGCAATTTCAAGGGCTTTTGGTAGGTTTGATGGGTGTAGGGTCCCCGGGGTCAAAAATTGAAATTTTGGAAGAATGAAGATTGATCAAATATGAGTGAAATGGAATCACTTTCGTTGAGCCATGAAGCCATATTAAGCCCATATGAGCCTGTTGACCTCATTTTTGATGAGGTCTTCTCTTCCCTCTTTAGTGCTTAGGATCTAGCCTTAGACTTTTCCTTTGACTATCTTAGAGGACTAGAATTGAGACCCATCCTTTAGAAATTTAAACCACTTCTTGTCTCCCTGCAAACCCCACAAGCTTGATTGTATACCCCTAATCACCTAGAGGGTTGAGATCAAAAGTGAAGGTTTAAAGGATGAGTTCCCTATAGGACTCTTTCGCCTTAGGACCACCCTGGGTGGCTTGGTCTGGTGAGGGTTGACTTACACACTCACTACACTCATACTCTACACTCTCACACACACAATCCAAATCCTAAAACCACACCCATACCCAACTTGACTCCATGACTCATGTAGGTAATTCATATGGATGGACCTTAACCCCTAAGCCCCTGGTTAAGAGGGTTAGGTACAACATAGTGAATGCCTTAAATGAGTCCTCTCATGCCTCATATAGGCTTAATATGACTTCATGGCTCAACCAAAGTGATTCCATTTCACTCATATTTGATCAATCTTCATTCTTCCAAAATTTAAGTTTTTGACCCCGGGGACCCTACACCCATCAAACCTACCAAAAGCCCTTGAAATTGCCCAAGTCCTCCAAAATCTCCAAATCATCCAAAAGTCCTCAGAATCAGTCCTAAACATTTTTCACCACTTAAATTGACCGTCCATAGACCAAAATACAAAAAATTCCAAAAATACCACCCAATACCCTCCAAATACCCAAAATGCCCCTCTTAGCCAAAAAAATCCAAAAATTTAGAAAATTCCCAGAAAATTTCAGAAAATCCCAAATATTTCCAATTTCATTTTGTCCTACTACACCATGGGCCAATTTTGTCAATTTACCCCACTTTTACCAAAACCCCCAATTTAGCCTATTCTTAACCCAAGTGAACCCAATGTCAAACGAAATCTACCCAATTGACCCCAATTTTGGTCCAATTCAATTCTAAACTTCAATTTAGTATCCAAAATATCAATCTAGACCAAATCCAAGTCCAATTTGATTGACATTTGAATCCAATTTCACTTTTGACCTTAAAGCCCAATTTGGACCCATGACCCAAACTTAGCCCAAAACAAACCATTTCAACTCCAATTGACCCTAAACCTTTCCTAAACCTTCCCTAACATCCCCACAAACAAAACACTAACATGATTTGACCAAAATTTGGACCCAAACCACACTCAAATTCAACCCAAAACCAAATAGCCCAATTTTGACCTAAACCCAAACCTAACCCAAATAAGCCCAAGTCCCAAAACCAAAACCCAACCAAAGTTGAAACCTCTTTGAAAACTCCCATAAACATTTCCCAACATTAATTTTACCTCAATTTCAACATTTGCCTAACATTGGCCCAAATTAGCCCAATTTGACCTACATTGGCCCATTTACCAAATGAACCCAAATTCAACCCAATTCAATTCCAAACCACCTCAAATTTGCTTCAAATCATTCAATACACATCCTTAAACTAGATTCAACATTTATTTGGCATGGCCCTTTGCAAAATTTTTTTTATCTAAAAGCCCATTGCTAAACATGAAGGCCAACTCCCTTAAACCTTCCTAAAAGCCCATTTTCACCAAATTCAAAAGCCCAAATCAATCTAAAGCCCACATGACACTTTTCCTCATCACACATTCAGTTTAAAATCATTCCTAAAGTCCTTATTTATCAATTAAGCAATTCCAAATCAAGCCTCATAACAATCCCCATAAAAATGACAAAATTCACAAAATCCTTTTTTATGAAATTGACCAAGCTCTTGCCAAGCCATAGGTGAGCCAAAGACAAGCCATGTACAAGCCATATGATGCCATGGGATGTTTGACATGTGACCATACCCAAAGTAGCAAGGGAGGGGATCTCTTTCTTAAACCTTTTTAAACCTTTTTTTACCTTAAACATGATACACTTTAAACCATACTTTGCCACCTAATCCTTGATGTGGACTTCACTACCTTTGGTAGGTTGACTCACATGATCCTCTCAGCCTAAAACTAGGTCATGAGAAGGTGAACCCAACCCAAACCATGGCTTGGACCAAATCAAACCAAAATGGCCTCTCCCCCATGCCATTTTAATCCAAGTTCTTTACACATGGCAAAGGCCAATTGCCTACACTAAACCCAAGCCCTGACTCACCTGAACCTGAGGGTGACCCATGCCTGCCGGCCAGCCGCCTGTATCGCTGGAAAACACCATGGCCGAGACCTTGGGAGGAGCCAAATTTTGGAATTCCACCTTGCCGAGCAGCCTCACTCCAAATGGCCACTGCAGCTGTTCTTCTCTTCACCAGAACAGCTGATCCCAACCCTTGAACCCCCCTGGGAGGCCCTCCAGCCTCTCCTATTTAAACACCCCCTCCTCTCGGCCAAGAGAGGTGCTGAACCAAACCTTACTGAAACCACCGTCAAAATCATCCCGTACCAGCTCTCTACACATAGAGAACTTGATCCCCACTGAAATCCCCCTGCCATTTCCTCTCTGTGAGCTCAATTTCAGAGTTGAAATCCAAGCTTAAAACCAGGACACTCCACCACAGTGAGTCAATCATCAAATTGACTGACTCTACACCTTCACCAGATCAAGAGGAGAAGTTTCCCAGCAAAAGCCCCCTTACCAGGCCATCCATTGCTTCCAGCCTCCAAGCTTTGTGATCAGCTGTGGTCACTTTTGTACCTAGGCAATTCACCAGGCCAAGGGACTTCATCTGGAGCTTGCTTGAACCCAATCGAACGTGACACAACCCTCATATTGAAGCTTCACTTCTCTGAGCAAAGGTATGGACTCACTCTTCTTCTCGTGCTTATAGAAGTTATCCATTTAGTTTAAGTTAATTTCAGTGCATGTTTACCATATGGATGTGTTCGTCTCTTCAAGACGAATCCATAGAGCATAAGAACACAAAAATTCGTTGAGAATCGAGTGAGAAATTAGGGTTAGAAGGTCTACGGTCACGGGTTCACACCAGTCATAGACGATGACTGGGAGCCGTTGGATCGCGCGTGTATCGGATGGAAGGCTCGGATCGCGTTGGACCAGAAGTGGTGACATGAAAGGCGGGTCCCGGGACAGCTGAGTCAGATGGCAGCGCCGAATCAGAGCGCGCCGCGTAGCCTTTCGGAGCTGTCGAGGATGGCGTGGCGCCGCGTGGCTATGTAGATAAATAGGCTATTTTTCTATTTATTTAATTACCAGAACTTCAAAAATCCATAACTTTGTGTAGAAAAATCGTAAAAGTAAAATAAAAATACCAACTTGCTCAGTGAACAGAGGAGAATCATGTGGAAAAGAAATCAAGTAATTTCATCAAGTATTTTATTTTTAATGATTTATTTACTCTCTGTACTATTTTAATTCTCCATGCATGTAAACAATTCACCATAGCATGAGACCATAGGGCGTTTGAAGCCTCTGAACTTGGGAACATTCCCTGAATTTTCCAAGGTCAGAGGCCATCCCTATGAGAAATTATTGATTTTTCAAGTTCATTTTACTGTTTTGAGTATTTTAATTCCAATAGTTAGCATGTTGATAAATAAATTCTAGGAAAATTTAGTGATGTTTCTTATGACTAGAGGACCCTAGGAAAAATAAGTTTTGAGTTAATTCACTTTGAACAACCCTAATTAGTCTAAATACCTAAAATTGAACTTTAATTAATTAGGGTTAACCATCCATCAAATTAACTTAAAAACAATTCTCCACTGTCCTCTAGGGATAGGAGAACACCACATAAAAATTTGAAACCAATTGGACTTGATTAACCCCACCAAATGGGCTGATTAAGCTTGTTAAGCAAAAATGAGTAAAATCAAACTTTAAAAATTCATAACTCACAAAATACTTTTCAAAAATTCAAAAAAATGATTTTGGAGCATCTCTGATATCAGAGGAACTTAGGAAAATTAAAATTATAATTTTCTAAAAAAGTTGATTTTTTATCATTATTTTAATATTTTTTATAATTAAAAAATAATAAAAATCATAAAAATATTAAAAATCACCAAAATGTCACATTTTGAATTCTAATCACTTAGGAACAAATCAAATATTTTTCTTAAGTCTCTAGGGTGAGATATTGAATTTTAAAGGCTTAATGTAATTTTTAATATTAAAAAATGTATTTTCCAACCTTTTCACTAAAATAATTCTAATAAATCAAACAAAAATCAGAAAAATATAAAATTTGTTTCTCTAAACTTCTTGAAGTCAGAGAGATTTAAGAAAAATATAAAATCCACTTTTTAACTTTAATGTTATTTTAAGATTAATTAATTCTACAAAATTCAAAATAATTCTAATAAATAAAATAAAATTCAAAAAATCACCAAAATTGGTCCAAATGGTCCTCTGGTCATTAGAAATATCCCATAAGTTTCTTAAGAATAGAAAAATTCCCTTTGTCATCTTATTAAATTTTCCTTGAAAATCCCTATTTTCCACAAAAAATAATTATATAAATAAATTAAATACATAAAAATCACATTTTTTCCTCTAATGTCTTAATTGACATGTGAGTAAAGTCACATAAAAATTTCAAATTTATTTAAGCTCAATTTAGTGAGTTATGGAATTATTAAGCTTGAAGGGAAAAATGGTAATTAAAATTTTAACCCTTAATTAAAACTTTAGGCTTAATAAAATGAGAGAAAAAAATATTTGATCCTAATGTGATTTAGATGATTGAAATTTAAATAATTAAATGGTAGAGACCCATCAATCCTTTTTTAAGATTAATTAAAGTAAACCTTAATCAATTAATTAATTAAATTTGGAAGAAAAAAAATTGAAATTATTAAAATAGGGATATTATTAAGAAGACATTTATTCTTTAATTTAAGAGTCCCTAAATTAATAACTTCAATAATATTTAATTCCCAATTAAAATGATAATCCCAACTCAAGATTTAAAATACTAAAAGACTTAATCATTAAATTAAATTAAAATTAAAACATTTAAACTAAATTAAATAAAAATTTCAATTAAATTAATACTTTAACAATTAAATGAAATCATCTTTAAAAACATTAAAAATAAAAAAATTAAATCAAATTAAAATTAAATTAAACACAATTAAATCAAAGTAAATTCAAGTTAAATTAAATTAAATTAAAAAATATTAAATTAAATTAAATTAAATTAAAAATAAAATCAAATTAAAATAAAATTAAAATAAAATTAAAATTAAATTAAAATTAAAATTAAATTAAATTAAAATTAAACTAAACCAAATTAAATTAAATTAAATTAAATTAAATTAAACTGAATTAAATATAACATCACTTAAGACATAAAGGATTCAAAATAAATCTAAAACAACTTGAACACTATTCCAAACTTAAACCCATTAATTAAAATTAAATTAAATCACAAATCACTTAAACATCAATTTGCCCTTAAAAGCCCTTGTTATCATAACACCTAAGTGGAGTATTTAGTGAAGTGTCACCTCATTCATATGATATTCAAACATCCTAGTTCACTGACCAAAGGAACAAAACTTAATTAAACCTCAGATGATTACTTCACCTGATTAATTAAATCCATTTGGACTTAGAACAATTCCAGCAATATTGAAGAGATGTTTAAGACTCGTCTTAAGCACTTCCTCAATATGATAGGATGTTTATAAGAACAATTAAACTTAATTGTTCTTTGATGAAGAAAATCATCCTTAAACCAAAATACAAGAACCTAGACGTCATAGGAGATGACTAGCTATAGGATTATCACTTTGATAGACAACCAAAACCTTTCCCTTAGCTTTACCTAGGTACTTGTTGAAATATTTAAATGCCTTAACATGTGTTTTAAGTGCAGCTTGGGATGATGGGAAGACCCTCTAGGTACGCTTTTCTTTTTTTGCAATTTACTTTATTGCAAATGCACTTTACTTTTCTTGCATGATAAATAACTGTTGCATGAAAACCAAAACCTTTAGAATAGTCCCTGAACTGAAACCAAAACTAAATTAAAAGTCATTACAGGATAAAAATCACCGCCACAACATTTCAAAATATAAAACAACTCAAAATTTAATCATAAACATAACACAAAACTATAATTACAACTAAATTAAAACGTCTCGTTGAATGATCGGGAATACCTCGGATGATGTAACCCACGTGTTGCTAACTGGATTTCCCACGGTCTAAATGAAGGTGTGGAACTCATTTCGTTGAGTTTAGCAAATTCATCTGGACTAAGTGAATTCGATGAAAATAACGGTGTCGGGATGACGAAACCGTGGGATCTTAATCGGTTCTGTTTAAACAACTTTAAGATTTGTTTTAATTAAAACATTAAAAACACTTGGATTTTAAGATTTTATCTAAACTGATACACTTCTCTCATCTCCTGATTTATGACTTTTAAAACTAAACCTCTACAACAATAAGGAGCTTGGAGCATGGTGGGCAGCTCGGCCATCGTCATCAGCAAAACTCGGGTCTACTCCAGCAAAACCTTTCCTAGTTTTAAACAACAAAGCTATAGGATTTCGAGGTAGTTTGCCTAGTGCAACATAAATCCCCAACTCTTTGTTAGGCATTTGCATGATCATGTCATGTAAATTAAGCCCTAACCGGTCATAGGACTCCGAGGTAGTCGTTTGGTACGACATAAATCCTCATATCTTCGAGGCTATTTGTATGATTTTATCATACAAATATAAGTCCAAATTAATTAAAATTGGCAAGATTGAAATATCAGATAATATTGGGATTTTCTTAAATCTGAGCCAAATAATAGGATAGTTTGGGAAGTTGCCAAGATTCTTCTTGGATCCTTAGCTTCTCCTACTTCTCTTTCTTTTGGACTCTTGAAAATAAACTGTTCCAAAATTGATCCAATCCCTTTTAAAATTCCAAAATTCAATTCCTCGGAAACCTAAACTTTGAAATTCTTGAGAGCATAACCACTGATCATTATCGAGAGTTTTCATAAGTGATTCCCGTTACTTAGGATGTAATTAACTATAGGGGCTTGCCCTTATAGGGAACTTTAAGAACCCAGGTAATATAAACCCTGTTTAATTCCTTTATATTAAGCAGGGGAACTTATCAGCTTATAAAATTGGTTCGTAGACCAAACAGATGTCACAAATCTTCTAGTTTTTTTAACCGAGCCCCATCATCAAGCAGTGTGTCTACTCTCCGGGATAGATATACAATTTGTGGTGCGGTGCTCGTTTATATAAACTATTCGGGATGTGAGATCAGTTTGATTTCATATCTTAAAATTTTCAAATTTAAAATTATTTTCAAAATGAAATACTACTTTTCAAATTATTTATTTAAATAAAATTTAAAACTCACCAACAATTTCTGTTTGTCGACCCCTTTTCAAAATAAAACACTCAACCTAAAAATATGCCAACAATTTCTGGCGACTTCGCTGGGGAATAGTTCCTCTCTCCATTTTGATCAGACGGCTTTGCTTTCATAAATCGGTAGTGAGCCCATGCCCCTAGTGGACCAAACTACCATTCTTCCGTTGGAATACCCTATTCATTTCTGTCTTGAATGAGTATAGCCAACTCCTCTCGGATTTAGGAGCCACTGTTTAGACACCCCTAAACGGAGAGGTTCCAAGATTCTTTTACCTCTTTCTGAGGTGGGGTGGACCCCCAATAGGTGTTAGTTTAGGAGCGATCCTTCGAGTCGAGAAGTCTTGCATAAGACTTTCTCTTCCTTTCCAATTCTGAATCGGATTCCTTACCTTCTCTACACCTTTGAATATTCCATTCCTAATAAACAAGCCCTCTAATGAATGACTCTTTTAACAAATAACTCTTTTTTATAAATACATGAACAAAAATGTGTTCGAACTCTTTTCGATTCTTTTCTTTTCGTCCTGATGAGAAGAAGCATAACTTGGGACTGAGAATCAGAATCTACCTTGCAGAAAATGTCTGCCCCAAAGCTAATTTTTTCCTTCACCAATGGACTGGACTTCGCTGTTTACAAGGATGAGCTGCCCGACAATGGGATCATTCGTTTCGGCCAAGGATTCGAGAACACAGATGTCAAGATCACTGACGTTACCCTTTTCACACTTACAGACAAAGTACCTGAAACTGAAAGACCTTTGATCGAGTTCAACCTTAAGTCAACTCAAGAGTTCCCTCCCCGCAAAGGGTTCCAGCTGAGAAGAATACTACTGTCCATAGGAGGACTGTTATCTCTACCCCCACTGGTCTAGTCGTCTCTGCACCTACCCCGGCTTCCGCCAAACTGAAGGGGAAGGAAGTTCAAATTTGTAATGAGCATGTTACCATGGAGGGTACAGATTTACATACAAGGCCTTCTGTTTTCGAAATTGGGTCCAGCTCAAGGGTTCCACCCATAACACGGACTAAGAGAAGAAACAGAGGTAGGAAGATTGCCAGAAAGGCCAGGGCTGTGGAAGTCGCTTTCTTAGAAGAAATCCCTGAGTACACACCACTACCTGAGTACATACCATTGCCTGAGTATACACTATTTTTGGAAGGAAGTAGATTCCATCCCCTCTCCGCCGCAGCTGACTAGGAAAATGTCCGCAAGATTGCTTCTGCATTACCTCGACCCACATACTATAGCGACAGACGAAAGAAAAGGGCTAGGATTACATCATTTGCCAGACTACAGACTGTGATAGAGAAGTTAGCAAAGAAAGAGAAATGTCCTGTATCAGAGATTTGAAGAAGAATAGGGCGGGTGCCAGCCAAGTCCCGTCTTGCACAGCGAGTAGAACCCGTTATCGCTATAGAAAAGCTGAATAAGAAGATGAAGGCTAGTGCACCTGTTGTTGTTTCAGGTTTACAGATCAGGGAGGATACCACCTTCCAGTATTCAGCCGACAGACCATCCGGTCCTAGGCCTTCTGCTGCTAGAAGGATGGTATGGCGTCCTACTACTGGCCAATTAAGACCGAAACAACTACCTGAAAAGGAAAGTCACGTCAGGAGACTCAAGTCCGAAGAGAGCTCCACCGCAATGAAGGTGACTCCCAAGAAGGAAATCCAACAGCCATCGCATGATAACTGCGAAACCTCACGAAAAAGACCATTGGAGGACGCTATGGAAAAGCTAAGAACAGACATTCAACGATTAGCAAGAGAAAGAGAAGAAATGTTTGGAGATGAAGTTGACTCGTCGGAGTTCATGGATGACGAATATGTGGAGATCAAAATGGTTGAGACACGAGCATCGTCAGCTTCGCAAGGTGCCCCGGCAGCTGCGGAGAGAGATGAACCGGAAGCATTAAGAGCAAAAATTCGAGAAAAAGATGATACAATCTCTCAAATGGAAAAAAGGATGGAAGATGGCTGCAGCCCTAGCCACTCTTCAGAGTCAGGCTCAACCCCCAAGAGAAACGCCTCCAGAAGTTATTCATATTACAGATGGAGGAAAAGAGATTACATCCGTTAACGGAGACGATCAGCTGAAGAAAGACTCTACTCAAAATATGATTCCGAGAGAAGGACATCAAGAACATGGTAGAACGACGAGTGCGAGAAGCCTTAGCACACTCTAAGAGCGGATCATCTATTCGGACGGGTAGACCTTACCCCGAAGAATTTGATACGATACAATACCCAAAAGGCTTCGTACCACCTCTCGTTCAAGACTTTTGATGGTACCGGAAATCCTCGACGAGCATGTTGCACATTTTCACGCTAGTTGTTGCAACGCCGGTGGAAGTGACGCCTTACTCTTCTGACAATTCGTCAGCAGCCTGTCAGGGATCGCCTTCGATTGGTAGGCAGAGTTACCGAACGGTTTGGTAAAGACATTTTCAGAATTAGAAAACCTCTTCGTGAAACGGTTTGCCGGAGCTCAACACCATATCACCATCGGTGACTTAGTGGTGGAGAAACAGAAACCGAACGAAACTTTAGTGGACTACATACTTCGATGGAGAAATCTAAGCATGAAGTGTGAGCCACAGCTACAAGAGCAGCATGCAGTCGGTATCTTGCTTAAAAGCATTCACGGCCCGATAGCACTTCTCCTTAAGGGATTTACAATTAAGACTTTCGAGAAGTTGTTAAGCAAGGCCAAGAGCTTGCAAGAGGAAGTGAAACAACTAAGTTTCGTCGACAAAACAGACAAACAGAAGCCTGTGAAGACATTTGAAAAGAAATCTGGGATCATCGCGGTAGTCGATAAGGGCAAACAGCCAATGCAAATACAGCCGGAGCAGCTGCAGCTTCAGCTATCAACAACCTCGACAGAACTACCAACAACCTCGACCCGGTTATCGACCAACTCAACAATATGAGCAACCGCCTCGCCCACAGCGCACGTTAAAGGAGCTTATAAATAGAGAATATCCATTCAAGAATGAGGCAGTGCCAAAGATGTTCCGCAGTTTGATGAAGACTTCAGATTTTCGACTGCCAGAACCCAAGAAGCCAGAAGAAGTTAATAAGAAAGACCATCCCAACTACTGCCCTTACCACCAGATGCTTGGACATAAGATAGAGGATTGCATCACCTTCAAAAGTTGGCTTGACAACAATCTCCAAAAAGGGAACATAACGATCCCAAAGGAAAACATGAAAGAACCCCAGAAAGGAGGTTCTGTCAATGTTATTTCAACGGATCCCATTGTTTCGATAGACCCTTACACGACCGATGATGGATGGAGTACCGTTTGGACGAAGTCATCGAAGAAAATTTTGGATCGCATCCAAACTGCTTCGGCGCGTGCTTCAATTCAAAGTTTGAAACCTGTCAAGCCGGCGCTATCGCTTGCAATTGAAGAACCGCCCCAAAAAGAAAAGATCATAGAAAAGAAGGAGATCGAAGAAGAAGAAAAGACCGAGGATCCCAAGACTAGGCTAGGGGCTGCTTATCCTAGGATGGTTGTTTCCGATTCGGGGGAAAATTCCTCGAACCTCTGACTCTGTATGATTATTTGCTTGCTCCGGCGGGATCTTATAATGATAAGAGTTATGGCGTTGGCTACGTTTTGACTGTTTCTAACGATTACAAAACTAACGACAACCAATCTAATCCGGATCTCGATTCTGATACAAATAACAATTCTCAAATCATACACAACCTCGATAATCACGATGACAAAGAAGACATTCACCAAGAAGGCTACAAAAGTTCAACAAGCAATGAATCTATTTGTGAAATCAAAGGAACTCCAATCACAATAGAGTTAGAGCTTTCAGGTTCCGAAGCGACTCTAGAAGAACCTGTCATGCCGATTCAAAAGGAGATACCAGTAAACTCAGTACCAGATTCAAAAGAAATCACAGAAGTCAATTTAAGGAGCGGAAGGGTTCTACCTTCGAGAACGGGTCCAAAAGATAAAGGAAAGCAGGTGGTTGTTCAGGAAGAATCAACCCCAGCAAAAGAACTGCCCATTCCGGAAGAAACTGAGACACATGGTAACAAAGTGGACTATAACGTGCTAGCCCATCTTAGGAAACTACCAGCCAAATTGAGCATCTACGACGCTCTCATCTTATCAAAAGAGATGAGAGAAGCTCTGATCAAGGCCTTACTTAATCCAGAGATTTATTTAGCTCAGATGGCCGGAGAATCCTTAGACGAGGTTTGCTCGTTATAGGAACAGCGAGGTGTTACATTCACGGACAGTGATCTACTACTTGGGACAGCCGATCATAACCGACCGTTGTACATTTCAGTCACAATCAGGAAGTTTACCCTCTCCAAAGTATTAGTGGATCCAGGAGCGTCAATCAACATAATGAATCTTCGGACGCTAGCCCACTTGGAAATTGATGCTCGTGAGCTTGAAGCGGATAAGATTTTACTAAGAGAATTCAACCAGAAAGGAGAAAAAACCCTCGGATCAATAACGCTGTTGATGAAGACCGGTGATTTAGCAAAGACAACCGCAAAATTCCATATAATTGATTCTGAAACATCGTTCAACGCGCTACTGGGCCGACCGTGAATACATGAGAACCGGATGGTACTGTCGTCTCTGCATCAGTGCATAAAATACTATGAAGGAGGAGAACAGTGCATTAAAGGTGATTTGCAACCTTTCTCCGTACATGAGATTGGAATCCATGAAGATGCAGCTTATTACGCACCTCCAAAGAAAACAATCTTCTCCAGAAACACCGTGCCAAATAAAGCAAAAGAAATTGGAGACAATGAAGAACCTGAAGTTCTAGTCCAACAGTCACTCACCACTCCCTTACGGCGAGATGGTGAAGGTTTCTCCAGAACTCGCATCCGAGGTCGAGGCCGGGGACGAGGTCGTGGAAGAGACACTGGGATAGTTGGACGGAAAAAGCCGATGATCAACATTGATTGGGAGAACAGCTCTGAGGAAGAAGAGGAAGTCAAGAAAGAAGCAACTACAATAAGCCTGAAGAAACCACAATTCAAGATTTCTCTCGAAGATGAGAAGAACGAAGAATACAAATCGATGTACGAGAAGATTAACCACTATGTACACACTATGACCCTGACCCCGATCTAGTCTAATAAGATCGAGGGTATGGTAGTCAAAGAAGTACATAGCAGCGGTGCAAAGCCAATCAAATTTTATTATGGCACTTCTTCTTCCAATACTGAAGACGATGTACAATTTGAAGATGTCACCTCTTCCGAATTAATGGAATTACCTTTTGAGTGGTACTCTCCCTGTGTTCAAAACTTGATTCAGCGTGGTGTCTTACCTCGACAATGGACAAAAGGCCGATCACAACACTTCGAAAAATTATGGAATAATGCCGGTCGGCCTCCCAATTCAAAACATGGTCTCGGATTCGGCACAGTAGGTTCAGTTGACGATACAGAATTTTGTTTGGTTGCCACTTGCGAACCTAATGAAGACTGCTTGGAAACTACAAAAGAGCTTGAAGATCTGCAAATTGGAGACACTCCACCAGAATTCAAAGAAGAAATCAAATCTACAATAGATGAGTTAATAGAAGTTAACTTAGGTACTAGCGAAAAGCCTAGACCAACCTTTGTTAGCTCCTTACCCAATAAAGAAGATTCCGAGGAAATGATCAAGCTATTAATGGAATTCAAGGACTGTTTTTCTTGGAGTTACGACGAAATGCCAGGATTAGTTCCAGAAGTCGCAATTCACAGGCTAGGAGTGGATCCTACTTCCGTTCCAGTCAGACAAGCTTCCAGAAGAATGCGTTTGGAAATTGAACAACAAGTAATAGCTGAAGTTAAGAAGCTAATCGACGCTAAATTTGTCCGTGAAGAACAATACCCTACTTGGATAGCCAATGTGGTACCAGTCAGGAAGAAGAATGGTCAGATCAGAATCTGCGTGGATTTCAGAGACTTGAACAAAGCATGTCCAAAGGATGAATTTCCACTGCCAATCCCAGAATTAATGATCGACATCGCTTCGACACATGAAATATTCTCTTTCATGGATGGATCTTCAGGATACAACCAGATAAAGATGGCACCGGAGGACGAAAAGCTCACGGCATTCAGAACACCAATCGAAGTATATTGCTACACAGTAATGCCATTCTGACTAAAGAATGCAAGAGCAACATACCAAAGAGCCATGACAAAGATTTTTGATGAGCTCATTCACAACCAAGTTGAGTGCTATGTGGATGATGTGGTCATCAAAAGCAAACTAAAGGAAGATCACCTGTATGATTTGAGAATTGTCTTCGAGCGACTAAGGCAATACAACCTTAATATGAATCCCTTAAAATGCGCCTTCGGTGTTAACTCAGGGAAATTCCTAGGATTTGTTGTCCGACATTGCTGGATTGAAATTGATCCGGAATAGATTAAAGATATCTTAGAAATGCCGCCTCCCAAAACCTTAAAACAGCTACAATCCTTTCATGGGAAGCTGGCATATCTTCGACGCTTTATTTCGAACTTGTCAGGTAGGTGTCAGCCCTTCTCGACATTTGTTAAAAAGGACGCCAAATTCGTTTGGGAAGAGAAATGCCAACGGGCCTTCGAGGAGATTAAACAATACTTAATGACACCTCCTGTCTTAGCAGCCCCAGTCTCCGGTAGACCGTTGATACTTTATACCACGGCTCTAGACGACTCCCTTGGAGCCCTGCTTTCCCAGGTCAATGATGAGGGAAAATAAAATGCTCTTTACTACTTAAGCCGTCGTTTGATTCCGATGGAAGTAAAGTATCCTCCAATTGAGAAGCATTGTTTGGCCCTGATCTTCACCGCACAGAAACTCAGGCATTACATGCTCTCTCATAAGGTCAACCTTATCTCGAAAGTTAATCCATTGCAATATTTGATGACCCGTCCAACACTTTCTGGCAGACTTGTCAGGTGGTCGATGATACTATTGCAATTCGACATAACTTTCCTTCCTCTTCGTGCCTTAAAGGGATAAATCCTAGCAGACTTCCTTGCAGCACACCCTTTGCCGGCAGAATCGCCTCTCAATGACAACTTGCTAGACAAGCAGATAATGATCCTAGAAGACACTGATGATCGACGTTGGGAACTATACTTCGACGGACCGTCCTCAGCACAGAATGACAAAGAATTGCAAACGATAGTGCCCGGTAAGGCAGGAATCAGACTAATCCTACCATTTAACAAAGCTATGCACAAACAACGAGGCAGAATACGAGGCCCTCATAACAGGACTAGAACTGACCATTCAAATGGGAATAACAGATATCAACATCTATGGAGATTCTCAGTTGATCATTCAACAGGTCGCAGGACAATACAAAATCTTAAAGCCAAAACTCGAAAATTGTTGGAACAAATTCCAAATGTAACAATCTACAAGATCCCCAGAAGAGAAAATGCTCTCGCCGATGCATTAGCTCGCCTTGCAAAGGAATTCGCCTGCTTGCAAGATGAGTTAGTTGAGGTGTCAGTTCAAGGACGACAGGTCCTATCACAGCTCGACATGGATACAATACACAAATCAGAATAAAAAATAGAAGAATCAGTTCCAGTAGTGACAAAAAACACAGAAGATTGACGTCAGCCGCTAATAGACTACCTACAAACAGGGAAATTACAAGATGATAAGTCATTAGCCCATTAAATCAAGGAAAGAACTTTGTCTTACGCATTAATAAACAATACATTATACAGAAGGTCTTTTGATCAGATGTGGTTAAGATGCCTGAGCGGGTCCGAGGCTCGTGAAATTGTCAAATAAGTACATTCAGGACTTTGTGGCGCTTATCAGTCGGGTCCGAAAATGAAAATGAAAATTAAAAGATTAGGGTACTATTGGCCCTCAATGATGATCGATTGCATGAAGATTGCCAAAAGTTGTCACCAGTGCCAAGTGCACGGAGTGGTTCTACACCAACCTCCAAATGTGCTACATCCGAAAATTGCATCGTGGCCATTTGAGTGTTGGGGCATAGATATAGTGGGTCCGATAGAACCGCCTTCTTCAAGAGGGCATTGCTTCATCCTTGCAGCTACAGACTACTTTTCTAAATGGGCAGAACGGTTCCACTCGGAGAAGTAAAGGCACACCATGTCGCTGCGGTTTTCAAAAATCAAGTCGTCTACCGTTTCAGAGTACCGCGCAGAATCATTTCAGATAATGGGTCCGCATTCAGAAGTACAAAGATAAACAATTTTGTCAGAAGACATGGAATCGATTGGCGATACTCAACAATCTACTACCTAAGAGCGAACGGCTTGGCCGAGGCTTTTAATAAAACTCTCGTTCAAATTTTAAAGAAAATTTTGGATGACAACAAGAGAAATTGGCACGAGAAGTTGTTAGAAGCCTTATGGGCCTACGGGACGACTTTCGGGACTCCTACTCGATCTACGCCTTATGCTTTAGTATACGGATCTGAGGCAGTGTTGCCATTGGAAGTCCAGCTTCCATCACTCAGGATTGTAGTTGCAAATAAAATTACTACAGAAGAAAATGCCAGATTACGACTGGAAGAACTGGAAAACTTGGAAGGGAAAAGACTTGCAGCGCAACAAAATTTGGAACTGTACCAAGCTAAGATGATCCAGGCCCATGATAAACTGGTCCGCTCGAGGACTTTCAAAGTTGGTGACTTAGTTCTTGTTCTCAGAAAACCTATTCTTGCACATCGCAAGATAGGAGGCAAATTTGAACCGACCTGGGAAGGGCCGTTTGTGGTCGAGGCAGTCTACTCAGGAGACTCCTACCATCTTGTGAATTACTAAGGAGAACGACAAATGCTTCCAATCAATGGACGATATTTGAAGAAGTATTACGCAACCTGATGTTTCGAAGGGTGGCCTCTAAAATAGAGTCTTATCCCTGGAAACACGGGTGAAGCAATCACTTTGTGACTGGGTCCGAACCCAAAAATATAAAAATGGATAAAAAAATATATGTGCTAAAAGTAAAATATGTGAAATCATAATAATAAAGTTTTACCCTTCCTTTCAAATCAAATCATTTTCCTGATCTTTCTTTATTTTTTCCTGCTTTCCTTAAAAATTAAAATTGGAATGAGTGAATAAGAATCTTTAGTGATAAATACTTTCTTAATGTTCTTGTTCTTAGTACAACCCCTGATCCTTTCCTTGTTTTCTTCGCAGGGAAATGTCGAACGGGCGGTTGGTCTTAAACTTTAAAAATGGCGTGAGTCTCGCACTCGATGAAAAGAGGGTGAAGGATGGAGCGATGATAGAAATTGATTCGACTTCACACCGGCCCGACCTACGGTATGAAGAAAATGACCGGGTCCCAGTGGACCGAGAGGAGCTTCATAGCCAGACTGTGATGAAGATGGGTGGCCCAAGCCGCCTATCCAACAACAAGAAAAGAAAGACAAACACCGAAGAAAGTAAGAAAATCAAGTCAGTTATTGCCACGGCAGAGGGCAGGCTCGTCAGCACCGCGCCCGTAGAAATTCAAGAAGTGAGGAGAGCTACGCTCACTGCTACTCAAAGAAGGAATAAAAATTGTCGTATCTGCAAGATGTTGACTAAACTTGCAGCAGATCAACACGAGGAAACAACCACCTTCACAGACACACGCATGTCAAAGATACTGGTTCATCAGGAACCTGAAAAGAGAGAACAAGCTCCAAGAACAACAGAAAGGATAAAGAAAACTCTGTGAAGATCGAGGCGGAGAGATCGCCTCGACGCCGGATAGAGATACCATATCCGAAGAACCTTGTTGCGGAAGCAACCCCGGAGGATGTCCCGACGGAGACAATCCCCGAGGAGCCAAGGTATGCGAGGAGAACGTGACGGGATTGAGCCATACATCCCGCGATGCGTTACTAGGCCTCGTCACTTGCGGATCATCCCAAAATATGAACTAGAAAGAATGCAAAATGTTGAGACGAAGACTTTCGAATACTTTGAAAGGATTAGAGGCAAAAGAATCAACATTTTGGAAGGCCTCGAGTTACACACAGGTGTATTCTCAGAGTACGAGCAACAGCAGATTGTGGATTGCATTTTAGAACTTCAGAAGATCGGTTGAGCAGGCCGTCTGAGAGAAAAGACTTATTCGGAGCCCCGGAAATGGATGTCAGGGAAAGGAAGAGTCACAATACAATGCGGATGTTGCTATAACTTCGCAGAGGACAGAAATAGAAATCCACCAGGGATACTCCGTCACGGTGAGGTGGACCCGATGCTGAGAATAATTAAAAGAATGGTGAAAAGAATGATAATGTGGAGGGTACTGCCAGCAGACTGCATACCCAACAGTTGCATCATCAACATTTATCAGAAGGGCGACTGCATACCTCCACACATAGACCACCACGACTTTGTCAGACCTTTCTGCATGGTTTCGTTCGTCAACCAATGCAATATCATGTTCGAATCTGACCTCCGGATAGCAGACTCGGGTAAGTTCCGAGGGCCGGTGGAGATACCACTTCCAGTAGGTTCCGTCATGATATTACAAGGAAATGGAGCAGACGTCGCAAAGCATTGTATACCGGGAGTACCAGTGGAGCGGATATCCATCACTTTTAGAAGGATGGACGACAGAAAGGCACCATACCACATCCAGCCAGATCCAGGATTGGAGAATCTCCGGCCCTACGAGCTGTGAGTTACATGGGAAATAGCACACCTCCAATGCACATCCATGCGGCATTCCTGCCAAGGATGGCTTGTAAGATGATGTTATTGACCGTGTATCTCATTATTCAGACATGGATTTAACAGACATTTTTTTTTGGATGGATCAACAAGAATCATACATAGTCCGTTTTGAGTCATGGATTGTATGAAAAATATTTCAGATCGAGTTGTATGATGTATCGTCAACAAGATTGGAGTGAAAGTGACCATGTCACATTTTGCCTTCACCTCTTGTTTTGCAAATTGACAGGGAAACTCTATTAAAGTTAAATGAACTTCGAACAAGGAACAGAAAAGAAAAGGAAAATAAATAAGAACTCTCTTCCATAAAAATCCAAACATTAAAAAGAATTTCAAATCTACATGAACACCAAATAAACAAAAAAAAGGGATTATTAAAGGACAAACAAACAAATCTAAAGCTCAAATTGAATTCCAGTTTAAGTCCATCTTTTCAAATCCTCCAATCCTTCTTCAAATCAAGATCTATTCTGGACCTCCTTTGAAACCCTCTCTCGGGATGATTTCAGAATCACGAAGTATTTTCAATTTGATTCGGATGGCATGGGTTCGTACCCTTCGTCAAGTAATCAGACTTTGATTGATTCCCATGGGATATGGAACACTTTCATATCTCATTGCAATCTCAGCATTCGGGATAGGCTTCCACCCTACTCCCATCTCAGCAAATCTCAGCATTCGGGATAGGCTTCCGCCCTACTCCCATCTCAGCAAATCTCGGCTCGACGTAGGGATGAGGCTACGCCATACTCCCATCTCGGCAATCTCGGCATTCGGGATAGGCTTCCGCCCTACTCCCATCTCGGCGAAATCTCGGCATTCGGGATAGGCTTCCGCCCTACTCCCATCTCGGCGAATCTCGGCATTTGGGATAGGCTTCCGCCCTACTCCCATCTCGGCGAATCTCGGCATTCGGGATAGGCTTCCGCCCTACTCCCTTCTCGGCAATTCTCAGCACTCGGGATAGGCACAGTCCAACTCCTTTCTCAGTAATCTCAAAATTTGAACCTCTCAGCAAGAAATTGAAATTAAAGCGCTCTGCATTACGGATAGGCTTTGTCCTATTCTTCCTCAGCATATGGAATAGGTTCAGTCCTGCTTCCTTCTCAGCATACAAAAGCATTCGGGTAGGCCTCTGCCCTACTCTTTTCTCCGCATAAAATAAAAATTGAAACTCAAATCGAAATTTAAACTCAAAATTAAAACTTGAAATAAAAAAATGAAACAAATCTAAGATCCCATCTCTTGAAATCTTGTGATCTAAACTTCACCTACTTTTTCCCCAGCGAGAGTTTTGGAATCTTCAGTCTTGGAGATTTACTTGATACTCCCCAATGGAAATTTCTTACACTTCATCCTAAGTTTGTCACTTGGACATCTATTTTGGTTCTGTTGATCTCTTCGATCAACGCCAATATGCGTGGTGTGCTTGGTTAGCACACCACACCTATTGGGGGTCCATTTGTTGACCTCATTTTTGATGAGGTCTTCTCTTCCCTCTTTAGTGCTTAGGATCTAGCCTTAGGCTTTTCCTTTAACTATCTTAGAGGACTAGAATTGGGATCCATACTTTAGAAATTTAAAACACTTCTTGTCTCCCTGCAAACCCCACAAGCTCGATTGTAGACCCCTAATCACCTAGAGGCTTGAGATCAAAAGTGAAGGTTTAAAGGATGAGTTCCCTATAAGACTCTTTGGCCTTAGGACCACCTTGGGTGGCTTGGTCTGGTGAGGGTTGACTTACACACTCACTACACTCATACTCTACACTCTCGCACACACAATCAAAACCTAAAACCACACCCATACCCAACTTGACTCCTTGACTCATGTAGGTAATTCATATGGATGGACCTTAACCCCTAAGCCCCTGGTTAAGTGGGTTAGGAACAACATAGTGAATGCCTCATGACCAATTTGATAACATGACCAAGGGAAAGTTTCTGTCCTTAAGAAAATTACGGGACATTCCTAATGACCAGAGGACCACTTGGACTAATTTTGGTGATTTTTTGAATTATATTATTTTTATTATAATTATTTTAAGTTTTGGAGTGTTAATTAATTTAAAAATAAAATAAATGTTGAAAAATGAATTTTATATTTTTCAAAAATCTCTCAGATATCAAGGAAATCAGAGAAGCAAATTTTGAAATTTTCTGATTTTTCTATGATTTATTATAATTATTTTAGTGAAAATGCTAGAAAATACATTTTTTTAATTTTAAAATTACCTTAAAGCTTTAAAATTTAATATCTCACTAAATAGACCTAAGAAAAATGTGGAATTTGTTCCTAAGTGACTAAAATTCAAAATGTGACATTTTGGTGAATTTTATTATTTTTGTGATTTTTATTATTTTTTAATTATTAAAAATATTAAAATATTATTAAAAATCAACTTTTTTAGAAAATTGAAATTTTAATTTTCTTAGATTCCCCTGATATCAGAGAGGCTCCAAAACCAATTTGGTGAATTTTTGAAAGGTATTTTAAAAGTTATGAATTTTTAAAGTCTAAAATGGCTAAGTGGCTTAATCAACCCAATTAGTGGGGCTAACCAAGTCAATTGACCTCAAATTTTTATGGTGGATTCCTCTGAACCTAAAGGTCAGTGGAGAATTGATTTCAAGTCAATTTGATGCATGGTTAACTCTAATTAATTAAAGACCTATTTTGGGTGTTTAAGCCGATTAGGGTTGTTTTAAATGAACTAAGTCAAAACCTATTTTTCCTAGGGTTCTCTGGTCATAAGCAACATCACCAAATTTTTCTAGAATTTATTTCACAACATGCTATTTATTGGATTTAAAATATTCAAAACAGTAACATGAACTTGAAAAATCAATAACTCTTCATAGGGATGGCCTCGACTTTGGAAAATTCGGGGAATGTTCCCAAATTCGGAGGCTTCAAAGCCCTATGGTCTCATGCCATGATGAATTATGTACATGCATGGAGAATTAAAATAATGCAGAGAGTAAATAAATTACAAAAAATAAAATACTTGATGAAATTAAATGATTTCTTTTCCACATTATTCTCCTGCGATTCACTTTGAGCGAGAGGGTATTTTTATTTTATTTTTATGATTTTTCTACACGAGAGATATGAATTTTTGAAGTTTAGGGAATTAAATAAATAAGAAAATACCCTAATTTTCTATTTATCCACGCGGCGCTGCGCATCCTCGGCGGCTCCGAAAGGCCACGCGGCGCCGGCGCATCCTCGGCGGCTCCGAAAGGCCACGCGGCGCGCTCCCATTCGACGCCGCCACTTGAGTCGGCGGCCCGGGCCCCGCGGTTCTCGCACCGTTTCTCGGTCCGACGCCATCCGAGCCGTTCGTCCGCACGTGTATTGAATGGACGGCATCCGTTCATCGTCCCCAAGTGTTCTCACCGAGAGCCGTCCACACTAAATCCACTAAGATCTCACTCGATTCTCAATGGATTTTTATGTTCTTATACTCTATGGATTCGTCTTGAAGAGACGAACACATCTATACGGTTAACATGCATTGAAACTAAGGTACTTGAAATATAGAATCTCCAGAAGCTCGGAATGAAGAATTAGCTCACACCTTGGCTCAGAGAAGTGTGGCTTCAATCTGAGAGTTGTTGCACCTTCGATTGGATCCCAACAAGCTCCAGATGAAGTCTCCTGGTCGCAGTGAATTGTCTGGATATGATTTCGACCAAGCCCGATCACAAAGCTTGGAGGCTGGCGCAACGGGGTGGCTCGGAGATGGGGCTTTTGCTGGTGGACACCTTCCCTTGGTCGGGTGAAGGTGTAGAGCCAATCAATTTGAGAATTGGCTCAGCTGTGGAGAAGTGTCCTAGTTTTGGGTGGAATTTCGACTACGAAATTGAGCTTACGAGAGGAGAAATGGCAGGGGGATTTCACTTGGGAATCAAGTGCTCTAAGAGTGGAGAAGGGTACGGAACAATTTTGGCGAGTTTTGGCAAGGTTTGTGCTTAGCTCTCCTCATGGCCGAGAGGGGTGGAGTTTAAATAGGAGAGGGTGGAGGGCCTCCCGGGGGAGTTGAGGCATGGGATCGAGTCTGCTCGGTGAGGAGAAGAACGGCCATGGTGACTACTAGGCATGGGGCGGCTCGGCAAGTGAGAATTTCAATGTTGGCTCACATGTGAGCTCTCGGCCATGGTGTTTTCCGGCGGCACGGTGGCCGGCCGGCCGGGCATTGGTCACCATCTTGGTCGGGGAGGTCGGGGGCGGGGCTTAGTGCAATCAATTAGCATTGGCCATGTGTAAAGGGTTTGATTTAGATGGAATGGGGGCATGGCTAAATTTGAACCTAAATGGGTCAACCCACCCATTTGGGCTAGGTGCACCACCCGAGGCCGGGTTTTGGCTGAGGGAAAAGTGATTTGGCTCAGCATAATCAGTAGGGTCAAGTCACCATCCAAGCACAATTAGGCATAAGCATGGTTAAGGGGAATCATGGTAGTGGTTAATCACCTTTAGGACTAAGGAAAGAGTCTCCTCCTTTTGCCCAAAATGGCATGGTGACATGTAAAGAGGCTCTCATGGCTTGCATATGGCTTGTGCATGGCTCCATGACTCCATTTGGCTTGGGAAAAGGTTGGGTCAATTTCATAAAAATGGGTTTTAAGAATTTTGGATATTTTGGGGTGATTTGGCATGTGGCTTGATTTGGAATTATTTGATTGATGATTTTGGAACTTAGGGACAATTTTGATTAAATGGATGATGAAAGGAAGTGTCATGTGGGCTTTGGATGAATTTGGGCTTTTGAATTTGAAGGGAGTGGGCTTTTAGGAAAGTTTAAGGGAAATGGGCTTTTGATTTTAGGATGAGCATTTGGATAAAAAATTTTGTGAAGAACTTTGTCAAATAAATGTCATAATTGATTTAGGGATGTTCTATGAAGGGCTTGGAATCAATTTGATGTGATTTGAAGTTGAATTGGTTTGAATTTGGATTTATTTGGTAAGTGGGCCTATGTAGGTCCAAGTGGGCCAAATTGGGCTAATGTTGGGCTAGGGTTGAAATTGATATAAAATCAATGTTGAGAAATGTTTATGGGAGTGTTTCAAAGAGGTTTTGACTTTGGTTGGGTTTTGATTTTGGGGTTTGGGCTCATTTGGGTTAGGTTTGGGTTATGGGTCCAAATTGGGCTTTAAAGCCAAAAGTGAAATTGGACCCAAATGTCAACCAAATTGAACTTAGATTTGGTCTAGATTGGTATTGGGAATGTTGAATTGAAGTTTAGAATTGAATTGGACCAAAATTGGGGTCAATTGGGTAGGTTTGGTTTGACATTGGGTTTACTTTGGGTTAAAATGGGTCAAATTGGGGGTTTTGACAAAAGTAGGGTGAATTGAAAAAATTGGCCTATGGTGTAGTTGGACAAAATGAAATTGGGAATATTTGAGATTTTCTGGAATTTTCTGGGAATTTTCTGAATTTTTTGATTTTTGGGTCAAGAGGGGTATTTTGGGTATTTGGAGGGTATTGGGAGGTATTTTTGGAATTTTTGGTATTTTTGGGTATGGATGATCAATTTGAGTGATGTGGGAATGTTTGGGATTGATTTTGGAGGATTTTGGGTAATTTGGAAATTTTTGAGAAATTTGGGTAATTTCAAGAGTTTTGGGTAGGCTAAGCGGGTGTAGGGTCCCGGGAGTCAAAAATTGAAAATTTGGAAAATTGAAGATTGGGTAAATTTGAGTGGAATGAAATCATTTTGGTTGAGCCATGAAGCCATTTCAAGCCCACATGAGCCATGAAGGGACTCATTTGAGGCATTCACTATGTTGTTCCTAACCCTCTTGCTGAGGGCTTAGGGGTTAAGGACCATCCATGTGAATCACCTACATGAGTCGGGAGGTCAAGTTGGGTATGGGTGTGGTTTTAGGAAGTGTTTGGAAATGTAGTGTGTAGGTGTAGTGTAAGTCGGCCCCTTCACGGAACGGGCCACCGGGGCGGTCCTAAGGCCAAAGAGTCCTATAGGAACTCATCCTTTAAACTTCCACATTTGATTTCGACCCTCTAGGTGATTAGGGGTCTACGGTCAAGTTTGTAGAGTTTGCGGGGAGTTAAGAAGTGGTTTGAATTTCTAAAAGGTGGGTCCCGATTCTAGTCCTCTAAGATAGTCGAAAGGAAAAGCCTAAGGCTAGATCCTAAGCACTAAAAGAAGAAGGGAAGACCTCATCGAAAATGAGGTCAACAAATGGACCCCCAATAGGTGTGGTGAGCTGACGGAGCACACCACGCGTATTGGTGTTGACCGAAGCGATCAACAAAACCAACACAAACATCCAAGTGACAAACTTAGGATGAAATAGAGGAGTTTCCGCTGGGGAGTGTCAAGCATATCTCTGAAACTGGAGATTCCTGAACTCTCGCTGGGGAAAGGAAAAGGAGGTGAATTCCAAATCACATGATATGGGGAAATTTCAATTTAGATTTTATTTTATTTCATTTTAAGTTTCAATGTGTGAGTTTAGATTTCAATTTGGAGTTTCAATTTAGATTGGAGTTTGTCAAAATTAATTTGAAGGATTTGATTTGAAATGAAAATTGGAATTACGAGGTTTTAGATGTAACATCTCCAACCTCGAAAGAAAATTGAATTGATTAGATTGAATCGTTGCAATGAGAATAGATCTCGGAGTAATGCGGTATTGGATGTAAAATCCTTAACCTCGAGAGTTTGATTTTGATGTATTTCATTGAGATAGGGAAATGATCCTAAAGCGATGCGGTCTCGGATGTAAAATCCTTAACCCGGGAATTTGATTTGATGTATTTCGGTGCAATAGGGAAAGAATCCTAAAGCGGTGCGGTCTTGGATGTAAAATCCTTGACCCAAAAGTTTGAATTTGATGTATTTCAGTGCAATAGGGAAAGAATCCTAAAGCAGTGTAATCTTGGATGTAAAATCCTCGACCCAAAAGTTTGAATTTGATGTATTTCAGTGCAATAGGGAAAGAATCCTAAAGCAGTGCAGTCTTGGATGTAAAATCCTCGACCCAAAAGGTTGAATTTGATGTATTTCAGTGCAATAGGAAAAGAATCCTAAAGCGGTGCGGTCTTGGATGTAAAATCCTCGACCCAAAAGTTTGAATTTGATGTATTTCAGTGCAATAGGGAAAGAATCCTAAAGCAGTGCAGTCTTGGATGTAAAATCCTCGACCCAAAAGTTTGAGTTCAATGTGATTGATATTTGATTTGAGATCTGGAAGAAATTGAATTTGAGATTTGGAAGGATGAGTTTGAACTCGATTGAAATTTGATTTAAGATTTGATTTGAAATTTGGAAGATCAAATTTGAAATTTGATCGAGATTGGATTTGAAATTTGATTGAGAATTTGATTTGAGATTTGAAAAGATCAAATTTGAAATTTGATCGAGAGTGGATTTGGAATTTGATTGAGAATTTGATTTAAGATTTGAAAAGATCAAATTTGAAATTTGATCGAGAGTGGATTTGGAATTTAATTGAGAATTTGATTTAACATTTAAGTTGATTTCGTTTATCTTTTAATGATTCAAATTTTATTTTATCATTTATTTAATGTTCATGTGAATTTGGTGTTCGTCATTCTTAGATTTTTAAAGAAAGTTTTCTTTTATCCTCTTTTTTTTGTTTCTTTTCTGTTCTTTGTTCGAAGTTTCATTTAACTTTAATGGCGTTTCCTAATCAATTTGCACACAAGAGGTGAAGGCCAAAAACGTGACATGGTCACTTTCATTCCAATCATGTAGAAGATACATCATACATTTTGATCTGGAATATATCTCATACAATCCATGTAAACTCAAACGGATTTGTGTATGATCTTTGTTGATCCATCAAAAGAAGCATCTATCAAAAATCCATGTACGAATAGTGGGGTACATGGTTAATAACATCACCTTCCAAGCCATCCTTGGCAAGGATGCCGGTTGGATGTGCGTTGGAGGTGTGATATTTCCCATGTAACTCACAGCTCATAAGGCCGGAGGTTCTCTAGCTCTGGGTCTGGTTGGAAATGGTAAGGTATCTTGCTGTCGTCCATTCTCCTGAAAGTAACTAAGATTCGTTCCACTGGCACTCCTGGTATGCAATGCTTAGTGATATCTGCTCCGTTACCCTGCGGTATCATGACGGAACCCACCGGTAAAGGTATCTTCTGCGGCCCTCGGAACTCACCGGGCCTACTTATCCGGAGGTCGGATCCGAACATGATGTCACACTCGTTCAAGAAAGAGGCTGTGCGAAAGGTCGACGAAGTCGTGGTGATCTATATGTGGGGGTATGCGGTCACCTTGTTTGTAAATGTTGATAATGCGGCTATTGGGTATGCGATCTGCGGCAATACCCTCCATGTTATCGATCTCTTTACCATTCTCTTGATGACTAATGGCATCGGATCTACTTGCCCATGACGGAGTATCCCGGTGGATTTCCCTTTACGTCTTCGACAAAGTTGTAGCGGCATCCGCATTGTATTGTGATTCTTCCTTTCCACGGCATCCATCTCGGGGTTACGAGTAGGTATTTTCCCTTAGGCGGCTGCTCGGCCCATTCTTTTCAAATCCGGATACAATCCACGATTTCTTGTTGTTCATACTACGAGAATACGTCGGTGTGTAGCTCGAGGCCCTACTAGTATGTTGATCTTTCTTCCTTTAATTCTCTCGAAGTATTCGAAAGTTTTCTTTTCAACATTTTGCATCCTCTCCGGCTCGTATTCGGAATGATCGCGGATGGCGAGGCCTTGTGACATATTGTGGGATATATGGTTCGATCCCTTCACGTTCCCACGCATACCTCGGCTCCTCGGGGATGATGCCTTTCGGGACATCCCCGGGGTTGCTTACGCAACAAGGTCATGCATTATTGGTGGTTCTATCCGGTGGCGTGGTAGCCTTCTTTCTTCCGATCTTACGGAGATTTCCACGATTCTTTACGTTATCCTAGGAGCTGGCCTCCTTTCTTCGGGTTCCGGTGAGCCGGTGTCCTTGAAATGTGTGTGCTTGGCATTAGCAATTGTCTCGTCGCGCCGGTCCGCGGCTAGTTTTGTTAACATCTTACGGATACGGCGATTCTTATTTCTTCGTTGCGTGGGCGTGAGAGTAGCCCTTCGAACTTCATGAATCTCTGTGGGCGCGGCGCTGACAAGCCTGCCCTCCGCTGTAGCGACTACGGACTTCATTTTCTTATCTTCTTCGGTGTTTGCTTTTCTTTTCTTGTTGTTGGATTGGTGGCTTGGGCCACCCACTTTCATCCTTTGTACTGCCGGGTAATTCTTCTCGGTTAGCCGGGACCCGAGTCACTTTCCTCGTATCGTAGGCTGTCGGTGCGAAATCCGAGTCAATCTCGATTATCGCTCCATCTTTCACCCTCTTTTCATCGAGTGCGAGGCTTACGCCATTCTTAAAGTTCGGGACCAACCGCCCGTTCGACATTTCCCTGCGAAAAGACAAGGAAAAGGATCGGGGGCACATACTAAGAACAAGAACATTAAGAAAATGTTTATTAAAGATACATTTTTTTATTTATATATATTTTTTAAAATTTAACGGGAATGAAGCAGGATAAGATCGGGAAAGAGATTTTGATTTGGAAAGGAAAACAAGGAAAACTTTATTATCATGATTTTATTTATTTTAACACATTTTATTATTTTTGGGTTCGGACCCAGATCATAAGTAATTACTTCGCCCGTGTTTCTTAGGGATGAAGAATTCATTCCTTCGAAACATCGGGTAGCGTAATACTTTTTCAAGTATCGTCCGTTGATCGGAAGCATATGTCGTTCTCCACGGCAATCCACTAGCTGGTAGGAACCTCCTGAGTATATTGTTTCAACCACAAACGGTTCTTCCCAAGTGGGTTCAAATTTTCCTCCTATCTTACGGTGTGCAAGGATAGGTCTCTTGAGAACGAGAACTAAGTCACCAACTTTGAAGGTTCTTGGGCGGACCAGTTTGTCATGGGCTTGAACCATCTTAGCTTGGTATAGTTCTAAGTACATTCGTTGGCTGCAAGTCTTTTCCCTTCCGGGCTTTCTAATTCTTCGAGTCGTAATCTGGCGTTTTCTTCGTCGTGATCTTGTTTGCAACTACAATTCGAGTGAAGGAAGGCTGAACCTCTAAAAGGTAACACTTGCCTCGGACCCATACACCGGAGCGTAAGGTGTAGCTTGAGTAGGAGTTCGAAGGTTGTCCGGTAGGCCTATAAGGCTTCTAACAATTTCTCGTGCCAACTTCTCTTATTATCGTCCAAGGTTTTCTTTAAGATTTGAACGAGAGTTTTATTAAAAGCCTCGGCGAGGCCGTTTTCTCTTGGGTAGTAAATTGTTGAGTATCGCCGGTCGATTCCGTGTCTCACGACAAAATTGTTGATTTGTGTGCTTCGAATGCTGACCGATTATCCGAGATGATCTGCGCGGCACTCCGAAACGGTAGACAACTTGGTTCTTGAAAAGCGTAGCACGTGGTGTGCTTTCACTTCTCTAAGTGGAGCCGCTACGCACGCTTGGAAAAGTAATCTGTGGCCGCAAGAATGAAACGATGTCCTTTTGAAGATGGTGGTTCTATTGGACCCACTATATACGTGCCCCAACATTCGAATGGCCGCGACGCAATTGTCGGGTGCGGCACATTTGGAGGTTGGTGTAGAACCACTCCGTGCACTTGGCATTGGTGACGGCTCTTGGCGATTTTCATGCGGTCGGTCATCATCGAGGGCCGGTAGTACCCTAGTCTTTTAATTTTCATTTTCATCTTTGGACCCGGCGGTGAGCGCCACGGAGTCCGAGATGCACCTCTTTAACAATTTCGCGGGCCTCGGACCCGCTTAGGCACCTTAGCCACATTTGATCAAAAGACCTTACGTATAATGTGTTGTTTATTAATGCGCGAGGACGAGTTCTTTTCTTGATCCGATGGGCTAGCGACCTATCGTCTGGTAGCTTTCTGTTTGCGGGTAGTCCATCGATAGGCTGTCGCCAATCTTCTGTGTTTTCTTTCACTGCTGCAACTGATTCTTTTTCTTTTTCTGATTTGTGTATTGTGTCTAGTTCGAGCTGTGATAGGACCTGACGTCCATGAACTGACACTTCTATTGATTCATCTTGCAAACAGGCGAATTCTTTTGCGAGGCGAGCTAACGCATCTGCTAAAGCATTTTCTTTTCTGGGAATTTTGTAGATTGTCACATTTGGAATCTGTTCCAACAACTGTATGACATACTGGAAGTATTGTTCGAGTCTTGGTTTAAAAATTCTGTATTGTCCGGCGATCTGTTGAATGATTAACTGTGAATCCCCGTAGATGTTGATGTCTGTTACCCCCATTTGAATAGCTAATTCCGGTCACGTTATGAGGGCTTCGTATTACGCTCGTTGTTTGTACACGGTTACGTCGAGTGGTAGGAGTATCTTAACATCCCCCGCTCCGGTGTTATAAAGATTCGCCCGATTCTGCCTTACCGGAGCACTATCACTTGCGATTCTTCGTCTTTGTGTCTTTGAAGTTGCTCCGTCGAAATATAATTCCCAACGTCGATCATCAAGGTCTTCTAGGTTCATTATTTGTTCATCTGGAAAATCATCATTGAGAGAAGATTCTGCCGGCAAAGGGTGCGCTGCGAGGAAGTCTGCTAAGACTTGTCCCTTTATAGCACGAAGAGGCACGAAAGTTATATCGAATTGCAATAATATCATTGACCATCTGGCAAGTCTGCCGGAAAGTGTTGGACGAGTCATCAAGTATTGCAATGGATTAAACTTCGAGATCAGGTTGACCTTATGAGAAAGCATGTAGTGCATGAGCTTTTGAGCGGCGAAGATCAGGGCCAAACAATGCTTTTCAATTGCGGGATACCTTACTTCCGTCGGAAGTAAACGACGGCTTAAGTAGTAAAGAGCATTTTCTTTACCCTCATCATTGACACAGGCTAACGGGGCTCCGAGAGAGTCATCTAAAGCCGCGGTGTAAAGTATCAGCGGTCTACACGAGGCCGAGGGCTGCTAAGACGGGAGGTGTCATTAAATATCGTTTAATGTCTTCGAAGGCCTTCGGCATTTCTCTTCCCGAATAAATTTGGCGTCCTTTTTAACTAGTGCGAGAAAGGCTGACACCTACCGACGGAGTTTGAGATAAAGCGTCGAAGATATGCCGGCTTTCCTTGAAAAGATCGTGGTTGTTTCGAGGTTTTGGTAGGTGGCATTTCTAAGATAGCTTTAATCTTTTCCGGGTCGATTTCAATTCCACGATGTCGGACAACGAATCTAAGAATTTCCGGAGGTGACACCGAAGGCGCATTTTAAGGGATTCATCTTAAGGTTAAATTGTCTTAATCGTTCGAAAACAATTCTCAAATCATACGGTGGTTTTCCTTTACTTTACTTTTGATGACCACATCGTCCACGTAGCATTCGACTTGATTGTGGATGAGATCTTCAAAATTCTTGTCATTGCTCTCTGGTAGGTTGCTCCTGCGTTCTTCGATCCGAATGGCATCACTGTGTAGCAAAATACTCCGATTGGCGTTCGAATGCTTGTAAGCTTTTCATCTTACGGAGCCATTTTTATCTGGTTGTATCTCGAAGATCCATCCATGAATGAGAATATCTCATGTGTTGAAGCAATGTCGATCATCGGTTACGGGATCGGTAGAGGAATTCATCTTTTGGACATGCCTTGTTCGGATCTGCGAAGTCCACACAAATTCGATCGACCATTCTTCTTTACGGCTGGCACTACATTGGCTAACCAAGTCGGGTATTGTTCTTCACGGACAAATTTAGCGTCTTATAGCTTTTTAACTTCGGTATGACTTGTTGTTCGATTTCTAGACGCATTCTTACGGGACCTTGTCGGCGGGACGAAGTAGGATCCACTCCTAGCTTATGTCTGCACGACCTGCGGAGCTAATCACGGCATCTCGTCATAGTTCCAAGCAAAACAGTCCTTAAATTCCATTAATAATTTGATTATTTCTTCGGAGTCTTCTTTGTTGAGTAAGGAGCTAACAAAGGTAGGTCTAGGCTCTTTGCTAGTACCTAAGTTAACTTCCGTTAACTCATCTATTGTGGATTTAATTTCTTCTTCGAATTCTGGTGGAGCGTCTCCAATTTGTAAATCTTCGAGTTCGTACGTAGTTTCCATGCGGTTTTCATTGGACTTGCAAGTGACAACCAAGCAAAATTCGGTATCGTCGGCCGACCCTGCTGTGCCGAATCCGAGTCCATGCTTTGAATTGGGTGGACGGCCGGAGTTATTCCATAATTTTTCAAAATGTTGTGATTGGCCTTTTGTTCATTGTCGAGGTAAGAAACCACGTTGAATTAAATGTTGAACACGGGGAGAGTACCACTCAAAAGGTAATTCCATTAATTCGATGAAGTGACATCTTCGAATTGTACATGATTTTCAGTTTTGGAGGAAGAAGCACCACAGTAGAATTTGATTGGCTTTGCACCGTCGTTATGTACCTCTTTGACTACCATACCCTCGATCTTACTAGACTGGATCGGAGTTAGGGTCATAGTATGTACGTAGTGGTTAATCTTCTCGTACATTGATTTATATTCTTCATTCTTTTCATCTTCGAGGGAGATCTTGAATTGCGGCTTCTTCCGAGCTTATTGCCGTTGCTTCTTGTTTGATTTCTTTTTCTTCTTCGGAACTATCTTCCCGATCAACATTGATGGCTGGTTTTCTCGTCCAATCTGTCCTAACGTCTCTACCACGGCCTCGTCCCCGGCCTCGACCTCGGATGCGAGTTGTGGAGAAACCTTCACCATCTCGCCGGAAGGGAGTGGTGAGTGACTGTTGGACTAGAACTTCAGGTTCTTCGTTGTCCCGAACTTTCTTTGCTTCATTTGTTACGGTATCTCTGGAGAAGATTGTTTTCTTTGGCGGTGCATAATAAGCTGCATCTTCATGGATTCCAATCTCATGTACGGAGAATGGTTGTAAGTCGCCTTTGATGCCGCTGTTCCCCTCCATCGTAATACTTGATGCATCGATGCGGAGATGATGGTACCATCCTGTTTTCATGTATCCATGGTCGGCCCGTTAGAGCGTTGAACGACGTTTCTAAATCGATTATGTGAAATTTTGCGGTTGTCTTTGCTAAGTCACCGGTCTTCATCGATAGCGTTATTGACCGAGGGCTCTTTCTCCTTTACGGTTGAATCCTCTTAATAACATTTTGTACGCTTCGAGCTCGCGAGCATCAATTTCCAAGTATGCTTAGTGTTCGAAGACTCATTATATTGATTGATGCTCCTGGATCCACCAATACTGCGGAGAGCGTAAACTTCCCGATTGTAAGCCGAAATGTACAACGGTCGGTTGTGATACTGCATCCCCAGTAGTAGGTCATTGTCCAGTGAAGGTAACGCCTCGCTGTTCTTTTAACGAGCACACCTCATCTAAAGAATCTCCAGCCATTTGAGTTAAGCAAATTTCCGGATCAAGTAAGGCCTTGATCAGAGCTTCTCTCATCTCCTTTGATAAGATGAGAGCGTCGTAAATGCTCAGTTTGGCCGGTAGTTTCCTAAGATGGGCTAGCACGTTGTAGTCCACTTTGTTCTCATGCGTCTCGGCTTCTTCTCGAATGGGTATTTCTTCTGCTGGGGTTGGTTCTTCTTGAACAACTACACCTTTCCTTTATCCTTTGGACCCATTCTTGGAGGTAGAACTTTTCCACTTCTCAAGTTGACCTCTGTAATTTCTTCTGAATCTAGTGTTAAGTTTGCCGGTGTTTCCTCCTGAATCGGAATGATCGGCTCTTCGGGATTATCTTCAAAATGCGAAGGCTCTCACTCTATCGTAACTGGAGCTCCTCGAAACTCACAGATAGATCCGTTGCTTGTTGAACTCTCGTAGCCTCCTTGATGGATGTCTTCTTCGTTATTTTGCTTGTCGAGATCGTGTATGATTTGAGAATTGTTGTTGGTATCGAAGTCGATGTCCGGATTGTCGCTAGTTACGTAATCGTTAGAAACGATCAGAACGTAGCCAACGCCATCACCCTTATCATTATATGATCCCACCGAAGTGAGCGAGATAATCATACAAAATCGGAGGTTCGAGGGATTTCTCCCCGAATCGGAAACAACTATCCTAGGATAGCGGCCCCTAGTGCTAGCCTTAGGAATCTCGGTCCTCTCTTCTTCGTCGATTTTCTTCTTTTCTTCGATTGTCTCCTGTCGAGGTGGTTCTTCTATCGCAAGTGATAGTACCGGCTTAACAGGTCTCGAACTCTGAATTGAAGCTCGCACCGAAGCGGTTCGGATGTTGTCTAAAATCTTCTTCGAAGACCTCGTCCAGGCGGTAGTCCATCCATCGTCAGTTGCATAGGGATCTATCGGAATGACGGGATCGGTTGAGATAACATTGACGGAACCTCCTTTCTAGGGTTCCTTCATGTACTCCTTCGGGATTGTTATATTTCCTTTCTGAAGGTTGTCGTTGAGCCAACTTTTAAAGGTAATACAATCTTCTATCTTGTGCCCGAGCATCCGATGGTAGGGGCAAAAGTTGGGATCACCTTTCTTGTTGACTTCCTCTGGTCTTTTGGGCTCGGCAGCTGGAAATCCGGAGTTTTCATTAGAGCTACGGAACATCTTTGGTACTTGCTTCATTTTTGAACGGATATTCTCTCGCTCGAAGCTCCCTTAATCTACGTTGCGGACAAGGCGGTTCTTCATACTTGCGGAGACGACTGATAGCTGGACCGGGGTTGCTTGGTAATCTGTTGTGGTTCGTTGCGGCCGTTACGGTGGTATTTGCATCGGTTGCTTGCCTTTATCAACTGCTGCAATGATCCCGGATTTCTTTTCGAAGGTCTTCACCGGCTTCTGCTTGTCCGTCTTGTCGGCGAAACTTAGTTGCTTCGCCTCTTCTTGCAAGCTTCCGGCCTTGCTTAACAACTTCACAAAAGTCTTAATAGTGAATCCTTTGAGGAGAAGTGCTATCGGGCCGTGAATGCTTTTAAGCAAGATGCCGATTGCATGTTGTTCTTGCGGTTGTGGTTCACACTTCATGCTTAAATTTCTCCATCGAAGTATGTAATCCACTAAAGTTTCATTCGGCCTTTGTTTCTCTACCACTAAATCACCTATAGTGATGTGGTGCCGAGCTCCGGCGAACCGCTTGATGAAGAGGCTCTCTAGCTGCGAGAATGTCTTCACCGAACCATTGGGTAGTCCGCATACCGGTCGAAGGCGATTCCGACAGACTCGTCGACGAACTCGTCGGAAGAGTAACGCATCGCTCCCGCCGGCATTGCAACAAGCGGCATGAAAGTGTGCAACATGCTTGTCGGGGGTTCCCGGTTCCATCGAATGTCTTGAACGAGTGGTGGTACGAAGTCTTTCGGGTATTGGACGGCGTCGAATTCTTCTGGGTAAGGTCTACCCGTCCGAATGGATGTCCCGTTCTTCGATTGTGTTAAGGCTTCTCGCACCTGCTGCTCTACCAAGTTCTTGATATCCTTTTCAGGGATCATACTTTGTGTTGTGTCCTTTTCAGCTGGTCATCCCCATTGACGGATGTAATCTCCTTTCCTCCGTCTACGATGTGAATGACCTGCGGGGGTGTCTCTACATGTGGTTGTACTTGACTGCGGAGAGTGGCCGAGCTACGGCCATCTCTTCCATCCTTTTCGCCATTTGAGCGATCGTGTCGTCCTTTTCCTGAAGCTGTCTTCTAATCAGTTCCGGCTCCTCTCTTTCTACGGCGGAGAGGGGATGGAACCTGCTTCCTCCCAAAAGTGCTATGTAGTCAGGCAGTGGTGTATATTCTGGTAGCGGTGTATATTCAGGCGGCTACGGAATTTCCTCTAGGAAGGCAATCTCGGCAGCTGCGGCTTCTCGGCGATCCTTCTACTTGCTTTCTTCTTTGAGTCCTTGTCGGTGACGGAATCTTTGAACTCGACCCGATTTCGAAAACGGAAGGTTTTACGGGAAGATCCGTACCCTCCACGGTAACGGGTTTACCATAATTCGGATTTCTTTCCCCTTTGGTTTGGCGAAGTCGGGGTAGGTGCGAAACAACTAGACCGAGTGGGGGTAGTAAGAACAGGTCCTCCTGCGGACAGCAGTACTCCTCCTAGTCGGGATCCTTTGCAGGGGAGGGAACTCCTGGGTCGACCTAAGGTTGAACTCAAGCAGCGGCTCCTCAGCTTCAGATACCTTGTTCGTCATTACAAAGAGGGAGATGTCGGTGACTTTGACATTCGTGTTTTCAAATCCCTGTCCAAATCGAATGATCCCATTGTCGGGCAGCTCATCCCTATAGACAGCGAAGTCCAGTCCGTTGGTGAAGGAGAAAATCAGCTTCGGGGCTTCCATTTCGCGGGGTAGATTCGGTTGTCGGTCCCGAGTTATGCTTCTTTTCTTTAGGACGAAAAGAAAGGAATTGAAAGAGTCCGAACTCATTTTTGTTCATGTATTTATAAGAAGGAATCATTTGTTAAAAGAATCACTTATTAGAGGGTTTGTTTGTTTAGAACGGAATGTTCAAAGGTATAGAGAAGGTAAGGAATCCGATTCAGAGTTGGAAAGGAAAAGAAAGTCTTAAGCAAGACTTCTCGACTCGGAGGATCATTCCTAAACTAACACCTATTGGGGGTCCACCTCACCTCAAAAATGAGGTAAAAGGATCTCGGAACCTCTCTCGTTTAGGGGTGTCTAAACGAGTGGCTCCTAAATCCAGAAAAATGTTGGCTATACTTGTTCAAGATAGAAATGAACATAGTATTCCAACGGAAAGAAGGGTAGTTTGATCCATTAGGGACATGGATGCACTACCGATTTTTGAAAGCAGAATTATCTGATTATAATGGAGAGATGAATTTTCCCCAGCGGAGTCGCCAGAAATCCTGTCGGCATATTTTCGGGTCGTGTGTTTTATTTTGAAAAGGGGGTCGCCTAACAGAAGCTGTCGGCGAATTTTTAATTTAATTAAAATAAATAATTTGAAAAGTAGTATTTGATTTTGAAAATAATTTTAAATTTGAAGGTTTTAAGATATGAGATTAAACCGATCTCACATCCCGAATAGTTTATGTAAACGAGCACCGCACCACAAGCCGTGTATCTATCACTAAGGATAGACGCACCGCTTGACGGTGGGGCTCGATTAAATAAACTAGAAGATTTGTGACATCCGTTTGGTCTGCGAACCAATTTTATAAGCCGACAAGTTTCCCAGCTTAATATGAAAACATTAAACGGGGTTTATATTACACGGGTTCTTTAAAATTCCCTATAAGGGCAAGCCCACTATAGTTAATTACATCTCAAGTGATGGGAATCACCTAAGAAAACTCTCGATAATAATCAATAATTCTGCTCTCAAGGATTTCAAAGTTTAAGATTTTTCGAGGGATTGAAATTTGGAATTTCAATAGGGAATGGATCAAATTTGGAACATTTTGTTTTGTGAATCCAAAGGAAGAAAGGTAGGAGAAATTACAGATTCGAAGCGAACTTTGGTAATTTCCCGACTATCCTATTGTTTGGCTTGAGTTTAGGAAAGTCCTAATATTTATTTAAATGTTTTGATCTTGCCAATTTTAATTAATTAGGGCTTATATTTGTATGATAAAATCAAACAAATAGCCTCGAAGATGTGAGGATTTATTGTCGTACCGGGCGACTACCTCGGAATCCTAAGACCGGTTAGGACTTAATTTGTAATGCAAATGCCTAACGAAGAGTTGAGGATTTATGTTGCACTAGGCAAACTACCTCGAAATCCTATGGCTTGGTTATTTAATTCTAGGAAAGTTTTGCTGAAGTAGATTCAAGTTTTGCTGACGACGATGGCCGTGCTGCCCATCATGCTCCGAGCTCCTTGTTGTTGCAGATGTTTAGTTTTAGAAATTGTAAATCAGGGGATGAGAAAAGTGTTTTGGTTTAGAGAAAATCTTGATTTCCAAGTGTTTTTTACGTTTTTAATTAAAACAAATCTTAAAGTTGATTATAACGACACCGGTTAAGATCCCACGGTTCCATCCTTCCGGCATCATTATTTTTATCGGATTCACTTAGTCCAGATGAATTTGCTAAACTCAACTGAATGAGTTCCACACTTTCATTTAGACCGTGGGAAATCCCGTTAGCAACACGTAGGTTACATCATCCGAGGTATTCCCGATCATCCAACGGGACGTTTTAATTTAGTTGCAATTGTAGTTTTGTGTTACGTTTGTGATTAAGTTTTGAGTTGTTTTATATTTTGAAATGTTGTGGCGGTGAATTTTATCTTGCAATGACTTTTAATTTAGTTTTAGTTTCAGTTTTAGGGACTATCCTAAAGGTGTGGGTTTTCATGCAACGGTTGTTTACCATGCAAGAAAAGTAAGTGCATTGCGGTTGAATAAATTGCAATAATGTAAATTGCGAAAGTAAATTGCAATAAAATAAAAGCGTACTGGAGGGTCTTCCCGTCATTCCAAGCTGCACTTAAAACATAATTAGAATATTTAAGCAAGTTCCTAGGTAAAGCTAAGGTAAGGGTTATGGTTTTCTACCAAATTCCTAATCCTATAGCTGAGTCATTTCCTATGACGTCTAGGTTCTTTGTGTTTTTGTTTGAAGACGATTTTCTTCATCGAAAGAATAATTAAATTCGATTGTTCTTATAAATGTCACTATCATATTGAGGAAGTGCTTAAGAAGAATCTTAAACATCTTTTCAATATTTCTAGGATTGTTTTAAGTCCAAATGAATTTAATTATACAAATGAATTAATCGTCCAGGAATTCAAGTTTTGTTGTTATCTTGCTCAGTGGACTAGGACATTTGAATATCACTATGAGGGAAGTAACATTTCATTTAATGTTCTATTTAGGAGTTATAATAACCAAAGTTTTCGAGGGTAAATTAGTATTGAAATGATTTGTGATTTAGTTTAATTTCCATTAATGGGTTTAAATTTGGAATAGTGTTGAGTTATTTTAGATTTATTTTGAATTCTTTATGTCTTTGGTGATGTTATTTTTAATTCAACTTAATTTAATTTAATTTAATTTAATTGAGTTTTAATTTAATTTAATTTAATTTAATTTAATTTAATTTGATTTGATGTTTAATCAATTTGATTTGATTTAATTTTAATTTAATTTGATTTAATTTTTATTTAATTTAATTTAATTTAATTTGATTTAATTTGATTTAATTTAATTTAATTTAATTTAATTTAATTTTTAATTTAATTTAATTCAATTTAAATTTAATTTTAACTTAATTTAATTTATTCAATTTAATTTAATTTAATCTGTTTATTTAATTTGATTTAATTTGTTTATTTAATTTAATTTAATTTAATCTTTAGTTTAATTTAATTTAATTTTAATTTAATTTAATTTAATTTAATTTAATTTTAATTTAATTTAATTTAATTTAATTTTAATTTAATTTTATTTATTTAATTTTAATTGAAATTTTAAAAGAGTTTAATTTAATTTTAGTTTAATGATTAAGTCTTTTAATATTTTAAATTTGAGTTATCATTTTAATTAAGAATTGAATATTAATGAGATAATTAATTTAGGGATTTTTAAATTAAAAAATAAATCTCTTCCTAATAATATCCCTATTTTAGTAATTCCAATTTTATTATTCTTCCAAATTTAATCAAATATTTAATTAAGGTTTAATCATTTTAAAATTGCTTAATGGGTTTCTACCCTTTAATCATTTAAATTTCAATCATCCAAATCAGATTAGGATCAAATATTTTACTTGTTAATTTTTTTTATTAAACCTAAAGTTTTAATTAAGGATTAAAATTTAATTACCATTTTACCCTTTAAGCTTAATAATTTTATAACTCACTAAATTGAGCTCAAATGAACTTGAAATTTTTATGTAACTTCACTCATATGCCAATAAAGACATGAGAGGAGAAAATGTGATTTTTCTGTATTTAATTTATTTATATAATTATTTTTGGTAGAAAATAGAGATTTTCAAGGAAAATTTGATAACATGACCAAGGGAAAGTTTCTGTCCTTAAGAAAATTAGGGGACATTCCTAATGACTAGAGGACCACTTGGACTAATTTTGGTGATTTGTTGAATTATATTATTTTTATTATAATTATTTTAAGTTTTGGAGTGTTAATTAATTTAAAAATAAAATAAATGTTGAAAAATGAATTTTATATTTTTCAAAAATCTCTCTGATATCAAGGAAATCGAGAAGCAAATTTTGAAATTTTCTGATTTTTCTATGATTTATTATAATTATTTTAGTGAAAATGCTAGAAAATACATTTTTTTAATTTTAAAATTACCTTAAAGCTTTAAAATTTAATATCTCACTAAATAGACCAAAGAAAAATGTGGGATTTGTTCCTAAGTGACTAAAATTCAAAATGTGACATTTTGGTGAAATTTATTATTTTTGTGATTTTTAGTATTTTTTAATTATTAAAAATATTAAAATATTATTAAAAATCAACTTTTTTAGAAAATTGAAATTTTAATTTTCTTAGATTCCCCTGATATCAGAGAGGCTCTAAAACCAATTTGGTGAATTTTTGAAAGGTATTTTAAAAGTTATGAATTTTTAAAGTCTAAAATGGCTAAGTGGCTTAATCAACCCAATTAGTGGGGCTAACCAAGTCCAATTGACCTCAAATTTTTATGGTGGATTCCTCTGATCCTAAAGGTCAGTGGAGAATTGATTTCAAGTCAATTTGATGCATGGTTAACTCTAATTAATTAAAGACCTATTTTGGGTGTTTAAGCCGATTAGGGTTGTTTTAAATGAACTAAGTCAAAACCTATTTTTCCTAGGGTTCTCTCGGTCATAAACAACATCACCAAATTTTTCTAGAATTTATTTCACAACATGCTATTTATTGGAATTAAAATATTCAAAACGAGTAACATGAACTTGAAAAATCAATAACTCTTCATAGGGATGGCCTCTGACTTTGGAAAATTCAGGGAATGTTCCCAAATTCAGAGGCTTCAAAAGCCCTATGGTCTCATGCCATGGTGAATTATGTACATGCATGGAGAATTAAAATAATGCAGAGAGTAAATAAATTACAAAAAATAAAATACTTGATGAAATTAAATGATTTCTTTTCCACATTATTCTCCTCTGTTCACTGAGCAAGACGGTATTTTTATTTTATTTTTATGATTTTTCTACACGAGATATGAATTTTTGAAGTTTAGGGAATTAAATAAATAAGAAAATACCCTAATTTTCTATTTATCCACGCGGCGCCGGCGCATCCTCGGCGGCTCCGAAAGGCCGCGCGGCGCGCTCCCATTCGACGCCGCCACTCGAGTCGGCGGCCCGGGCCCCGCGGTTCTCGCACCGTTTCTGGTCCGACGCCGTCCGAGCCGTTCGTCCGCGCGTGTATTGAATGGACGGCATCCGTTCATCGTCCCCAGTGTTCTCACCCGAGAGCCGTCCACACTAAATCCCTAAGATCTCACTCGATTCTCGATGGATTTTTATGTTCTTATACTACTATGGATTCGTCTTGAAGAGACGAACACATCTATACGGTTAACATGCATTGAAACTAAGGTATTTGAAATATAGAATCTCCGGAAGCTCGGGATGAAGAATTAGCTCATACCTTGGCTCGGAGAAGTGTGGCTTCAATCGAGAGTTGTTGCACCTTCGATTGGATCCCGCAAGCTCCGGATGAAGTCTCCCGGTGCAGTGAATTGTCCGGATATGATTTCGACCAAGCCCGATCACAAAGCTTGGAGGCTGGAGCAGCCTGGGTGGCACCGGAGATGGGGCTTTTGTCTGGTGGACACCTTCCCTCGGTCGGGTGAAGGTGTAGAGCCAATCAATTTGAGAATTGGCTCACTGTGGAGAAGTGTCCTGGTTTTGGGTGGAATTTCGACTACGAAATTGAGCTTACGAGAGGAGAAATGGCAGGGGGATTTCCTTGGGGATCAAGTGCTCTAAGAGTGGAGAAGGGTGCGGAACAATTTTGGCGGAGTTTTGGCAAGGTTTGTGCTTAGCTCTCCTCATGGCCGAGAGGGGTGGAGTTTAAATCGGAGAAGGTGGAGGGCCTCCCGGGGGAGTTGAGGCATGGGATCGACTGCTACGGTGAGGAGAAGAACAACCATGGTGACCACTAGGCATGGGGCGGCTCGGCAAGTGAGAATTTCAATGTTGGCTCACATGTGAGCTCTCGGCCATGGTGTTTTCCGGCGGCTCGGTGGCCGGCCGGCCGAGCATTGGTCACCATCTTGGTCGGGGAGGTCGGGGCTGGGGCTTAGTGCGATCAATTAGCATTGGTCATGTGTAAAGGGTTTGATTTAGATGGAATGGGGGCATGGCTAAATTTGAACCTAAATGGGTCAACCCACCCATTTGGGCTAGAGTGCACCACCCAAGGCCTGGTTTTGGCAGAGGGAAAAGTGATTTGGCTCGAGCATAATCAGTAGGGTCAAGTCACCATCCAAGCACGATTAGGCATAAGCATGGTTAAGGGGAATCATGGGAGTGGTTAATCACCTTTAGGACTTAAGGAAAGAGTCTCCTCCTTTTGCCCAAAATGGCATGGTGACATGTAAAGAGGCTCTCATGGCTTGCATATGGCTTGTGCATGGCTCCATGACTCCATTTGGCTTGGGAAAAGGTTGGGTCGATTTCATAAAAATGGGTTTTAAGAATTTTGGATATTTTGGGGTGATTTGGCATGTGGCTTGATTTGGAATTATTTGATTGATGATTTTGGAACTTAGGGACAATTTTGATTAAATGGATGATGAAAGGAAGTGTCATGTGGGCTTTGGATGAATTTGGGCTTTTGAATTTGAAGGGAGTGGGCTTTTAGGAAAGTTTAAGGGAAATGGGCTTTTGATTTTAGGATGAGCATTTGGATAAAAAATTTTGTGAAGAACTTTGTCAAATAAATGTCATAATTGATTTAGGGATGTTCTATGAAGGGCTTGGAATCAATTTGATGTGATTTGAAGTTGAATTGGTTTGAATTTGGATTTATTTGGTAAGTGGGCCAATGTAGGTCCAAGTGGGCCAAGTTGGGCTAATGTTGAGCTAGGGTTGAAATTGATATAAAATCAATGTTGAGAAATGTTTATGGGAGTGTTTCAAAGAGGTTTTGACTTTGGTTGGGCTTTGATTTTGGGGTTTGGGCTCATTTGGGTTAGGTTTGGGTTATGGGTCCAAATCGGGCTTTAAGGCCAAAAGTGAAATTGGACCCAAATGTCAACCAAATTGAACTTAGATTTGGTCTAGATTGGTATTGGGAATGTTGAATTGAAGTTTAGAATTGAATTGGACCAAAATTGGGGTCAATTGGGTAGGTTTGGTTTGACATTGGGTTTACTTTGGGTTAAAATGGGTCAAATTGGGGGTTTTGACAAAAGTAGGGTGAATTGAAAAAATTGGCCCATGGTGTAGTTGGACAAAATGAAATTGGGAATATTTGGGATTTTCTGGAATTTTCTGGGAATTTTCTGAATTTTTTGATTTTTGGGTCAAGAGGGGTATTTTGGGTATTTGGAGGGTATTGGGAGGTATTTTTGGAATTTTTGGTATTTTTGGGTATGGATGATCAATTTAAGTGATGTGGGAATGTTTGGGATATATTTTGGAGGATTTTGGGTAATTTGGAAATTTTTGAGAAATTTGGGTAATTTCAAGAGTTTTGGGTAGGCTAAGCGGGTGTAGGGTCCCGGGAGTCAAAAATTGAAAATTTGGAAAATTGAAGATTGGGTAAATTTGAGTGGAATGAAATCATTTTGGTTGAGCCATGAAGCCATTTCAAGCCCACATGAGCCATGAAGGGACTCATTTGAGGCATTCAGCTATGTTGTTCACTAACCCTCTTGCCAAGGGCTTAGGGGTTAAGGACCATCCATGTGAATCACCTACATGAGTCGGGAGGTCAAGTTGGGTATGGGTGTGGTTTTAGGAAGTGTTTGGAAATGTAGTGTGTAGGTGTAGTGTAAGTCGGCCCTTCACCGGAACGAGGCCACCCGTGGCGGTCCTAAGGCCAAAGAGTCATATAGGAACTCATCCTTTAAACTTCCACATTTGATTTCAACCCTCTAGGTGATTAGGGGTCTACGATCAAGTTTGTAGAGTTTGCGGGGAGTTAAGAAGTGGTTTGAATTTCTAAAAGGTGGGTCCCAATTCTAGTCCTCTAAGATAGTCAAAGGAAAAGCCTAAGGCTAGATCCTAAGCACTAAAAAGAAGAAGGGAAGACCTCATCAAAAATGAGGTCAACAGACGGCTGAGTCAGATGGCGGCGCCGAATCAGAGCGCGTCGTGTGGCCTTTCGGAGCTGCCGAGGATGGCGTGGCGCCGCGTGGATAAGTAGATAAATAGGCTATTTTTCTATTTATTTAATTACGAGAACTTCAAAAATGCATAACTTTGTGTAGATAAATCATAAAAATAAAATAAAAATATCTACTTGCTCAGTGAACAGAGGAGAATCATGCGGAAAAGAAATCAAGTAATTTCATCAAGTATTTTATTTTTAATGATTTATTTACTCTCTCGACAATTTTAATTCTCCTTGCATGTAAACAATTCACCATAGCATGTGACCATAGGGCTTTTAAAGCCTCTGAACTTGGGAACATTCCCTGAATTTTCTAAGGTCAGAGGCCATCCCTATGAGAAGCTATTGATTTTTCAAGTTCATGTTACTGTTTTGAGTATTTTAATTCCAATAATTAGCATGTTGATAAATAAATTCTAGGAAAATTTGGTGATGTTTCTTATGACCAGAGGACCCTAGGAAAAATAAGTTTTGAGTTAATTCACTTTAAAGAACCCTAATTGGTCCAAATACCCAAAATTGAACTTTAATTAATTAGGGTTAACCATCCATCAAATTAACTTAAAAATAATTCTCCACTGTCCTCTAGGGATAAGAGAACACCACATAAAAATTTGAAACCAATTGGACTTGATTAACCCCACCAAATGGGTTGATTAAACCTCTTAAGCAAAAACGGGTAAAATCAAACTTTAAAAATTCATAACTCACGAAATACTTTTCAAAAATTCACAAAAATGGTTTTGGAGCTTATCTGATATCAGAGGAACTTAGAAAAATTAAAATTGTAATTTTCTAAAAAAAGTTAATTTTTATCATTATTTTAAAATTTTTAATAATTAAAAAATAATAAAAATCATAAAAATATTAAAAATCACCAAAATGTCACATTTTGAATTCTAATCACTTAGGAACAAATCAAATATTTTTCTTAAGTCTCTAGGGTGAGATATTGAATTTTAAAGGCTTAATGTAATTTTTAATATTAAAAAATGTATTTTCGAACCTTTTCACTAAAATAATTCTAATAAATAAAAGAAAAATCGAAAAAATATAAAATTTGTTTCTCTAAACTTCTTGAGGTTAGAGAGATTTAAGAAAAATAAAAAATCCATTTTTCAACTTTAATTTTATTTTAAAATTAATTAATGCTCAAAAATTCAAAATAATTCTAATAAATAAAATATAATTCAAAAAATCACCAAAATTGATCCAAATGGTCCACTAGTCATTAGGAATATCCCATAATTTTCTTAAGAACAGAAAAATTCCCTTGGTCATCTTATTGAATTTTCCTTGAAAATCTCTATTTTCCACAAAAAATAATTATATAAATAAATTAAAGACAAAAAAATCACATTTTCTCCTCTAATGTCTTAATTGACATGTGAGTGAAGTCACATAAAAATGTTAAATTCATTTAAGCTAAATTTAGTGAGTTATGGAATTATTAAGCTTGAAGGGCAAAATGGTAATTAAAATTTTAACCCTTAATTAAAACTTTAGGCTTAATAAAATGAGAGAATAAAATATTTGATCCTAATCTGATTTGGATGATTGAAATTTAAATAATTAAAGGGTAGAGACCTATCAATCATTTTTTAAGATTAATTAAAGTAAACCTTAATCAATTAATTAATTAAATTTGGAAGAAAAAAAAATTGAAATTATTAAAATAGGGATATTATTAAGAAGACATTTATTCTTTAATTTAAGAGTCCCTAAATTAATCACTTCAATAATATTTAATTCCCAATTAAAATGATAATCCCAACTCAAGATTGAAAATATTAAAAGACTTAATCATTAAATTAAATTAAAATTAAAACATTTAAACTAAATTAAATCAAAATTTCAATTAAATTAATACTTTAACAATTAAATTAAATCATCTTTAAAAACATTAAAAATAAAAAAAATTAAATCAAATTAAAATTAAATTAAATCACAATTAAATCAAAGTAAATTCAAGTTAAATTAAATTAAATTAAAACATATTAAATTAAATTAAATTAAATTAAAAATAAGATCAAATTAAAATAAAATTAAAATAAAATTAAATTAAAATTAAACTAAACCAAATTAAATTAAATTAAATTAAATTAAATTAAATTGAATTAAATTTAAATATAACATCACTTAAGACATAAAGGATTCAAACAAATCTAAAACAACTTGAACACTATTCCAAACTTAAACCCATTAATTAAAATTAAATTAAATCACAAATCACTTAAACATCAATTTGCCCTTAAAAGCTCTTGTTATCATAACTCCTAAGTGGAGTATTTAGTGAAGTGTCACCTCATTCATAGGATATTCAAACATCCTAGTTCACTGAGCAAAAGAACAAAACTTAATTAAACCTCGGATGATTACTTCACTCGATTAATTAAATCCATTTGGACTTAGAACAATTCAAAGAATATTGAAAAGATGTTTAAGACTCGTCTTAAGCACTTCCTCAATATGATAGGATGTTTATAAGATCAATTGAACTTAATTGTTCTTTGATGAAGAAAATCAACCTTAAACCAAAATACAAGAACCTAGACGTCATAGGAGATGACTAGCTATAGGATTAGGACTTTGATAGACAACCAAAACCTTTCCCTTAGCTTTACCTAGGTACTTGTTGAAATATTTAAATTCCTTAACATGTGTTTTAAGTGCAGCTTGGAATGATGGGAAGACCCTCCAGGTACTCTTTTATTTTATTGCAATTTACTTTATTGCAAATGCACTTTACTTTTCTTGCATGATAAACAACTGTTGCATGAAAACCAAAACCTTTAGGATAGTCCGTGAACTGGAACCAAAACTAAATTAAAAGTAATTACACGATAAAAATCACCACCACAACATTTCAAAATATAAAACAACTCAAAATTTAATCACAAACGGAATACAAAACTACAATTACAACTAAATTAAAACGTCTCGTTGAATGATCGGGAATACCTCGGATGATGTAACCCACGTGTTGCTAACGGGATTTCCCACGGTCTAAATGAAGGTGTGGAACTCATTTAGTTGAGTTTAGCAAATTCATCTGGACTAAGTGAATTCTATGAAAATAACGGTGCCGGGATGATGGAACCGTGGGATCTTAATCGGTTCTGTTTAAACAACTTTAAGATTTGTTTTAATTAAAACATTAAAAACACTTGGATTTTAAGATTTTCTCTAAACCGAAACGCTTCTCTCATCTCCTGATTTATGACTTCTAAAACTAAACCTCTACAATAACAAGGAGCTTGGAGCATGATGGGCAGCTCGGCCATCGTCATCAGCAAAACTCGGGTCTACTCCAAGAAACCTTTTCTAGTTTTAAACAACAAAGCCATAGGATTTCGAGGTAGTTTGCCTAGTGCAACATAAATCCTCAACTCTTCGTTAGGCATTTGCATGATCATGTCATGTAAATTAAGCCCTAACCAGTCTTAGGACTCCGAGGTAGTCATTTTGTACGACATAAACCCTCATATCTTCGAGGATATTTGTATGATTTTATCATACAAATATAAGTCCAAATTAATTAAAATTGGCAAGATTGAAATATCAGATAATATTGGGATTTTCTTAATTCTGAGCCAAACAATAGGATAGTTTGGGAAGTTGCCAAGATTCTGCTTGGATCCTCAGTTTCTTCTATTTCTCTTCCTTTTGGACTCCTGAAAATAAACTGTTCCAAAATTGATCCAATCCCTTTTAAAATTCCAAATTTCAATTCCTTGGAAACCTAAACTTTGAAATTCTTGAGAGCAAAACCACTGATCATTATCGAGAGTTTTCCTAAGTGATTCCCGTCACTTAGGATGTAATTAACTATAGGGGCTTGCCCTTATAGGGAACTTTAAGAACCTGTGTAATATAAACCCCGCTTAATTCCTTTATATTAAACGTGGGAACTCGTCGGCTTATAAAATTGGTTCGTAGACCAAACGGATGTCACAAATCTTCTAGTTTATTTAACCGAGCCCCATCATCAAGCAGTGTGTCTACTCTCTGGGATAGATATACAGTTTGTGGTGCGTTGCTCGTTTATATAAACTATTCAGGATGTGAGATCTGTTTGATTTCATATCTTAAAATTTTCAAATTTAAAATTATCTTAAAAATTAAATACTACTTTTCAAATTTTTTATTTAAATTAAATTTAAAATTCACCGACAATTTCTGTTTGGCGACCCCTTTTCAAAACACAACACTCAACCTAAAAATATGCCGACAGAGCCATGAGAGGACTCATTGGAGGCATTCACTATGTTGATCCTAACCCTCTTAGCCAGGGGCTTAGGGGTTAAGGTCCATCCATATGAATTACCTACATGAGTCAGGGAGTCAAGTTGGGCATAGGTGTGGTTTTAGGATTTAGATTGTGTGTGTGAGGGTGTAGTGTGTGAGTGTAGTGAGTGTGTAAGTCAACCCTCACTAGACCAGGCCACCCAGGTAGTCCTAAGGCCAAAGAGTCCTATAGGGAACTCATCCTTTAAACCTCCACATTTGATCTCAACCCTCTAGGTGATTAGGGGTCTACAATCAAGATTGTGGGGTTTGCAGGGAGACAAGAAGTGGTTTAAATTTCTAAGGGATGGGTCACAATTCTAGTCCTCTAAGATAGTCAAAGGAAAAGCCTAAGGCTAGATCCTAAACACTAAAGAGGGACGAGAAGACCTCATCAAAAATGTGGTCAACACTCTCGAAGATGAAAAGAATGAAGAATACAAATCGATGTATGAGAAGATAAACCACTATGTACATTCTATGACCCTGACTCTGATCTATCCTAATAAGATTGAGGGTATGGTGTTCAACGAAGTACATGGTGACGGTGCTAAGCCAATCAAGTTCTACCGTGGTGCTTCTTCTTCCAAAATTTAAAATTTGAAGATGTTGCTTCATCTGAATTAATGGAATTTCCTTTTGAGTGGTATTCTCCCTATGTTAAAAATTTGATACAATGTGGTGTCTTACCTAAACAGTGGTCGAAGGATCAATCTCAACAATTTAAAAAATTATGCAATAATCCCAGTCGACCTTCCAATTTAAAGCATGGTCTCGGATTCGGCACATTAGCACCAGCTGATGATTCAGAATTTTTCTTGGTTGTCACTTACAAGTCTAATGAAGACCTCCTGGAAGCCTCATATGATCTCGAAGATCTACCAATCGGAGATACTCCACCAGAATTTGAAGAAGAAATTAAATCTACAATAGACGGGTTAATGGAAGTTAACTTAGGTATTGGTGAAGAGCCTAGGCCGACCTTTGTTAGCTCCTTAATCAACAAGAAAGACTCCGAAAACATGATCAAGCTATTAATGGAATTCAAGGACTGTTTTGCTTGGAGTTAAGATGAAATGCCAGGATTAGCTCTAGAGGTTGCAGTTCACAGGCTAGGGGTAGATCACACTGCTGTTCCAGTCAGACAAGCTCCGAGAAGAATGCATCTAGAAATTGAACAGCAAGTTATAGCTGAAGTTAAAAAACTAATAAACGCTAAATTTGTCCGTGAAGATAAATATCCAACTTGGGTAGCCAATGTGGTACCAGTTAAAAAGTGGAATGATCAGATCAAAATCTGTGTGGATTTCAGAGACTTGAATAAATTGTGCCCAAAAGATGAATTTTTGCTACCAATTCTAGAATTAATGATCGAAATCTCTTTGAGACACAAGATCTTATCATTTATGGATGGATCTTCAGGATACAACTAGATAAAGATGGCACCAGAAGATGAGAATCTCACAGCCTTCAGAATGCCAATTGGAGTGTTCTGCTACACAGTAATGCCTTTCGGATTGAAGAATGTAGGAGAAACTTACCAAAGAGCAATGATAGAGATTTTTTATGATCTCATTCACAACCTAGTGGAGTGCTACATGGATGATGTGGTCATCAAGAGCAAACTGATGGAAGATCACCTATATGATTTGAGAATTGTTTTCGAGCGATTAAGGCAACATAATCTTAAGATGAATCCCCTGAAATGTTCCTTCGGCTTTACCTCTAGGAAATTATTAGGATTCGTTGTCTGACATTGTGGAATTGAAATTGATCTGGAGAAGATTAAAGCTATCTTAGAAATGCCGCCTCCCAAAACCTTGAAACAACTACGATCCTTTCAAGGGAAGTTGGCATATCTTCGGTGCTTTATCTTGAATTTTGTCAAGTAGGTGTCAGCTCTTCTCTGCATTGGTTAAAAAGGATGCCAAATTCTTTTGGGAAGAAAAATGCCAACGGGCCTTCAAGGACATTAAGCAGTATTTAATGACTCCTCCTGTCTTGGCAGCCCCAGTCTCGGGTCGACCGTTGCTTTCGATGACTCCCTCGGAGCCCTGCTAGCCAAGGCCAATGACGAGGGTAAAGAAAATTCTCTCTACTACTTAAGTTGTCATCTAATTCTGAAGGAGGTAAAGTATCCTTCGATTGAGAAGCATTGTTTGGCCCTGGTCTTTGCAGCCCAAAATCTCAGGCATTACATGCTTTCTCATAAGGTCAACCTTATTTCGAAGAATAATCCATTGCAATAATTGATGACCCAACCAACACTTTCAGGCAGACTTGCCAGGTGGTCGATGATACAATTGTAATTCGATATTACTTTCGTTCCTCTTTGTGTCGTAAAGGGACAAGTCCTGGCAGACTTTCTCGTAGCACACCCTTTACCCGCATAATTGCCTCTCAATGATGATTTGCTAGACGAGTAGATAATGAGCCTAGAAGACCCCGGTGATCGACGTTGGGAACTGTACTTCGATGGAGCACTTCAACAAAGAGAGACAAGGAATTGCAAACGATAATTCTCGGTAAGGCAGGAATCAGACTATTATTTGTAACACCGGAATGGAGAATGTTAAGGTACTCCTACCATCTAACGAGCAATGTACGAACAGCGAAGCAAAATACGAAGCCCTTATAACTAGACTGGAATTAAGCATTCAGATGGGGATAACAGACATCAACATCTATTGTGATTCTCAATTGATCATACAACAGGTCGTAGGACAGTACATAATTTTGAAACCAAGGCTCGAACAATACTTACAGTATGCCATGAAGTTGTTGGACTAGATTCCGAATGTAACGATCCACAAGATCCCCAGAAGAGAAAATGCCCTTACAAACACGCTAGCCCACCTTGCAAAAAAATTTTCCTGCTTACAGGACGAGTCAGTTGAAATGTCAGTCCAGGGATGACAGGTCCTCTCACAGCTCGACATGGATGCAATACACCAATCAGAAGGAAAAGAAGAAGAAACAGTTGCAGCAGTGGCTGAAACTACAAAGGATTGGCGGCAGCCATTAATCGACTACCTGCAAACTCGAAACCTACTGGACGATAAGTCATAAGCTAATCAGATTAAGAAAAGAACTCTGTCAAACGTATTAATAAATAATACATTATACAAAAGGTCTTTCGACCAGATGTGGCTAAGGTGCCTGAATGGGTCCGAGGCTCGTGAAATTGTTAAAGAGGTGCACTCAGGACTTTGTGGTGCTCATCAGTCAGGTCCGAAGATGAAAATGAAGATTAAGAGACTAGGGTAATACTGGCCCTCGATGAGGACCGAGTGCATGAAAGTTGCCAAAAGCTGTCACCAGTGCCAAGTGCATGGAGTGGTTCTACAACAACCTCCAAATGTGCTACATCCAACAATCGTGTCGTGGCCATTTGAATGTTGGGAGTCAGATATTGTGGGTTCGATAAAACCACCTTCTTCAAGAGAACATCACTTTATTCTTGCAGCTATAGATTACTTTTCCAAGTGGGCAGAAGCAGTACCTCTCAGAGAAGTGGAAGCACATCACGTACTACAATTCTTCAAGAATTAAGTCGTCTACCGTTTTGGGATATCGCGCAGAATTATCTCAGATAACGGGTCCGCATTCAAAAGAATGAAGATCAACATTTTTTTTCAGAAGGCACAGGATTGGTTGGCGCTATTCGACGATCTACTACCTAAGAGTGAACGGCTTGGCCAAGGCTTTAAATAAAACTCTCATCCAAAACTTTGGAAGATAACAAAAGAAATTAGCATGAGAAGTTTTTAGAAGCCTTATGGACCTACAGAACATCGTTCAAAACTCCTACTTAGTCTACACCTTACGCTTTAGTGTACGGGTCCGAGGCAGTCTTGCCCTTGGAAGTGCAGCTTCAGTCACTCAGAATTGCAGTAGCGAACAAGACTACTACAAAAGAAAATGCCAGGCTACGACTAGAAGAATTGGAATGCTTGGAAGGGAAACGAATTTCAGCACAGCGAAATCTTGAACTTTATCAAGCCAAGATAATTCAGGCCCGTAACAAACTGGTCCGCCCAAACACGTTCAAAGTCGGTGACTTGGTTCTAGTTCTCAGAAGACCTATTCTTGCACACCGCAAGATAGGTGGTAAATTTGAACAGACTTGGGAGGGGCTTTTCGTGGTCGAGACAGTCTACTCAGGAGGTTCCTACCAGCTCGTGGATTTCCGTAGAGAGCGACCAATATTTCCAATAAATGGACGATATCTAAAGAAGTATTACGCAACCTGATGTTCCTAAGGAGGAGTTTCATCCCTAGAAGAACGAGCAGAGTAATCACTTGTAACTAGGTCTGAACCCAAAATTGAAGAAAAAAATGAGTAACAAAAAATGAATTAAAAAAAATATGTGAAGAAAGAAATCATTATATTAATAAGTTTTGATCCTTCCTTTCAAGCCAATCTCACTCCTAATCTTTGCTCATCTTTTCCCTTTTCCTTAAAATTTGAAATGAAATAAATAAGAATTTTCCATTAATAAGTAAATTTTCTTATTATTCTTGTTCTAAGTACAACCCCTGATCCTTTCCTTTCTTTTTGTTTAGCAGGCAAATGTCGAACGTGCGGTTGGTTCTGAACTTTAAGGATATCGTAAGTCTTGCACTTAACGAAGAGGAATTGAAAGTTGGTGTCGTGATCGAGGTCGACTCAGACTTTGCACAGCTGAAGCTAGAATATGAAGAAACTGCTTGGACTACTATAGACCTCAGGCAATCCCATTGAAAGACAGTGATGAAACTCAGCGAGAAGGTTCAGCATACTGTAAACCAGAAAAGGAAGATCAGTGCGATCAATGACCATAAGCTGAAATCAGTAATAATGGCCGCAGGAGGGAAGCTTGTCAGGGTCGTCCCTACCGAAATCTAGGGGGAGAGAAGAGCTACTTTGACCCCAACTCAAAGAAGAAACAAGAATCGCCGTATCCACAAAATTCTGAAAAAATTGACGGAAGAACAAAACAAGGAAGAAATTCTGACAACCGCAACAATCGTCCCAAGGAGGCCAGCCCTCAGAAGCACCATAGCAGAGGTTATTTTAGAGAAGGTTACTACAGAGCCTGCACCTGAGATAGTGATAATTCCAGGAGAACGTGCTGGCGTGGAGCCGTACATCCCACAATACGTCACTAGACCACGACAATTCCAGATAATTACAGAGCACGAGTTGGAGATGATCCAAAGGGTGCAGAAATAGAATTTTGAATACTTTCAGAGAATCCGAGGTAGATATGCCAACATCCTGGAAGAACTAGAGTTGCATACGGATGTCTTCTCTCTATGAGCAGAGTGAGATCGTGGACTACATCGACAAGCTGAAGTAGCAGGGTCGTGTAGGACGACTACGAAACAAGACCTACTCCGAGCCGAAGAAATGGAAATGAGTCAAGGGTAGGATTACAATCCAATTCGGATGCTTCTACAACTTTGCTGATGACAAGAAAGGAAATCCGTCAAGGATACTTCGCTACGACAAAGTGGATCTACTGCCAGTTCTGATTAAGAAAATGATAAAGAGGATGGTGGCTTGGCGAGTCTTACCCGCTGACTGCATACCAAACAGCTGCATAATCAACATTTATGCCGAAGGAGACTGCATTCCATCTCACATGGACCATCATGATTTCGTGAGACCTTTTTGCACCGTTTCTTTCATCAACCAATGCAACATCATGTTCGGGACAGAACTCCGGATACTCGGCCTCAGAGAATTCTGAGGGCCAGTAGAGATACCCCTACCAGTAGGCTCTGTCCTTGTACTATGAGGAAATGGTGCAGATATGGTGAAGCACTGCATCCTAGGAGTCCCCTATGGACGGATCTCCATCACCTTCAGGAGGATGGATGAGAGCATGATCCCGGTCTACTAAAATCCAGATCCAGAATTAGAGAATTTGCAGCCCTATGAGCTGTAAGCTACATGGTAGTAGCACACCTCTAAAGCACACTTAGGTGAGATTCTCCTCCGGAAAGTTGCTTAGAAGGTGATGTTATTACCTATGCAGTTTACTTTTCAGACATGGATGAATCAAACAGACAGTTTTGTCAGACGATACGAAGACATCAGTACAATCTGTGTTCAGACATACATGTATTTTGTAAAGTCTATTTTCATAATGATGTCATCAGAAATGTTTTGATGGAATCACCTGATGTACTTCCAACATTTTTAATGGAAATGACTATGGCATATTTTGCCTTCAGTTTTGTGCAATTGACTACAAACGACATTAAATCTGAGTTTGACTCGATTTAAAGAAAGTTGAACTAAGAACGATTTGAATGAAATAATAACAAACAGAAATGAAAATTCAAATTTAAATTCTGAATAAAAAACAAAACAAAATTCAAAATCTCAAATTATAAACCAAAATAAATGAATGAAAACCTGAATCAAAATGAAATTTCAATCAAAACGAAATCAAGTCACTAAAAAACAAAGACAAAGAAAACCAATTCCTGGATATGAAATCCCCAGCCACTGGCTGTTCTCAAATCTTTTCGACTCTCTGTGATTCCTTCCCTCTTTTGAAAAGGTCGACTGCGTCTACTGACACTGAACCAAGAAATTTTCGATTTGGTTCTGATGACATGCATTCATATCCTTTTCCAAACAATCAAATCTTGATCAACTCACTCAGGATGTGAAAGAATTTCATGTTTCATTCTAATCTTCTACTGCACTAAATTTTCCACAAAATCTAGAAAAATCAAAAACCAACTTTTGGGATTGGTACCTAACTTCCAGTTCTCATTTTGAGATCGTAACTCAAGGTTTGATTCTCTTCTCTAAATTTTCGCTAATCTCGCACTCTTCTGAAATACTTTTTTGCATTCTAATCCTCCAACGTGGGTATAAGACCTACAAGGCATCCTAATCTCAGTGTCCACTAATTTTGCACTCTTTTCGAGAAAAATTTTTGCATTCTAATCCTCTGACTTGGGTATAAGACCTATAAGGCATCCTAATCTTGGTGTCTGACCTGGTTTCAGGAGGCAGCAGGGTTTATATGGTTGCGGAGCTTTATATTATATATTTTATAAATGATTATCAGAGCAAAATTAGCTACTATGTCCCTCCTTTTATCAACTCAAGTATACATATCGTTCAAGTAATAAAGAGCTCTAATGGAGTTCTAGATATCGATCCCATAGGGAAGTTTAAAGATTGAGAACTAATTTCAGCAGATGCAATTACTATCTAGTGTACGAAAATAAAGAACACTTATACTAAAATCTATTACTTAATTTTTAAATAGAATTTTATAATTTAGAAAAAGTATCTTTCTCCTTTTTAAGAGAATTAAGTGAATGAATAATTAAATTGTTAGAATTATATTGTGCAAAAATAGGAGCATTCCTATTCTTTACCCTTTGGTCCAGGCATAAAAAACATTGACTAGTCCTATGCTTGGTTACTGAATCTGCGGCTAGGCTGGGAGAATACTGGTTGCCACTTCGGAGCTCCCATGTTCCCCTCACCTCAGGGCTAACTTCTACACTTAGGCTCCCAAACGATAGGACCAAATTGAAGATTTTAGTCTGTCTCACTAAAATATCCAATTCTACGCCCGATAAATAATATTTCCTTATTTATTTGCACCCTCCTTCCAAGGCTTTTGACTTCCCTGAATCTTAGATGTAATCTTTACAATAGTTTATAATTCAACATATTTTAACAATTTAATTGGCCAAATTGAAAGAAAATTAAGATTTAAGTAAAAAGATTTACACAATTTTATTTAATATTTTTAGGCACAACTAGTTCAATTCTTCATTTCACAAAATCTCAACAACAAGGAGAAAGACAGAGAAAATTACTCAGAATGCATAGGAAAAATAACACAAAAAATGGATTTCATTTAAAGTTATAAAACAATAAATAAAAACTTATCTCAAATCTTCTCCCCAAGCAGACTCCTTGAAGTTCCTCTAACTCTTCCTTCTTGTACAACACACTTAATTATACTTATTAATATACTCTAAAACACACTAATGCACACACAATAGACTCACCAAACACTACTGAATTCCACAAGACACACACCTTTTCAGCCTAAATTTGTATATATTTAAAGAAGAAGGAATATATCCAAAGGTTGCTTAAGCACCTCTTTAAAAATCATCCAGATTTAATGTATTTGGCTTGAACCGACATTTTCTCCTTCGGCGGGCTCGATCTCGCCGTCGACGGGCTTCTAGAACTTTGGCTAACACTAAGGCTCGCTATCGGCGGGCTCGATCTCGTCGTCGGTGGGCTCCTTTATAATATATTCAAAACTTTCGGGAAAATCACGCCGTCGGCGGCCTATTCCTCGCCGTCGGCGGGATAGTTCAATTTCCATCTCTTTTTAGTCCTTTTCATTCCAGATTTACATATTTTCGATCTTTTTGCTTCCAATACCTATAAATCTTCACAACTGCAATAAAACATAGAAAATACATTTCTTTAAAGTACAATTTCATATAAAATTAGTATGAATTTCTTAATACATTTTCATGTGGTCAAAATCCCCCAAACTTAACTATTACTTGTCCTCAAGTAATCTTTATACTATATAAAAGTAATGATTATTTGTAATAAAATTTTAATTCAGAAATACTATGAATTTGATTTAAATAAAATATTATAGTAAAGTTTATTAGAAAGATTTTTAGATAATTAAATTAACTCTATAGATGTAAGGTTATTTAGTCATCAAGTTTAAGATTTCTAGATTTCTATTTAATTCAAGAATGACTATATTTTGCAATATTAAATTACTTAAAATATTCAGATAATAGGAATTTCATGAAAGCACTACTTAGTAAAATACTAATCCATATATAGAAGTTCAGAAATGTAATTGAGTTTACCCTTTAGGTTGATTCAAATGAAGCCACTTCTTGATAAGGCATCTCCTCAAGCTTCACCTCACTTACTTTTTCTTTTCTTTTCATTTGGATTGATTTTTCAATCCTTCTTTCTTTTTCAAGTGAGGATTCGTCGTATCCGGATAGCTCGTTAATAATTTTGAACTTCACCTTCCTCTTCCTAAATTTGAAACTTGAAACATTTACTTACCTTATATGTATTTCAAAGTTTTTACTTCATTGAGTTTCAATCTTTTCTTTCTCAACTAAATACTTAAGACTTTCATATTTTGAAATATAGTTTTCCTTACTTTAAATAGTTAACTATATTCTTATCCTCCTATACTAAATATCTTAATCTACAAAATTAGTTTAATCACTAGAAAATTTTCTTTTAACTTTCTATAATAATTAAATAAATTAATTTTAGTTTACTGAATTAAATTCATTACAGAAAATCATTTAATAATAATATTTGAAAATATAAATTGAGAACAATTTAATAATTAAATTTTTATTTATTTCCTCCCCCAAACTTAAATTTTTATATCTATTTATATAGGGTGAAAATAAAATAAACTGTAAATTTAAATCATACCTTCGTGCTTTAGGTATTTCTCCTTTTTGAAGTTCTGCAGGTTCTTTTCATCACTTAATTAACCTTTACTATTGAAAACTTTCTGCACATATATAATATTAAAGAAATTACTGGGTCAAGAAGTTTTGAAATAAGTACAACTACTAACACAATTTATACCACAATATAACACAACATCCACATATATTTCACAGATCCTGTTTCAAAATTACAATCACAAATTGAAATATTTAAATTTAAAAGCCACACAAATTTAACTTATACAACAATATTAAAATGTCTTACACAACATAATAATCAAAGTTCATAAACTAAACATCAATACTGAATCTAAGAAAACAAACAAATAATCACATAGCATAATTACCTAAGCATAGAATCTAATCATGAACATTAAAATCCCAAACTATCTCCTTGTTCAGCAGGTGGAGTAGACTGATAGTGTGTATAACGAGGGCACTCAAGAAATATAACATTAGGTTCTCCTCTCTAATAACGATTCTCAGCATCATAGTAGGCTATCTCAAATTCAGAATGTCTCTGGAGATAATCGCTGTCATAATTATGCCTCCATTCTAATCCTCCAATTCTCTGATCAATATGCTCCAATTTTTCTTCAATATTTTCAAAACTTTTTCACTGCAGGGTCATTTCATTCATCAAATCATAAACGGTAGGAGAACTATAGGTAAGAGGGTCATAACCGGTAGAGGGAATATCACTACTAGTTGAAGGTGCATAGCTCCTAGTCCCAGATCTCCATCCTTCGTAGGATTCATAAGTTTTTATATTAGCCTGGCTAATGGGTTTCATAGGTTCAAACCATTCCTCATCATCTCTAGCCTCTACTCCAGAAAATTGGCAGAGTGCATAAATTAGACTAGGATGTCCTAGTCCTCCTCCACTTTCACTTCTTGCAGTGGCTAATATATTTTTGTAAATAATACTTCCCACATTAATACTTCTGTGGTTCTAAATACAGAAATTCAGAACTGCTCTATCTCTTGTTACTTCACTATGGTGATAAGTAGGTAACAAAGTAGAACAAATAAAATAATGTTAAGCTTTAGAGGTTGCATTTAACATAGACAGAGGGAAGTTTACCCATTAACGCTGCTTAATTTTCCAAGACCCTTCCCCATCAGTGAGAAAGTTAATCACATCCTCCAGCGGTCCTTCCATTGTTTTGAATGTATCGTACTCGCTGGTATGCAGATCTTGTACTTCGTAGAAAGAATTTATTCTTGTAGCATTAATATCAACTAAAGATCCTCTAACCTTTATTGGTACATCTTCTATCTCAGTCAGGTTGGCATAAAATTCTTTCACGATTTCAAATGCAGCACTATTTATTGTATAACAAAAATTTTCTCATCTTCTCACTTTTATCATTCGTTCCACTTCTCCACCCAGGTTCTTAAAAACTCTATTTTGAATACATTTTCTTGCTTTGATATTAAAATTGTATCTTAATTGAGCTCTAGCATTCATGAATCGTGTCTCCTCATAATCTAGTCGCCTCTTCTGTCGTGGAGACATTTCTCGATCTATCAAATTTACAAAAATCTTGACTAAACTTAAAAATAATACTAGAATGGCTTCCAAAGGCGACTTAAAATAATCTAAAATGAATTCCACGGATTTCTTCCAACTATTTTTTCTATATTTTAATTTTTTTCCAAAATCCACAAATGTGGAAGAAATACTCGGTGAAAATAAAAAATTTTTGCATGGGGTGAAGCTCTTACCAAGAGAAGATAAAATCTAGTGTCAAAATGTGTTGATATTGCTCCAAATCCATTATCTCTCAAGCCCTAAGTCAGATTTTCGAAGTTTTGAGGAAGGGGACGATGAATAGTGATGGTTGACGGGTCAAAATAAAGTGTTTTTCGGGATCTCACAGTCAGCGGGAAAAATCTCACTATCGGCGGGCTAATTAATTCAAATAAGCTTAAAGTTTCTGGAAAATCTCGCCGTCGGCGACATCGTTCTCGCTGTCGGCGGGATTTTTTGGGAATTAATATTTTTAGTATTTATAATGTTTTTAATTTATTTTATGCCTTGATAATGTCCGATCAATCAATTAAATACATTTTATTGTGATTAGATACTATTTTAACTCACATAAATTCACACAACACAAAACATAACCATTTAATCTATGAAATCCATGGTTTTACAATATGCACTTAACACATAAAATTCAGTGTCGCAATCTAAACCACAGTACTAAAAACGCAGAGACTAAATAAACAACACATAATATCATCTATACTGAGATCAAATCTTAAAATCTAAAATATCAAAAGTGCAAATTTCATAAAAATTAAATTCAAACTAACTCAACACATAAACAAATACGAATGTCTTCTACTTGTCAGTGTCTATACTAAATTCATCTCTGATATCTCCGATAGAACGTAGATGAACGAATTGATTGTAGAAAGGCCTGTAAGGAAATTCTTCTGTAGAATCTTCTTCAATCCATCATTTCTTTCTTAAAAGCCGTATGAAACTAGCCTCAAGATGTCCAAAATAATCGAAGTGTTCCTTCATCCTCCAATCAATCATATGTGATCAAATAAATCAGAGATATTATTAATGGAAGTCATCACGTTTTATACCTCTTTTTCCAATCCTCTGAGTTTTCGTAAGAACAGATTTGTTTTATCAATAAAAGACCTGATTGAAAGAGAGTTTTGAGATGCTTGTTCCACAGTAATGGCTGTCTCATTATTATTATCCAGAGTAGGAAACATATCAGTTGGATCTAATAGTTTCTAAGGCAAAAGTGCTTTTTCCCAGGCTTCATAAGAAATTTGGTACCGACTGCATAATGCAAAAATTGTTGAAGGATGTCCAAGCCCATTAATCGATCCATGCACAATCAGGCCTAAAGTAGGCTTCACAATAATTGAACCAACATCGATAAGTAATCCCAATTGAATACAATAATTCAGAATTGTACACTCCTTAGAAACTTTGTTTACCCTCATAGTAGGTAATAATTTTGAAGAAATTGCCCAGTTTCGCTCTAGTCCGAATGCTTTCAAATTTTTTCTATGTTTCCAATATTGTGATGATTATAAATATAAATTTGAGTAGTAGAATTCATTTTATACCAAAAATAGTAATAAATCAAATAAATATAAAATTATTAAAACTAAATAAAGATCACTATGGGTTTCCTCCCATAGAGCGCTTTGTTTAACGTCGTCAGCCCGACCTATTCTAGTTTTTAATCAGGTTGACTGAGCATTAAAATCTCTTTAAAATTTGGTATTTTTCCTTCAAAATATGGTTTTAATCTATGTCCATTTACTTTAAATTTGTGTCCAATCTTTTGATCTTCAATTTCTACAGCTTCGTATGTAAATATTTGAGTTATAGTGAAAGGTTATAACCATCAAGATATTAGTTTCCCAGGAAATAATTTCAATCTTGTATTGTAAAGTAAAACATCTTGTCCTGGTTCAAAATTTTTTTTGTTAATCTTCCGATCATGCCGTAATTTCATTTTCTCTTTATAAATTCTATCGTTATTATAGGATTCATTTCTTAATTCTTCTAATTCATTCATCTGCAACAATCTCTTCACACAAACATCTTTTAAATTATAATTAAATTCTTTAATTGCCCAATACGCTTTGTGCTCTAATTCAACTGGTAAGTGACAAGTTTTTCCATAAATAAGCCTGTAAGGAGTCATTCCAATTGAAGTTTTATAAGCAGTCCTGTATGCCCATAATGTAGTGTCTAGTCTTGTAAACCAATCTAATCTACCAGGGTTTACAGTTTTTTCTGAAATTCGTTTAATTTCTCGATTAGAAACATCAGCTAATCCACTGGTTTGTGGATGATAAGCAATAGATATTTTATGAATAATGTTAAATTTTTCTAACAATTTCTGAATATATTTATTCCTAAAATGGGATCCTCCGTCAGTGATAATCACTCTTGGCATTCCATATCTTGTGAAAATATTTTTCATTAAAAATTTGGAAACACACTTAGCATCACAACGAGGTAAGACTTGTGTTTCAATCTATTTAGAAACATAATCAATAGCAACTAATATATACGAGTTTCCAAATGAAGGAATAAATGGTCCCATGAAATCTAATCCCCAAACATAAAAAATTTCAACTTCTAATATAAAATTCAGAGGCATTTCATTTCATCTAGATATATTACCTACTCGTTGGCATTTATCGCAAGTTTTGATATATCTATAAACATCTTTAAAAAGATTAGGCCAATAAAATCCAGATTGTAAAATTTTATAAGCATTTTTATCAGCCCGAAATGTCCTCCAAATTCAGAATCGTGACATTTTTGAATAATCTGTTCGGTTTCTTCATAAGGCACTAATCTTCTAATAATTAGATCCTTACATTGTTTATATAAATATGGTTTATCCTAAAAATACATTTTAGCATCGTAAATGAATTTTTTTAGTTATTGCAGAGTTAGCACGGGTGTTAAAATATCACTTAAAATATAATTAACTATATCAGCATACCATGGTATTTTCCACTCATTTATATTATAAAGTTGTTCGTCAGGAAAACTATCTGTAATTTCATTGTCAGTGTCAGATAATTCACAATATTCTAATCTTGACAAATGATCTGAAATTTGATTATTAGTTCCCTTTCTATTAATTATTTCAAAATCAAATTCTTGCATCAATAATATCCATCTGATTAATCTTGGTTTTGTATCTTTCTTTTGAATTAAATATTTAATAGAAGAGTGATCAGTATGCACAATACATTTAATTCCAATTAAATAACGTTTAAATTTATGAAAAGAATATACAATTGCTAATAATTCTTTTCGTGTAACTAGATAATTGATTTCAAAACTATTGAGAGTTTTACTAGCATAGTATATAACTTTAAAGATTTTATCATACCTTTGTCCAAGAACAACTCCTATAGCATAATCACTAGCATCACACATAAGTTCAAATGGTTTCTCCCAAGCAGGTGAAACTATTATAGGTGTTGTGATTAATTTATCTTTTAATAATTCAAAAGCATTGAAGCATTCTGTTGTGAATTCAAATTTCTTGTCTTTTTCTAAAGTTGGCATAAATGTTTAGTAATTTTTAAAAAATCTTTTATATGGCGTCTGTAAAATCTGGCATGTCCAAGAAAACTTCCTACCCTTCTCACTGTAGTAGGAGGTGGTAATTTAGCTATAACTTGAATTTTTGCTGGGTCTACTTCCATGCCATTTTCTGAGATTTTATGCCCTAATACAATTCTTCTTGCAATCATAAATTGACATTTCTCCCAATTTAGAACTAATTTAGTTTGTTCGCATATCTCTAAGACTTTTTCAAGATAATCCAAGCATGTGTCAAATGATGTTGCAAATACACAAAAATCATCCATAAATACTTCTATTCCATCATCAATTAATTTACTAAATATAGACATCATACATCTCTGGAATGTTGCAGGTGCATTACATAATCCAAAAGGCATCCTTCAAAAAGCAAATGTTCCATATGGACTAGTAAATGCAGTTTTCTCTTGATCCTCAGAAGCAATACGTATTTGATGATAGCCGGTATATCCATCTAAAAACAAAAATTTTTGTGTCCGGCTAGTCTATCTAACATTTGGTCTAGGAATGGTAAAGGGAAGTGATCTTTCCTGGTGGCTGCATTTAATTTTCTATAATCAATACATATATGCCATCCGGTAACTTGTCTTATAGGTATTAAATCAATATTTTCATTAGCTTCAACAGTCATTCCTCCTTTCTTAGGAACATAATGAATTGGGCTTACCTAAGCACTATCTGAAATATGATATATAATACCATTGTCTAACTATTTCAATATTTCTTTCTTGGCTGCATCTTTCATTATTGGGTTTAATCTCCTTTGGGGATCAACTCTTGGTTTATGTTCATTATCCAAAATAATTCTGTGCATACAGATCGAAGGACTAATTCCCTTAATATCTGCAAAGGTCCAACCAAAAGCTTTCTTATACTATTTTAATGTGTCCAAAAGTTTTTGCTCTTGTGATTCATTTAATTCTACTGATATAATAACTGTTAAAGTTAAATAATTTCTCAAAAATGTTTACTTCAAATGAGTAGGTAAAACATTTAACTTAAGTTCAGGAGGTTTAATAATCGACATAACTATATTCTTCTCAGCGTTTTCAGTAATATCCAACATCTCAAATCTTTCTTGTATATAATCTAATTTTTCATTGTTTGTTTCTTCAATTAATTCTTTATTTCCTATTTCTGGTTTATCTTCAAAGTATTCTTTAAAATGTTCATTTTTTAGATGTTCAAGAGTTTCCATTCGAAAACATTCATCTTCTTTTTCTATAGCAGGATATGTCATTGATTTCACAATGTTAAAAGCTAATTTTTGATCGTTTACTCTCATAGTTAGTTCTCCTTTTTGAAGTTCAATCATAGCTCTTCCAGAAGCTAAGAAGGGTCTTCCTAAAATTATGGGTATTTCCTTATCTTCCTCCATATCTAAGACAGTAAAATCCACTGGGAAGATAAATTTATCCACTTTTACAAACACATCTTCAATAACTCCTTTAGGATATGTCACTAAAGGATCAGCTAACTGAAGAGTTACTGAAGTAGGTGAGACTTCTCCCAATCCTAATCTTTTAAAAATTGATAGAGGCATAAAATTTATGCTGGCTCCCAAGTCACATAAAGCTTTTCCATAAAATTTTTCTCCAATAGCGCACGGTATAGTGAAACTACCAGGATCTTTTAATTTCTCAGTACACTTTTTCTGAATAATTGCACTACACTCTTCACTAAATGCAGCAGTTTCATTATCTGTGAACTTTCTTTCTTATTTAAAATATCTTTCATAAACTTCACATAATTGGGCATTTGTTCTAATGCTTCTATAAAAGGAATGTTTACCGTTAATTTTTTCAGGATTTTAAGAAATTTAGAAAATTGCTTATCCTTTTTATGTTGCTTTAATCGCTGAGAAAATGGTGGTGGTGGTCTCTCTACAGAAATTTTCATAGGAATTAATGGTTATTCTAAATTTCGATCTTGCGGATCCTTTTCTTTTTCAGTTTCCACTTTCTCCTTTTCACTTTCAGTTTCTTTTTGTATTCTTGTTTCTAATTCTTTTCCACTTCGTAACTGTATCACTTTGATTGTTCTTTTCCTTGATCTTTAGGATTTATTTCCACATTACTAGGAAAAAGTGTCAGGAATTCTATTATTAAGTGTTGTAGCGATATGTCCAAGTTGAGTTTCAATATTTTTAATTGCGGTTCCTTGATTTTGTAATTGGTTCCCTTGAATTTGTAGCTGATTTCCTTGATTCTGCAAATGCTGACCCATATTTAATATTAATTCTTCCATAGATAACTTCTTTTCCTTAAATTGAGAGTTATTATTAAATCCAGGTGGATAAGAAGGTTTATAATTTCAATTTCCTTGGTTAGATGAATTTTCTAAATGGTTTACTAAGTTGTTCATCCATTGTTGATTAGCAGAGTTGTTATTCCAATTAAAATTTGGATGGTTTTTCCAACCAGGGTTGTAATAATTTTCGTAAGGATTATTGGGTCTATTATTAATAGCATTTAAAGTTTCATATGAAGATTGAGCTTCTATAAGTTGTCCAGATGAATTATATTCTATTATATTAGGAGAATAATTCATTCCAAAATGTTCTAATTTCTTGGATATAGCAGCAATCTGAGAAGCTAACAAAGATATTGCATCAGAGTCATGTATACTAGCTATTTTCTTAGGATTCAACCTTTCAGAGGCCATTGAAAATTGCTGGTAGTCATTTCTTCAATTAATGAATAAGCCTCATCAAATTGTTTTGACATTAATGAACCTCCAGCAGCAGCATCTATAATAGATCTAAGAGATCCTACTAATCCATTATAAAAAAGTTCGTATAATTAACCAATCTGGCAACGCATGATGTGGGAATTTCCTAAGAAGATCTTTAAATCTCTCTCAAGCTTCGTATATCGATTCTCCATCAAACTGACTAAAAGATGTTATGTCATTTCTAAGCTTTGCAGTTTTTGAAGGAGAAAAATATTTGGATAGAAATTTTTGTGATAGTTCTTCCCAAGTTCTAATAGATCCAGGTGCTAACGAATTTTACCACATTTTAGTCTTATCCCTTAAATAAAATGAAAAAAGCATAAGTCTAACAGCAACATTAGATACTGTCATATCTAAAAGTAGCACAAAGTTCTAAAAAACTAGCAAGATGTAAGTTAGAATCTTCATTTGGTGAACCACTAATTTGATTATTTTGTACCATTTGGATAATTGCAGGTTTAAGCTCAAATTAATTAGCCGCTACATAAGGATTTTAGATAGTTAAATGAATTTCATCTAATGTAGGGTTAGCGTAATCTCTTAAAGGTCTGGGTTGATTTATATTTTCAATTGCTGGATTATTTGCTATTTGAGTTAAATTTATAGTTTCTTTTCTTTATTTTTTAATTCTTTTAATAGTGCGCTTTAATTCCGAATAGTAAGATATAAAACTTTCGGTTCTAATTTACGCATACACAAATTAAGTAGATATTTTTTTTTAAATAGTCAGTTACTCTAGTAATTATCTTTAATAATTATTTTATTAATTACCTTAATAATTATTTTACTTCTCCAGCATCAGCGCCAAAAACTTGACCTAGGGTCGAGAGGCAGCATGGTTTATATGATTGCGGAGCTTTATATTATATATTTTATAAATGATTATCAGAGTAAAATTAGCAATTGTGTCCCCCCTTTTATCAACACAAGTATACGTATAGTTCAAGTAATAAAGAGCTCTAATGGAGTCCTAAATATTGATCCCACATGGAAGTTTAGGGATTAAGAACTAATTTCAGCAGATGCAATTACTAACTAGTGTACGGAAATAAAGAACGCTTATACTAAACTCTATAACTTAATTTTTAAATAGAAGATTGCAATTTAGATAAAGTATCTTTCTCCTTGTCAAGAGAATTAAGTGAATGAATAATTAAATTAGTTAGAATTATATTGTGCCAGATAGGAACATTCCTATTCTTTACCCTTTGGTCCAGGCATAAAAAACATTGACTAATCCTATGCTTGGTTACTGAATCTGCGACTAGGTTGGGAGGATACCGGTTGCCACTTCGGAGCTCCCACGTTCCCCTCGCCTGAGGGCTAACATCTATACTTCAGTTCCCAAACGATAGGACCGAATTGAAGATTTTAGTCTGTCACAATAAAATATCCCATTCTACGCCCGATAAATAATATTTCCCTATTTATTTGCACCCTCCTTCCAAGGCTATTGACTTCCCTGAATCTTAGATGTAATCTTTTCTATATTTGATAATTCAACATATTTTAAAAATTCAATTGGCCAAATTGAAAGTAAATTAAGATTTAAGTAAAAAGATTATCAGAATTTTATTTAATATTTTTCAGGCACAACTAATTCAATTCTTCATTTCACAAAATCTCAACAACAGGGAGAAAGATAGAGAAAACTATTCAGAATCCAAGGAAAAATAACACAAAACTTGGATTTCATTTAAAGTTATAAAACAATAAATAAAAATTTATCTCGAATCTTTTCCCCAAGCAGACTCCTTGAAGTTCTTCTAACTCTTCCTTCTTGTACAACACAGTTAATTATACTTACTAATATACTCTAAAAGACACTAATGCACACAAATTAGACTCACCACACACTACTGACTTCCATAATACACCTTTTCAGCCTAAATTCGTCTATATTTAAGGAAGAAGGAATATATCCAAAGGTTGCTTAAGCTCCTCTTCAAAAAGCATCCAGATTCAATGTATTTGGCTTGAACCAACATTTTTGCAGTCGGCGGGCTCGATCTCGCCGTCGGCGGGCTTCTAGAACTTTGGATAACCGCTAAGGCTCGATGTTGGCATGCTCCTTTATAATATATTCAAAACTTTCGGGAAAATCACGCCGTCGGTGGCCTATTCCTCGCCATCGGCGGGATAGTTCAATTTCCATATCTTTTTAGTCCTTTAGTTCTAGATTTGCTTCTTTTCGATCATTTTGCTTCCAGTACCTATAAATCTTCATACCTGCAATAAAACATAGAAAAAACCTTTCTTTAAAGTGCAATTTCATATAAAATTGGTATGAATTTCTTAATATATTTTTCTGTGGTCAGTGTCCACTAATCTCGCACTCTTTCTGAGAAACGTTTTCGCATTCTAATCCTTCGACTTGGTTATAAGACCGACAAGGCATCCTAATCTTGGTGTCCACTAATCTTGCACTCTTCCGTGAAACTTTTTCGCATTCTAATCCACTAATTTGGGTATAAGACCGACAAGGCATCCTAATCTTGGTGTCCACTAATTTCGCACTCTTTCCGAGAAACTTTTCCGCACTCCTGAAATTTCGAGGTCGGTACTTAACTTCCGACTCTCTTCTGAGACTTATACCTAACTTCCAGTTCTCACCCTTTTCGAGGTCGGTACCTAACTTCTGACTCTCTTCCAAGACTGGAACCTAACTTCAAGTTCTCACCCTTTTCGAGGTCAGTACCTAACTTCTGACTCTCTTCCGTGACTGGTACCTAAAATCCATTTCACCCTTTTCGAGGTCGGTACCTAACGTCTGACTCTCTTCCGAGACTGATACCTAATTTCCAGTTCTCACCTTTTTTCGAGGTTGGTAACTAACTTCCGACTCTCTTCCGAGACTGGTACCTAACTTCCAGTTCTCACCCTTTTCGAGGTCGGTACCTAACTTCCGACTCTCTTCCGAGACTGGTACCTAACTTCCAGTTCTCACCCTTTTTAAAGCTGATACCTAAATTCCAGTTCTCTTTGTGTTCCCGAGGTTGGAACCTAGGTTCCAATTCTCATTTTAAACTCAGAATTTCTGCGAAATCCACTTTAAAATCGATCTTAAATCAAATTTTAGTTTCAACCAAAATTGAAACTCAAATCGAAAGTCAAACTCAAAATTTAAAACATTAAAAAAAATGAAACCAATCTAAAATCCAATCTTTCTCCAGATCTTGTGATTTGGAAATCACCTCCTTTTTCCCTAGCGAGAGTTCTGGAATCTTCAGTCTTGGAGATTAACCTGATATTCCCTAGCGAAAAATTTCTACACTTTGTTCTAAGTGTGACATATAGACGTCTGTGTTGGTTTTGTTGATCTCTTCAGTCAACGCCAATACGCGTGGTGTGCTTGGTTAGCACACCACACCTATTGGGGGTCTATTTGTTGACCTCATTTTTGGTAAGGTCTTTTCTTTCCTCTTAGTGCTTAGGATCTAGCCATAGGACTTCTCATTAACTATCCTAGAAGACAAGAGATGGAACCCACCTTTTAGAAATTCAAACCAAAACTTGGTTCTCTTTGAATTCCCAGATAGATGGTCATCAACCTCCAAATCACTTGAAAGGTTGGGACCAATGTGTGAGAAGACAAAGATGAACTCCTTTAGGATGTTCAATCCTCAGGACTACCCTGGTGAGCTTGGTCTTGGTGAGGTATAGCTTGCACACACTGTACTTTCACACCCATCCTAAACCCCGAACCATCCCTACCTAATCTTGACCCCTGGTTCATTGGAGCACTCTTGTGGCTAAGTCCAAACCCCTAGCTCCTTGGCTAAGAGGGTTAGGAACAACCCATGAGATGTTAAAAATGGACATTTATTGGTCCATGACTCACTCTAAGCTATTTTACTCCCTCAACCATACTCAAGTTCCACTTTTGTCAAAATTTCTGGTTTTACATTGGGTCCTCAAACTTACCCAAACTTACCTAAATTACCCCCCACAACCACCAAACTCTCCAAAATTTACCAAAAGATACAAAAAATTCCCAAAAATCCAAGAAATCATTTTGAAAAAATTTCCACCTTTTAAATCCACCAAAATACCCCAATACCCTCCCAATAACCTCTCAATATCCTTTTGGCCCAAAAAATCCAAAAATTCCAAAAATTTCAAGAAAATTTCAGAAAATCTCAAATATTCTTAATTTCATTTTGTCCAACTACACAATAAGCCAATTCTATCAAAAGAACCCACTTTTATCAAAATCCCCAATTTCACCCATTTATAACCTAAATGGACCCATTGTCAAACCAAACCAACCCATTTGACCTCAATCTTACCCAGTTTCAAATATAAACTCTAATTCAACATCCCCACTACCAATCTAAACTAAATCCAATGCCAAACTGATTCACATCTGAGTTCAATTGCAATTGAAACCTAAATCCCCAATTTTTCCATAATTAATCCAAAAATTCCCAATTAACCTAATGTCAACTTTTTCCTTCTAATTTCAATCCTAAACCTTCCATGGCACTCCCATGAAACCCATGTAACCTTCAATTGCCCCCATGAAACCCATGCAACCATCAATTGCCCCAATTTTAGCCCAAGCTTACCCTAAATCCATTGGAAAACCAAAAATACCCCATTTTAACCTAAAGAGAATTCATGCCCTAAACCTAGCAAATTTATTGGCCTAATCCCAAACTTTCTTCCCAATTGATGTTGGGAACTCTTCAATACATTCCCCTAGACCATTTTAAACTTTCAATTGGGTCTAAAACTCAACTTAAACCAACTTGGGCCCAACTTGATCCAACCTTCCCTAAATCAACCAAAATCCCAAAATCCACCTAATTGACTTTCCATTTGAACTCAAAACCTTCCCATGTCTTCATGAAAGTTCTTCATGGCAATCATTTCTACAATGTTTCTTAAGACACTTAGATGTAAATCAAACCCAAACTCAAGTAAGCCAAACCTAAACCCAAGTGAGCCAAATTGAACTTTTGGCCTAACCAAACCAAATTGAACCAAATGTGGCTAAACCAAATCTTCCACAGCCACCATTTAAACCCTAGGAACCACCCTAGATCCACCTAGCCCAAGCTAAGTTAGCCATGGACCATTGATCCCTCATTTTAAGGGGTCTCTTCTCTTAAGTGGATAAATCTCCTTTTGCCTCACCCCAAAATCATCCCCTCATTGACTAATCACTGTTAAACCTCTCCCTGACTCACCTCACCTCAGGGGCCAGCTCCCCTGTCCTTACCGGCAAGCCTAGTCACCGAATGGGGTCAAAAATGAGAGCCACCACTAGCCTATAGACACCCAAACTTACATAATTGGCCACCTCAGCCAAATTAAACTTTGGAGCTCCACTGTCCTCCATCTAAGCAACTGAATCCACCCCTCTATTGAGCCCTAGCTCAGCCCAATAGCCCTAGCCTTTTAAACACCTCTCCTCAGCCATGAGATTGGTGTTGAAATTTTTCTCAACAAAACCCCCCCAAATCATCCCTAGAGCTTCTCCCAGTCTAGAGAAGAAGAACCCCACTGCTTTCCAACCTTCATCCCCACTGGTTGAGCTCAATTTCAGTGCTCAATCTCAGGCCAGAAATAAGACAACCCTTGAAACTCCATAGAAACCTAATTAACTCTTCCCACACCTTCACCAGAGGTAGAGAAGAAGTTCCCCTGTGAAATCCCCCTCACCAGACCAGTCATTTGTTCTATCGACCAAGGTTTAAAATCAAACTTGGATGAAGTCATACCCAGGCATTTCACTGGGACCAGAGGCTTCATCCGTAGGCTCCTCTAACTTCAACGAACGTGCCAAACACATTCAATCGAGGCTACACCTCTTGAACCAAGGTATGGAAATTCTTCTTGCTCCCGAGCTTCTAACGATTCTCCATTTTGTTACACTTGATTTCAATGCACATTAGCTGCATGAATTTGTAGCCCTTGTTTAGATGAGCATGTAGGAAGAAACCCCGTGCGATTTGGTTGAGAAATGAGTGAGACCTTAGGGCTATAAGGTGGACGGTTCTCGACTCACACCAGTTGGCACGATGAACAGATGCCGTCAGATTGCACATGTATCAGACGGATGGCTAGGATCAAGCCAGACGGAAGGATGAAAGATGAACTGCGGGCCGCGGGGCTACCGAGTCAGATGGTGGCGCTGATTCAGAAGGAGACGCATGGAGCTTTGACCCACCATAGGTTAAGGTGGCGCTGACTAGTTTAAGTAGATAAATAGGGTATTTCTTATTTATTGAAATACCCAAGACTTCAAAAATACATATCTTTGTGTAGAAAAATCACAAAAATAAACTAAAAATGCCCTCTTGCTCAGTGAATAGAGGAGAATAATGTGGAAAAAGAATTGAACTATTTTGTTGAGCATTTTATTTTTAATTAATTTAACACTGATTTGACTATTTTAATTCTCCATTCACACATACAATTCACCATGACATGAGACCATAGGGCTTTTGTAGGATCTGTTCTTGGGAACATACCCTGAATTTTCCAAGGCTAGAGGCCAGTCCTATGATAAGTTATTTATTTTCCAAATTTTTATGCCTCTTTTGGTACATTAATTCCAGTAATTAGCATACTATTTGGAAAACTCTAGAATAATTAGGATAGGTTCCCTATGACTAGAGGGACTTGGGATAATTATTTCATGGCTTAAAACATTATAAATAATTCTAATGGTTCACTTAACCTAAAATCAACCTTGAATCAATTAGGGCAAATTAAAACAAAAATGACTTGAAATCTTTTCTCCGCTGATCTTTAGGGTTAAAAGAAGCCCCATAAAAATTTTGAAATCAATTGGAAATATTTTAACCTACTAAATGAAATTTCTATGTAACATGGCCTTTTTAAACTTTAAAAATTCATAAATCCAAAATTGTCTTTCAAAAATTCACCAAATTTACTTTGAGGCCTCTCTGGCATCAGAGAAGTCTAAGAAAATTAAAATTAGAATTTTTCTAAAATTTTTATTTTTAACATATTTTTGAATATTTTAATAATTAAAAAATAATAAAAATCACAAAAATAAAAATAAATCACAAAAAATGTTACATTTTGCTCCCTAATAATCAATTAAGAACCAACAAAATATTTTACCTAAGTCCCAAAACAAAGATGTTGAGTTTTAAAGGCTTAATGCATTTTTTTTTAATATTAAAAATAGATTTTTCAACCTTTCCCACTAAAATAATTCTAAAAATACAAAGAAAAATAAAAAAAAATATAAAATTTATTTCTCTGAGTTCCTTGAGGTCAGGGAGATTTATGAAAAATATAAAATTTAATTTCCATTTTTAATTTTATTTTATAATTAATTAATACTCCAAAACTTAAAGTAATTATAATAAATAAAATATAATTAAAGAAATCACCAAAATTTGTCCAAGTGGTCCTCTGGTTAGTAGGAACCTCCCATAATTTTTCTAAGGACAGAAACTTTGTCTTGGTCATGTTATTAAATTTTCATTGAAAATCCTTATTTTCCACTAAAATAATTATATAAATTAAATTAAAAAATGAAAAATCACACTTTCTCCTATAATTTCTTAATTGACATCTGGGTGAGGTGGCACAAAATTTTGAAAGTTCATTTGAGCTTGATTTAATGAATTATTTGATGAATAGGCTTAAGAGGGCATTAAAGTAATTAAAAGGCTTTAACCTTAATTAATCTTTAGGCTTAAACAAAGGGAGGGTAAAATATTTGATCTTCATTCCATTTTGGGTGATTGAAACTAAGGGAGCTAATGGGTAGAAACCCATTAATCACCTTGAATATTTAAAAAAACATCTTTATTAATTAAATCATTAAACTTCAAAAGTTAATTAAATAAGTGAATTATTAAGGTTAAGGGATTTTGACCCAGGAAGATTCTAATACTTTGAAGTTGAATCCCTAAATCAATGAATTAATTAAACATCACTTAATCACTACAGATGAAGTCATAATAAATAACATTTTGAAACTAAGAAGAATGATCTTGAAAACTTTATAATTAAATTAAAAACTTAAAAGTACTTAAGTTAATGAAAGATGATTTAAATTCAAATTAAGTAACCTAAGAAGTTAAAATCAATAAATTTCAAATCACCCAAAACTAATATCAAAACAAAACTGAAATATTAAGACTAAATCAAAATAATTCACAATCAAAACATTAAAGTTTTTAACCAATTAATATATATATATATATATATATCATGATTAAGTTACAAAAAACTTAAATTATTAAAACTCAACTAAATTAAAAAAACCCAAAAAAACCTTATTAATTTATATGATCTAAAACATTTAAAAAAATCAATTTGGAAAATTTATAATTGCATCACCTTTAAATAATCAACTCAACTTTAATTAAGAGCAGTTAAATCCTCTAATGAACCGATTTGCCCCTAAAGGCTAACACTCTTATAATTCTTGAATAAAACATCAAATGAAATGTCACCTTACTCACAAGGATGATCAAACATCCTAGTTCACTGAGCAAAGGTAATCTGGATGATTAATTCATCACCACAATGAAACTAACCGAGCTTGAAATGATCCCTAAAATGTTTAAGAAGATGTTCAGAAATTAATTCCGAGCACTTCTCTAACTTTAGGGGATGTTTTAAAAGAACAATGAGACTTCATTGTTCTTTGGTGAAGAAAATCATCCTCAACAAAATACCAAAACCTAGACGTCATAGGAATTGACTAGCAGTAGGATTAGGATTTTGGTAGACAACCAGAGTCATCCCTTAGCTCTACCTAAGTGTTTTCTTATTGCAAACATATAAATGCCTTCACTTGTGTTTTATGTGCAGGTGAAAATGGCGGGAATGCCCACTAGATGCACATTTAAGAGTATTGTGATTTACTTTCTGCAATTTTTTAAATGTCTTACTTTCTTGTACTTATAAATGCATGAAAATGATTGAACCCAGAATGTTTAAAAAACTAAAAATTTAATCGCCAACAAAATAAATCTGCAATCATAACTAAAATTAAAACGCCTCGTTGGATGATCAGGAATCCCTCAGATGACGTAACCCACGTGTTGCTAACGAGATTTCCCACGGTCTAAACGAAAGTGTGGAACTATGTTGGCATATTTTTAGGTTAAGTGTTTTGAAAAGGCGGTCGCCTACAGAAATTGTCGGTGAATTTTAGATTTTAAATTTAATTTAAATGTATATATAATTTAGAAAGTAGCATTTAATTTTGAAAATAATTTTAAGTTTGAAAATTTTAAGATATGCAATCAAATCGATCTCACATCCCAAATAGTTTATACAAACGAGCACTACATCACAAACCGTGTATCTATCTCGAAGGACAAACACACTGCTTGATGATGGGGCTCGATTAAATAAACTAGAAGATTTGTGACATTCGTTTGGTCTGCGAACCAATTTTATAAGCTGAAAAGTTCCCCTGCTTAATATGAAAGAATTAAGCAGGGTTTATATTACCTGGGTTCGTAAAGTTCCCTATAAGGGCAAGCCCCTATAGTTAATTACATCTTAAATGACGGGAATCATTTAAGAAAACTCTAGATTAAAATCAATGGTTCTACTTTCAAGAATTTCAAAGTTTAAGCTTCGTAAAGGATTGGATTTTGGAAATTTCAATAGGGATTATCTCAAATTTGAAACAATTTATTTCAGGAGTCCAAAAAAAGAGAAGTAGGAGAAGCAGAGGATCCAAGAGGAATCTTGGCAACTTCCCAAACTATCCAATTGTTTGACTTCAATTAGAGAACTTACTTAATGTTATAATTCTACCAATTTTAGTTAATTAGGACTTATATTTGTATGATATAATCACACAAGTAGCCTCGAAGATATGAGGGTTTATGTCGTACCAAACGACTTCCTCGAAATCCTAAGACCGGTTAGGACTTAATTTGTACAGTATGATTATGCAAATGCCTAACAAAAAGTTGAGGATTTATGTTGCACTAAGAAAACAACCTCAAAATCCTATGGCTTGGTTATTTAATTCTAAGGAAAGTTTTGCTGAAGTAGACTCAAGTTTTGCTGATGACGATAGTCGTGCTGCCCACTATGCTCCAAGCTCCTTGTTGTTGAAGAGGTTTAGTTTTAGAAGGTGAAAATCAAGAGATGAGAAAAGTGTTTTTGTTTAGAAATTTTAAAATCCAAATCTTTTTAACGTCTTAATTAAAACAAATCTTAAAGTTGATTAAACAGAACCAATTAAAATCCCATAGTTCCGTCATCCCGACACCGTTATTTTCATCGGATTCACATAGTCCACATGAATTTGCTAAACTCAACTGAATGAGTTCCACAGTTTCATTTAGACCATGGAAAATCCCGTTAGCAACACGTGGGTTACATCATCTGAGGTATTCCCGATCATCCAACGAGACATTTTAGTTTAGTTGTAGTTGTAGTTTTGTAGTTCTGTTTGTGATTAAATTTTGAGTTGTTTAATATTTTTTGAATGTTGTGGCAGTGGATTTTATCTTGTTGTGATTTTTAATTTAGTTTTGGGTTTCAGTTTTGTGGCTATCTGAAAGGTTTCAGTTTTCATGCAGGGTGTCAATCTTGTTTAACATGTAAGAAAAGTAAAGTGCAGTGCGGGTAAGTAAATAAATTGCAATAAAATAAAAGTGTACCTAGAGGGTCTTCTCGTCATTTCCAAGCTGCACTTAAAACACACGTTAAGGCATTTATATGTTTGCAACAAGTACCTAGGTAAAGCTAAGGAAAGTTTCTGGTTGTCTCCAAAATCCTAATCCTATTACTAGTCAATCCCTATGACGTCAAGGTTCTTTTATTTTTGTGGATAATTTTCTTCACCAAAGAACAATTAAGTTGATTTTTCTTCTAAAACACCCCATCATATTGAGGAAGTGTTTAGGACGAGTCCTAAACATCTTTTCAATATTTTTGGGATTATTTTGAGTCCAAATGAGTTTTATTGTATTGGTGAATTGATCATCCAAAAATTTAGTTTAGTTTGTTTCTTGCTCAGTAAATTAGGATGTTTGATTATTCTATGAGTAAAGTAACATTTCACTTGATGCTTTACTTAAGAGTTATAATAATGAAAGCCTTTAAGGGGCAAATCCGTTTGTTAAAGAATTTAACCGCTTTGATTAAAGTTGAATTGATGATTTAAGATGATTTAATTTAGTTTCAAATATCAAGTTAATTTTCTCTTAAGTGTTTTAAATTGTTTGATTTGAAAGAGGTGTTTAGATTATTCAATTTAATTAAAATTTTAATGATTTAAATTTAATTTGACTTAATTGTAACACTTTAGGTCAATTTTAATTGGTTTGATTTTTTATGTTTTTAATTATGAATTGTCTTAAGTTTGACTTTCTTTAATGTTTCAAATTTGTTTTAGATTTGTTTTTTAAGTGATTTCAAATTAATTTTAATGTTTTAAATTTATTTCAATTTGATTATCAAATCACTTAATGTTTTAAGCTTTTAATTTTATTAAGGTTTATTTTCCTTTTAATTATTTAATTATTAATTTCAATTACCTTTTTTGAGTTTTATTAAGAGTTGAATATTATTAAAGTTATTCATTTAGGGATTTTAAATTAAAGAATTGATATCTTCTTAAATTTTATCCCTAATCTTAATAATCTAAATTTTAACTTATTGTTCCAAAATTCAAATTGTTTAATTAATTAAAATTTACTTTAAATATTTTCAAGATGATTAATGGGTTTCTACCCCTTAATTCCCTAGGTTTCAATCATCTAATGAAAAAAGTTAAGATCAAATATTTTACCCTCCCTTTGATTAGACCAAAATATTTATTAGGGTTAAAATCCTTTGATTGCCTTTATGCCCCTTTAGGCTTATTTATTTCATAACTCATCAAATTAAACTCAAATGAACTTAAAATTTTTATGTCACTTCACTCATATGTCAATTAAGAGATTAGAGGGGAAAATGTGATTTTTCTGAATTTAATTTAATTTATATAATTATTTTTATGAAAAATATGGGTTTTCAATGAAAATTCAACAACATGACCAAGGTAAGGTTTCTGTCCTCAAAAAAATTATGGGATGTTCCTACTAACCAGATGACAACTTGGACTAATTTTGGTGATTTTTCCTACTATATTTTCTTTATTATAATTATTTTGAGTTTAGGAGTTTTAATTAATTATAAAATAAAATTAAAGTTGAAAAATGAATTTTATATTTTTCTTAAGTCTATCTGACCTCAAGTAGTTCAGAAAAAGAAATTTTATATTTTTATGATTTTTCTTTGACTTACTAGAATTAATTTATTGAAAAGGTTGAAAAATCTATTTTTAATATTAAAAATTGTCTTAAGGTTTTAAAATTCAATATATTTACTTTGAGGCTTATAAAAAATATTTGCTTCATTCCTAAGTGATTAGGAGGTGAAATATGACATTTTTATAATTTTTAATATTTTTGTGATTTTTATGATTTTTTAATTATTAAAATATTAAAAATATGATTTAAAATGAAATTTTTTTGAAAATTATAATTTTAATTTTCTTAGACTCCTCTGATATCAGAGAAGTCCCAAAATCAATTTGGTGAATTTTTGAAATGTACTTTGTGTTTTATAAATTTTTTAATTTTAAAAATGGCCATACAACTTAAATTATTCATTTAATGGGTTAAATTATTTTCAATTGACTTGAAATTTTTATGTGAGTTTCGCTACATCCTAAGTGACTGTGGAGAATTATTTTCAAGTGATTTTGATGTGTGGTTATTCCTAATTAATTAAAATTAGTTTTGACGTTTTGGCCAAATTAGAGTTTGTTTGATTGAAATAAATCATGAGATAATTTTCTAATGTTTCTCTAGTCAAAGGGAACACACTCTAATTTTTCTAGATGTTTCGAAGCAACTTGGTAATTTTTATAATTATTATAGAAAAACTGATGCATAATATTGAAAAATAGATATCTCATCATTGAAATCTTCCTTGACCTAAGAAAAATCAAAAAAACCACCATATGCATAGAATAACATATCAAAATTTTAAGTTATGGTGAAGCTCCTACATGCATGAAGAATTGAAAGATTGAAAACATTATTTTACTAATTAAAAATAAAATATACATCAAATAAATATGAAATTACTTCCACATTATTCCCCTCGTTTCAGTGAGCAAGATAGTATTTTTATTTTATTTTTTGGAGTTTTCTATGAAATGTTGTGATATTTTGAAGTTTATGTTCAAAAATAAATCAAAAATCCAATTTCCCTCTCAAACTATCGCTATCAAGGGGGCCACGTGTCGCTCCCGTCTGACTGCATCTCGGCCGTCCGTGTGATACACACGTGATCGGACGGCTACTGCTCCTCTCTTCTAATGCTCTTCACCCAAAACTGTCCACCTTCAAACCTTGATATCTCACTCGTTTCTTAACGAAATTGAGTGATTTTTTTTTTAAAATGATCGTATAATTGAGTAGCACACATCTATATGGTGATGATATACTTAAAGCATGTAAATATTTAAATAAAATTAAAACATGCTCGGTTGGAGGGAAAAAATTCGATACCTTCGTCCAAGAGGTGAGGCCTCAATTGGAAATGGTTTGATTGAACTTAGAAATGCTTGGAGAAGCTTTGAGAACAATTTGGCATGGTCTCCCCAAGATAATCTTTCATCTCCTCTTTTTTTGCCATGAGAGGTGGGGTTTAAATAGGGAAGGTTATGGTGGAGCTTGGATGGCCATGGGGGTTGATTAGTGGGTTCAAAATGTGTGCTTAGGTGGAGGGGAGGTCAGAGTTTGATTTTGGTGCAATCAATTGGGTTATGCCATGTGTAAAGGAATGGATTTAAGTGGTGTGGATGTAAGGGCCATTTTTGGGTCAATTTGGGTCAAAGCATGGATTTGGCTTGGTGCACTCACCAAGACTTGATTTGCGCTGATGGGAGATCAATTGGGTCAGCCCCTTTTTGGTGGAGAAGTCCCCATATAAGGAGATTAGGATAAGCATTGGTAAGGGTGTGACACAAAAGTGTTAAAAGGCTTTATTAATAGAGATGTAAAGTGATTCATCCTTCTTCCCAAAATGGTATGGTGACATGGAAATGGCTCCCATGGCTTACATGTGGCTTGAGAGTGGCTTCATGGCTCCATTTGGCTTAGCTAGGCTTAGTCAATTTGCATGAGAAAGGTATTTTTGAATTCTTTGGTTATTTTGAGATGATTTGGCATGATACTCCATTTGGAATTATTTGTTGATTGATTAGGAACTTAGGGAGTGAATTTGATTAAAGGGATGACAAAATGATAATTGTCATGTGGGCATTTGAGTGCATTTGGGCTAATTGAAGTGATTTAGCTCATGGGCTTGATTTTGGGCCTCTAAATTTTGGGTGAACTTGGGCTTGAGTTTGGGTTAGGTTTGAGTCAAAATTTGGGCTAAGTGAATGTTGAGTTTGTCTTAGGAAGGTTTTATGAAGAGTTTGGAAAAGATTTGGAGTGATTTTGAATTAAATTGGATGATCAATTTGATGGATTTAAACAAAGGGTCAATTTTGGGTGAATTGGATTTGGTTGGACTTGGGTGGATTTAGGGATCAGATTGGGGGCAAATTAATGTAGAGTTTTGTTTTTAGGGTTGTTAGGAAGGTTTCAAAACAAATTTGTGGAAAATTAGATGACATTTGGGTTCAATTTGGGATGAGTTGGGTTACTTGGTCAATTTTGGGCCTCAAGGGCCAACTTGGAATTCTTGATCAAATTGGGTTAAATTGACAATATTGGGGTATATAGCAGTTGAAGAAAATGATGTTGATAATTATTTGGAATTTTTTGGATTTTGTGGGATTTTTTGTAATTCTCAAAATTTTTAGCTATGAAGGGCATTTTGGTAATTTTGGGGAGTTTGGGGGGGTAAGTGGTCAAAAGGCTGAATTAAAGGTTCGAGGTTGTTTAGAAAAAAATTTGGAGCAAAAAAAAGTGTTCGGGGTCATTTTTGATATATGTGAAAGGTTTTATGAATCTCAGAGTGTTTTTTAAGTATCGGTTATTTTGGCCGCGAGGGGCCTAAAGGTAGCTCAGAAGTATGGCATGTTTACAGTCAAACTTCTCAGTTCGATGAGAGGAACACTCTAGAATAAGTTTTTTTGAGAGCCCGGGTGACCGTGAAGTTTTGAGTTTTAGGTCCCTTTTCAGGGGCAAATTGGTAATTTTGGGAAAGTTTAGGGGCCGGGAGTCAAAAATTGAAATTTTGGTAAAAATGAAGATTGATTAGATGTGAGTAAAATGAAACCATTTATGTTGAGCCATAAAGAAATGTTAAGCTCACAAGAGCCATGAGAGGACTCATTTTAGGCACTCAATATGTTGTTTCTAACCCTCTAAGCCAGGGGCTTAGGGGTTGAGGTCCATCCATATGAATTTCCTACATGAGTCAGGAAGCCAAGTTGGGTAAGAGTGGTTTTAGGGTTTGAGATGTGTGTGAGAGTGTGGTGTGTGCAGGCTAACCATCACCAGGACCAGGCCACCCAGGGTCGTTCTAAGGCTTGATCATCCTAAACTCATCCTTGCACCTCCACACTTGACTTGTTCAAAGGGGTTTGGAGGTTTATGGTCATCTGTGGGGTTCAAGAAGAGAAAAGAGGTTTCTGAATTTCTAAGTGGTGGGTTCCATTTCTAGTCCTCTAGGATAGTCAAGGAGAAGTCCTATGGCTAGATCCTAATCACTAAAAAGAGAAAAGACCTCACCAAAAATGAGGTTACAAATGGATCCCCAATAGGTGTGGTGTACTAAAGGAGCACACCCCGCGTATTGGCGTTGACCGAAGAGATCAACTGAACCAATACAGATGTAAAAAACAACTCTCTCAGAATAAACTAAGGGAGCGAAGAAAGTTTCTGCTGGGGAGTATCTGGTGGATTTTCACTCTAGAAGAATACCAGACTCTAGCTGTGGATGAAATGTGAAATCCTTCATAATGAAGCAAAAGAATTTAAAATTCCAAATTACAAATGGGGACACAATCGGATTTGATTTAGAGCTTAAGATTGAAAATTTCAAGATTTGAGTTGAAGATTTGGAGTTTGAAATTTGAAGTTTGAAATTTTTTTTTGAATTTGAAGTTTGGAATTTTTGTTTAGTTTATGTGTGATTTCATTTAAGTTGAAAATGTTGATTTTGAATCTGAATTTGAGGTTTTCAAATAAATCCATTCTGTGAAAGTTCACGAGAAAAGTTTGAATTTGGTAAGATGAATTGATCTAATTTGAATAAGAGATGGAAGCTCAACTTCAGCCTCCAAATTGAAATGAGAACTGGAAGTTAAGCTCCAGCCACAAGAAATGATGTTCTACGATGAGAACTTTGAATTGAACCATTGCGATAGGAAAGGATCTTAAAGCAATGCGGTGTCGGATGTTGTGATCCTCAACCTCTAAAATTTAATAGAAACCATTGCAAAGCAATGCAGTATCGGATGCTGGGATCTTCAACCTCTGAAATTTGAAATTTTGAATTTGAACCATCGCGATAAGGAAATAACCTAAAGCAATGCGGTATCGGATGTAAAATCCTCAACCTTTAAAATTTGATATTTGATTTGAACCATTGCAATAGGGAAAGAACCTAATGCAATGCGGTATCGGATGTAAAATCCTCAACCTCTAAATTTTGATTTTGATTTGAACCATTGCAATAGGGAAATAACCTAAAGCAATGCAGTATCAGATGTAAAATCCACAACCTCTATGATTTGATTTTTGATTTGAACCATTGCGGTAGGGAAAGATCCTAAAGCAATGTGGTATCAGATGTAAAATCCTCAACCTCTAAAATTTGATTTTTGATTTGAACCATTGCGATAGGGAAAGAACCTAAAGCAATGCGGCATCGGATGTAAAATACTCAACCTCTAAACTTTGATTTTTGATTTGAACCATTGCGATAGGGAAAGAATCTCAAGCAATGCTGTATCAGATGTAAAATCCTCAACCTCTAAAATTTGATTTTTGATTTAAACCATTGCGATAGGGAAAGATCTTAAAGGAATGTGGTATCGGATGCTGGGATCTTCAACCTCTGAAATTTGATTTTAATTTGAACCATTGCGATAGGGAAAGAACCTAAAGCAATGCGGTATCAGATGTAAAATCTTCAAACTCTAAAATTTGATTTTTGATTTGAACCATTGTGATTGGGAAAGAACCTAAAGCAGTGCAGTATCAGATGTAAAATCCTCAACCTCTAAAATTTGATTTTGATTTGAAACATGCAATAGGGAAAGATCCTAAAGCAATGCGGTATCGGATACTAGGATCCTCAACCTCTAAATTTTGATTTTTGATTTCGTGATTGAATTGCAAAGATTTGTAGTGTCGATTTGAAAAGTGTAGAATTTTGGTGTTTTGAGAATTTCATGAAAGTTGTAAAAGATTTTTGTGGAAAGAAACACATTTGGAGGGAATATGAGGATGCCACATATCCCTTTCAAAAGCGTTGATTGAAAAGTTACTGGTTTGGATTGGATATGATTCCTCGCCATCAAAACCAAATCGAAAACCTGGTGGCTCCGTGTCAATGGAATCAACTGCTCCTATCTCAGACAAGGGAGAGAATTGAAGGGATTGGATTTTAGATTTGGATGTTTTGAATTTGAATTTGATTGGGATTTGATTTGAGATTTAAATTGAGCTTGGATTTGAAAGTACATATTGGAGATTCAGATTTGAGGTTTATTTTTAATATTAAGATTCATTTTTTTTTGTTTCGATGATTTGAGTTCGTTTTGATTTAGATTTCAATTTGATTTTGGATTTCATTTTGATTTGAAGTTTCATTTTGATTTGAAGTTTTTTTTTTGTTATCTTATTCAAAAATTTTTTTATTTACTTGTTGTCATTTGTTGGGGAATTTATTGTTGGTTTTTTTTTGTGAAGTTTTATTTTATTCATTTATGTTTCATGATTTTTCATTTTTTTTATTTTTATATTTTTTTAGTTAGGGTTTGGACCCAGTCATAAGCAAGTGCGACATATTTTCTTCGTAGAACAAGGTTGTCTTTGAAACTTCATGATGCACAGTTCTCCTTGAGGTATCGTCCACTGAATGAAAATATTTATAGAAAATAACCTAGTCTTCAAGGTACTATTGGAATTATATCCTTTGAAGTACCTACAAAGATGTGTTATTTCTACATACACCACAGCTGAAGCGACAGGAACTTCGTAGCTTCGTCTGTAACAGTCGTCACTCTTTACCGTTTATTTAGGAGGATTGTTTAGGCTGTCTTTGCAAAGTTGCCCTGATGCCCTTCGAATTGATGTTGGAGTTGTATCTGCTAGGTACAGTTGATGCTCTTTGATCTGACATTGGATAAGTGTTTGTCGGGCACTGAAGACATGACTTCAGGTTTGAATTTCTATTAATTGTTAATAACGGGGACCTTTTACTTCAATTCTTTCTTTCTGGCCTAAGTAGATTAAAAATTTATGCTCATGTGATAGAAATATTTTTCATTGGCCAAAGAAATTTCTGAGTCAATTAATGACCGACCAAAAGACATAAAATCACTTGACTTTCTCCAAAGCATAATATCGGAGGAAACTTTTTAAGGTAGCCTTTCAAGATTCATTAATCGAGGGAGGATTAAGACACCAATTTTTGATTATATGCATGCCACAAGCTTCTTCTCAGGGAGCCTTTTTTATTTCCTTCTCTCTTTTTTTTCTATTGAGAATTACTATATCTAGTGGAGCACATGTTAAAGATTTTGAATGTCTAAATTGTGACACCAATTTTTTATTTTGTGCTCACTGCAAGCTTCTCCTCAGGCATAATTCTCTTTTTTTTTCTTTTTTTCGCTCCTTTTGTTTTCTGAGACTTACTGTATCTGGTAAGACATTTTTTTGTTAAAGATTTTGAATTTAAAAACTCCCCTAATTAATAAATCTAAAATGTTTCTTAACATGAATCCTGGGATACTATAATTCATCCAAAATTCTGCACCCAGTCACATGGCAGAAAATTAAAAGACCCCTGATATCCCGGATCAATTACTCATATTTCAAGCACACTGCCTCATTTTGAAATCTACTTAGGACCCGTCCAAATTCCTTAAAGTGAAGGACCCAGTTATTATGACATATTCTTTTTGAAGTTACTGTCTTATCAAAATATCCAACTTTGAGGTTTCCAAATATCCAATAATTCTAAACAAAAAAACTTTTTTCGTTCATTTTCATTCATAGCAGTGGGAGGGATGTGACAGATCAACATCAATCCTGTAAATTTCCCTTTACATTGGTAGATGTAGTACATTGGTAGTCAAGAAGTGTCTTCTATGTTACCAATTACGTAGGAGTCAGCTAAAACAAACAGATCAACTGAAATCATATTGATAGAACCTTTTTCAAGTTCTTTTCAAATTTTCTTCAAGCCAATCCTTAAAAACAAAGCAATTTTCTATCATGTGTCCAACAAACCTGTGGTATGGATAGTATCTTGGATGTCCTTTCTTGTTGATTTCATCTGGTCTTTTTGGCTCAGGTAACCTGAATTCAGGGTTCTTAATTAGATTGCAGAACATTTTTCTTGCTGCTTCATCTTTAAAAGAGTACACCTTATTTTTTCGAGCGACTATTGTTGAAACTTGTCTTTCATTTATGTAGTAGAGTCTTTGCTGAAAGGATCGCTGAGCGTTCTGCCTGAGACGTTGGAAGGTCCGCTGGTGGTGTTCGACCTGTACTTGCAATTGTCACTTTCCCCTATTAACCACAGCAACTGTCTCAGATTCCTTCTCGAATATCTTTGTTGGCTCTAGTTCATTGGCTTTTCCAAGAAAACCAAGTTTTTTAGCTTCTTCCTGAAGTCTTCCGACTTTATTAAGTAACTTCTCGAATGTTTTGATGGTGAATTCCTTGAGCAAGAGACCAACTGGACCGTGAATGCTCTTTAGAAGAATTTCAACTGCGTGCTACTCTTGCAACTGTGGCTTGTATCTCATGCTGAGATTTCTCCAACGCAGGATGTATTCCACCAAGGTTTCATCTCGTTTTTGTTTCTCTACCACAAGATCATCGACGGTGACGTGGTGCTGAGCTCCAGCAAACCGTTTGAAAAAAAGATTTTCCATTTCTGTAAATGTCCTTAGCGAACCATTTGACAACTCTGCATACCAATCAAAAGCAGCTCCAGTGAGGCTATTTACAAATTGGTGGAACAAAAGTGCTTCGCTACCCCCCGTGTTGCAGTAGCTTGCTCGGAAGTGTGCAAGATACTGTTGGGGATTTCCAGTTTCGTCAAAAGTTTTAAACAACGGTGATATGAAACCTCTGGGGTACTAAACGGTATCAAACTCTTCTGGGTAAGGTCTACCCTTTGAAACTGATTCCTCCATTTCTAATTGGACCAAGGCTTCTCTCACCTATTGTTCCACCATCTGTTTAATGTTACTTTCCAGCATTGGACCTTGAACTAGATCCTTCCTCGGTTGTTTGTAGGAGGTGAACTCTTTTCTTTCATCCGTAACGTGAACAATTTCTGGTTGGTTTGCCTCCAAAGTTGCTATTGGTAATGACTGTGATTGCCATTGAATTATAGCCATGACGATCATTATTTCCTTGAGTTGTTTCTTCATTTGACCTATCTGCTCATCCCGATGTTGAATGGCCATTTTAAACTCATCTGCGGTGTTCTCCTTATTGGGTAAAGGAGCGTCGCACGAGGATGGTGTGGCCTCCGTCTCGATGACGTTGATTTCTGCAAAACCACCTTCCATGCAATCTGGTAGGCTGTAATTTCCTTTTTCGACATCTTCTTTATGGTTTTCAAAGAGTGCAATGTCAACTCGGAGTTTCTCTATGGAGGACTCAATCAAACTTCCTTTGAGAATTTTTAGATCAACCGGGCACTTTTGAGGAACATCACTTATCCCCTCGAGCACTGGCGTCGAAACATCAGAAATCATATTCACAAAACCTTTTTCTGGTTCTTTTAAATATTCCTTCGGGATTGCTATGTTCCCATTAAGAAGTTTATTCTCGAGCCAGTTCTTGAAAGTGAAGCAGTCTTCTATCTTGTGTCCAATCATCCGGTGGTAAGGACAATACATTGGGTGATCTTTCTTGCCAATCTCTTCCAGCTTTTTTTGGCTCTAGTAGTTTAAAATCAACCATCTTACTCATGCTGCAGAACATTTTGGCCACTGCTTCATCCTTAAAGGGATATTCCTTACTCAAGAGCTCCATCAAGCTGCATGTCGGTCCCTGTGGTTTCTACCGAGATGGCTGCTGACTCGGCTGGCGGCACTGCGGTAGGTGGGGCTGTCGTGCCTGGTCGACTTTTAGACTTTTCCTGTTGTGCTTCCTTTCTTGTGCCTTCATTAGCTACACGGTCTTTGAATTGGACCCAATTTCAGAAAAAGGTAGGGTGTAAGTGCCAACTGACTCTTCCTGATGTAAAATCTCTTTTCCTTTATCTAAAAAATTACTTGGTGTGGTGACGGTGGCTCTAACAGTAGGAGTTGAAGCAGTCCTCAGAGAAGTCTCAGTGCTTCTAGCGGCATACTTCACAACAATAGAAGAGTCTTTTTCAATCCACTCCTTTGGCATAGGGAGCTCTTCAACAATTTTCAAGTTGAACTCTACAATAGGCTCAACAAACTTTCTCATTTCGGGTTTCATTATTTCAACAGATAAATTCCGAACTTAGTTTCAACATTGTCGAATCCTTATCCAAACTTGATGAATGCCAGGTTAGGCAGTTCCTCCCTATTGACGGTAAACTCCACTCTAGAGGCAAAAGAAAAGACCAGCTTGGGTGAAGACATTGTCTCCTGTCATTTGACGAATTTCTGGAAGTCAGTGACGTCCCTTGCTTTGCAATTTTAATGAAAGTACTCAAGTTAACTTGCTTTGTACTGGGCGTCCTTTAAACATGTGAATTTTTTTTTGTTTCTCTTTTTTTTTATTGTATACTCGTTGTGTCTTGGGAAGCTTTATTTTGGTTTAAAATTTTGATAAAATTTTATTTTATTTATGGTTTATTGGAAGGTTGTTGGAGTGAAATTTGAGTTTGACCGCGTTAGCAAGAAGTCAAACCCAAAGAGGAATGAAGAATTGGACCCGGTCCGAGATTTAGAGGAGGTTGAATTCACATTGAAATCACATCAATAAATCATTCCAATTCTAACATACCTATTAGGGGTCTACTTCACCTCTTTGGGGAGGTGGGAGGATTCTGGAACCTCTCTGTTTAGGGGTGTCTAAATAGTGGCTCCAGAATCCAAAAGGAGTTGACTATACCGATTCAATACAGAAATGAATGTGGTATGCCAATGGAAAGAATGGTAGTTTGGTCCACTAGGGGTATGGACTCACTACAGATTTAAGAAAGAAAAATCATCTGATCAAAATAGAGAGAGGAACTAGTCCCCAGCACAGTCGCCAGAAATTTTCGGCATATTTTTAGGTTAAGTGTTTTGAAAAGGGGGTCGCCTACAGCAATTGTCGGCGAATTTTAGATTTTAAAATTAATTTAAATATATAAATATATATATATATATATAATTTAGAAAGTAGCATTTGATTTTGAAAATAATTTGAGCTTTGAAAATTTTAAGATATGAAATCAAACTGATCTCACATCCTAAATAGTTTATATAAAGGAGCACCACATCACAAACCGTGTATCTATCTCGAAGGACAAACACACTGCTTGACGATGGGGCTCGATTAAATAAACTAGAAGATTTGTGAGATTCGTTGGGTCTGCGAACCAATTTTATAAGCCGACAAGTTCCCTTGCTTAATATAAGGGAATTAAGCAGGGTTTATATTACATGGATTCTTAAAGTTCCCTATAAGGGCAAGCCCCTATAGTTAATTACATCTTAAATGACGGGAATCATTTAAGAAAACTCTTGATTAAGATCAGTTGTTATACTTTCAAGAATTTTAAAGTTTAAGGTTTTCAAAAGATTGGATTTTGGAAATTTCAATAGGGATTAGCTCAAATTTGAAACAGCTTATTTCAGGAGTCCAAAGGAAGAGAAGTAGGAGAAGCTGAGGATCCAAGAAGAATCTTGGCAACTTCCCAAACTATCATATTGTTTGGCTTCAATTCGAGAATTTACTTAATGTTGTAATTCTGCTAATTTTAGTTAATTAGGACTTATATTTGTATGATATAATCAGACAAGTAGCCTCGAAGATGTGAGGGTTTATGTCGTACCAAACTACTACCTCGGAATCCTAGGATCGGTTAGGACTTAATTTGCACAATATGATTATGCAAATGCTTAACGAAAAGTTGAGGATTTATGTTGCACTAAGCAAACTACCTCAAAATCCTATGGCTTGGTTATTTAATTCTAAGGAAAGTTTTGCTGAAGTAGACTCAGGTTTTGCTGATAATGATAGCCGTCATTGCCAGTATGCTCCAAGCTCCTTGTTGTTGCAGAGGTTTAGTTTTAGAAGGTGAAAATCAAGAGATGAGAAAAGTATTTTGGTTTAGAAATCTTAAAATCCAAATGTTTTTTACGTGTTAATTAAAACATATATTAAAGTTGAATAAACAGAACTGATTAAGATCCCACGGTTCCGTCATCCTGGCACAATTATTTTCATCGGATTCACTTAGTCCAGATGAATTTGCTAAACTCAACTGAATGAGTTCCACACTTTCATTTAGACCATGGGAAATCCCTTTAGCAACACATGGGTTACATCATTCAAGGTATTCCCGATCATCCATCGAGACGTTTTAGTTTAGTTGTAGTTGTAGTTTTGTTATTCTGTTTGTGATTAAATTTTGAGTTGTTTTATATTTTTTAAATCTTGTGGCAGAGGATTTTATCTTGTTGTGATTTTTAATTTAGTTTTGGGTTTCAGTTTTGTGGCTATCTTAAAGGTTTCAGTTTTCATGCAGGGTGTCAATCTTGTTTAACATGCAAGAAAAGTAAAGTGCAGTACAGGCAAGTAAATAAATTGCTATAAAATAAAAGCATACCTGGAGGGTCTTCTCGTCATTTCCAAGCTGCACTTAAAACACATGTTAAGGCATTTATATATTTGCAACAAGTACCTAGGTAAAGCTAAGGAATGGTTCTGGTTGTCTACCAAAATCAAAATTTTATTGCTAGTCAATCCCTATGACGTCTAGGTTCTTTTGTTTTTGTGGATGGTTTTCTAGACCAAAGAATAATTAAGTTCGTTAGTTCTTCTAAAATATTCCATCATATTGAGGAAGTGTTTAGGATGAGTCCTAAACATCATGTCAATATTTTTGGGATTATTTTGAGTCCAAATGAGTTTTACTGTATTGTTGAATTGATCGTCCAAAAATTTACTTTAGTTTGTTTCTTCCTCAGTGAATTAGGATGTTTGATTATCCTATGATTAAAGTGATATTTCACTTGATGCTTTACTTAAGAGTTATAATAATAAAAGTCTTTAGGGGGCAAATCAGTTTGTTAAAGAATTTAACCGCTTTGATTAAAGTTGAATTGATGATTTAGGATGATTTAATTTAGTTTCAAAATTCAAGTTGATTTTCTCTTAAGTGTTTTAAATTGTTTGATTTGAAAGAGGTGTTTAGATTATTCAATTTAATTAATCTTTTAATGATTTAAATTTAATTTGACTTAATTGTAACACTTTAGGTCAATTTTAATTGGTTTGATTTTTTATGTTTTTAATTATGAATTGTCTTAAGGTTGATTTTCTTTAATGTTTCAATTTGTTTTAGATTTTTTTTGAAGTGATTTCAAATTAATTTTAATGTTTTAAATTTATTTCAATTTTATTATCAAATCACTTAATGATTTAAGCTTTTAATTTAATTAAGTTTTATTTTTCTTTTAATTATTTAATTATTAATTTCAATTATTATTTTTGAGTTTGATTAAGAGTTGAATTTTATTAACGTGATTCATTTAGGGATTTTAAATTAAAGAATTGATATCTTCTTAAATCATATCCCTAATCTTAATAATCTAAATTTTAACTTATTCTTCCAAAATTCAAATTGTTAAATTAATTAAAATTTACTTTAAATATTTTCAAGATGATTAATGGGTTTCTACCCCTTAATTCCCTAGGTTTCAATCATCTAATGACAAAAGTTAAGATCAAATATTTTACCCTCCCTTTGATTAGACCTAAATATTAATTAGGGTTAAAATCCTTTAATTTCCTTTATGCCCCTTTAGGCTTATTTATTTCATAACTCGTTAAATTAAGCTCAAATGAACTTAAAATTTTTATGTTACTTCACCCATATGTCAATTAAGACATTAGAGGGGAAAATGTGATTTTTCTGAATTTAATTTAATTTATATAATTATTTTTGTGAAACATAAGGGATTTCAATGAAAATTCAACAACATGACCAAGCTAAGGTTTCTGTCCTTAGGAAAATTATGAGATGTTTCTACTGACTAGAGGACCACTTGGACCAATTTTGGTGATTTTTGAATTATATTTTATTTATTATAATTATTTTGAGTTTTGGAGTGTTAATTAATTATAAAATAAAAATAAAGATAAAAAAAATGAATTTTATATTTTTCTTAAGTCTCTCCGACCTCAAGAAGTTTAGAGAAACAAATTTTATATTTTTATGATTTTTCTTTGATTTCCTAGAATTAATTTAGTGAAAAGGTTGAAAAATTCATTTTTAATATTAAAATATGTCTTAAGGTTTTAAAATTCAATATCTTTACTTTGAGGCTTAGGAAAAATATTTGGTTTGTTCCTAAGTGATTAGGAGGTGAAATATGATATTTTTATGATTTTTAATATTTTTTTTATTCTTATGATTTTTAATTATTAAAATATTAAAAATATGATTAAAAATGAAAATTTTTAGAAAATTCCAATTTTAATTTTTTTAGACTCCTCTGATATCAAAGAAGTCCCAAATCAATTTGGTGAATTTTTGAAATGTATTTTGTGTTTTATGAATTTTTAAATTTTAAAAATGGCCATACAAATTAAATAATTCATTTAATGGGTTAAATTAATTTCAATTGATTTGAAATTTTTATCTAAGTTTCTCTACATCCTAAGTAACTGTGGAGAATTATTTTTAAGTGATTTTGATGTGTGGTTATTCCGAATTAATTAAAACTATGTTTTGAAGTTTTGGCTAAATTAGAGTTTGTTTGATTGAAATAAATCATGAGATAATTTTTTAATATTTCTCTAGTCAAAGGGAACATACTCTAATTTTTCTAGATTTTTTCAAAGCAACATGATAATTTTTATAATTATTATAGAAACAATGATGCATAATATTGAAAAATAGATATCTCATCATGGAAATCTTCCTTGACTTTGGAAATATCAGGAAATATCCACCATTATGCATAGAATAACATATCAAAATTTCAAGTTATGGTGAAGCTCCTACATGCATGAAGAATTGAAAGATTGAAAACACTATTTAATTAATTAAAAATAAAATATACATCAAATAAATATGAAATTACTTCCACATTATTCCCCTCATTTTAGTGAGCAAGAAGATATTTTTATTTTATTTTTTGGAGTTTTCTATGAAAAGTTATGACTTTTTGAAGTTTATGTTCAAAAATAAATCAAAAATCCAATTTCCCTCTCAAACTAACGCTATCAAGGTGTCCACTTGTCACTCCATGATTGGCTGGCGCGTTTCTGTTTAAGGATGAAGCTCCCGTCCGACTGCATCTCAGCTGTTCGTGTGATACAAATGTGATCGGACGGCTACTGCTCCTCCCTCCTAGTGTTATTCACCCAAAACTGTCCACCTTAAAACCTTGATATCTCACTCGTTTCTCAACAAAATTGAGTGAATTTTTTTTTGAAAATGATCATATAATCGAGTAGCACACATCTATACGGTGATGATATACTTAAATCATGTAAATATTTATAGAAAATTAAAACATGCTCAGTTGGAGGGAAACAAATTCGATATCTTCGTCCAAGAGGTGAGGCCTCAATTGGAAATGGTTTGATTGAGCTTCGAAATGCTTGGAGAAGCTTTGGGAACAATTTAGCATGGTCTCCCCAAGATAATCTTTCTTCTCCTCTTTTTTGCCATGAGAGGTGGGGTTTAAATAAGGAAGGTTATGGTGGAGCTTGGGTGGTCATGGGGGTTGATTAGTGGGTTCAAAATGTGTGCTTAGGTGAAGGGGAGGTCAGAGTTTGATTTTGGTGCAATCAATTGGGTTATGCCATGTGTAAAGGCATGGATTTAAGTGGTATGGATGTAAGGGCCATTTTTGGGTCAATTTGGGTCAAAGCATGGATTCGGCTTGGTGCACTCACCATGGCTTGATTTGGGCTAATGGGAGATCAATTGGGTCAGCCCTCTTTTGGTGGAGAAGTCCCCATCCAAGGTGATTAGGATAAGCATGGGTAAGGGTGTGACACAAAAGTGTTAAAAGGCTTTATTAAGAGAGGTGGAAAGTGATTCATCCTTCTTCCCAAAATGGTATGGTGACATGGAAATGGCTCCCATGGCTTACATGTGGCTTGAGAGTGGTTTCATGGCTCCATTTGGCTTAGCTTGGCTTGGTCAATTTGCATGAGAAAGGTATTTTTGAATTCTTTGGTTAATTTGAGATGATTTGGCATGATACTCCATTTGGAATTATTTGATGATTGATTAGGAACTTAGGGAGTGAATTTGATTAAAGGGATGACAAAATGATAATTGGCATGTGGGCATTTGAGTGGATTTGGGCTAATTGAAGTGATTTAGCTCATGGGCTTGATTTTGGGCCTTTAAATTTGGGGTGAACTTGGGCTTGAATTTGGGTTAGGTTTGGGTCAAAATTTGGGCTAAGTGAATGTTGAGTTTGGCTTAGGAAGGTGTTATGAAGAGTTCTGAAAAGATTTTGAGTGATTTTGAATTAAATTGGATGATCAATTTGATGGATTTGGACATAGGGTCAATTTTGGGTGAATTGGGTTTGGTTGAACTTGGGTGGATTTAGGGATCAAATTGGGGGCAAATTAATGTAGATTTTTGTTTTTAGGGATGTTAGGAAGGTTTCAAAACAAATTTGGGGAAAATTGGATGACATTTGGGTTCAATTTGGGATGGGTTGGGTTACTTGGTCAATTTCGGGCCTTAAGGGCCAACTTGGAATTCTTGATCAAATTGGTTTAAATTGACAAAATTGGGGTATATAGCAGTTAAAGAAAATGATGTGGATAATATTTTGGAATTTCTGCGATTTTTTTGGATTTTTTGGAATTTTTAAAATTTTTAGCTATGAAGGGCATTTTGGTAATTTTTGGGAGTTTGGGGATAAGTGGTCAAAAGGCTGAATTAAAGGCTCGAGATGGTTTAGAAAGAAATTTGGAGCCAAAAAAAAAGTATTCGGGGTCAATTTTCATGTATTTGGAAGGTTTTATGAATCTTAGAGCATTTTTTAAGTATCGACTATTTTGGCCACGAGGGGCCCAAAGGTAGCTCAGAAGTATGGCATGTTTATAGTCAAACCTCTCTGTTTAACGAGAGGAACACTCTGGAATGATTTTCTTGAGAGCCCGGCTGACCGTGAAGTTTTGAATTTCAGGGCCCTTTTCAAGGGCAATTTGGTAATTTTGGGAATGTTTAGGGGCCGGGAGTCAAAAATTGAAATTTTAGCAAAAATGAAGATTGATTAGATGTGAGTAAAATGAAGCCATTTTTGTTGAGCCATAAAGCCATGTTAAGCTCACAAGAGCCATGAGGGGACTCATTTTAGGCACTCAATATGTTGTTACTATCCCTCTTGGCCAGGGGCTTAGGGGTTGAGGTCCATCCATATGAATTTCCTACATGAGTCAGGAAGCCAAGCTGGGTAAGAGTGGTTTTAGGGTTTGGGATTTGTTTGAGAGTGTGGTGTGTGCAGGCTAACCATCACCAGGACCAGGCCACCCAGGGTTGTTCTAAGGCTTGACCATCCTATAGGAACTCATCCTTGCACCTCCACACTTGACTTTCAATCTTCCAAAAAGGTTTGGAGGTTTATGGTCATCTGTGGGGTTCAAAAAGAGTTAAGAGGTGTTTGAATTTATAAGTGGTGGGTTCCATTTCTAGTCCTCTAGGATAGTCAAGGAGATGTCCTATGGCTAGATCCTAAGCACTAAAGAGAGAAAAGACCTCACCAAAAATGAGATCAACAAACTCATTCAGTTGAGTTTAGCGAATTCATTTGGACTAAGTGAATCCGATGAAAACAGTGATGCTGGGATGACGGAACCGTGGGATCATAATCGGTTCTGCTTAATCAACTTTAAGATTTGTTTTAATAAAAACATTAAACCATCTCAACTTTCAACCTTTCTAAAGCAAAACACTTCTCTCATCTCTTGATTGCCTTTTTCTAAAACTAAACTTCTGCAACAAGAAGGAGGTTGGAGCATAGTGGGCAGCACGACCATCTTCGTCAACAAAACTCGTGTATACTTCAAGAAAACCTTTCCTAGAATTAAATAACCAAGAGTAGTTTTATTAGTGCAACATAAGTCCTCAACTTTTTGTTAGGCATTTGCATAATCATATTATTCAAATTAAGTCCTAACCAGTCTTAGGACTCCGAGGTAGTCATTTGGTATGACATAAACCCTCACGTCTTCGAGGCTATTTGTGTGATCATGTCATACAAATATAAGTCCTAATTAACTGAAATTGGCAGGACATAAACATCAAATTAAACTCTTAAACTGAAGCCAAACCATAGGACAGTTTGGGAAGTTGCCAAGATTCCTCTTGGACCCTCAACTTCTCCTACTTCTCTTCCTTTGGACTCTCAAAATAACTGTTCCAAATTTGATCCATTCTCTAATGAAATTTCCAAAATCCAATTGTTTGAAAACCTTAAACTTTAAAATTCTTGAGAGCAAAACCACTGATTATTATCGAGAGTTTTCTTAAATGATTCCTATCATTTAGGATGTAATTAACTATAGGGGCAACCCCTTATAGGGATCTTTAAAAACCCAAGTAATATAAACCCTACTTAATTCATTTATATTAAGCAGGGGAACTTATTTGCTTATAAAATTTGTTCGCAGACCAAATGGATGTCACAAATCTTCTAGTTTATTTAATCGAGCCCGTTCATCAAGCAGTGTGCCTATTCTTCGGGATAGATACACGGTTTGTGGTGTGGTTCTCGTTTATATATACTATTTAGGATGTGAGATCGCTTTGATTTCATATCTTAGAATTTTAAACTTAAAATTATTTTCTAAATCAAATTCTACTTTTCAAATTATATATATAAATTTAAATTAAATTTAAAATTAAAAAATATGCCAACAATTTCTGTAGGAGACTTCCTTTTCAAAATACTTAACCTAAAAATATTGCTACAACGAATTGTCAAGCTTCTGCTCTACTTAGACATCTGAGCCACATTTGATCGAAGGATCTTCTGTATAGAACTTGGTTGATTACTGTGCATGAAATTGCTCTTTTATGTATTTGATGTGTTGTTAATCCACTGAAAATTTGTTAGTTGTTAATTGTCCAATTCATACCTATTTTTGATGATATTGCACCTTAAAGAAAGGTATTTTTCATGATTTCATGAAGGTACAATGATTTTAGGACTTCGGAGAAAAAGGAAAGGAAAGGAGAAAATTTGGAGAAACATTGAGCAAAATGCCTTTCATTGAACTAGCACTGAACGACACTGTCACCAGCATCGAACCATACCAATTTACAGAGACTTTTGTACCAGAAGGTGGGAAAAAGCGCCGGACGGCGCCCTATCCTGTGCCGGACCATGCCCTATCCTAACTTCAAACTAGATTCAATGTATTTGTCCAGATTTTGGAGGGATGCTTGAAAAAACTCTTGGTAAATTAGTTATGGCTGAATTTAAACTGTTTTGGAGCCAAGTTTAGAGAGGTGGAGGGAGTCTTGAGTGTGAGGGAGTGAAGAGTGAGTGTGTCTTTTAATTTTGTTTAGGAAATACGGGGTTTGTGTGTTCTCTTCTAAGGAGTGTAGGAGGAGAGTGAGAGATTTTTTCTTCCTTACTTATCTAAAGAGATAATTATGTGTTGTTGTAATGAAAGAAGAGGAGTCAAAGGAATTCCATGAGATTCGCTTGAGGAAGAGTTTGAGATAAGTTGTCTTTTCATTATTTTGTTTGTATGATGTTGCTTTTATATATAAAATCCATGTTTTGTCATCCTTTCCTTATGAGTCTTGAGCATATTTCATTGTCTTCCTCCTTTTCATGTGATGTGTTGATGTTGTGATATGGAAATGATGTGTCAATTTATTATGGAGAATTTGTGATGACATTTTCCCTTCGTACTTCATTTACTTTTTAATCTGGCAAATTAAATTGTGAAAACTTGTTGGAAACATATGTTCCATGAGTTCCACAATAAAAGTGAAGGTCACATTCAATGTCCATGATTGAGTGGCATAGTTCATGGGGTTTGAGTGTAAATATACAGGGAAATATATTCTGATGGGCATAGAATTGGAGATTTTAGAGTGACAGATTGAAATTCCCAATTTGGTCCTAGGGTTTGGAAACTAAAGCGAGAGTTAGCCTTTAGGGGAAGGGAAGTAGGAGTTCTGGAGTGACAACCAGTATCCTCCCAGCCTAGCCACATCTTTGGGGACTGAATTTAGGATTAACCAATGTTCTTTATGCGCTTGGAAAAGGGTAAAAAATAGGAATGCTCCTATTTGACACAATACATTTGCATCACTAATTTATGTTACTAAATCATCACATTATTATTGGAGAAGTGGAAGATTTTTTATTACAACTGAACTTTTTTATAAATTTAGTCTTGTGTTAGTTAAACTTGCTAGAAAGTTAGAACGCACTTTGGTAGAATTAGTAACTGCAACTGTTTGTTTCTCTTTTAATATTAGTAAATACTTGCAGTCGTGCTGTGATTCGTGAAGTGCTTTCTGTGCTACATTATAAAATTGACTGCCTCCCTTTGGGATCAATAACCAGGACTCCACTAGAGCCCTGTATTACTTGAGTGATATGTATACTTGTGTTTAATTTTGTGACTCAATAGAAAATTAAATCAATATATATATATATATATATATATATATATATATATATATATATCTGAGTTCATTAATTTTGGCAATTTAAAAAGTAGCACCAAGTTTTTGGTACCGTTACCGGGGAGGTTACTGCTAAAATTAATTTTGTAGTATTTGAAAGTTTATATTTGAATTACAAGTCATAATTGTGTGTATTTTTTTATTGTTAGTGTGCTTATTTTGTTTGTATGCGTAGTGTTAGATCTATATGTTTAGTGCCTTATGATTCTAAATTAGAGCGTACTATTAGAAAAATTTGCAACCAACGAAAACAATATGAAACTCCTCACAAAATGGCGAACAATTTGAACAATCAAAACAATCAAAACAAAAATATACCAAGACCTTTAAGAGGTTATGTTAATCCAACAATAGATGAAATTCACTTAACTATCCAAAAATCTGATGTTGCTGCTAATTCATTTGAGCTTAAACTTGCTATTATCCAAATGGTTCAAAATAATCAATTTGGAGGAACACCTAATGGAGATCCTAACTTACATCTCGCTAGTTTTCTAGAACTGTGTGCTACCTTTAAATACGATGGAGTGTCGAACAATGTTTTAAAACTTAGACTTTTCCTTTTTCATTAAGGGATAAGGCTAAGACGTGGTTAAATTCGTTAGCACCTGGATCTATCAGAAATTGGGAAGAACTATCACAAAAGTTTCTGTCAAAATATTTTCCTCTTTCAAAAACTACTAAGCTGAGGAATGATATCACATCGTTTAGTTAGTTTGATGGAGAATCTATATATGAAGCTTGAGAAAGATTTAAAGATTTTATGAGAAAGTATCCACATCACGCTTTACCATACTGGTTAATAATTTAAACATTTTATAATTGATTAGTGAGATCTCTGAGATCGATTATAGATGCTGCTGCTGGTGAATCATTAATGTCAAAACCTTTTAATGAAGCATATTCTTTAATTGAAGAGATGGCTACTAATAATTTTCAATGGCCCTTTGAGCGGTAAATCCTAAGAGAGTAGCGAGTATTCAAGATTCTGATGCAATAACTATGATAGTCTCTTAAATTGTTGCACTTTCTAAGAAAATAGATCAATACGGAATGAATTAATCTCAAACATCCCCAGTGTTAGAAGAAAATTCATCAGGACAGATGATAGATCAAACACCTTATGAAACCTTGAATGCCATAAATAACAATGTCAACAATCCTTATTCGAATTATTATAATCCTAGTTGGATGAATCACCCAAACATCAATTGGAATAATAATAATGTTGTTGTTAACCAGCAATGGGGAAACAATTCTACGAATCTAGTTAGAAATCCTAACAACCAAGGAAATACTAATTATAGTCCTTCTCATCCTACTGGTTATAATAGTAACCCACAATTTGAATAAAAAAAGTTGTCAAATGAAGAAATAATTCTGAATATGGGTAATTAAATTAAAGCTCAAAATGTTGCAATGAAGAACATTGAGAATAAATTGAGACATATTTTTACTATTCTTAGCAATAGACCTTCTGAAAATCTTCCTAGCAATGCTGAGATCAACCCAAAAGATTAAAACAAGGAGCAAATTAAGGTTATTCAACTAAGAAGTGGAACACAATTCACAAAAAGTGCACAAGAAAAAGTTGAAGTTGAAAGAGAGGATTTGAACATTGAAAAAGGTTCTAATAGGCGTAGAATATCCAATTGAACCAATGAAGATAACTGTTAAAAAATCACCTCCTCCATTTCCTCAAAGAATAAAAAAACAGAACAGGGATAATAGATTTACAAAGTTTTTGTAAATTCTTATGAAATTAACGATTGATATTCCCTTTATTGAAGCATTATAGTAGATGCCTGATAATGCAAAGCTTATGAAGGATATTCTTAAAAAGAAAAGAAAGTTCAAAAACCACGAGACCGTTGCACTTAGCGGCAAGTTTAGTACAATTATTCAGAAGAAGCTTCCTGAAAAACTTAAAGACCCTGCTAATTTCACTATCCCGTATGCTATAGGTGAGACATTTTTTGGAAGAGCTTTATGTGATCTGTGAGTTAATATTAATCTTATGCCTTTATCAAATATCAAAAGATTGGGAAGAGGAGAAATTTCACTTACATCTGTGACTCTTCAATTGGCTGATTGTTCTATCACTTTTCTTAAAGGAGTTGTGGAACATGTATTAATGAAGGTGGATAAATTTATCTTTCCTGTGGACTTTATTGTATTAGATATGGAGGAAGATAAAGAAATTCTAATTATTTTAGGAAGACCATTCCTTACTACTAGGAGAGCTATGATCGATGTTCAAAATGGAGAATTGACTATGAGATTTAATGATCAAGAGGTAACTTTCAATATTATGAAATCTATGAAATACCCTTCAGTTGAAAAAGATGATGAGTGCTTTCAAATGAAAATCTGCAATTATTTGAGAGAAGATCATTTTAAAGACGTATTTGAAGAATATTTGGAATGTAAGGATGAAAGTGAAAGTCAATATGATTTAGATGAACCGAATGAAAAGTTAAAATTTGTATATTTGAAAGATTGGATACAATGGAAAATTGAGATAAAAGTTTAATTGCATCTATCATTATACCTCATGAACTTGAAATGAAAATTCCCCCTATTCTTTTGAAGTATACGTTTTTAGTTGAATCATCCACCTTACCAGTCATTGTATCTTCAGATTTAAAGGAATCTCAAGAACAAAAAATTATTAGACACCTTAAAAGGATACAAAAAGGCATTTGGTTGGTCCTTAGCAGATATTAAAGAAATTAGTCCTTCGATCTGATGCACAAAATTTTATTGAATGAAAAACATAAAACCTCGAGTTGATCCACAAAAGAGACTGAACCCAATAATGAATGAAGTGGTAAAAAAAGAAATTTTAGAGTATTTAGATGCTGGAATTATATATCATATTTCTGATAGTTTTTGGGTCAGCCCAATTCATTGTGTTCCTAAGAAAGGAGGATTGACTGTTGATGTAAATGAACAAAATGAAATCATACTAACAAGACAAGTCACTGGTTGGTGAATATGTATTGATTATAAAAAATTAAATGCCGCAACCAGAAAAGATCACTTCTCTTTACCTTTTATAGATAAAAGGCTAGACAAACTTGTTGGACACAAGTACTATTACTTTTTGGATGAATATACCGGTTATCACCAAATACTTATTGCTTCTGAGGATCAAAAGAAGACTACATTTACTAGCCCTTATGGAACTTTTTCTTTCAGAAGAATGCCCTTTGGATTATGTAACACTCCTGCAATATTTCAAAGATAAATGATGTCTATATTTAGCAAATTAATAGAAGATGGAATATAATTGTTTATCGATGATTTCTCTGTATTTGGAGATTCATTTGATGCATACCTATGCAACTTAGAAAACCTTTTAGAGGTATGCAAAAGAACAAATTTAGTTCTAAACTGGGAAAAGTATCAATTTATGGTTGCAGAAGGAATTGTTTTTGGGCATAAAATATCTGAAAATGGCATGAAATTAGATCCTGTAAAGATTCAAATTATAGAAAAATTACCACCTGCAACAACTATGAGAGGGGTAAGAAGCTATTTGGGACATGTAGGATTCTACAGGCGATATATTAAAGACTTTTCAAAAATTACTAAACCTCTATGCCAACTTCTAGAAAAAGATAAGAAGTTTGATTTTAATGATAAATACTTAAAAGCTTTCGGTTTATTAAAGGAAAAATTAATCGCTGCACCTATAATAGTTTCACCAAACTGGGAGAAACCATTTGAATTAATGTGCAATGCTAGAGATTATACTATTGGAGTAGTTTAGGGCAAAAGGTATGAGAAAATGTTTAAATTTATATACTACGCTAGTAGGACTCTCATTAATTCTCAAATTAATTACACTACTACAGAAAGAGGATCATTTATGCTTTTGAAAAATTTAGATCTTACATAATTTGAGCCAAATGTATAGTGTATACTGATCATTCTGCTATTGAATATTTGATGCAAAACAAGGATGTTGAGCCAAAGTTTGATTCGATGGATACTTTTAATGCAAGAATTCAATTTTGAGATCGTTAATAGAAAATGGGTTGATAATCAAATAGACGATCATTTATCTAGACTTAAACAATCTAATTAAGCTGAATTTAAAAAGGAATTAATAAAAATTTTACCTGATGAGCAGCTATATAATATTACAAAAGGAAATATATCGTGGTATGTTATTATTGTAAACTATATCATTAGTAATATTTTACCACCTGAATTAATAATGCAACAACAAAAGAAATTTAAATATGATGCTAAATTTTATTTTTTGGACAATCCTTATCTGTATAAGTAATGTAAAGATCTTATCATTAGGAGATGTGTGCCTTATGAAGAAACTGAAAGAATTATTCAAGAATGGCACGATTCTGAATTTGGAGGACATTTCGAAATTGATAAAACAACACATAAAATTTTGCAATCTAGATTTCATTGTCCCACTATTTTCAAAGATGTTTATAGATTTATCAAAATCTGTGTTCGATGTCAGAGAATTGGCAATATATGTAGAAGAAATGAAATGCCTCTAAATTTTACTTTGGAAGTTGAAATTTTCTATGCTTGAGGATAAGATTTTATGGTACCACTTATACCTTCATTTAGAAATTTATATATATTAATTGTTATTGATTATGTATCCAAATGGATTGAGGCAATATCTTTACCTAAGTGTGATGCTAGAAGTGTTTCGAGGTTTTTAATGAAAAATATTTTCACAAGATATGGAATGCCTAGAGTAATCATCACTGATGGAGGATCCCATTTTAAGAATAATCTGATTCAAAGATTGGTAGAAAAATATAATATTATGCATAGAATCTCTATAGTTTATCATCCCCAAGCTAATAGCTTAGCTAAGGTATCTAATCATGAAATTAAATGAATTTTGGAAAAAGTCATAAATCTTGAGAAATTAGATTAGTTTGCTGGATTAGACACCTCTTTATGGGCATACAAAAACTACTTATAAAACTCCTTTAGGAATATCCCCTTATAGATTAATCTTTGGAAAGACTTGTCACTTGCTAGTTGAATTACAATATAAAGCATATTGGACGATAAAGAAATTGAACTTTAATTTGAAAGATTTTGGTGAGAAAAGACAGTTGCAACTAAATGAGTTGGAAGAAATAAAAAATGAATCATATGATAATAATAGAATGTACAAGGAGAAAAAGAAAATATGGCATGATCAGAAGATTGTTAAAAAGGAATTTAAACCAGGACAAAAAGTTTTACTATACAATACAAGGTTGAAATTATTTCCTGGGAAACTGAAATCTAGATGGATAGGACCTTTCACTATCGTAAAAATCTATCAATTTGGAGTTGTGATTATCAAAGACCCTAAATCTGGATAAATATTCAAAGTTCATGGAAAAAGATTAAAACCTTATTTTGAAGGCAATATACCTAATTTTAAAGAGGTTTTAACGTTGAATCAACCTGAATAACTTAAAGTTATGTCAGGATGAGTGTTTACTTGTTTTATGTATTATTTGTGTTTGTTTGTTACTTCATTAAGTCCTACCCTTCATTAAATATCATTAACAACATTAAAGAATTGAATTGAATCAAAGTTTGGAAAGAATTTAGAGAAAAATGAAGATTGGCAAATATTTAACTAGTGCCGGACAGCGCTGCTTTCAACATCAGACCGCGCTGTTATTCAGAAAAAAGTTCTTTGTCTTTAAAAATGTGCTTTGGAGTTATTTGCGGCATTTCTTCCATTTGAACTCCCAAAAACTGCCCCTAGATGCAAAAACTACCAGAAGAACAAAAGGAAGATCCCAAATCTCATCCAAATGGATTCCGACTTGATCGGAATTTCAAGATTTCAAGTTTTCAACCGTAGATAGTTTGTCAATTTCGAAGCGCAGCGTCTATTCAACAAGAATATCTCAAAGAAGAGGCTGATTAAGGAGCAAAGCTTCGTGAATTGAGGTATGAATTCTCCTACTACTTGAATTGATGAAATTATTGTTAAGAAACTTTGGGAAGTGTTATGTTGTACTACTACTGCTGTAGTTGTCCCGATTGAGAAAGATTTTTATGCAAATCTTCATGGAATCAACCAAGGATCAGTATATGTGTGAGGTAGGTTTGTAACATTTTCTCCTGCAAAGATTAATAATTTATATATGATTGAGAATGTGTCGATCAGCCACTATTCAAACTTTGCCCTAACAAAGGACAACATGAATGATATATACAGATATTTGACGGATGAAAATGATGATTAGGAGATAAGAGATAATAGGTATGTAAGTTTTTCGACCACACTGCTAAATCCTACGTCGAAGCACTTACATTATTTGATATGTGCAAAATTACTCCCAACTATGAAAATCAGTAAAGTAACCAAGGAATGTGCTATATTGAACTATTGTATTCAAATGGGGATGACTATTGATGTTGGTTCTATAATCATTAAATCTACTTTGAGATTGATCATTCATGGATCAATGTATGGGCTTGGACATCCTTCAACCATATTTATCCTCTGCAATCAGTCACAAGTGCCATATATGAATTGGGAAAGAGTACTTCTACCTTGGAAGCCTATAGACCCAATGGATGAACATAGTAACCAGGCAGTTAGTGATACGAATGACACGAGTATCATTGAAGATCAACCATCTCAGAGTTCGACACCTATTCCTCCTTTGTTTCTAAAATTTCACAGATCATTTTGAAGAAAATCAAGAAATTGGAGAAGGAAATGCAACACCTAATGAATGCAATCAACAACCTATCTGACTTCTTTGAACATTCGGATTGGAGAATGAAGGGACACTTTGATCATTCTGGGTATGTTGAAGGAAGTTTGATATGTTTGATGAAAACAAAAGGTTGGATTGAGGAGGATTCTACTGAAGAATTCCAATTCCGTCCATTCTACAATATGTTCGTTCACGTTCAATCAGTTGGAGATTTAGGAATTTATGATAGCTCTAAGGAAGAATGAAAACTTAATTATTTTGTTTCTTTGTCCTTTATTTTAACTGATTACTTTCTTTGCTTGGATATTATATTCGGACTTGCTTTCTTTTTCAATTTTTAGCGTTATTGTGTTGTGGTTGTGAGCGACACTGAACTTTAGTATTTTATGGCTTGACGATGTGTAGAGTTTAGTGTTAATTATATGTATTTGTAATTTGGATTATATATCAAAGTGATGTTTTGTATTGTTTTTGTTAAAAAATATTATTTTCCATTGCTTTAGTACGTTATTCAATGATTAAATGGATTAATTAGATGTTGGTGTAGGCTCGAAAAGATGGCTCCAAGAATGGCTAAAGGGAATATAAAATTTGATTATGATGAAAGTAATTTGTGAATTTCAAAGATTATTCCTATTTCAGTACTTTTCTTAGCAATAAGAAGTGTATTCATGAAAAAGCCTTTGAAAATCCTGGAGGTGTGATTGAAAAATTAATTGCAAATCGTCAATGAGAAATTTGATATTTTACTGTTGAAGAGAATTTTATGCATAAGAATTTTAAGAGAATTTTATGCAAATTTATACTATTCTGAGAGCAAATATATCATAGTTAGAGAACAAATGGTTGAGTTTACGCTCACCCGCATCAATGCATTTTATTAGTCGAGAGAACCTTTCTTATGTGAATACAAAAATTTTCTTGTTATTAATGAAGCATTGGATATGGTTATGAACTATTCTTCTGATGAAAAAAGGGAATGTAAGATTAAACAGAAGAAAAATGTTAACTTTCCCCTTTCTACATTGAATCCTGTATAGAAAGTTTGACATTATTTCATTTCTACAAGACTTTTGCCTACTAGCCATCAGAACGAAGTTACTGTAGATAGAGTTGTTCTGAATTACTGTATTCACAACATAAAGTATATCAATATTGGGGATTTTATTCATAAGAGTATTTAGAAAAATTCAAAAGGAGAGACTACAGGTGGACTAGGATACCCCAAACTGATTTATGCCTTGTGTATTCAGTCAGGTATAGCAACTGAAGATAATGCTATGGTAGTCCATCCCTTGAAGCCAATAAGTAAATTAAATTTGAAAATATATGAAGCCCATGTAGGATGTCAATGGAGTAAGATAGTTGAAAATATATGAAGCCCATGTAGGATGGAAATGGAGTAAGAAAGTTGATGTACCTTCTTCTAGTCTGGAGAGACCATCTACATCTAGGGAACCTACTCTTCATGATGTTATGGATCAGCTAGAGAAATTAAACACCAGTGTAGAGGGAATAGAAGCAAGGAATAAGATAAATGATGATTATAAAGTGCGGTAGTTAGAATATGATATAGCTTATCATAACACACAAATTAGATTCTTCAGAGGAGACAATAGTGTTGTATTCCCTACCTACGTTGAGTACACTCGATACCAGCCCGATGGACCTGATGATGGTGGAGCTCCTACAGATGATGATTGGTAGTTTATGTATTTTTACTTTCATTGTGTTTTATATTTTTTGATGTATTTGTGATGTATCCGAGACTCTGTGATCTGTATTTTTGATGTAATTTGCATTTAGATGTGTTTGTAGCAAACTTTATGTTGAATTATGATGGATGTGATGTGATTGTATTTAGTGTGTTAGTTAATCTGTGATGGTAACAGTTGGATGTTAATGTGTTACGTATTTAGTTGATGTTTTATGTTTTAAGATTTCTAAACAATATGTATGTGTAGAAATGCTCTTTATTATTTTAGGTCTACTGTTCTAATTTATGAAGAAGACCTGTCTAAACTCAAAAGTATGAAAAGCCCAACATATTGAGGTATGAGTTATATATGTTTATATCTTTTCTTTCTTCCCATGTTAATTGTATTTATATTCAAAAAATTTAAGGTTGGGGGAGGGAAAGAATTAACTATTAAATGTTCTCATTTTCAAGTATTTTCAAAGTTATTAACATGATTTCCTGTGATAGAGCTCAATTTCAGATAACTGTATTTTTATTTTATTTAAGTACTTTAGTGGACTTGAATGAAAGTATTTGGTGATGAAAAGTAATTTTGTAGGCTGAGATATTTGGTATAAGAGAATAGGACTATAGTCAACTATTTAAAGTAAGAAAAGTTGTATGTTTGAAGTAATAAGAATCCTAAAACTTTATGTGGTAGGAAAGGATTAGGACTCTATGATAAATCAATATTAAGCTAAAGAAATGCCTATAAGGTAAGGAATTGTGGTAAGTTTCAAATTTAGAGTGCAAAGGGTGAAGCTCAAAATTATTAAAGGCTATCCAGATATAGTAATCCTCACTTAAGAAAAACAAAAATCAAAAGAAGAAAGAATGAAAAAAAGGAAAAGATGAAAAAGAGAAAAATAAGAAAAGGAATAAAAAAAGTGAGGAGAAGCTTGAGGAGATGTCTAATAAAAAATTGGCTTCACTTGGATGTTCCTAAAGATAAAAACTTAATTACTCTCATGAACTTATATGTATGGATTAGCATCTTTACTAGTAGTGTTCTCATAAACTTCTTTTCATATAATCATTTTATGTGCCTTAATAGGACAATCTACAGTCATTTTTGAAATGAATGGAAGGCTAGAACTCTTAGACTTGATTACTAAATAGCCTTACACCTGCAGAATTTACCTGAATTTTTTAAAGATCTTTCTAAAAATTTTACTATTGTACTTATCTAAGTCAAAATTATGGTATTCTAGAAAGAAATTTTATTGCAGTAGATCATTATTTTATCTATTAACTAATTTACTTGAGGATAAGTAATAGTTAAGTTTGGGTGAACTTGATCCATTGAAAATTTGATAGTTTTTTAATATCCATTTCATACCTATTTTTGATGATATTGCACTTTAAAGAAAGGTATTTTTCATGATTTCATGCAGGTACAATGATTTTAGGCATTTGAAGCAAAAGGAAACAAAAAGGAGCAAATTTAGAGAAAAATTGTGTGAAATGCATTGTATTGAACTAGCACTAAATGGCGCTAGCGCTGAACAACACTAATATACAGAGACTTTTGGACTAAAAGGTAGAAAATAATGCCGGACGGTGCCCTATTCTGCGCCGGACCACGCCCTATCCCTATTTCAAATTGGATTCAATGTATTTGGCAGGATTTTGGAGGGATGCTTGAAGAAACTCATGGGAAATCAGTTACAACTAAATTTAAACTGTTTTGGAGCCATGTTTAGGGAGGGGGAGAGAGTCTCGAGTGTGAGGGAGTGAAGAGTGAGTTTGCTTTTCAATTTGTTTAGAAAATCTAGGGTTTGTGTGTTCTTTTCTAAGGAGTGTAGGAGGAGAGTAAAAGTGAGAGATTTCTTCTTCCTTACTTATCTTAAGAGAGAATTGTGTGTTGTTGTGAAGAAAGAAGAGTAGTCAAAGGAATTCTTTGAGATTCTCTTGGGGAAGAGTTTGAGATAAATTGTTTTTTCTTTAATCTGTTTGTATGACGTTGAATTTATATATAAAATCCATGTTTTGCCATCCTTTCCTCGTGAGTCTTGAGTAGATCTCTTTTTCTTCCTCCTTTTCATGTGATGTGTTGATGCTGCGATATGGAAATGATGTGTCGATTTATTATGGATAATTTGTGATGACCATTTCACTTTGTACTTCATTTACATTTCAATCTAACCAATGAAATTGCTAAAACTTGTTGGGAAAAATATTTTCCGAAAGGATTATAAGTTCCACAACAAAAGTGAAGGTCACATTCAATGTCCATGAATGAGTGAAATAGTTCAGGGATTGAGTGCAAATAAATAGGGAAATATATTTTGATGCGCGTAGAATTGGAGATTTTAGAGTGATAGGCTGAAATCCCAATTTGGTTCTAGGTTTTGGAAACCAAAGCGAGAGTTAGCCTTTAGGGGAAGGAAAGTGGGAGCTCTGGAGTGAGAGCCAGTATCCTCCGAGCCTAACCATGGATTTGGGGACTAAACTTAGGATTAGTTAATGTTTTTTATGCACTTAGAAAAGGGTAAAGAATATGAAAGCTCCTATTTGGCACGATCCTTTTGCATCACTGATCTATGTCACTAAATCATGACATTATTATTGGAGAGGAGGAAGAATCTTTCTTACAACTGAACTTTGTTATAACTTTAGTCTTGTGTTAGTTAAACTTGCTAGAAAGTTAGAATGTACTTTGGTAGAATTAATAATGGCAACTATTTATTTCTCTTTTTTAATATTAGTAAACACTTGCAATTTGTGAAGTGTTTTTGTGCTACATTATAGAACTTACTGCCACCTAGTGGGATCAATAACTAGGACTCCACTAAAGCCCTATATTACTTGAGCGATACTTATACTTAGATTTAATTATGTGACACAATAGAAAACTAAATCAATATATATATATATATATATATATATATATAAATAAATCTGAGTTAATATATATATATCCATAAAGATGGAAGTGGCGGCTGGAATTTCTCTGCTAGGTTTTCAATGGAGCTAGTGGACAGAGTTGGCGGCTGTGCTGTTCAAGGTGGTGGAAGGTGGTCGGAAGATAGCAGGAAGTCTCCTCATTTCATTTTTTTTTCTTAGTTTGGGGTGGGGGGAGAGTTTTCTCCTTTCCCGTGCTCTTTCTTGTTCAAATTTTGTTGAGTTTCTGTTACATTGAGGAATGGCCCAGGACCTCACTCGAGCTGATCCTCACTTCATTGGAAGGGGCACTTTTGCTGAAGTCATATTGAGGAAAGAAGGTGGCACTACCCTTGGTGATAAACTAGTGTTCCCTCGACTGTTTCATGATGCCATGGAGGGAAAGCCGAGTGTGAGTTCATCGGGAAATGCACAAGGAAGGCAGGAAAACCGGCACTAATCGTCACTGAGGAGGAACTTCAAAAGCTGTCTGAACCATACAGGTTCACATTGGTAGGGAAGTTAAAATTTGGACATCCCAAGCTTGATGTTTTAAGGAAAGCAGTTGATGATTTTAAACTGGTGGGCAGCTGGAAAATAGGGGTATTTGACAGCAGACATATTATGTTGCAGCTAGCTTTGGAGGAGGATTATGCCCAAATTTTCTCTAAAAAAGTGATCATGATAGATGGGAAACCAATGAAGTTACTAAAGTGGACATTGGATTTTGATCCTACTAAAGAACCACCTATTGTCCCTGTTTGGTTCAGCCCTCCCCAACTTAAAACTCCCCTTCAATAATCATAGAATCATTTATGATATTGCCGATTCTATGGGGAGGCCACTCGAAGCTAGACATCCCATCGGCTAATGCTACAAGGATCTCTAATGCCGATTTCTAGTTGAAAGGGATATCACTCAACCACTATATTGATGGGGTTTGGTTGGGGACCGCTAATAATGGGTACGACGGCCCATTGTTATGGAATATCGACCATCGTATTGTAAACATTGCCACCTATTTGGACATACCATGGAACAATGCTTTAAACTACACCCTGAATTAAGACCTTATAATGTGAATAATTATGCTAAGAAGAAGGAGCTCAAAACTATACCTCCAGCCTATTCCATCGGAACTCCGTCCCGGTGGCCGGGAATTGAACTCTGAACACATTGAGGTCATGGCTCCCAATACTGATGGGCAACCTCCTCTACTTCATACTGATCTAGTTGTGCAGACAGGCTGTTTAGCTATTGGACAGTATGCAGATCCCCTAATAGAACTCAAAAATCCTGATGATAACCCCAACATGGTGGAAACAGACTCTGCTGCAGATGTCCCTATAAGCTCTGAAGCAGGTGCCACATTTATCTCCCCTACTGAACCTGTTACTGGGGCAGCAGCTCAAACTGTACTTGAAAATTTAGCCACAACAGCAGAAGGTGTTTGGTCTCAACAAAAGAGTAGGAGAAGGAGAAAAGACATTATGGAGCTACAGGACCTATCTAAATCAAACATTATAGGTTTGGATACTTCAGCTGTCACCCCCTAGGATCACTAGGGCTGGTAAGGCTATCCACCATGATTAATCTCCTTTGTTGGAATGTTAGGGGTATTGCTAGTCCTAACACCCTTAACAGAATTTTGCACTTGAATAGGACTCATAAACTTTGGATAATTGCATTACTTGAACCAATGGTGCACACCAATATATCTAAAGTCACTAAAAGATTTCCAGGATTTTACTTCCACTCTAATTGTAATAAAAAAATCTGGGTCTTTACCAGAAAGGAGTTGAACTATACCATCAAGTTTGATAATTATCAATTTTTACATTTACATTTTGGTTTGGATCAGTTTCATGGTAATGCCACTTTCATATATGATGGATGTACTCAATTGGATAGGGAATTGCTTTGGACAGAATTGTGCCGCGATCGGTCTCAACAACCCTTCCAATTGGATTGTGAGTGGGGACTTTAACCGCATTAGAGAACCAAGTGAAAAGAAAGGGGCGTAACACCCGATTTAAATTCTATGTTGCAATTTTCTCAAAATATTACTCAAGCTAGGCTATTTGATATTGGATTCATTGGTTCCCCTTTCACATGGCAAAGAGGTAAACCGTTAGAGAGACTGGATAGAGTATTAACCAATGATGCTTGGTCGCAAGTGTTCCCAATCACACAGTGTACGGCATTTACATAGAACTACCTCGGATCATTCACCATTATTGATCCGGATCTCTTACGGTTCTTATAAGGGATGCTCACGAGTTCGAGTTCCTAAATGTATGGTGTACTCATAATAATTTCTTAGTCGTGGTGAAAAGAGCCCGGATTTTACCCGATTATCTTATTTGTAACCCCCTTGTGAAATTATGGAGACTGCACAAGAATGTAGCATATTAGTTAAGAATGTGGAACAAACGACAGTTTGGTGATGTTTTCCAAAAGGTCAAAGATGCTGAAGCCAAAGTACTGTTGCTGGAAGCTATGAATGATTCAGGAGGGAACCGTGCACGAGATTTGTGGTCCGCCAGATCACAATACTTACAAGCTTTGGAAAGGGAGGAACTTTTCCTCCAACAAAAAGCTGTTGTTGATAAATTTCTCTATGTGGATAGGAATTCTAGGTATTTCCATGCAATCATTAAACATAGAAGGAAACTTAATGCTATACTTAAAATCAGGGATGATGCTGATGATTGGATCACTGATCAAACCAATATTTCCCAAAGTGCTGTCCAGTATTTTCAGAATATGTTTACTGCTTCTCCAATATCACCTGCTTCCTTTGTTGCTGATATTTTTTCTGATAACTTTGACTATGTGAAACAGCTTAACTTAACTTTCCTACCAGATGAACAGGAAATATTGTAGGCTCTAAAAAGTATTGATGGTAACAGGACTGCTGGTCCAGATGGTTTGACAGCCACATTTTATATTAAATCTTGGGAAGTTGTGGGTGCTGATCTTGTTCAAGCTGTACAATCCTTCTTCTTAGGGACTGATCTTCCTAAATTTTTTGTTGTTGCAAGTATTGTACTTATTCCTAAAGAGAACCAAAAATCCCATTGGACTGATTTCAGACCTATAAGTCTCACTACTACTTTCTCTAAAATCATTAGCAAGATTCTTGTGGGGAGACTACAGCCACACCTTAATCATTTGATTAGCTCTAACCAATCTGCTTTGTGCAGGGGTAGAACCATAACCGATAACTTGTTTGTTGGCTCAAGAATTATTACTTGGACCTTGATAAAAGATGCAGAGGGCATAACTTAATTCTCAAGTTGGATCTTAAGAAAGCCTATGATACTCTCAGCTGGCAGTTCATTGATATTGTACTTAAGGCACAAGGGTTTCATCCTTCCTTTTGTACATTAGTCCAGAGATGGCTTTCTAATGCTTACTATAGTGTTCTAGTTAATGGTAGCAGCTGTGGATTCTTCAAAGCTGGTAGGGGTCTGAAGCAAGGAGACCCACTCTCTCCTACCATATTCATCTTAGCATTTGATTATTTTTCCAGAATTTTGAATGCTGCACATAATCACTATCCTTACCTCCATTTTAAGCATGGCTCTTCTCAGCTCATCAGCTATTTCGCCTATGCTGATGATGTTATCATTTTCACTAATGGAAGCAAGCTTGCTGAAGAAAGACATTGCAATTAACAGATCGTTTAGTTATGGTTGCAGGCCTTGAACTAAATCAAAAGAAATGTCAATTTCTAGCTGGAAAAGGTTTCAAATATCAGCAGTGGATGAAAGAGTTCACTGGATTTACTACTGCAGACCTCCCCCTAAGATATTTAGGGGTACAGCTTACCAAAGGAAGAAGGAAACAGTCCCAATATGATGAAGTGGTAAGAAAGATAACAACAACATTAAATTGTTGGACCACTGTCTTTCTATCCAATGGTGGTAGAGTAACTCTACTGAAGAGTATCCTCTCAACATTCCTCCTCTATCATTTGCAAATGGTTAGAATGAAGAAGAGCACTCAGAAACTTATTGAAACCATGTTTAACAAATTTTTGTGGGAGGGTCAAACAAAACAGTACCATTGGGCAGTTTGGAACAAAGTGTGCAAACCACTCAAAGCTGGGGGATTAGGTATGAAAAGCTTTCAACAGATGAGCTATTTGTTTTATTGCAAGCAGTGGATCAAATTTAGAAGACAAGATACAATGTGGGCCAAATTTCTGAATGATAAGTATTGCTTGGAAGTTACATCCGAACTCGTAAGGCCAAAGCAAGGGGATTCCAAGCATTGGAAATATCTCGTCGAAAGTTAGAGAATTGGCTAACCAATTCTTCCGTTGGGAGGTTGGCAAGGGACCGTTAATTTCTATCATGATAACCGGCTTGAGGAAGGAACTTTAAATTTCATCTGCCGAGTTTAATCACCAACTTACTGTTTCTGATTTTTGGGTGGAGGATCACTGGAATGTCAACATGCTTAGGGAGATTTTGGCTGAGGACAGTGTTCAACAAATTCTACAAATCCCAATTAACTCTGATAAACCTAATAGACTTCTAGTGAAAAAGTCTAATCAGAAATCATTAAATAGCATGATACATAGCACAACATGTTCTTGGCCGACACTACTTGGGAGACAAAATCTGGACTAGGCTCTTATCTCCCTCAATGTCTTTCTTTTGCTGGAGACTGTTCCATAATTATCTGCCATTGGATGATATACTGAAACTTAAAGGTTTAAGAGCTGCATCCAGATGCTGGTTATGTCACTTTCAAGAGGAGTCCATTTCCCATCTTTTTTTTCAGTGTTTTGTCACTAAACAGGTTTGGAATATAGTATTACAGCATCTCAATTTGAATCATCTCAACTATAATTGGTCTCATTTGGGGCCTTGCTGGGAAGACTGGAAAGAGGAGACATGGTTCCATATACCATTAGTAATCTGCTGGTTTGTATGGATGGCAAGGAATCTTGCTAAATATGAGGACAAAACCTGTACCACTCATCAGATTGTGGCAAATTGCTGCAGTTTCCTATGTAAACACTCACTGCTGGACTCATTTCCAAGGAAAAAGCCTATTTTGCTGAAATGGTCTCTTCCACCTCCACCATGGGTTAAAATTAATATTGATGGCAGTTATACAACTTTTGCTGCAGGAATTGGAGCTATTTGCAGAAATTCATTGGGACAGACTTTATGGTTATTTCATGCACCTACTATCTCCTAATCAGCCATTGAATCGGAATCGCAAGCCGCACATTGGGCTTTGCTTATCGCCAAGGCTTTGAATTATCAATTTGTATGGATTGAATCGACTCACAACGGCTAGTCAACATTCCGCAAGGTCTATCCCCCCTCCCCGGAACTTGGTCTATCTTCACGAGAACTTTGATCTCCACTTTTGGCTCCCTTAACCTTAAATGGACACATATCTACGAGAGAGGGCAATCAACCAGCCAAGCTGGTTGGCAAAACATGCTAATACTTCCCAAACTATAGCTTTTTCATTACTCTTGTTGAGCAATTAAGACATTTACTTTTTGGGGACTTGATTGATATCCCATATATCAAATGTATGTAATTTTTGATTGAATGAAGTTTTTTGATTTTTGAAAATATATATATATATATATATATATATATATAAATTAAAAAAAATCCGAGTTAATTAATTTTGGCAATTTAAAAAAGTCGTACCAGCTGTCGATCTGTCTTCTGGTAACTTGTTGGTTTACAAATATTTTATTAAAGGTTGTCGCCAATTTTCTGTGTCTTCTGTCACTCTAGCTTCTAGTCTTTCATTTCTCTATTCGTGTAGAGTGGCGAGGTCTATTTGTGATAGAACTTGACATCCTTGTATTGTGACGTCTACAGAATCCTCCTGGAGACATGCAAATTAGCCAGTATAGCTAAAGCGTCTGCGTAGGTGTTATCTGTTCGGGGAATCTTATATAACGTCACACTGGGGATTCGCTCAAACAATTTCATCGTGTATCTTTGGTAATCTGCTAATCTTGGTTTCAAAATCTTATATTATCTGACCACTTGCTGAATGACGAGCTGCGAGTCACCATAAATGGCAATATATGTTATATCCATTAAGATTACCAATTCCAATCCCGTGATTAGCGCTTCATGTTCTGCCTCATTATTTGTGCACAACTCTGTCAATTGATAGGAGAATCTTAGCATTGTCTGTTATGGTGTCATGAAAATTAGACTGATCTTCACCTTATTTGGTATCATTTTTCGTTATCCTCTGTCTCTTCTGGCTAAAGAAGCTCTATCAAAGTACATCTCCCAATGTTAAGCATTGGGGTCTTCTACTAAACGAGGACCCAACTAGCTGTGGGTGTGCCGTGAGGAAATGTGCTAAAATTTGCCCTTTGATAGCGCGAAGGGGCAAGAAAGTTATATCAAATTGCAATAAAATCATCAACCATCTTGCAAGACGTCCATAAAGTGTGGGTCGGGTCATCACATCTTGCAATGGATTAAATTTGAAAATCGGGCTAATTCTGAGACAACATGTAGTGTTTAAGCTTAATAGAAGGATACTTTAACTCCACTGGTATTAAACGTCGACTCAGGTAGTAGAGTGCATTTTCCTTACCCCCATCATTAACTTGTGCTAGAAGAGCTCCAAGGGAGTCGTCTAGTGCCGTAGTATAAAGTATAACGGTCTAACAAGGATAGTGTCTTCTAAAACTGGTGGTGTCATAAGATATGGCTTGATATCTTCAAAAGCTTGTTGGCATTTCTCTTTCCAAATAAATTTGGCATCCTTTTTAAATAATGTTGAGAAAGGCTAACACCTCCTCGACATATTAGATATAAAGCATCTTAGGTATGTCAATTTTCTTTGAAAAGAACGTAGTTGATTTAATGTTTTGGGAGGAGGCATTTCTAAGTTCACTTTAATCTTCTCTAGGTCAATTTTGATTCCCTGTGATAGACAACGAGTCCTAGAAATTTCCTGGCGGTAACGCCGAAGGCACACTTTAAGAGATTCATCTTGAGATTGTATTGTCGTAATCGTTCGAACACGATCCTCAATTCGCATAGGTGGTTTTCCTTTACTTTGCTTTTGATGACCAGGTCTTCTATGTAGCATTCTACTTGGTTGTGGATGAGATCATCGAAGATCCTTCTCATCGCTCACTGGTATGTTGCACCGGCATTCTTTAACCTGAACGACATTACGGTGTAGCAGTAGATTCCAATTGGAATTTTGAAAGCTAAGTGTTGCATCTTCTGGATCCATCTTGATTTAATTGTACACTGATGATCCGTCCATAAAAGTGAAAATCTCATGTGATGACACAATGTCCACCATTAGTACGGGTATTGGTAACAGAAATTCATCTTTCAGAAATGCTTTGTTTAAATTCCTGAAGTTAACACATACCCGAATCTGTCCATTTTACTTCTTAACTGGCACAACTCTGGCTAACCATGTTGGGTATTGCTCTTCTTGGACAAAATTAGCTTCTATTAATTTCTTTATCTTTGTGTTAACTTGCTGTTCTATATCAAGATGCATTCTTTCAGGGGCATATTTTACTGGTTTCATATTCTGATCCACTCTGAGGCGGTGAACTTCAACCTCTTGGGATAACCCCGACATTTCGTCGTAGCTCCAAGCGAAGCAATCTTTGTATTCTGACAATAATTTGATCAAGTATTGAGATTCTTCGTCGTTGAGTTGTGAACTTATGAAAGTGGATCGGGGTTGCTCCCCCATCCCGAGGTTGATTTCCTTCAACTCGTTAATCATTGACTTAATCTCCTCTTCGAAATTTGGCGGAACGTTATCGATTGTAGAATCCTCGAAGTCTTCTTGTATGTTGAAGCAATATTCATCTTACTGGCTAGTAATGTTCATGCAAAATTTTAAGTCATCGACCGATCCCATCGTTTCAAACTCGAGACCTTCTTTGGAGTTGAGCTATTGACTTTTAATATTCCATAACTTCTCAAACAGTTGTAACTAGCCTTTTGACATTTATCCTGGTATGTGTCCTTGTTGAATTAGATTTTGTACACAGGGTGAGAAACAACTCAAAGGCAATTCCATCAATTCATTATCGTTTTGTTCAAGAATTATAACGGGTGCAGAAGTAGAGGAAGAAGCTCGGTAAAACTTGATCTGTTTAACGCAACCATTATGAACTTCCTTGGCCTCAATACTCTTGATCCTTTGAGGATTAATTGGTGTTAAGGTCATGGCTTGCATGTAATGGTTAATTCGATCGTACATTGACTCATTTTCACTTTTTTTTATTGTATCTTCTAAAGTGATCTCGAACTGCGGTTTCTTCTGGTTGATTATCATCATTTCTTTTTCTTTTACAGAGCTTTCTTCCATGTCAATGTTGATCGCAGGTTTTGTTCGTTCAACCATCGGTAAGTTTTCCCTCGTCCACGTCCCAGACCTCAACCTCGGATGTACGGGCTAAAAGAACCTCCACCACCATGTTATAAAGGAGTGGTGGGACACTATTGAAGCAGAGCTATACGGCCCCATCTTTGTAATTTCTTTGAGTCTTCTTCTTTGTTTTCCATAAAATTTCTTCAGAACACAGTATTCTTTGGTGGAGCGTAGTAGGCGGCGTCTTTGTGGATGCCCACTTCATGTATCGAGAACAATTGCAAGTCTCCCTTGATTCAATACTCTTGTCCGTCCTTGGAGTATTTTATGCATTGATGTAGGGATGACGGGACCATGTTGTACTCATGAAGCCACGCTCGACCAAGTAAAGTATTGAATGAAGTCTCTATGTCGATGATATGGAATTTTGTAGTTGTTACTATATCTCTAAAATTTATTTGTAAGGTAATTTATCCTAGGGCTCTTTCCCCTTTCTGATTAAAGCCACTTAGCATCATCTTATCCATAGAGAGCTCTCATCCATTGATATCTAAATATTCTAACGTCCGTAGGCTCATTATATTGAGCGATGCTCCTGGGTCGACCAACACACTGGAGAGCCATACTTGCCAATATTGACTGAAATGTAGAGCGGGCAGTTGTGAGTGGTACCAAGTAGCAAATCGACTTCAATGAAAATCACACCTGGCTGTTCTCCCAAAGTACAAATGCCTGTTGACCTCATTTTTGATGAGGTCTTCCCTTCTTCTTTTTAGTCCTTAGGATCTAGCCTTAGGCTTTTCCTTTGACTATCTTAGAGGACTAGAATTGGGACCCACATTTTAGAAATTTAAACCACTTCTAAACTCCCTGCAAATTCCACAAACTTGACTATAGACCCCTAATCACCTAGAGGGTTGAAATCAAATGTGGAAGTTTAAAGGATGAGTTCCTATGGGATTCTTTGGCCTTAGGACCGCCTCTAAGTGGCTCGGTCGCAGTGGAGGGGCTGACTTACACTACACTTACACACTACATTTTCGCACACTTCCTAAAACCACACCCATACCCAACTTAACCTCCTGACTCATGTAGGTGATTCACATGGATGGTCCTTAACCCCTAAGCCCTTGGCTAAGAGGGTTAGGAACAACATAGTGAATGCCTCAAATGAGTCCTTTCATGGCTCATATGGGCTTGAAATGGCTTCATGGCTCAACCAAAATGATTTCCTTCCACCTAGATTCACCCAATCTTCAATTTCCCAAATTTTCAATTTTTGACCCCGGGACCCTACACCTACTAAACCTACCCAAAACCATTGAAATTACCCAAATTTTTGCAAAATTTCCAAATTACCCAAAATTTTCCAAAATCAATCCCAAACATCTCCACATCACTCAAATTGATCATCCATACCCAAAAATACCAAAGATTCCAAAAATACCTCCCAATACCCTCCAAATACCCAAAATACCCTTCTTGGCCTAAAAATCCAAAAATTCAGAAAATTCCCAGAAAATTCCAGAAAATCCTAACTATTCCCAATTTCATTTTGTCCAACTACACCATGGGCCAATTTTGTCAATTTACCCTACTTTTGTCAAAACCCCCAAATTGACCCATTTTAACCCAAAGTGAACCCAATGTTAAACCAAACCTATCCAATTGACCCAATTCTGGTCCAATTCAATTCTAAACTTCAATTCAACATCCCCAATACCAATCTAGACCAAATCCAAGTCCAATTTGGTTGACATTTGGATCCAATTCCACTTTTGGCCTTAAAGCCCAATTTGGACCCATGACCCAAACCTAACTCAAACTCACCCAATTCAACTCCAATTAACCCCAAACCTTTTCTAAATCCTCCTTAACATCCTCACAAACAAAACCCTAGCATGATTTGCCAAAAATTTAGACCCAAGTCCCACTCAAACTCAACCCAAGGTTAAAAGGCCCATTTTTGACCTAAACCCAAACCTAACCCAAATTCAACCCAATTCAAATCCAAATCACTCCCAATTTGCCTCAAATCACTCATGACACATCCATGAGCTACAAACAACAATTATTTGGCCCAACCTTTTACAAAATTCCCATCCATAAATTCATTTTTAAACTTAAGGGCCCATTCCTTAAACCATTTTAAAAGCCCACTTCCACCAAATCCAAAACCCCAAAATTCTTCCAAAGCCCATATGACATTTCCCCTCATCATACTTTCAATTAAAATCATCCCTAAGTCCTAAATTCATCATCAAATAATTCCAAATCAAGCCTCATGCCAAATCACCCCTAAATACCAAAATTTTCCTTAAATCCATTTCCATGAAATTGACTTCACTTTTCCCAAGCCAAATGGAGCCATGGAGCCATGCATAAGCCATATGCAAGCCATGAGAGCCTCTTTACATGTCACCATGCCATTTTGGGCAAAAGGAGGAGGCTCTTTCCTTAATTCCTAAAGGTGATTAACCACTTCCATGACTCCACTAAACCATGCTTAAGCATAATTGTACTTGGATTGTGACTTGACCCCACTAATCAAGCTGATCCAAATCACTTTCTCCTCAGCCTAAACCAGGCCTTGGGTGGTGCACCTAGCCCAAATGGGTGGGTTGACCCATTTAGGTCCAAATCTAGCCATGCCCCATTCCACTTTGGATCAAAGCCTTTACACATGTCCATGGCCGATTGATTGCACAAACCTCCAGCCCCTGACCCACCTGACCTTGAGGGTGACCCATGCACGGTCGGCCGGCCACCGGGCCGCCGGAAAACACCATGGCCGAGAGCTCACATGTGAGCCAACATTGAAATTCTCACTTGCTGAGCCGCCCTTGCCTAGTGGTCACCATGGCTGTTCTTCTCCTCACCGGAGCAGCTCGATCCCAAGCCCTAACCCCCTGGGAGGCCCCCCAGCCAGCTCTATTTAAACTCCACCCCTCTCGGCCATGAGAAGGAGAGAAGCACAAACCTTGCCAAAACTCTGCCAAAATTGTTCCAGACCCTTCTCCATCCTTAGAGCACTTGATCCCCAGTGAAATCCCCCTGCCATTTCTCCTCTGTAAGCTCAATTTCAGAGTTGAAATTCCACCCAAAACTAGGACACTTCTCCACAGTGAGCCAATTCCCAAATTGATTGGCTCTACACCTTCACCGGACCAGAGAAGGTGTCCACCATCAAAAGCCCCATCTCCGGGCCACCCGGTTGCTCCGGCCTTCAAGCTTTGTGATCGGGCTTGGTCGAAATCATATCCGGACAGGTTCCCGAGACCGGGAGACTTCATCCGGAGCTTGCCGGGACCCAATCGAAGGTGCAACAACTCTCGGATTGAAGCCACACTTCTACGAGTCAAGGTATGAGCCGACTCTCCATCCCGATCTTCCGGAGATTCTCCATTTCAAATGCCTTAGTTTCAATGCATGTTAGCCGTATAGATGTGTTCGTCTCTTCGAGACGAATCCATAGAAGCATAAGAACATGAAAATCCATTGAGTATCGAGTGAGATATTAGGGATTTAGTGTGGACGGCTATCGGGTGAGGACACTTGGGGACGATGAACGGATGCCGTCCATTCAATACACGCGCGGACGGACGGCCAGGATCGTGTCGGATCAGAAGACGGAACAATACAGCGGGCCCCCGGAGCGCTGAGTCAGATGGCGGCGTCGAATAGGAGCGCGCCACGCGGCGTTTCGGAGCTGCCGAGGTTGACGCGGCGCCGCGTGGATAAATAGAAAATTAGGGTATTTTCTGATTTATTTAATTCCCTAAACTTCAAAAATTCATATCTCTGTGTAGAAAAATCAGAAAAATAAAATAAAAATACCCTCTTGCTCGGTGAAGAGAGGAGAATAATGTGGAAAAGAAATCACTTAATTTCATCAAATATTTTATTTTTTATAATTTATTTACTCTCTGCATTGTTTTAATTCTCCATGCATGCATACAATTCACCATGGCATGAGACCATAGGGCTTTTGAAGCCTCCGAATTTGGGAACATTCCCTGAATTTTCCAAAGTCGGAGGCCATCCTATGAAGAGTTCTTGATTTTTCAAGTTCAGGTCACTGTTTTGAGTATTTTAATTCCAGTAAATAGCAAGTTGTGAAATAAATTCTAGGAAAATTTGGTGATGTTCCTTATGACCGGAGAACCCTAGGAAAAATAGATTTTGGCTTAGTTCATTCAAAACAACCCTAATTGGCTTAAACACCCAAAATAGGTCTTTAATTAATTAGAGTTAACCAGGCATCAAATTGACTTGAAATCAATTCTCCACTGACCTTTAGGATCAGAGGAATCCACCATAAAAATTTGAGGTCAATTGGACTTGGTTAGCCCCACTAATTGGGTTGATTAAGTCACTTAGCCATTTTAAACTTTAAAAATTCATAACTTTTAAAATACTTTTCAAAAATTCACAAAATTGATTTTGGAGCCTCTCTGATATCAGGGGAATCTAAGAAAATTAAAATTTAAATTTTCCAAAAAAGTTGATTTTTAATAATATTTTAATATTTTTAATAATTAAAAAATAATAAAAATCACAAAAATAATAAAATTCACCAAAATGTCACATTTTGAATTTCAATCACATAGGAACAAATCCCATATTTTTCCTAGGTTTATTTAGTGAGATATTAAATTTTAAAGCTTTGAGGTAATTTTAAAATTAAAAAAATGTATTTTCTAGCATTTTCACTAAAATAATTATAATAAATCATAGAAAAATCAGAAAATTACAAAATTTAATTCTCTAGTTTCCTTGATATCAGAGAGATCTTTGAAAAATATAAAATCTATTTTTCAACATTTATTTTATTTTTAAATTAATTAACACTCCAAAACTTAAAATAATTATAATAAAAATAATATAATTCAAAAAATCACCAAAATTGGTCCAAGTGCTTCTCTGGTCATTAGGAATGTCCCCTAATTTTCTTAAGGACAGAAACTTTCCCTTGGTCATGTTATTAAATTTTCCTTGGAAATCTCTATTTTCCACCAAAAATAATTATATAAATAAATTAAATACAGAAAAATCACATTTTCTCCTCTCATGCCTTTATTGACATATGAGTGGAGTCACATAAAAATTTCAAGTTCATTTGAGTTCAATTTATTGAGTTATGAAATTATTAAGCTTAAGGGGTAAAATGGTAATTAAACTTTTAACCCTTAATTAAAACTTTAGGATTAATAAAAGAAAATCAACAAGTAAAATATTTGATCTTAATCTGATTTGGATGATTGAAATTTAAATAATTAAAGGGTAGAAACTCATTAAACAATTTTTAAAATGATTAAACCTTAATTAAATAATAGATTAAATTTGGAAGAATAATAAAATTGGAATTATTAAAATAAGGGATATTTATTAGGAAGAGATTTATTCTTTAAATTAAAAAAATCCCTAAACTAATCATATCATTAATACTTAACTCTTAATTAAAATGATAACTCAAATTTAAAATATTAAAAGACTTAATTAAATCATTAAACTCTTTTAAAATCTCAATTAAAATTATAAATTAAATTAAATTAAAATTAAATTAAATAATTAAATTAAATTAAATTAAACAATTAAATTAAATTAAAATTAAATTAAATTAGATTAAATTAAATAATTAAACAAATTAAATTAAATCAAGTTAAATTAAATAAAATTAAATTAAATTAAATTAAAATTAAATAATTAAATTAAATTAAATAATTAAATTAAATCAAATCAAATTAATTAAACATCAAATCAAATTAAATTAAACTATATTAAGTTAAATTAAAGCTCAATTAAATTAAGTTGAATTAAATATAACATCACTTAAGACATAAAGAATTCAAAATAAATCTAAAATAACTTGAACGCTATTCCAAATTTAAACCCTTTAACTTAAATCAAATCATTTGAATACTAATTTACCCTTGAAAGCTTTGATTATTATAACTCCTAAATGAAACATTAAATGAAGTGCTACTTCACTCATAGGATATTCAAATGTCTTAATTCACTCTGAGCAAGTTAACAAAACTTCGAAAACCTCGGACGATTGATTCATTTATATAATTAAATTCATTTGGACTTAAAACAATCCTAGAAATATTGAAAAGATGTTTAAGATTCTTCTTAAGCACTTCCTCGATATGATAGGATATTTATAAGAACAATTGGATTTAGTTGTTCTTTGATGAAGAAAATCGTCTTCAAACAAAAACACAAAGAACCTAGACGTCATAGGAGATGACTAGGCATAGGATTAGGAATTTGGTAGAAAACCATAACCTTTCCCTTAGCTTTACCTAGGAACTTGCTTAAATATTCTAATTGTGTTTTAAGTGTAGCTTGGGATGGCGGGAAGACCCTCCAGGTACGCTTTTATTTTATTGCAATTTACTTTCTTAAAATTTACTTTCTCGCAATTTACCTTCTTGCAACTTACTTTATTGCAAATGCATTTATTTTTCTTGCATGATAAACAACTGTTGCATGAAAACCCACACTTTTAGGATAGTCCCTAAAACTGAAACCAAAACTAAGTTAAAAGCCATTGCAAGATAAAATTCACCGCCACAACATTTCAAAATATAAAACAACTCAAAATTTAATCACAAACAGAACACAAAACTACAATTACAATTAAATTAAAACGTCCTGTTGGATGATCGGGAATACCTTGGATGATGTAACCTACGTGTTGCTAACGGGATTTCCCACGGTCTAAATGAAAGTGTGGAACTCATTCGGTTGAGTTTAGCAAATTCATCCGGACTAAGTGAATCCGATAAAAATAATGATGCCGGAAGGATGGAACCGTGGGATCTTAACCGGTGTCGTTATAATCAACTTTAAGATTTGTTTTAATCAAAATACAAGAACACTTGGAAAATTAAGACTTCTCTAAACCAAAACACTTTTCTCATCCCACGATTTATGATTTCTAAAACTAAACCTCTCGCAACAACAAGGAGCTTGGAGCATGGTGGGCGAGCACGGCCATCGTCATCAACAAAACTTGAACCTACTTCGGTAAAACCTTCTTAGAATTAAACAACAAAGCCATAGGACTTCGAGGTAGCTTGCCTAGTGCAACATAAATCCTCAACTCTTCATTAGGCATTTGCATTGCAAATTAAGCCCTAACCGGTCTTAGGATTCCGAGGTAGTCGTCCGATACGATAATAAACCCTCATATCTTCTAGGCTGTTTGTTTGATTCTATCATACAAATATAAGCCCTAATTAATTAAAATTGGCAAGATTGAAATACTAAATAAATATTAGGACTTTACTAAACTCAAGCCAAATGATAGGATAGTCGAGAAGTTACCGAAGTTCACTTCGAATCCGTAATTTCTCCTACTTTTCTTCCTTTGGATTCATAAAACAAAATGTTCCAAACTTGATCCATTCCCTATTGAAATTCCAAAATTCAATCCCTTGAAAACTTAAACTTTGAAATTCTTGAGAGCAGAATTATTGATTATTATCGAGAGTTTTCTTAGGTGATTCCCGTCACTTAAGATGTAATTAACTATAGAGGCTTGCCCTTATAGGGATTTTAAAGAACCCGAGTAATATAAACCCTGTTTGATACTTTCATATTAAGCAGGGGAATTTGTCGGCTTATAAAATTGGCTCGCAGACCAAACGGATGTCACAAAAACTTCTAGTTTATTTGATCGAGCCCCACCATCAAGCAGTGTGTCTATCCTTAGGGATAGATACACGGTTTGTGGTGCGGTGCTCATTTATATAAACTATTTGGGATGTGAGATCGGTTTAATCTCATATTTAAAATTATTTTCAAAATCAAATACTACTTTCTAAATTATATATATATATTTAAATTAAATTTAAAATTTAAATTCGCCGACAACTTACGTTAGGCGACCCTTTTCAAAATATCACACAACCTAAAAATAGTGCCGACAACTTCGGCGACTCACGTGGGGACGATTCCTCTCTCCATTATAATCAAATAATTACGCTTTCAAAAATCGGTAGTGTATCCATGTCCCTAATGGATCAAACTACCCTTCTTTCCGTTGGAATACTATGTTCATTTCTATCTTGAACAAGTATAGCCAACATTCTCTCGGATTTAGGAGCCACTTGTTTAGACACCCCTAAACAGAGAGGTTACGAGATCCTTTTACCTCATTTACGAGGTGGGGTGGACCCCGATAGGTGTTAGTTTAGGAGTGATCCTTCGAGTCGGGAAGTCTTGCTTAAGACTTTCTTTTCCTTTCGAATCGGATTCCTTACCTTCTCTACACCTTTGAACATTCCGTTACGAATAAACAAACCCTCTAATAAGTGATTCTTTTAACAAATGATTCTTTCTTATAAATACATGAACAAAAATGAGTTCGGACTCTTTTCGATTCCTTTCTTTTTGTCCTAAAGAAAAGAAGCATAACTTGGGACCGACAACCGGAATCTACCTTGCGAAATGGAAGCCCCGAATCCGATTTTCTCCTTCACCAACGGATTGGACTTCGTCGTCTATAAGGATGAGCGGCCCGACAATGGGATCATCCGATTTGGACAGGGATTTGAAAACACGAACGTCAAGGTCACCGACGTCTCCCTCTTTGCACTGACGAACAAGGTATCTGAAGCTGAGGAGCCACTGCTTGAGTTCAACCTTAGATCGACCCAAGAGTTTCCTCCCCTGCAAAGGATCCCGACTAGGAGGAGTACTGCCGTCCGCAGGAGGACTGTTCTTACTACCCCCACTGGTCTAGTTGTTTCGTACCTACCCCGATTTACGCCGAATCAAAGGGGAAAGAAATCCGGAACTATGGTAAACCTGTTACCGTGGAGGGTACGGATCTTCTCGTAAGACCTTCGTCTTCGAAATCGGGTCCGAGTTCAAAGATTCCGTCGCCGACAAAGACCCAAAGAAGAAATAGAAATAGAAGGATCGCCGGAGAGGCCGGAGCTGCTCGAGATTGCTTTCCTGGAGGAAATTCCGGAGTTTCCGGAGTATACACCGTTACCGAATATACACCATCTGCCCGACTACATACCACTTTTGGGAGGAAGCGGGTTCCATCCCCTCTCCGCCGCGAGAGGATGAGGAGAATGTTCGAAAGATTGCTTGCCACGTTACCTCAGCCCGCATATTACGACGATAGCCGCAAGAAAAGAACTAGAACTACGCCGTTTGCTCGACTGCAAACTTTGGTAGAAAAGCTAGCAAGGAAGGAAAACTGCCCCGTGTCGGAAATTCTACGAAGGATAGGGCGGGTGCCAGTCAAATCCCGTCTTGGGCCCCGAGTAGAACCCGCCGTCATGATAGAAAAGCCAAGCAAGAGAATGAAGGCTAGCCCGCCTGTCGTAGTATCAGGATTACAGATTAGGGAGGATACCACCTTCCAGCATTTGGCCAACAGACCATCTGGTCCTAGACCTTCTGCTGCTAGAAGGATGGTGTGGCGTCCCACTACGGGGGCGATTGAGATTGAAACGACGGCCCGAGAAAGAAAGTCTCGCCGGGAGCTGGAATGCGAAGAAAGTGCTACTCGCGATGAAGGAGACTCGTGAAAAAGGACCCGGCAACCATCGCATGACAACCACAAAGATACACGAAAGCTCCGCTAGAAGATGCCATGGAAAAGTTGAGAACCGACATCCGACGGTTGGCAAAAGAAAGAGAAGAAAAGTTCGGAGATGAGATCGACTCATCGGAATTCATGGACAACGAATATGCGAGAAATCAACATGGTTGAGACACGAGCTTCATCGGCTTCTCGAGGTGCTCCTGCAGCTCGCGAAGAGAGGAGCCGAGGCGATGAAGAGACGGCTTCGAGGAAAAGGACGACACGATCGCTCGAATGGCGAAGAGGATGGAAGAGATGGTCGTAGCTCGGCCACTCTCCGAGTCGAAGTACGACCACATAGAGAGACACCCCGGAAGTCATTCACATCGTAGACGGAGGAAAGGAGATTACATCCGTCGATGGGGATGACCGGTGAAAAGGATACGAGCACAAAGTATGATCCCCGAAAAGGATATCAAGAACTTGGTAGAGCAACGGAGTGCGAGAAGCCTTAGCACAATCGAAGAACGGGACATCCATTCGGACGGGTAGACCTTACCCGGAAGAATTCGACGCCGTCCAATACCCGAAAGGCTTCGTACCACCTCTCGTTTAAGACCTTCGACGGAACCGGGAACCCCCGACGAGCATGTTGCACACTTTCGTGCCGGTTGTTGCAATGCGGCGGGAGCGATGCACTACTCTTCCGACGGTTCGTTAGCGATCATCGAGAATCGCCTTCGGCCGGTATGCGAGTTACCCAACGGTTCCGTGAAGACATTCTCGAGCTAGAGAGCCTCTTCATTAAGCGATTTGCCGGAGCTCAGCACCACATCACTATAGGTGATTTAGTGGTAGAGAAACAAAGGCTGAATGAAACTCTAGTGGATTACATACTTCGATGGAGAAATTTAAGCATGAAGTGTGAACCACAACTGCAAGAACAACATGCAGTCGGCATCTTGCTTAAAAGCATTCACGGCCCGATAGCACTTCTCCTCAAGGGATTCACTATTAAGACTTTTGAGAAGTTGTTAAGCAAGGCCGGAAGCTTGCAAGAAGAAGCGAAGCAATTAAGTTTCGCCGACAAGACGGACAAGCGAGAGCCGGTGAAGACCTTCGAAAAGAAATCCGGGATCGTTGCGGCGAGTTGACAAAGGCAAACAACCGATGCAAATACCACCAGAACGGCCGCGAGCAACCACAACAAAATTACCGGCAACCTCGGTCTAGCTATCGATCGTCTCCGCAGTATGAACAACCGTCTCGTCCGCAACGTACATCGAGGGAGCTTCGAGCGAGAGAATATCCGTTCAAAAATGAAGCGATACCAAAGATGTTCCGTAGTTTAATGAAAACTCCGGATTTCCGCTGCCGCGAGCCCAAAAGACCAGAGGAAGTCAACAAGAAAGGTGATCCCAACTTTTGCCCCTACCATCGGATGCTTGGGCACAAGATAGAAGACTGCATTACCTTTAAGAGTTGGCTCAACGACAACCTTCGGAAAGGAAATATAACAATCCCGAAGGAGTACATGAAGGAACCCCAGAAAGGAGGTTCCGTCGATGTTATCTCAGCCGATCCCGTCATTCCGATAGATCCCTATGCAGCCGACGATGGATGGACTACCGCTCTGGACGAGATCTTCGAAGAAGATTTTAGACAACATCCGAACCGCTTCGGTGCGAGCTTCAATTCGAGTTCGAGACACTGTTAAGCCGGTACTTATCACTTGCGATAGAAGAACCACCTCGACGAGGAGACAATCGAAGAGAAGAAGAAAATTGACGAAGAAGAGGGGACCGAGATTCCTAAGGCTAGACTAGGGGCGCTTATCCTAGGATAGTTGTTTCCGATTCGGGGAGAAATCCCTCGAACCTCCGATTTTGTATGATTATCTCGCTCACTTCGGTGGGATCATATAATGATAAGGGTGATGGCGTTGGCTACGTTTTGATCGTTTCTAACGATTACGTAACTAGCGACAATCCGGGCGTCGATTTCGATACCAACAACAATTCTCAAATCATACAAGATCTCGACGATCAAAATGACAAAGAAGGCATCCATCAAGGAGGCTACGAGAGTTCAACAAGCAACGGATCTATCTGTGAGTTTTGAGGAGCTCCAGTTACGATAGAGTTAGAGCCTTCAGATTTGGAAGATAATCCGGAAGAGCCGAGTCATTCCGATTCGGGAGGAGACACCGACAAACTCGACACTAGATTCGAAGAAATTACGGAAGTCAACCTAAGAAGTGGAAAAGTTCTACCTCCAAGAATGGGTCCAAAAGACAAAGGAAAGCGGTGGTTGTTCAAGAAGAACCAACCCCGGCGGAAGACATACCCATTCGAGAAGAAGCCGAGACGCATGAGAACAAAGTGGACTACAACGTGCTAGCCCATCTTAGGAAACTACCGGCCAAGCCGAGCATTTACGATGCTCTCATCTTATCGAAAGGAGATGAGGAAGCCACGATCGAGGCCTTACTTGATCCGAAAATTTGCTTAGCTCGAATGGCCGGAGATTCCTTAGATGAGGTTTGCTCGTTAAAGGAACAGCGAGGTGTTACTTTCACGGACAATGACCTACTACTTGGGACAGCAGATCACAACCGACCGTTGTACATTTCGATTACGATTGGGAAGTTTACGCTCTCCGAGTATTGGTGGATCCGGGAGCATCAATCGATATAATGAGTCTTCGAACACTAGCATACTTGGAAATTGATGCTCGTGAGCTCGAGGCCGACAAAATGTTATTAAGAGGATTCAACCGAGAAAGGAGAAAGAGCCCTCGGGTCAATAACGCTATCGATGAAGACCGGTGATTTAGCGAAGACAACCGCAAAATTTCATATAATCGATTCGAAACATCGTTCAACGCTCTCTTGGGCCGACCATGGATACATGAAAACAGGATGGTACCATCATCTCTGCATCGGTGCATCAAATATTACGATGGAGGGGAACGAGTGCATCAAAGGCGACTTACGACCATTCTCCGTACATGAGATTGGAATCCATGAAGATGCAGCTTATTATGCACCGCCAAAGAAAACGATCTTCTCCGGAGATACCGTAACAAATGAAGCAAAGAAAGTTCGGGACAACGAAGAACCTGAAGTTCTAGTCCAACGAGTCACTCACCACTCCCTTCCGGCGAGATGGTGAAGGTTTCCCCACAACTCGCATCCGAGGTCGAGGCCGGGGACGAGGCCGTGGTAGAGACACTAGGACGATTGGACGGAGGAAACCAGCCATCAATGTTGATTGGGAAGATAGTTCGAAGAAGAAAAAGAAATCAAGCAAGAAGCAACAACAATAAGTCGAAAGAAGCCGCAATACAAGATCTCCTCGAAGATGAAAAGAACGAAGAATATAAATCAATGTACGAGAAGATTAACCACTACGTACATACTTATGACCCTAACTCCGATCCATTCTAATAAGATCGAGGGTATGGAGGTCAAAGAGGTACGTAGTGACGGTGCGAAGCCGATCGAATTCTACCGTGGTGCTTCTTCCTCCAAAGCCGAAAATAATGTACAATTCGAAGATGTCACTTCATCGAATTAATGGAATTACCTTTTGAGTGGTACTCTCCCCGTGTTCAAAATTTAATTCAACATGGTTTCTTACCTCGACAATGGACAAAAGGCCGATCTCAACATTTTGAAAAGTTATGGAATAACTCCGGCCGTCCTCCCAATTCAAAGTATGGACTCGGATTCGGCACAGTAGGGTCAGTTGACGATACTGAATTTTGCGTGGTTGTCACTTGCAAGCCTAATGAAAGCTGCATGGAAACTACGAAACGAACCCGAAGATTTACAAATTGGAGACGCTCCACGAATTCAAAGAAGAAATTAAATCCACAATAGATGAGTTAATGGAAGTTAACTTAGGTACTAGCGAAGAGCCTAGACCTACCTTTGTTAGCTCCTTACTCAACAAAGAAGACTCCAAAGAAATAATCAAGTTATTAATGGAATTTAAGGGCTGTTTTGCTTGGAACTATGATGAGATGCCAGGATTAGCCCCAGAGGTTGCAGTCCATAAGCTAGGAGTGGATCCTACTACGTTCCAGTCGGACAAGGTCCCGAGAAGAATGCGTCTAGAAATCGAACAACAAGTCATAGCCGAAGTTAAAAAGCTAATAGACGCTAAATTTGTCCGTGAAGAACAATACCCGACTTGGCTAGCCAATGTAGTGCCGATCGAGAAGAAGAATGGTCGGATCGGAATTTGTGTGGACTTCGGAGATTTAAACAAGGCATGTCCAAAAGATGAATTCCTCTACCGATTCCGAACCGATGATCGATATTGCTTCGACACATGAAATATTCTCGTTCATGGATGGATCTTCGGGATACAACCGGATAAAAATGGCTCCGAGAAGATGAAAAGCTTACGGCATTCGAACGCCGATCGGAGTATTTTGCTACACGGTGATGCCATTCGGACCGAAGAACGCGGAGCAACCTACCAAAGAGCAATTACAAGAATTTTTGATGATCTCATCCACAATCAAGTCGAATGCTACGTGGACGATGTCGTCATCGAAAGCAAAGTAAAGGAAAACCACTGTATGATTTGAGAATTGTTTTCGAACGATTAAGACAATTTAACCTTAAGATGAATCCCTTAAAATGCGCCTTCGGCGTCACCTCCGGGAAATTCTTAGGATTCGTTGTCCGACATCGTGGAATTGAAATCGATCCGGAGAAGATTAAAGCTATCTTAGAAATGCCGCCTCCCAAAACCTTAAAACAATTACGATCTTTTCAAGGGAAGGCGGCATATCTTCGACGCTTTATCTCGAACTCGTCGGGTAGGTGTCGGCCTTTCTCGGCACTAGTTAAAAAGGACGCCAAATTTATTTGGGAAGAGAAATGCCGAGAAGGCCTTCGAAGACATTAAACAATATTTAATGACACCTCCTGTCTTAGCGACCCGAGTCTCGGAGTAGACCGCGATACTTTACACCGCGGCTTTAGATGACTCTCTCGGAGCCACTGTTAGCCAGTGTCAATGATGAGGGTAAAGAAAATGCTCTTTACTACTTAAGTCGTCGTTTATTTCCGACGGAAGTAAGGTATCCCGCAATTGAAAAGCATTGTTTGGCCACGATCTTCGCCGCTCAAAAGCTCGGGCACTACATGCTTTCTCATAAGGTCAACTTGATTTCGAAGTTTAATCCATTGCAATACTTGATGACTCGTCCAACACTTTCCGGCAGACTTGCCAGATGGTCAATGATATTATTGCAATTCGATATAACTTTCGTGCCTCTGCGTGCCATAAAGGGACAAGTCTTAGCAGACTTCCTCGCAGCACACCCTTTGCCGGCCGAATCTCCTCTCAATGATGATTTTCCAGATGAACAAATAATGAATCTAGAAGACCTTGACGATCGACGTTGGGAATTATATTTTGACGGAGCATCTTCAGCACATAAAGACGAAGAATCGCAAGTGATAGTGCCCGGTAAGGCAGGAATCGGGCTAATCTTTATAACACCGGAGCGGGGGATGTTAAGATACTCCTACCACTTGACAGAACCGTGTACAAACAACGAAGCAAAATACGAAGCCCTCATAATGGGACTGGAATTAACTATTCAAATGGGGATAACAGACATCAACATCTACGGGGATTCACAGTTAATCATTCAGCAGATCGCCGGACAATACAGAATTTTTAAACCAAGACTCGAACAATACTTCCAGTATGCCATACAGCTGTTGGAACAAATTCCAAATGTGACAATCTACAAAATTCCTAGAAAAGAGAATGCTTTAGCAGATGCTTTAGCCCGTCTCGCAAAAGAATTTGCCTGTTTGCAAGATGAATCAGTGGAAGTGTCAGTTCACGGACGTCAGGTCCTATCACAGCTCGACATAGACACAATACACAAATCGGAAAAGAAAAAGAATCGGTTGCAGCGGTGACGGAAAACACGAGAAGATTGGCGACGGCCATTGATGAACTACCTGCAAACAGGAAAGCTACCGGACGATAGGTCGCTAGCCCATCGGATCAAGAAAAGAACTCGTCCTACGCATTAATAAACAACACATTATACAGAAGGTCTTTTGATCAAATGTGGCTAAGGTGCCTAAGCGGGTCCGAGGCCCGTGAAATTGTTAAAGAGGTGCATTCAGGACTTTGTGGCGCTCACCAGTCGGGTCCGAAGATGAAAATGAAAATTAAAAGACTAGGGTACTACTGGCCCTCAATGATGACCGACTGCATGAAAATCGCTAAGAGCTGTCACCAATGCCAAGTGCACGGAGTGATTCTACACCAACCTCCAAATGTGCTACACCCGACAATTACGTCATGGCCATTTGAATGTTGGGGCACAGATATAGTGGGTCCAATAGAACCACCATCTTCAAAAGGACATCGCTTCATTCTTGCGGCTACGGATTACTTTTCCAAGTGGGCAGAAGCAGTTCCACTCAGAGAAGTGAAAGCACACCACGTGCTACGGTTTTCGAGAACCGAGTTGTCTACCGTTTCGGAGTGCCGCGCGAGATCATCTCGGATAATGGGTCGGCATTCGGAAGCACACAAATCAACAATTTTGTCGGGAGACACGGAATCGACCGGCGATACTCGACAATTTACTACCCAAGAGCAAACGGCCTCGGCGAGGCTTTTAATAAAACTCTCGTTCAAATCTTAAAGAAAACCTTGGACGATAATAAGAGAAATTGGCACGAGAAATTGTTAGAAGCCTTATGGAGCTACCGGACAACCTTCGAACTCCTACTTAAGCTACACCTTACGCTGCGGTGTATGGGTCCGAGGCGAGTGTTACCTTTAGAGGTTCGGCTTCCTTCACTCGGAATTGCAGTTGCAAACAAGATCTCGACGAAGAAAACGCCGGACTACGACTTGAAGAATTAGAAAGCTTGGAAGGGAAAAGACTTGCGGCGCAACGGAATTTAGAACTATACCAAGCTAAAATGGTTCGAGCCCATGACAAAGCGGGTCCGCCCGAGAACCTTCAAAGTTGGTGACTTAGTTCTCGTTCTCAAGAGACCTATTCTTGCACACCGCAAGATAGGAGGAAAATTTGAACCCACTTGGGAAGGACCGTTTGTGGTTGAAGCGAGTATACTCGGGAGGTTCCTACCAGGCTAGTGAATTGCCGGGGAGAACGACAAATGCTTCCGATCAACGGACGATACTTGAAAAAGTATTACGCTACCTGATGTTTCGAAGGAATGAATTCTTCATCCCTAAGAAACACGGGCGAAGTAATTACTTATGATTGGGTCCGAACCCAAAAAATAATAAAATGTGCTAAGATAAATAAAATCATGATAATTAAGTTTTCCTTGTTTTCCTTGTTTTCCTTTCCAAATCAAAATCTCTTTCCTGATCTTATCCCGCTTCATTCCTGTTAAATTTTAAAATATCAAAAAAAAAAAAAAAAAAAACTAAAAATGACGAATACCAAATTCACATGAACGTTAAATAAACGATAAAATAAAATAAATCATTAAAAGATAAACGAAATCAACACAAATCTCAAATTCCATCCTTTCAAATTTTCGATCAAATTTCAAATTCATCTTTCCAAATTCCAAATCAAATCTCAATCAAATTTCAAATCCATTATCGATCGAATTTCAAATTTGATCTTTCCAAATTCCAAGTCAAATTCTCAATCAAATTTCAAACCCAATCTCGATCAAGTTTCAAACTTGATCTTCCAAATTTCAAATCAAATCTTAAATCAAATTTCAATCGAGTTCAAACTCATCCTTCCAAATTTCCAAAATTCAATCTTTCCAGGCTTCAAGTCTCAATCAAATTCAAATTCAATTTCTTCCAGATCTCGAATCAAATATCAATCAAATCAAAATTCAAACATTTTGGGTCGAGGATTTTACATCCAAGACTGCACTGCTTTAGGATTCTTTCCCAACTGCACTGAAATACATCAAATCAAACATTTTGGGTCGAGGATTTTACATACAAGACTGCACTGCTTTAGGATCCTCTTCCTATTACACTGAAATACATCAAATTCAAACATTTTGGGTCGAGGATTTTACATCCAAGACTGCACTGCTTTAGGATTCTTCCCTATTGCACTGAAATACATCAAATCAAACTTTTGGGTCGAGGATTTTACATCCAAGATCGCACTTGCTTTAGGATTCTTCCCTAATTGCACCTTGAAATACATCAATTCGAACTTTTGGGTCGAGGATTTTACATCCAAGACTGCACTTTGCTTTAGGATTCTTCCCTAATTGCACTTGAAATACATCAATTCAAACTTTTGGGTCGAGGATTTTACATCCAAGACCGCCTTGCTTTAGGATTCTTCCCTAATTGCACTTTGAAATACATCAATTCGAACTTTTGGGTCGAGGATTTTACATCCAAGATCGCACTTGCTTTAGGATTCTTTCCTATTGCATCTGAAATACATCAATTCAAACTTTTGGGTCGGGGATTTTACATCCAAGACTGCCTTGCTTTAGGATCCTTTTCCTATTGCCTCTGAAATACGTCAAATTCAAACATTTTGGGTCGAGGATTTTACATCCAAGACTGCTATCGCTTTAGGATTCTTCCCTATTGCACTTGAAATACATCAAATCAAACTTTTGGGTCGAGGATTTTACATCCAAGACTGCACCTTTTTAGGATTCTTCCCTAATTGCCTTTGAAATACATCAATTCGAACTTTTGGGTCGAGGATTTTACATCCAAGACTGCCTTCGCTTTAGGATTCTTCCTATTGCACTGAAATACATCAATTCAAACTTTTGGGTCGGGGATTTTACATCCAAGACTGCACTGCTTTAGGATCCTTTTCCTATTGCACTGAAATACGTCAAATTCAAACATTTTGGGTCGAGGATTTTACATCCAAGACTGCACTGCTTTAGGATTCTTTTCCTATTGCACTGAAATACATCAAAATCAAACTCTTGAGGTTAAGGATTTTACGTCCAATACCGCATTACTCTGAGATCTATTCTCATTGCAACGATTCGATCTAATCAATTCAATTTTCTTTCGAGGCTGAAGATGTTACATCTAAAACCTCGAAATTCCAATTCTCATTTCAAATCCAAATTTCCTCAAATTAATTTTGACAAACTTCAATCTAAATTGAAACTCCAAACTAAAATTTAAACTCACACATCAAAACTTAAACTAAAACAAAATAAAATCTAAATCGAAATTCCCCGGATCATGTGATTTGAGATTCACCTCCTTTCCTTTCCCACGGCGAGAGTTCGAGAATCTCCGGTTCCGAGAGATATACTTGACACTCCCCGGCGAAACTCTTCTACTTCGTCCCAAGTTCGTCACTTGGACATCTGTGTTGGTTTTGTTGATCGCTTCGGTCAACACCAATACGCGCGGTGTGCTCCGTCAGCTCACCACACCTATTGGGGGTCCATTTGTTGACCTCATTTTTGATGAGGTCTTCCCTTCTTCTTTTTAGTGCTTAGGATCTAGCCTTAGGCTTTTCCTTTGACTATCTTAGAGGACTAGAATTGGGACCCACATTTTAGAAATTTAAACCACTTCTAAACTCCCTGCAAATTCCACAAACTTGACTATAGACCCCTAATCACCTAGAGGGTTGAAATCAAATGTGGAAGTTTAAAGGATGAGTTCCTATAGGATTCTTTGGCCTTAGGACTGCCCTAGGTGGCCTGGTCTGGTGGAGGGGCTGACTTACACTACACTTACACACTGCATTTCCGCACACTTCCTAAAACCACAACCATACCCAACTTAACCTCCTGACTCATGTAGGTGATTCACATGGATGGTCCTTAACCCCTAAGCCCTTGGCTAAGAGGGTTAGGAACAACATAGTGAATGCCTCAAATGAGTCCTTTCATGGCTCATATGGGCTTGAAATGGCTTCATGGCTCAACCAAAATGATTACCTTCCACCTAGATTCACCCAATCTTCAATTTCCCAAATTTTCAATTTTTGACCCCGGGACCCTACACCTACTAAACCTACCCAAAACCCTTGAAATTACCCAAATTTTTGCAAAATTTCCAAATTACCCAAAATTTTCCAAAATCAATCCCAAACATCTCCACATCACTCAAATTGATCATCCATACCCAAAAATACCAAAGATTCCAAAAATACCTCCCAATACCCTCCAAATACCCAAAATACCCTTCTTGGCCTAAAAATCCAAAAATTCAGAAAATTCCCAGAAAATTCCAGAAAATCCTAAATATTCCCAATTTCATTTTGTCCAACTACACCATGGGCTAATTTTGTCAATTTACCCTACTTTTGTCAAAACCCCAAATTGACCCATTTTAACCCAAAGTGAACCCAATGTTAAACCAAACCTATCTAATTGACCCAATTCTGGTCCAATTCAATTCTAAACTTCAATTCAACATCCCCAATAGCAATCTAGACCAAATCCAAGTCCAATTTGGTTGACATTTGGATCCAATTCCACTTTTGGCCTTAAAGCCCAATTTGGACCCATGACCCAAACCTAACTCAAACTCACCCAATTCAACTCCAATTAACCCCAAACCTTTTCTAAATCCTCCTTAACATCCCCACAAACAAAACCCTAGCATGATTTCCCAAAATTTAGACCCAAGTCCCACTCAAACTCAACCCAAGGTTAAAAGGCCCATTTTTGACCTAAACCCAAACCTAACCCAAATTCAACCCAATTCAAATCCAAATCACTCCCAATTTGCCTCAAATCACTCATGACACATCCATGAGCTACAAACAACAATTATTTGGCCCAACCTTTTACAAAATTCCCATCCATAAATTCATTTTTAAACTTAAGGGCCCATTCCTTAAACCATTTTAAAAGCCCACTTCCACCAAATCCAAAACCCCAAAAATTCTTCCAAAGCCCATATGACATTTCCCCTCATCATACTTTCAATTAAAATCATCCCTAAGTCCTAAATTCATCATCAAATAATTCCAAATAGAGCCTCATGCCAAATCACCCCTAAATACCAAAATTTTCCTTAAATCCATTTCCATGAAATTGACTTCACTTTTCCCAAGCCAAATGGAGCCATGGAGCCATGCATAAGCCATATGCAAGCCATGAGAGCCTCTTTACATGTCACCATGCCATTTTAGGCAAAAGGAGGAGGCTCTTTCCTTAATTCCTAAAGGTGATTAACCACTTCCATGACTCCACTAAACCATGCTTAAGCCTAATTGTACTTGGATTGTGACTTGACCCCACTAATCAAGCTGATCCAAATCACTTTCTCCTCAGCCTAAACCAGGCCTTGGGTGGTGCACCTAGCCCAAATGGGTGGGTTGACCCATTTAGGTCCAAATCTAGCCATGCCCCATTCCACTTTGGATCAAAGCCTTTACACATGTCCATGGCCGATTGATTGCACAAACCTCCGGCCACGACCCACCTGACCTTGAGGGTGACCCATGCTCAGCGAGGCCGGCCACCAGGCCGCCGGAAAACACCATGGCCGAGAGCTCACATGTGAGCCAACATTGAAATTCTTACTTGCTTGAGCTGCCCCTTGCCTAGTGGTCACCATGGCTGTTCTTCTCCACACCGGAGCAGGTCGATCCCAAGCCCTAACTCCCCACGGGAGGCCCCCAAGCCGGCTCTATTTAAACTCCACCCCTCTCGGCCATGAGAAGGAGAGAAGCACAAACCTTGCCAAAACTGCGCCAAAATTGTTCCGGACCCTTCTCCATCCTTAGAGCACTTGATCCCAGGTGAAATCCCCCTGCCATTTCTCCTCTCTAAGCTCGATTTCGAGTTGAAATTCCACCCAAAACCGAGGACACTTCTCCACGGTGAGCCAATTCCCAAATTGATTGGCTCTACACCTTCACCGGACCAAGAGAAGGTGTCCACCATCAAAAGCCCCATCTCCGGGCCACCCGGTTGCTCCGGCCTCCGAAGCTTTGTGATCGGGCTTGGTCGAAATCATATCCAGACAGTTCCCCAGACCAGGAGACTTCATCTGGAGCTTGCTGGGACCCAATCGAAGGTGCAACAACTCTCAGATTGAAGCCACACTTCTCGGAGTCAAGGTATGAGCTGACTCTCCATCCCGAGCTTCTGGAGATTCTCCATTTCAAATGCCTTAGTTTCAATGCATGTTAGCCGTATAGATGTGTTCGTCTCTTCAAGACGAATCCATAGAGCATAAGAAAATGAAAATCCATTGAGTATCGAGTGAGATATTAGGGATTTAGTGTGGACGGCTATCGGGTGAGGACACTTGGGGACGATGAACGGATGTCGTCCATTTAATACACGCGCGGACGGACGGCCAGGATCGTGTCGGATCAGAAGACGGAACGATACAGCGGGCCCCCGGAGCGCTGAGTCAGATGGCGGCGTCGAATAGGAGCGTGCCACGCGGCGTTTCGGAGCTGTCGAGGTTGACGCGGCGCCGCGTGGATAAATAGAAAATTAGGGTATTTTCTGTTTTATTTAATTCCCTAAACTTCAAAAATTCATATCTCTGTGTAGAAAAATCAGAAAAATAAAATAAAAATACCCTCTTGCTCGGTGAAGGAGGAGAATAATGTGGAAAAGAAATCACTTAATTTCATCAAATATTTTATTTTTTATAATTTATTTACTCTCTGCATTGTTTTAATTCTCCATGCATGCATACAATTCACCATGGCATGAGACCATAGGGCTTTTGAAGCCTCTAAATTTGGGAACATTCCACTGAATTTTCCAAAGTCGGAGGCCATCATATGAAGAGTTCTTGATTTTTCAAGTTCAGGTCACTGTTTTGAGTATTTTAATTCCAGTAAATAGCATGTTGTGAAATAAATTCTAGGAAAATTTGGTGATGTTCCTTATGACCAGAGAACCCTAGGAAAAAATAGATTTTGGCTTAGTTCATTCAAAACAACCCTAATTGGCTTAAACACCCAAAATAGGTCTTTAATTAATTAGAGTTAACCAGGCATCAAATTGACTTGAAATCAATTCTCCACTGACCTTTAGGATCAGAGGAATCCACCATAAAAATTTGAGGTCAATTGGACTTGGTTAGCCCACTAATTGGGTTGATTAAGTCACTTAGCCATTTTAAAATTTAAAAATTCATAACTTTTAAAATACTTTTCAAAAATTCACAAAATTGATTTTGGAGCCTCTCGATATCAGGGGAATCTAAGAAAATTAAAATTTCAATTTTCCAAAAAAGTTGATTTTTAATAATATTTTAATATTTTTAATAATTAAAAAATAATAAAAATCACAAAAATAATAAAATTCATCAAAATGTCACATTTTGAATTTTAATCACACAGGAACAAATCCCATATTTTTCCTAGGTTTATTTAGTGAGATATTAAATTTTAAAGCTTTGAGGTAATTTTAAAATTAAAAAAATGTATTTTCTAGCATTTTCACTAAAATAATTATAATAAATCATAGAAAAATCAGAAAATTGCAAAATTTGATTCTCTGGTTTCCTTGATATCAGAGAGATCTTTGAAAAATATAAAATCCATTTTTCAACATTTATTTTCTTTTTAAATTAATTAACACTCCAAAACTTAAAATAATTATAATAAAAATAATATAATTCAAAAAATCACCAAAATTGGTCCAAGTGCTTCTCTGGTCATGAGGAATGTCCCCTAATTTTCTTAAGGACAGAAACTTTCCCTTGGTCATGTTATTAAATTTTCCTTGGAAATCTCTATTTTCCACCAAAAATAATTATATAAATAAATTAAATACAGAAAAATCACATTTTCTCCTCTCATGTCTTTATTGACATATGAGTGGAGTCACATAAAAATTTCAAGTTCATTTGAGTTCAATTTAGTGAGTTATGAAATTATTAAGCTTAAGGGGTAAAATGGTAATTAAACTTTTAACCCTTAATTAAAACTTTAGGTTTAATAAAAGAAAATCAACAAGTAAAATATTTGATCTTAATCTGATTTGGATGATTGAAATTTAAATAATTAAAGGGTAGAAACTCATTAAACAATTTTTAAAATGATTAAACCTTAATTAAATAATAGATTAAATTTGGAAGAATAATAAAATTGGAATTATTAAAATAAGGGATATTTATTAGGAAGAGATTTATTCTTTAAATTAAAAAAATCCCTAAACTAATCATATCATTAATACTTAACTCTTAATTAAAATGATAACTCAAATTTAAAATATTAAAAGACTTAATTAAATCATTAAACTCTTTTAAAATCTCAATTAAAATTATAAATTAAATTAAATTAAAATTAAATTAAATAATTAAATTAAATTAAATTAAACAATTAAATTAAATTAAAATTACATTAAATTAGATTAAATTAAATAATTAAACAAATTAAATTAAATCAAGTTAAATTAAATAAAATTAAATTAAATTAAATTAAAATTAAATAATTAAATTAAATTAAATAATTAAATTAAATCAAATCAAATTAAATTAAACTATATTAAGTTAAATTAAAGCTCAATTAAATTAAGTTGAATTAAATATAACATCACTTAAGACATAAAGAATTCAAAATAAATCTAAAATAACTTGAACACTATTCCAAATTTAAACCCTTTAACTTAAATCAAATCATTTGAATACTAATTTACCCTTGAAAGCTTTGATTATTATAACTCCTAAATGAAACATTAAATGAAGTGCTACTTCACTCATAGGATATTCGAATGTCTTAATTCACCGAGCGAGTTAACAAAACTTGAAAACCTCGGACGATTGATTCATTTATATAATTAAATTCATTTGGACTTAAAACAATCCTAGAAATATTGAAAAGATGTTTAAGATTCTTCTTAAGCACTTCCTCAATATGATAGGATATTTATAAGAACAATTGGATTTAGTTGTTCTTTGATGAAGAAAATCGTCTTCAAACAAAAACACAAAGAACCTAGACGTCATAGGAGATGACTAGCTATAGGATTAGGAATTTGGTAGAAAACCATAACCTTTCCCTTAGCTTTACCTAGGAACTTGCTTAAATATTCTAATTGTGTTTTAAGTGTAGCTTGGGATGGCGGGAAGACCCTCCAGGTACGCTTTTATTTTATTGCAACTTACTTTCTTAAAATTTACTTTCTCGCAATTTACCTTCTTGCATGACTTACTTTATTGCAAATGCATTTATTTTTCTTGCATGATAAACAATCTGTTGCATGAAAACCCACACTTTTAGGATAGTCCCTAAAAGCTGAAACCAAAACTAAGTTAAAAGCCATTGCAAGATAAAATTCACCGCCACAACATTTCAAAATATAAAACAACTCAAAATTTAATCACAAACAGAACACAAAACTACAATTACAATTAAATTAAAACGTCTCGTTGGATGATCGGGAATACCTCGGATGATGTAACCTACGTGTTGCTAACGGGATTTCCCACGGTCTAAATGAAAGTGTGGAACTCATTCGGTTGAGTTTAGCAAATTCATCTGGACTAAGTGAATCCGATAAAATTAATGATGCCGGAAGGATGGAACCGTGGGATCTTAACCGGTGTCGTTATAATCAACTTTAAGATTTGTTTTAATCAAAATACAAGAACACTTGGAAAATTAAGACTTCTTTAAACCAAAACACTTTTCTCATCCCCTGATTTATGATTTCTAAAACTAAACCTCTGCAACAACAAGGAGCTTGGAGCATGGTGGGCAGCACGGCCATCGTCATCAACAAAACTTGAACCTACTTCGACAAAACCTTCTTAGAATTAAACAACAAAGCCATAGGACTTCGAGGTAGCTTGCACAGTGCAACATAAATCCTCGACTCTTCGTTAGGCATTTGCATTGCAAATTAAGCCCTAACAGGTCTTAGGATTCCGAGGTAGTCGTCCGATACGACAATAAACCCTCATATCTTCTAAGTTATTTGTTTGATTCTATTATACAAATATAAGCCCTAATTAATTAAAATTGGCAAGATTGAAATACTAAATAAATATTAGGACTTTCCTAAACTCGAAGCCGAATGATAGGATAGTCGGGAAGTTACCGAAGTTCACTTCGAATCCGTAATTTCTCCTACTTTTCTTCCTTTGGATTCATAAAACAAAATGTTCCAAACTTGATCCATTCCCTATTGAAATTCCAAAATTCAATCCTTGAAAACTTAAACTTTGAAATTCTTGAGAGCGGAATTATTGATTATTATCTAGAGTTTTCTTAGGTGATTCCCGTCAATTAAGATGTAATTAACTATAGGGGCTTGCCCTTATAGGGAATTTTAAAGAACCCAAGTAATATAAACCCTGTTTGATACTTTCATATTAAGCGGGGGAATTTGTCGGCTTATAAAATTGGTTCGCAGACCAAACGGATGTCACAAAAACTTCTAGTTTATTTGATCGAGCCCCACCATCAAGCAGTGTGTCTATCCTTAGGGATAGATACACGGTTTGTGGTGCGGTGCTCATTTATATAAACTATTTGGGATGTGAGATCGGTTTAATCTCATATTTAAAATTATTTTCAAAATCAAATACTACTTTCTAAATTATATATATATTTAAATTAAATTTAAAATTTAAATTCGCCGACAACTTCTGTTAGGCGACCCCTTTTCAAAATATCACACAACCTAAAAATAGTGCCGACAATGCCATTCGAGGATGAGCTTGCCAATTGAGCAAAGCAAATTTCTGGATCGAGTAGAGCCGTTACTCGATTTTCCCACATCTCCTTTGACAGGATCAGAGCATTGTAAATGCTTACTTTGGCCGGTAATATCCTAACATGTGCTACAACATTTTAATCCACTTGACTTGGTGTCGGCATATTTTTAGATTATGTGGTATTTTGAAAAAGGGTCGCTTACAAAAGTTGTCGGCGAGTTTTAGATTTTAAATTTAATTTAAATAAATATATATATAAAATTTTGAAAGTAGCATTTGATTTTAAAAAATATTTTTTTAAGTTCGAAAGATTTTTAAGATATGAAATCAAACCAATCTCACATCCCAAATAGTTTATATAAACGAGCGCCGCATCACAAGTTGTGTATCTATCCCGAAGAATAGACACACTACTTGATGATGGGGCTCGATTAAATAAACTAGAAGATTTGTGACATCCGTTTGGTCTGCGAACCAATTTTATAAGCCGACAAGTTCCCCTGCTTAATATAGCTGAATTAAGCAGGGTTTATATTACTCGGGTTCTTAAAGTTCCCTATAAGGGCAAGCCCCTATAGTTAATTACATCTTAAATGACGGGAATCATTTAAGAAAACTCTCGATAATGATCAATGGTTTTGCTCTCAAGAATTTTAAAGTTTAAGGTTTTCAAAGGATTGGATTTTGGAAATTTCGAAAGGGATTAGCTCAAATTCAGAACAATTTATTTTAAGAGTCCAAAGGAAGAAAAGTAGGAGAAGCTGAGGATCCAAGAAGAATCTTGGCAACTTCCCAAACTATCCTATTGTTTGGCTTTAATTTAGGAATTTACTTAATGTTGTAATCCTGCCATTTTTAGTTAATTAGGACTTATATTTATATGACATAATCATACAAATAGCCTCGAAGATGTGAGGGTTTATGTCGTACCGAACAACTACCTCGGAGTCCTAAGACCGGTTAGGGCTTAATTTGTATAACATGATTATACAAATGCCTAACGAGAAGGTTGAGGATTTATGTTGCACTAGGCAAACTACCTCAAAATCCTATGGCTTGGTTATTTAATTCTAAGGAAAGTTTTGTTGATGTAGATCCAAGTTTTGCTGACGACGATGGCCTTGCTGCCCACCATGCTCCAAGCTCCTTGTTGTTGTAGAGGTTTAGTTTTAAAAGGTGAAAATCAGGTGATGAGAGAAGTGTTTTGGTTTAGAAGTCTTAAAGCCCAGGTGTTTTTAATATTTTATTAGGGGAATTTAAAGTTGATTATAACAACACCGGTTAAGATCCCACGGTTCCATCATTCAAGCACCATTATTTTTATCGGATTCACTTAGTCTAGATGAATTTGCTAGACTCAACTGAATGAGTTCCACACTTTCATTTAAACCATGGGAAATCCCGTTAGCAACACGTAGGTTACATCATCCAAGGTATTCCCGATCATCCAATGAGATGTTTTAATTTTATTGCAATTGTAGTTTTGTGTTCTGTTTGTGATTAAATTTTGAGTTGTTTTATATTTTGAATGTTGTGGTGGTGAATTTTATCTTGTTGTGACTTTTAATTTAGTTTTAGTTTCAGTTTTGTGGCTATTCTAAAAGGTTTTAGTTTTCACGCAACAATCTTATTTAACATGCAAGAAGAGTAAAGTGCAACTCATATAAATAAATTGCAATAAAGTAAATTGCAATAAAATAATAGTGTACCTGGAGAATCTTCTCGTCATTTCCAAGCTGCACTTAAAACACATGTTAAGGCATTTAAATATTTATAACAAGTACCTAGGTAAAGCTAAGGTAAAGGTTTTGGTTGTCTACCAAATTCCTAATCCTATTGCTAGTCATCTCCTATGACGTCTAGATTCTTGCATTTTGTTTAAAGATGATTTTCTTCATCAAAGAACAATTAAATTCAATTGTTCTTCCAAAACATCCCATCATATTGAGGAAGTGTTTAGGAGGAGTCCTGAACATCTTTTCAATATTTTTGGGATTATTTCTTTTGAGTCCAAATGAGTTTTATTGCACAGATGAATTAATCATCCCAAAAATTTAGTTTAATTTCTTGCTCAGTGAATTAGGATGTTTGATTATCCTATAAGTAAAGTGACATTTCACTTGATGTTCTACTAAAGAGTTATAATAATGAAAACCATTAAGGGCAAATTAGTTTATTAAAGGTTCTAATTATTTAAAATTAGAATTAATGTTTTAAGGTGATTTTATTTAGTTATAAAATTTTAATAAATTTAAGTTTTGAATAGTGTTCAAGTTGTTTTATTCTTAAGTGTTTTAAACCATTTGAATTGAAAGAGGAGTTTAAATTATTTAATTTAGACTTTAATGATTTAATTTTAATTTAATTGCAATATTCTAGATTAACTTTTAATTGGTTTGATTATTATTATTTTTTTAATTAAGAATTTGTTTTTTTTATGAAATTAATTTTTAATGTTTCAAATTTGCTTTAACTTTGTTATTAAGTGATGTTGAATTGATTTTTAAATTTAATTTAATTTAATTGTTAAATCACTTAATATTTTAAATATTAATTTAATTAAGGGTTATTTTCTTTTTAATTATTTAATTATTAATTTCAATTATCACTTTGAATTTAATTAAAAGTTAAATATTAGTAAAGTGATTCATTTAGGGATTTTAGTTTAAGTTATTATAGTCTCTCCAAATTATATTCCCATTTTAATAATCCAGATTTTAACTTACTCTTCCAAAATTTAAACTGTTTAATTAATTAAGGTTTACTTTAAATATTTTCAAGATGATTAATGGGTTTCTACCCCTTAATTCTCTAGGTTTCAATCTTCTAATGAAAATTTTAAAATCAGAAATTTTACCCTCCCCTTGATTAAACCTAAATGTTAATTAGGGTTATAATCTTTTAATTACCTTTATGCCCCCTTAGGCTTGTTTATTTCATAACTCATCAAATTAAGCTCAAATGAACTTAAAATTTTTATGTCACTTTACTCATATTCAATTAAGATATTAGAGGAGAAAATGTGATTTCCCTAAATTTAATTTAAAGTATATAATTATTTTAATGGAAAATCGGGATTTTCAATGGAAATTCAACAACTTGACCAAGGAAGGCTTTCTGTCCTTGAGAAAATTATGGGATGTTCCTAATTACTAGAAGACCACATGTACCAATTTTGCTGATTTTTTTCATTATATTTTATTTATTATAATTATTTTGAGTTTTGAAGTGTTAATTAATTATAAAATAAAATAAAGGTTGAAAATTAAGTTTTATATTTTTCTTAAATCTCTATGACCTCAAAGTGTCCAGAGAAACAAATTTTATAATTTTATATTTTTTTTTATTTATTAGAATTAATTTAGTGAAAAGGTTGGAAAATCCATTTTTTAATTCAAAAATATGTTTTAAGCATTTAAAATTCAATATCTTTACTTTGAGACTTGGGAAAAAAAATTGGTTTATTCCTAAGTTATTAGGAGTCAGAATATAACATTTTTTATGATTTTTGATATTTTTACGATTTTTATTTTTTTTTTTATTATTTAAAATATTAAGATATGGTGAAAAATGAAGATTTTTAGAAAATTTCAATTTTAATTTTCTAGGACTCCTCTGATATCAGAGAGGCCCCAAAACCAATTTGGTGAATTTTTAAAGTGTATTTTTGGAGTTATGACTTTTTAAAGTTTAATTTTACTTATGTGATTTAATTAATCCATCTAGTGGGGTTAAGCATTTCCAATTGATTCCAAATTTTTATGTGAGGTCCCTTTGATCTAAAGTTCAGTGGAGAATTATTTTCAAGTTCTTTTGATGTGTGGTTAAACATAATTAATTAAGGTTCAGTTTTGAGTAATTAGGCAAATTAGGGTTATTCTTAATGAATTAACTTAAAATGTTATCCTAGGGTCCTCTGGTCCTAAGAAACTTCCCCAAAATTTCCTAGAATTTTCTAAACAGTATGCTAAAATGAGTAAAAAATTAATTAAAAAAAAAATTCTCATCAAAATAATTCGATTCTTTTTTCACGTTATTCTCCTCTGTTAACTGAGCAAGAGGGTACTTTTAGTTTATTTTTATGATTTTTCTACACAAAGATATGGATTTTTTAAGTTCTGGGTACTTAAATAAATAGAAAAAATCCTATTTATCTACGGTGGATTGAAAGACCATGCGGCGCGCTCCTATTTGACGCTGCCATCTGAGTCAGCTTCCACGCGTCCCGCTGTCCCGCTCCTTTCTCTGATCCGATGCAATCTTAACCGTTCAACTGATACACGAGCGATCGGACGGCTCCTGTTCATCGTCTACGATTGGCGTGCACCCGTGACCGTCCACACTAAAACCCTAAGAACTCTCTCATTTCTCAATGGATTTTCGTTTTCATATGCTCTATGGATTCGTCTTGAGGAGACAAACACATCCATATGGTTTACATGCTATGAAAGTAAGGCAATCAAAAAAGATAATCTCTGGAAGCTCAGGAGGAAGGAGAGGTCTATACCTTGGCTATGAGAAGTGAAGCTTCAATCAGAGAATTGTGGCACCTTTGATTGCACCCAAGGAAGCTCTAGATGAAGTCTCTAGCTTAGTGGAATTGCCTAGGAACAACTTCCAACAAGCCCGATTTCAAAGCATGGTTGATAGAGAGAATGGCTGGCCTGGTGAGGGGGCTTCCACTGGGGAACTCCTTCCCTTGGTCCTGTGCAAGTGTGGGTGAGTTTAATTTGATTTTGGTGGAGGTTTCAGAGTTGTCCTGGTTTTTGGGTGGATTTTTGACTGAGAAATTGAGCTCTGTTATTGAGGATTAGGGCAAAGGGACACTGGGGATCAATTGCTCTAGGTTAGGAGAAGGTCCTGGAGCAATTTTGGCAGAGTTTTGTTAAGCTCTAGTTCATCACCTTGTTTGGCCGAGAAGGTGGTGGGTTTAAATAGGCATGGCTGGAGGGCCTCCCAGGGGGAGCTAGGGCTTGGGATCAGCTGCTCTATGCAAGGGAAGAACAACCATGGAGTCCAATTGAGTTGGGACAGCACAACAAGGAGGAATTGAATTTTTGAATCAAAGGGGTGCTCTCGGCCTCCGGCGACTATGGTGGCTGGCCGGTCAGGCATGGGTCACCCTCAGGATCAAGTAGGTCAGGGCTGGGGTTTAGTGAGTTCAATTGGCATTGGCCATGTGTAAAGGGTTTGATTTAAATGAAATGGCGAAGGAGCTAATTTTGGGTCCAAATGGGTCCAAGTCATGGATTTAGGTTTGGTTCATCCTCCAAGGCCTGATTTTTGGGCTGAGGGAATCAGGTAAGTCAGCTAGCTTAGTGGGGAGAAGTCACCATCAAAGTACATTTAGGTTTAATCAAGGTTTAGAAGAGTCATGAAAAGGCTTAATCACCCTTAAGGGAATCATTAAAGGACTCCCTCCTTTTTCCATAAATGACAAGGTGATGTGTAAAGTGGCTTCCATGGCTTGCATATGGCTTGTGCATGGCTCCATGGCTTCATTTAGCTTGGGAAAAAATTTTGTCAATTTCATGAAAGGGGATTTTATGAATTTTGGCATTTTGGTGGAAATTTGGATGAAGCTTGATTTTAAATGGTTTAATGATGATTTTGAAACCTAGGGGTTATATCTATAAAGGGTATGATGAAAATAAATTGCCATGTGGGCTTTAGAGCCAATTTTGGGCTCTTGGAATTGGTGGAAATGGGCTTTTAGGATGGTTCAGGAAAGTGGGCCTTTAGGTTTGAAAACAAATTGGTGCATAGAAATTTTGTGAAGGATTGGGCCAAACAAATGTTGGGTTTAGTTTAGGGATGTGTCATGAACATTTTAGAAAAGATTTGGTATCATTTAGAGTGGAATTGGATTTAATTTGGGCTTTTTTGGTAATGGGGCCAAAGTGGGTCAAATCGGGCTAACTTGGGTTAAGGTTGGGCTAATGTTAGATTTGATGTAAAATTAATGTTGAGAAATTTTTATGGGAGTGTCACAAAGAGTTTTCAACTTTGATTGGGCTTTGATTTTGGGATTTGGGCCCGTTTGGGTTTATGGTGGGTTTAGGCCAAAAATGGGGATTTTGGTTTTGGGTTAGGTTTAGGATTGGTTTTGAGGAATTTTGGGTAATTTAGGTAATTTTGCAAAATTTGGGCAATTTCAAGGGCATTTGGTAGGTTTGGTGGGTTTAGATCCCCGGGGGTCAAAAATTAAAATTTTGGAAAATGAAGATTGATTGAATGTGAGTAGAATGGAATCACTTTGGTTGAGCAATGAAGCTATATCAAGCCCATAAAAGCCATGAGATGACTCATTTGAGGCATCACTATGTTTTTCCTAACCCTCTTAGCCAAGGGCCTAGGGGTTAAGGTCCATGCATTTGAATTACTTACATGAGTCAGGAAGTTAAGCTAAGTATGAATGGTTTTAGGATTTGGAATGTGTGTGAAAGTGTAATGTGTACAGGTCAACCCTCACCAGACCAGGCCACCTAGGGTAGTCCTAAGGCCAAAGAGTCCTATAGGGAACTCATCCTTTAAACCTCCACATTTGATCTTAACCCTCCAAGTGACTTGGGGGTTTACAATCAAACTTATGGGGTTTTGTAGGGAGTTAAGAGGTGTTTAAATTTCTAAGTGGTGGGTTCCATTTCTAGTCTTCTAAGATAGTTAAAGGGAAAGCCTAAGGCTAGATCCTAAGTACTAAGGAGAGAGAAGAGAAAGGACCTCACAAAAAATGAGGTCAACAAATGGACCCCCAATAGGTGTAGTGTTCTAACCAAGCACACTGCGTGTATTGGCGTTGATCGAAGAAATCAACAAAACCAACACAGACGTCTAAGTGACAAGCTTAGAACAGAGTAGAAACAAATTTCCGCTGGGGAGTGTGGAGTATATCTCCAAGACTGGAGATCCCTGAACTCTCACTAGGGAAAAGAAAAGGAGGTGAATTCTAGATCATAAGATCTGGGGCAATTTGATTTAGATTTCATTTCATTTTCTATTACAAGTTTTTTTTAATGTGTGAGTTTAGATTTCGATTAGTTCTGAGTTTCAATTTCGATTGAGGTTTAATTTAAAATTAATTCAAGGAAATCCGGATTTGAAATGAGAATTGGAACCTAGGTTCCAACCTCGGGATTGCGAAGAGAACTGGAATTTAGGTACCAGCCTCGGAGTGAGAATCGAAGTTTAAGTATCGATTGAAAAGGATGAGAATCAGAATTTAGGTACTAATCTCGAAAGTTTAAAGAGAACTGGAATCGGGTTCCAGTATCGAAGGTTTAAAGAGAACTGGAATCTGGTTCCAGTATCGAAGGTTTAAAGAAAATTGGAATCTGGTTCCATTCTCGAAGATTTATAGAGAACTGAAATCTGGTTCCAATCTCGAAGGTTTAAAGAGAATTGGAATCTGGTTCCAATCTCGAAGGTCTAAAGAAAAATGGATTTTGGTTCCAATCTCGAAGGTTTAAAGAGAAATGGAAACTAGTTCCAATCTTGACGGTTTAAAGAGAAATGAAAACTGGTTCCAATCTCAAAGGTCTAAGGAGAAATGGAAACCAGTTCCAATCTCGAAGTTTTAAAGAGAAATGGAAAACGGTTCCAATATCGAAGGTCTAAAGAGAAATGGAAACCGGTTCTAATCTCGAAGGTTTAAAGAGAAATGGAAACTTGTTCCAATCTCGAAGGTTTAATGAGAAATGGAATCTGGTTCTAATCTCGAAGGTTTAAAGAGAAATGGAAATCGGTTCCAATATCGAAGGTCTAAAGAGAATTGGAAACTGGTTCCAATCTCGAAGGTTTAAAGAGAAATGGAAACTGGTTCCAATCTCGAAGGTCTAAGGAGAATTGGAATCTGGTTCTAATCTCGAAGGTCTAATGAGAAATGAAATTTGGTTCCAATCTCGAAGGTTTAAAGAGAAATGGAAACTGGTTCCAATCTCGAAGGTTTAAAGAGAAATGGAAACCGGTTCCAATGTCGAAGGTCTAAAAAGAAATGGAAATTGGTTCCAATCTCGAAGGTCTAAGGAGAAATGGAAACTGGTTCCAATCTCGAAGTTTAAAGAGAAATGAAAACCGGTTCCAATCTCAAAGGTTTAAAGAGAAATGGAAACTGGTTCCAATCTCGAAGGTTTAAAAAGAAATGGAATCTGGTTCCAATCTCGAAGGTTTAAAGAGAAATAGAAACTGGTTCCAATCTCGAAGGTCTAAAGAGAATTGGAAACTTTCCAATCTCGAAGGTCTAAAGAGAATTGAAAACTAGTTCCAATCTCAAAGGTTTAAACAGAAATGGAAACTGGTTCCAATCTCGAAGGTTTAAAGAGAAATGGAAACTGGTTCCAATCTCGGAGGTCTAAGGAGATATGGAAACTGGTTCCAATCTCGAAGGTTTAGAGGGTTGAAATTTTCTGTGGAGATTTGAGTTTAGCAGAAGATTTGGAATGAGACGCGAAAGTGTTTCATGTCCCACGAGGATCAATCAAAGTTTGATTATTTGGCGAAGGATATGAATCAATGCCATCAGAACCAAATCGAAAATTTTCGTGGTTCTTTGTCAGTAGATTCAGTCGACCATCTGAAAAGAGGGAAGGAAATATGGAGAGTGAAAAAGAGATTTGAGAGTAGCCGAAGGCTGAGGATTTCAGATTCAGGAATTTGTCTTAGTTGCTTGTTGTGATTTGATTTTAGCTTGATTTTCAATTTAGGGTTCACATTTATTTAGAGTTCGTGTTTATTTGTAGTTTGTTTTGACATTCAAATTTTTTTTAAAAGAGAGTTTTAATTTATTTTTATTTTTCCTTTGTTCTTTATTTAAAGTTCTTTTAATCTAATGGCGTTTCCCAGTGAATTTTCACAAAAAGAGGTTAAGGCAAAACATGACATGGTCACTTTCATTCCAATCTTGTCGAAAATACATCATACAACTTAATCCAAAACATGATGATATTTTCTTTGAGAATTTAATATCTTATACAATCCATATAAATCCAAAACAAATTGTGTAAGATTCTTTTAGGTTTCTTTTAAAAGGAACTGTCAAAATCCATGTCTGAATAGCGAGATACATGGACAATAACATCACATTCCAAGTCATCCATGGCAGGAATTCCGTATGGATGTGCATTGGAGGTGTACTATCTCCCATGTAACTCACAGCTCATAAGGCCGGACACTCTCTAACTCTGGATCTCGCTGGAAGTGGAAAGGAATTTTTCTGTCGACCATCCTCCTGAAAGTGACGAAGATTCGTTCAACAGGCACTCCTGGAATGAAATGCTTTGCGATGTATGCTCCATTCCCTTTTAACACCATGACAAAACCTACCGGTAGCGGTATCTCTACTTGCCCTCGGAATTCACCAGGGCCTGCAATTCAGAGGTCAGATTCGAACATGATATTGCACTGGTTGACAAAAGACACTATGCAGGAAGGTCTGACAAAGTCATGATGGTCTATGTGTGGAGGTATGCAGTCACCCTCCTTGTAGATGTTAATGATGCAGCTGTTGGGTATGTAATCTGCAGGCAATACCCTCCATCTTACCATCCTCTTTACCATTCTCTTAATAATATTCGACATTGGATCCACCTCACTGCGAGGGAGTATCCCTGGTGGATTTCCTTTTCTGTCTACCGCGAAGTTGTAGCAACATCCGCACTGGATCGTAACTCTTCCTTTCCCTGGCATCCACCTTCAGAGTTCTGAATAAGTCTTTTCCCTCAGACGACTAGCTCGGCCCATTTTTTGAAGTTCAACAATGTAGTCTACAATTTGTTGTTGCTCGTAATCTGAGAACACATCTGTATGCTGCTCGAGGCCTTCCAAGATGTTAATCCACTTGCCATGAATTCTTTCGAAGTATCCAAAAGTTTTCTTTTCAACATTCTGCATTCTTTCCAACTCATATTCTGGAATTATCTGCAATCGATGAGGTCTAGTAACGTAATGGGGGAATATATGGTTTAACTCCGATATGCTCTCCTGCATGACTTGGCTCCTCGGGGGTAGTCTTTGTCGGGACATCCTCCGGGGTTGCTTTCGCAACAAGACTCTTTAAAACTGGTGCATTTATCTGGCGTCAAGGCACTGATTCTATTTTTCCTCTTCTTGGGATTTTGTTTATCTTTTCTATTTTCCTTGAAGTTGATCTCCTCTTTTCTGGTTCCTGACGAACCAATTTCTTCAGAGTATTTGTATTTATAGTAGCAACTGTCTCTTCATGTTGATCTGCTGCTAACTTGGTTAACATCTTGCGAATGCGGCGATTCTTGTTCCTCCGCTGGGTGGCAGTGAGAGTAGCTCTCCTTACCCTTTGGATTTCTGTAGGCATGGCGCTGACGAGCCTGCCTTCTGCTGTAGCAACCACGGACTTAACTTTCTTGTTCTCTCCCATTGCATGAACAATATTTACTTTTCTCTTCTTACTGGTAGATGGTTGACTTGAGCCACCCAATTTCATCACTGTCTGGCTATGGAACTCTTTCCGATCAATCGGGGTCCAATCATTTTCTTCGTACTGTAAACCGGCAGGTGTGAAGTCAGAGTCGATTTCAATCATGGCTCCATCATTCATCCTCTTTTTATCGAGTGCTAGACTCACGCCATTCTTGAAGTTTAGAACTAACCGCCCGTTCGACATTTCTCTGCGAAAAACAAGGAAAGGATCAGGTGTACTAAGAACAAGAACAGTAGAAAAATATGTTTATTAATGAAGAGATTTTATTCTTTTAATTTAAATTTAAATAGGAGTAAGAAAAGATGAAGAAAGATCAAGATTGCGACTGATTTGAAAGGAAGGATAAAAACTTTATTATCATGATTTCACATGTTTTCTTTTAACATTTTTTTAACGATTTTCTTCATCATCCACTTTTCTTATATTTATATTTTTTTGGTTCGGACCCAGTCAAAAGTAATTATTGTGCCCGTGCATCTAAGAATGAGGATACATCCTTCGAAACATCAGGTTGCGTAATACTTCTTTAGATATCTTTCATTAATTGGAAGCATAGGTCATTCTCCACAGCAATTTACAAGCTGGTAGGAATCTCTTGAGTAAACTGTCTCAACTACGAATGGCCCTACCCAAGTCGGTTCAAATTTACCACATATCTTACGATGTGCAAGAATAGGTTTTCTGAGAACCAAAACCAAGTCACCGACTTTGAATGTCCCGGGACAGACTAATTTATCATGGGCCTGGATCATTTTAGCTTGATACAATTCCAAATTCTGCTGTGTTGAAAGTCTTGTCGGCATATTTTTAGGTTGTGTGTTGTATTTTGAAAAGGAGGTTGCCTATAAAAATTGTTGGCGAATTCTTAGATTTTAAATTTAATTTAAATATATATATATAATTTGGAAAGTAGCATTTGATTTTGAAAATAATTTTTAAATTTAAAGTTTTTAAGATATGAAATCAAACCGATCTCACATCCCAAATAGTTTATATAAACAAGCACCACCTCACAAACCGTGTATCTATCCTGAAGAATAGACGCCTTTGCTTGGTGATGGGGCTCGATTAAATAAACTAGAAGATTTGTGACATCCGTTTGGTCTGCGAACCAATTTTATAAGCCGACAAGTTCTCCTGCTTAATATAAAGGAATTAAGCAAGGTTTATATTACTTGGGTTCTTAAAGTTCCCTATAAGGGCAAGCCACTATAGTTAATTACATCTTAAGTGACGGGAATCACGTAAGAAAACTCTCGATAATGATCAGTGGTTTTGCTCTCAAGAATTTCAAAGTTTAAGATTTTCAAAGGATTGAGTTTTGGAAATTTCAATAGGGAATGGATCAAGTTTGGAACAGTTAATTTCAGGAGTCCAAAGGAAGAGAAGTAGGAGAAGCTGAGGATCCAAGAAGAAATCTAGGCAACTTCCCAAACTATCCTATTGTTTGGGTTCAATTTGGGAATTTATTCAATATTGCAATCCTACCAATTTTAATTGATTAGGTCTTATATTTGTATGACACAGTCATGCAAATAGCATCGAAGATGTGAGGGTTGATGTCGTACCAAACGACTACTTCGGAGTCCTAAGACTGGTTAGGGCTTAATTTACATAACATGATTATGCAAATGCCTAACGAAGAGTTGAGGATTTGTGTTGCTCTAGGCAGACTACCTCGAAGTCCTATGGCTTGGTTATTTAATTATAAGAAAATTTTTGCTGAAGTAGATCCGAGTTTTGCAGGAGATGAGAGAAGTGTTTTGGTTTAGAGAAAATCTTAAAATTCAAGTGTCTTTAGTGTTTTAATTAAAACAAATCTTAAAGTAGATTAAACAAAATCGATTAAGATCCCACGGTTCCGTCATCCTGGCACTGTTATTTTCATTGAATTCACTTAGTCCAGACGAATTTGCTAAACTCAACTGAATGAGTTCCACACTTTCATTTAGACCGTGGGAAATCCCGTTAGCAACATGTGGGTTACATCATCCGAGGTATTCCCGATCATTCAACGAGACGTTTTAATTTAGTTACAATTGTAGTTTTGTTGTTCCGTTTGTGATTAAATTTTGAGTTGTTTTTATATTTTGGAATGTTGTGGCGGTGAATTTTATCTTGCAATGACTTTTAATTTAGTTTTGGTTTCGGTTTAGGGACTATCCTAAAGGTTTTGGTTTTCATGCAACAATTTTATTTATCATGCAAGAAAAAGTAAAGTACAATGCATGTAAGTAAATTGCAACAAAGTAAATTGCAATAGAATAAAAGCGTACCTGGAGGGTCTTCCCATCATCCCAAGCTGCACTTAAAACACATGTTAAGGCATTTAAATATTTCAACAGATACCTAGGTAAAGCTAAGGGAAAGGTTTTGGTTGTCTACCAAATTCCTAATCCTATAACTAGTCATCTCCTATGACGTCTTGGTTCTTGGTTTGGTTTAAGGATGATTTTCTTCATCAAAGAACAACTAGATTCAATTGTTCTTCTAAAACATCCTGTCATATTGAGGAAGTGTTTAAGACGAGTCCTAAACATCTTTTCAATATTTCTGGGATTGTTTTGAGTCCAAGTAAATTTAGTTGCACAGGTGAATTAATCATCCAGGGGTTTAAGTTTTGTTCTCTTGCTCAGTGAACAAGGACATTTGAACGTCCTATAAGTGAAGTAACCTTTCACTTGAGACTTCATTTAAAGTTATAATAATAAGAGCTTTAAAATGACAAATCAATTTATTAGGTATTTTAATGATTTAAACTTAATGATTTAATTTTAATTTTGACTTAATTATAAAAATTAGTTTAAGTTTGGAATGGTGTTCAAGTTATTTTAGATTTAATTCTTAATGCTTTCATTTAGGTTTGTTGTTAAATGATTTTCATTTAATTTAACTCAATTTAATTTTAATTTAATTTATTTTAATTTTAATATACTTTGATTTGATTTTAATCTTAATATAATTTGGTTTAATTTAATTTAATTTTAATTTTAATTTAATTTAATTTAATTTATTTTTATTTAAATTTAACTTAATTTTAATTTAATTTTAATTTTAATGTAATTTTTATTTAATTTTAGTTTTAATTATTAATTTGGATTATTATTTTAATTTTTTTAATTAAGAATTAAGTTTTATTGAAGTGATTTATTTAGGGGTTTTTAAATTAAAGAATAAATATCCTCTTAATAATATCCCTACTTTAATAATTCCAATTTCTATTATTCTTCCAAAATTTTAATTAATTAATTAATTAAAGTTTTATTTTAATTATATTTGAAATTTTTAGTAGGTTTCTACCCTCAATCATTTAAGTTTCAATCTTCCAAAATCAGTTTAAAATCAAATATTTTACCATCCCCTTTTTGATTAATCCTAAAATTTTAATTAAGGGTTGAAATTTTTTATTACTCTTTTGCCCTTCAAGCTTAATAATTCTATAACTCACTATACTAAGCTCAAATAAAAGTGAAATTTTTATGTAACCTCACTCACATGTCAATTAAGACATTAGAGGAGAAAATGTGATTTTTCTGTATTTAATTTATTTATGTAATTATTTTTAATGAAAAATAGAGGTTTTCAAGGAAAATTTAATAACATGACCAAGGAAATGTTTCTGTCCTTAAGAAAATTAGGGCATTTTCCTAATGACTGGTGGACCATTTGAACCAATTTTGGTGATTTTTTGAATTATATTTTATTTATTAGAATTATTTTTGAGTTTTGAGGTATTAATTAATTTTAAAATAAAATTAAAGTTGAGAAATAGGTTTTATATTTTTCTAAAATCTCTCTGATATCAGGGAAGTCATAGAACAAAATTTTATATTTTTTTGATTTTTCTTTGATTTATAAGAATTAATTTAGTGGAAATGTTAAAAAAAATCATTTTTTTTTAATTCAAAAATTGTTTTAGGCCTTTAAAATTCAATATCTTACCCTAGAGACTTAGGAAAAATATTTGGTTTGTTCCTAAGTGATTAGAATTCAAAATGTGACATTTTTGTGATTATTAATATTTTTATGATTTTTATTATTTTTTAATTATTAAAAATATTAAAATAATGATAAAAATCAACTTTTTAAGAAAATTACAATTTTAATTTTCCTAAGTTCATCTGATATCAGAGAAGCTCCAAAACTATTTTTATGAATTTTTGAAAAGTATTTTTCTGTGTTATGAATTTTTAAAGTTTAATTTTATCCATTTTGCTTAAGAGGCTTAATCAACCCATTTGGTGAGGTTAATCAAATCCAATTGACTTCAAATTTTTATGTGATGTTCCTCTGATTATAATGATTAGTAGAGAATTATTTTCATGTTAATTTAATGTGTGGTTAACCCTAATTAATTAAAGTTCAATTTTAGGTGTTTAGGCCAATTAGGGTTGTTCCATGTGAATTAACTCAAGACCTATTTTTCCTAGGTTCCTCAGGTCATAAGAAACATCACCAAATTTTCCTAACATTTATTTCGTAACATGCTAATTATTGGAATTAAAATACTCAAAACAGTAACATGCAATTGAAAAATCAATAACTTCTCATAGGGATGGCCTCTGACCTTGGAAAATTCAGGGAATGTTCCTAAGTTCAGAGGCTTCAAAAGCCCCATGGTCTCATGCCATGGTGAATTGCCTATGCAAATGGAGAATTAAAACAATGCAGAGAGTAAATAAATCATTAAAAATAAAATACTCAATGAAATTTCTTAACCATACTCATGTCACACTCTAAACCATGCTTAGCCACCTCACCATGGATGGAGACTTCTCCACTCCAATTCAGCTGAGCCATATGATTTCCTTCAGCTCAAATCAGGCCTTGGTGGGTGCACCAAACCCAAATCTATGCATTTGACCAAACCAACCCAAAATGTTCCCTTCCCCCTCCCACTTTGATTCAACTCCTTTACACTTGGCATTTGCCAATTGTTGGCACCAAACTCAAGCACTGACCTCCCTGACCCTGAGGGTGACCCATGCCTGGCTGGCCAGCCACCACAGCCGCCGGAAACTACCAGGCCGAGAGGCTTGATTTGAATCAAAAATTCAATTTGAACTTGCTGAGCTGTCCCATGCCCAATGGCCACTGTGGCTGTTCTTCCCTTGGCCAAGGCAATTGATCCAAGACATTAAACCTCCCTGGGAGGCCCTTCAGCCACCTTTATTTAAACCCACTGACCTCTCAGCCAAACAAGGTGATGAACCAGACCTTAAGGAAACTCTGCCAAAATTGCTCCAGGACCTTCTCTTAACCCAGAGCAGTTGATCCCCAATGTTCCTTTGCCCTAATCCCCATTAACAGAGCTCAATTTCTGAGTTGAAAATCCACACAAAAAAAAGGACACTTCACCACAGTGAGCGAATCTTCAAATTGATTGACCCTACACCTTCACCAGACCAAATGGAGAAGTTCTCCAGCAAAAACCCCCTCAACAGGCCAGCCATTGCTTCCAGCCTCCAAGCTTTGTGATCGGCCTTGGTCACTTTCATACTTAGACGATTCCCCAGAGCCAAGGACTTCATCTGGAGCTTGCTTGGACTCAATCGAAGGTGACACAACCCTCAGATCGAAGCTTCACTTCTCTGAGCAAAGGTATGAACTCATTCTTCCTCCCGAGCTTCCAACAACTCTCCATTTTGTCTGGGTTAATTGTATAGCCTATAAACCGTATAGTTGTGTTCGTCTCTTCAAGACGAGTCGATATAGTATAAGAACTTGAAAATCTATTCAGAATCGAGTGAGATATTAGGGTTTGAGTGTGGACGGTCACGGGTGCACACCAGTCGTAGACGATGACCAGGAACTGTTGGATCGCGCGTGTATCGAGCGGACGATCGAGATCAAGCCGGACAGCAGAATGATACGTGAACCACGGGCCCCTGGAGCGCTGAGTCAGATGGCAGCGCCGAATAACATAGCGACAAATGGGCTTTCGATCCGCCGTAGGATGACGCGGCGCCGAGTTGGATAAGTAGAAAATTAGGGTATTTTTGAATTATTTAAATACCAGAACTTCAAAAATTCATATCTTTGCATAGAAAAATCACAAAAATAAAATAAAAAAACACGCTTGCTCAGTGAAGAGAGGAGAATCATGTGGGAAAAAATCAAGTTAATTGGATGAGTATTTTATTTTTAATAATTTATTTACTATTTCCAATGTTTTGATTCTTCATTTGCATAGACAATTCACCATGGCATGAGACCATAGGGCTTTTGAAGCCTCTGATCTTGGGAAGATTCCCTGAATTTTTCAAGGTCAGAGGCCATCTCTGTGAAAAGTTATTAAATTTTCAAGTTCATGTCACTTTTTTAGGTATTTTAATTCCAATAATTAGCATGTTGTAAAATAAATTCTGGAAAAATTTGGTGATGTTTCTTAGGACCAGAGGACCCTATGAAAAATATATTTTGAGTTAATTCATTCATAATAACCTTAATTAGCCTAAACCGCTAAAATTGAATTTGAATCAACTAGGGTTAACCACACATCAAATTGACTTGAAAATAATTCTTCATTGCTCTCTAGGGTCAGAGGAAACTTACATAAAATTTTAAAATCAATTGGACTCGATTAACCCCACCAAATGGATTGATTAAGCCTCATAAGCAAAATGGAACTTTAAAAATTCATAACTCCAAAAATACTTCTAAAAAATTTACAAAAATGGTTTTGGAGCTTCTCTGATATCAGTGGAGTTCAAGAAAATTAAAATTGGAATTTTCTAAAAAAAGTTGATTTTTCACAATATTTTAATATTTTAATAATTAAAATAAAAATCACAAAAATATTAAAAAACATAAAAATGTCACATTTTGACTCCTAATCGCTTAAGAACAAATCAAATATTTTTCCTAAGTCCCTAGGATAAGATATTGAATTTTAATGGCTTAATGTAATTTTTAATATTAAAAAATGAATTTTCAACCCTTTTCACTAAAATAATTCTAATAAATGAAAGAAAAATCAGAAAATTATAAAATTTGTTTCCTTGAACTCCTAGAGGTCAGAGAAATTTAAGAAAAATATGAAGTCTATTTTTCAACTTTTCTTTTATTTTAAAATTAATTAATACTCTAAAACTCAAAATAATTATAATAAATAAAATATATTTCAAAAAATCATAAAAATTAGTCCAAGTGGTCCTCTAGTCATTAGGAAAATCCCATAATTTTCTTAAGAGCAGAAACCTTTCCTTGGTCATGTTGTTGAATTTTCTTTGAAAATCCCTATTTTCTACTAAAAATAATTATATAAATAAATTAAATTCAGAAAAATAATATTTTCTCCTCTAATGTCTTAATCGACATGTGGGTGAGGTGACATAAAAATTTCAAATTTATTTGAGCTGAATTTAGTGAGTTATTAAATAAATAAGCCTAACAGGGCATAAAGGTAATTAAAAATTTTAACCCTTAATTAAAACTTTAGGTTTAATCAAAATGGCGGGGTAAAATATTTGATTTTAACTTTCTCTTGGATGATTGAAACTTAGGTAAATTTAGAGGTAGAAACCCATTAAACACCTTGAAAATATCAAAATGAAAATCTAATTAATTAAATAATTTGAATTTTAGAAAGAATATATTTAAATTTGGATTATTAAAATAGGGATATTATTAAGAGGATATTTATTCTTTTATTTAAAAAAATCCCTAAATAAGTCACTTCAATAATATTTAATTCTTAATTAAAAAAAAATTTAAAACAATAGTCCAAACTAATTAAATTAAAAATTAAAAGAAGATAACCCTAAATGAACTAAAGCTTAAAATGTTAAATGGTCTAATAATTAAAAATCAAATTTAAAATCTTGAAATTAAGTTAAATTAAATTAAATTAAGTTAAGTCCAAGTTTAAATTAAATTAAATTAGCACCTTAACAATTAAATAAAAATTAAAATATTAAAACTAAAATTAAATTAAATTAAAACTAAAATTAAATTAAATTAAAATTAAATTAAAATTAAATTAAATTAAATTAAATCAAATTAAATTAAATTAAATTAAATTAAAATCACTTAACAACAAACTTAAATGAAATCATTAAGAGTTAAATCAAAACATATCATTAATTTCAATACTTCTTTCTATCTAAGTAAATTTAAAACATGAACATTAATCTGAAATACTAAGATAATTGAAAGTGTAAAGATTTAAATTGAATCTAAAAATAATTTGAACGCTATTCCAAACTTAAAATTATTAATTAAAACCTCATAATTAAACTAAATCAATTTAAACCATTAACTCATACTTTTAATCAAGGATGATTAAAATTCTCAATAGACCAATTTGCCCTTAAAAGCTTTAATTATTATAACTCTTAAATAGAGTATTAAGTGAAATGTCACTTCATTCATCAGGTAATCAAATACCCAAGTCACTGAGCAAGAGACAAAGTTTAACTAAACTAATGGATGATTAATTCATATGTGCAACTAAATTTACTTGGACTCAAAATGATCCCAGAAGTATTGAAAAGATGTTTAGGACTCGTCCTAAACACTTCCTCAATATGACGGGATGTTTTAGAAGAACAATTGAATCTAATTGTTCTTTAATGAAGAAAATCATCCTTAAACCAAACCAACAACCTAGACGTCATAGGAAATGACTAGTTATAGGATTAGGAATTTGGTAGACAACCAAAACCCTTTCCCTTAGCTTTACCTAGGTATTTCTTGCAAAATATTTTTAAATGCTCTAATATGTGTTTCAAGTACAGCTTGGGATGACGGGAAGACCCTCCAGGTACGCTTTTATTTTATTTTAATTTACTTTATTGGAATTTACTTACATGCACTGTACTTTATTTTTTTGCATGATAAATAAGACTGTTGCATGAAAACTAAAACCTTTAGGATAGCCCCTGAACTGAAACCAAATATAAATTAAAAGTCATTGCAAGATAAAATTCACCGCCACAACATTCCAAAATATAAAACAACTCAAAATTTAATCACAAACAGAACAACAAAACTGCAATTGTAACAAAATTAAAACGTCTCGTTGAATGATCGGGAATACCTCGGATGTTGTAACCCCCGTGTTGCTAACGGGATTTCCCACGGTCTAAATGAAAGTGTGGAACTCATTCAGTTGAGTTTAGCAAATTCATCCGGACTAAGTGAATCCGATAAAAATAATGATGCGGAAGGTTGGAACCGTGGGATCTTTTCTGGTGTCGTTATAATCAACTTTAAGATTTGTTTTAATTAAAACATAAAAAACACTTGGAAATTAAGATTTTCTCTAAACCAAAACACTTTTCTCATCCCCTGATTTATGATTTCTAAAACTAAACCTCTGCAACAACAAGGAGCTCGGAGCATGGTGGGCGAGCACGGCCATCGTCATCGACGAAAACCCGAGTCTACTTCGAGCAAAACTTTCCTAGAATTAAATAACAAAGCCATAGGACTTCGGGGTAGTTTGCACTAGTGCAACATAAATCCTCGACTCTTCGTTAGGCACTTGCATTGCAAATTAAGCCCTAACCGGTCTTAGGATTCCAAGGTAGTCGTCCGGTACGACGATAAACCCTCACATCTTCGAGGCTATTTGTTTGATTTTATCATACAAATATAAGCCCTAATTAACTAAAATTGGCAAGATCAAAACATTAGATAAATATTATAACTTTCCTAAATTCAAGCCAAACAATAGGATAGTCGGGAAATTATCGAAGTTAGCTTCGAATCTGTGATTTCTCCAACTTTTCTTCCTTTGGATTCCCAAAACAAAATGTTCCAAATTTGATCCATTCTCTATTGAAATTCCAAAATTCAATCCCTTGAAAACTTAAACTTTGAAATCCTTGAGAGCAGAATTATTGATTATTATCGAGAGTTTTCTTAGGTGATTCTCGTCACTTAAGATGTAATTAACTATAGGGGCTTGCCCTTATAGGGAATTTTAAAGAACCCAAGTAATATAAACCCTGTTTAATGCTTTCATATTAAGCGGGGAATTTGTCGGCTTATAAAATTGGTTCGCGGACCAAACGGATGTCACAAATCTTCTAGTTTATTTAATCGAGCCCCACCGTCGAGCGATGTGTCTATCCTTAGGGATAGATACACGGTTTGTGGTGCGGTGCTCGTTTATATAAACTATTTGGGACGTGAGATCGGTTTAATCTCATATCTTAAAACCTTCAAATTTAAAATTATTTTCAAAATCAAATACTACTTTTCAAAATTATTTATTTAAATTAAATTAAAAATTTGCCGACAACTTCTGTTAGGCGACCCCCTTTTCAAAATAAAACACACAACCTAAAAATATGCCGACAACTTCTGGCGACTCCGCTGGGGACAATTCCTCTCTCCATTATAGTCAGATAATTCTGCTTTCAAAAATCGGTAGTGTATCCATGTCCTTAATGGGTCAAACTACCCTTCTTTCCGTTGGAATACTATGTTCATTTCTACCTTGAACAAGTATAGCCAACATTCTCTCGGATTTAGGAGCCACTTGTTTAGACACCCCTAAACAGAGAGGTTCCGAGATCCTTTTACCTCATTTACGAGGTGGGGTGGACCCCCAATAGGTGTTAGTTTAGGAGCGATCCTTCGAGTCGAGAAGTCTTGCGTAAGACTTTCTTTTCCTTTCCAACTCTGAATCAGATTCCTTACCTTCTCTACACCTTTGAACATTCCGTTCTAAATAAATGAACCCTCTAATAAATGATTCTTTTAACAAATGATTCCTTCTTATAAATACATGAACGAGAATGTGTTCAGACTCTTTTCAATTCCTTTCTTTTCGTCCTAAAGAAAAAGAAGAATAACTTGGGACTGACAACCAGAATCTACCTACGTGAAATGGAAGCCCCAAAGCTGATTTTCTCCTTCACCAACGGATTGGACTTCGCTGTCTATAAGGATGAGCTGCCCGACAATGGGATCATCCGATTTGGACAAGGATTTGAAAACACGAATGTCAAGATCACCGACGTCTCCCTCTTTGCACTAACGAACAAGGTATCTGAAGCTGAGAAGCCGCTGCTTGAGTTCAACCTTAGGTCGACCCAAGAGTTTCCTCCCCTGCAAAGGATCCCGACTGAGAGGAGTACTGCTGTCTGCAGGAGGACTATTCTTACTACCCCCACTGGTCTAGTTGTTTCTGCACCTACCCCGACTTTTGCCAAATTAAAGGGGAAAGAAATCCAGAATTATGGTAAACCTGTTACCGTGGAGGGTACAGATCTTCCTGTGAGACCTTCTCTTTTCGAAATCGGGTCCAATTCAAAGATTCCATCACTGACAAGGACCCAAAGAAGAAACAGAAGTAGAAGGATCGCCAGAGAAGCCAGAGCTGCTGAAATTGCTTTCCTGGAGGAAATCCCGAACCGCTCGAATATACACTTGCTGCCGGAATATACACCGCTGCTCGAATACATACCACTTTTGGGAGGAAGCGGGTTCCATCCCCTCTCCGCCGCAGAGGACGAGGAAAATGTTCGCAAGATTGCTGCCGCATTACCTCAGCCCGCATATTACAACGATAGCCGCAAGAAAAGGACTAAAACTACGCCGTTTGCTCGACTGCAAACTTTGGTAGAAAAGTTAGCAAAGAAGGAAAACTGCCCCGAATCGGAGATTCTACGAAGGATAGGGCGGGTGCCAGTCAAATCCCGTCTTGGGCCCCGAGTAGAACCCGCCATCACGACAGAAAAGCCAAGTAAAAGAATGAAGGCTAGTCCGCCCGTCGTCGTCTCGGGATTGCAGTTAGGGAGGATACCACCTTCCCGCATTTGGGTGACGGACCATCCGGTCCTAGCACCTTCTGCTGCTAGAAAGATGGTATGGCGTCCCACTACTGGGCAGTTGAGATTGAAACAACAGCCCAAGAAAGAAAGTCTCGCCAGGAGACTTGAATCTGAAGAAAGTGCTACTGCGATAAAAGGGACCCGGCAGCTATCGCATGACAACCGCGAGGACACACAGAAAGCCCCGCTAGAAGATGCCATGGAAAGTTGAGAACCGATATCCGACTATTGGCAAAAGAAAGAGAAGAAAAGTTTGGAGACGAGATTGATTCATCGGAATTCATGGACGACGAATATGCAGAAATCAACATGGTCGAAACATGAGCTTCATCAGCTTCGCAAGGTGCTCCTGCAGCCGCGAGAAGAGAGGAGCCGGGCCGATGAGAAGACGGCTTCGGGAGAAAGATAACACGATCGCTCGAATGGCGAAAAGGATGGAAGAGATGGTCGTAGCTCTAGCCACTCTCCGGAGTCGAGTGCAACCACAAAGAGAGACACCCCCGGAGGTCATTCACATTGTAGACGGAGGAAAGGAGATTACATCCGTCGATGGGGATGATCAGCGAAAAAGGATACAACACAAAGTATGATCCCCGAAAAGGATATCAAGAACTTGGTGGAACGAGCGAGTGCGAGAAGCCTTAGCACAATCGAAGAGCGGGACATCCATTCGGACGGGTAGACCTTACCCGGAAGAATTCGACGTCGTCCAGTACCCAAAAGGCTTCGTACCACCTCTGTTCAAGACCTTCGACGGAACCGGGAACCCCCGACAGCATGTTGCACACTTTCATGCCAGTTGTTGTAATGCCGGCGGGAGCGATGCATTACGCTTCCGACAGTTCGTCGACGACTCGCGAGGAATCGCCTTCGGCGGGTATGCGGGATTACCAAATGGTTCGGTGAAGACGTTCTCAGAGCTAGAGAACCTCTTCATCAAGCGATTCGCCGGAGCTCAGCACCACATCACTATAGGTGATTTAGTGGTAGAGAAACAAAGGCCGAACTAAACTTTGGTGGATTACATACTTCGATGGAGGAATTTAAGCATGAAGTGTGAACCACAATTGCAAGAACAACATGCAGTCGGCATCTTACTTAAAAGCATTCACGGCCCGATAGCACTTCTCCTCAAAGGATTCACTATTAAGACTTTCGAGAAGTTGTTAAGCAAGGCCGGAAGCTTGCAAGAAGAGGCGAAGCAATTAAGTTTCGCCGACAAGACGGACAAGCAAAAGCCTGTGAAGACTTTTGAAAAGAAATCCGGGATCGTTGCAGCGGTTGACAAAGGCAAGCAACCGATGCAAATACCACCGAACGGCCGCGAGCAACCACAACGGAATTACCAGCAACCCCGGCCCGGCTATCGGTCATCTCCACGAGTATGAACAACCGCCTCGTCCGCAACGTACATTAAGGGAGTTTACGAGCGGGGAATATCCGTTCAAGAATGAAGCGAGTGCCGAAAATGTTCCGTAGTCCGATGAAGACTCCAGATTTCCAGTCGCTCGAGCTCGAAAGACCGGAGGAAGTCAACAAGAAAGGTGATCCCAACTTTTGCCCCTACCACCGGATGCTTGGGCACAAGATAGAAGATTGCATTACCTTCAAAAGTTGGCTCAACGACAACCTTCGGAAAGGGAATATAACAATCCCGAAGGAGTACATGAAGGAACCCCAAAAAGGAGGTTCCGTTAATGTTATCTCAACTGATCCCATCATTCCGATAGATCCCTACACGACTGATGATGGATGGACTACCGCCTGGACGAGGTCTTCAAAAAAGATTTTAGACAACATCCAAACCGCCTCGGTGCAAACTTCAATTCAGAGTTCGAGACCTGTTAAGCCGGTACTATCACTTGCGATAGAAGAACCACCTCAACAGGAGGCGATTTAAGAGAAGAAGAAAATCGACGAAGAAGAGAGGACCGAGACTCCTAAGGCTAGACTAGGGGCTGCTTATCCTAGGATAGTTGTTTCCGATTCGGGGGAGAAATCCCTCGAACCTCTGATTTTGTATGATTATATGCTCACTTCGGTGGGATCATATAATGATAAGGGTGATGGCGTTGGCTACGTTTTGACTGTTTCTAACGATTACGTAACTAGCGACAATCCGGACATCGATTTCGACATCAACGACAATTCTCAAATCATACACGATCTCGACGAACAAAATAACGAAGAAGGCATCCATAAAGGAGGCTACGAAAGTTCAACAAGCAACGAATCTATCTGCGAGTTTCGAGGAGCTCCAGTCACGATAGAGTTTGAGCCTTCAGATTCTGAAGTTAATCCGGAAGAGCCTGTCATTCCGATTCAGGAGGAGACACCGACAAGCTCAACACTAGATTCAGAAGAAATTACAGAAGTCAACTTAAGAAGTGGAAGAGTTCTACCTCCGAGAATGGGTCCAAAAGATAAAGGAAAGCAGGTGGTTGTTCAAGAAGAACCAACCCCGGCAGAAGAAATACCCATTCGAGAAGAAGCCGAGACGCATGAAAATAAAGTGGACTACAACGTGCTAGCCCATCTTAGGAAACTACCGGCCAAACTGAGCATTTACGATGCTCTCATCTTATCAAAAGAGATGAGAGAAGCTCTATCGAGGCCTTACTTGATCCGAAATTTGCTTAGCTCAAATGGCCGGAGATTCCTTAGATGAGGTTTGTTCGTTAAAGGAACGACAAGGTGTTACCTTCACGGACAATGACCTACTACTTGGGACAGCAGATCACAACCGACCATTGTACATTTCAGTTACAATTGGGAAGTTTACACTCTCTAGAGTATTGGTGGATCCAGGAGCATCAATCAATATAATGAGTCTTCGAACACTAGCATACTTGGAAATTGATGCTCGTGAGCTCGAGGCCGACAAAATGTTATTAAGAGGATTCAACCAGAAAGGAGAAAGAGCCCTCGGATCAATAACGCTATCGATGAAGACCGGTGACTTAGCAAAGACAACCGCAAAATTTTACATAATTGATTCGAAACATCGTTCAACGCTCTACTTGGGCCGACCATGGATACATGAAAACGAGGATGGTACCATCATCTCGCATCGGTGCATCAAATATTACGATGGAGGGGAACGAGTGCATCAAAGGTGACTTGCAACCATTCTCCGTACATGAGATTGGAATCCATGAAGACGCGAGCTTATTATGCACCGCCAAAGAAAACAATCTTCTCCGGAGATACCGCAACAAATGAAGCAAAGAAAGTTCGGGACAACGAAGAACCCGAAGTTCTAGTCCAACGAGTCACTCACCACTCCCTTCCGGCGAGATGGTGAAGGTTTCTCCACAACTCGCATCCGAGGTCGAGGCCGGGGACGAGGTCGTGGTAGAGACGCTAGGACGAGTTGGACGAGAGGAAACCAGACCATCAATGTTGATTGGGAAGATAGTTCGAAGAAGAAAAAGAAATCAAACAAGAAGCGACGACAATAAGTCGAAGAAGCCGCAATTCGAAGATCTCTCTCGAAGATGAGAAGAACGAAGAATACAAATCAATGTACGAAAAGATTAACCACTACGTACATACTATGACCCTAACCCCGATCCATTCTAACAAGATCGAGGGTATGGTGGTCAAAGAGGTACGTAACGACGGTGCAAGGCCAATCAAATTCTACCGTGGTGCTACTTCCTCCAAAGCTGAAAATAATGTACAATTCGAAGATGTCACTTCATCGAATTAATGGAATTACCTTTTGAGTGGTACTCTCCCGTGTCCAAAATTTAATTCAACGTGGTTTCTTACCTCGACAATGGACAAAAGGCCAATCACAACATTTTGAAAAATTATGGAATAATTCCGGTCGTCCACCCAATTCAAAGCATGGTCTCGGGTTCGGCACAGTAGGGTCAGTTGACGATACTGAATTTTGCTTGGTTGTCACTTGCGAGTCCAATGAAAACTGCATGGAAACTACAGACGAACTCGAAGATTTACAAATTGGAGATGCTCCACCGAATTCGAAGAAGAAATCAAATCTACGATAGATGAGTTAACGGAAGTTAACTTAGGTACTAGCGAAGAGCCTAGACCTACCTTTGTTAGCTCCTTACTCAATAAAAAAGATTCGAAGAAATAATCAAATTATTAATGGAATTTAAAGACTCGTTTTGCTTGGAACTATGACGAGATGCCGGGATTAGCTCCGGAGGTTGCGATCCATAAGCTAGGAGTGGATCCTACTTCTCTCCCAGTCAGACAAGGTCCCAGAAGAATGCATCTAGAAATTGAACAACAAGTCGTAGCCGAAGTTAAAAAGCTAATAGACGCCAGATTTGTCCGTGAAGAACAATACCCAACTTGGTTAGCCAATGTGGTGCCAGTCAGAAAGAAGAATGGTCAGATCAGAATCTGTGTAGACTTCAGAGATTTAAACAAGACATGTCCAAAGGATGAATTCCCTCTACCGATCCCGGAACTGATGATCGACATTGCTTCGACACATGAGATATTCTCATTCATGGATGGATCTTCGGGATACAACCGGATAAAAATGGCTCCGAGAAGATGAAAAGCTTACAGCATTCGGAACGCCGATCGGAGTATTTTGCTACACAGTGATGCCATTCGGACTGAAGAACGCAGGAGCAACCTACCAGAGAGCAATGACAAGAATTTTTGATGATCTCATCCACAATCAATTCGAATGCTACGTGGACGATGTGGTCATCAAAAGCAAAGTAAAGGAAAACCACCTATATGATTTGAGAATTGTTTTCGAACGATTAAGACAATTTAATCTTAAGATGAATCCCTTAAAATGCGCCTTCGGCGTCACCTCTGGGAAATTCTTAGGATTCGTTGTCCGACATCGTGGAATTAAAATAGACCCGGAAAAGATTAAAGCTATCTTAGAAATGCCGCCTCCCAAAACCTTAAAACAACTACGATCCTTTCAAGGAAGTCGGCATATCTTCGACGTTTTATCTCGAAACCCGTCGGGTAGGTGTCGACCTTTCTCGGCACTAGTTAAAAAGGACGCCAAATTTATTTGGGAAGAGAAATACCGGAAGGCCTTCGAGGACATTAAGCAATATTTAATGACACCTCCTGTCTTAGCGACCCCGAGTCTCGGGTAGACCGCCGATACTTTACACCGCGGCTTTAGACGACTCTCTCGGAGCCCCGTTGGCCCGAGTCAATGATGAGGGTAAAGAAAATGCTCTTTACTACTTAAGCCGTCGTTTAGTTTCGACGGAAGTAAGGTATCCCGCAATTGAAAAGCATTGTTTGGCCATGATCTTTGCCGCTTAAAAGCTCAGGCACTACATGCTTTCTCATAAGGTCAACCTGATCTCAAAATTTAATCCATTGCAATACTTGATGACTCGTCCAACACTTTCCGACAGACTTGCCAGATGGTCAATGATATTATTGCAATTCGATATAACTTTCGTGCCTCTTCGTGCCGTAAAGGGACAAGTCTTAGCAGACTTCCACATAGCACACCCTTTGCCAGCCGAATCTCTTCTCAATGACGATCTGCCAGATGAACAAATAATGAATCTAGAAGACCTTGATGATCGACGTTGGGAATTATATTTCGACGGAGCATCTTCAGCGCACAAGGACGAAGAATCGCAAGTGATAGTGCCCGGTAAGGCAGGAATCAGGCTAATTTTTATAACACCGGAGCGGGGGATGTTAAGATACTCCTACCACTTGACAGAGCCGTGTACAAATAACGAAGCGGAATACGAAGCCCTCATAACAGAATCGGAATTAACTATTCAAATGGGGATAACGGACATCAACATCTACGGGGATTCGCGGTTAATCATTCAACGGATTGGCGGACGAGTACAAAATTTTAAAGCCAAGACTCGAGCAATACTTCCAGGTATGCCATACGACTGTTGGAACAAATTGCAAATGTGACGATCTACAAAATTACCGTAAAAGAAAATGCTTTAGCGAGATGCTTTAGCCCGTCTCGCAAAAGAATTTGCTCGTTTGCAAGATGAATCGATAGAAGTGTCGGTTCACGGACGTCGGGTCCTATCACAGCTCGACATAGACACAATACACAAATCGAAAAAGAAAAAGAATCGATTGCGACGAGTGACGAGAAAACACGAAAGATTGGCGACGGCCATTAATGTACTACCCGCAAACAGGAAAGCTACTAGACGATGGGTCGCTAGCCCATCGGATCAAGAAAAGAACTCGTCCTACGCATTAATAAACAACACATTGTACGAAGGTCTTTTGATCAAATGTGGCTAAGGTGCCTAAGCGGGTCCGAGGCCCGTGAAATTGTTAAAGAGGTACATTCGGGACTCCGTGGCGCTCACCGGTCGGGTCCGAAGATGAAGATGAAAATTAAAAGACTAGGGTACTACCGGCCCTCGATGATGACCGACTGCATGAAAATCGCCAAGAGCTGTCACCAATGCCAAGTGCATGGAGTGGTTCTACACCAACCTCCAAATGTGCTACATCCGACTATTGTGTCATGGCCATTTGAATGTTGGGGCACAGATATAGTGGGTCCGATAGAACCACCATCTTCAAAAGGACATCGCTTCATTCTTGCGGCTACAAATTACTTTTCCAAGTGGGCAGAGGCAGTTCCACTTAGAGAAGTGAAAGCACACCACGTGCTACGGTTTTCAAGAACCAAGTTGTCTACCGTTTCGGGGTGCCGCGCAGGATCATATCGGATAATGGGTCGGCATTCAGAAGCACGCAAATTAACAATTTTGTCAGGAGACACGGAATCGACTGGCGATACTCAATAATTTACTACCCAAGAGCAAACGGCCTCGCTGAGGCTTTTAATAAAACTCTCGTTCAAATCTTAAAGAAAACCTTGGACGATAATAAGAGAATTTGGCACAAGAAGTTGTTAGAAGCCTTATGGGCCTACCATACAACCTTCAGAACTCCTACTCAAGCTACACCTTACGCTCTGGTGTATGGGTCCGAGGCAGTCTTACCTTTAGAGGTTCAGCTTCCTTCACTCAGAATTGCAGTTGCAAATAAGATTACGAAAGAAGAGAATGCCAAATTACGACTAGAAGAATTAGAAAGCTTGGAAGGGAAAAGACTTGCAGCGCAACAGAATTTAGAACTATACCAAGCTAAGATGGTTCAAGCCCATGACAAACTGGTCCGCCCAAGAACCTTCAAAGTTGGTGACTTAGTTCTCGTTCTCAAGAGACCTATTCTTGCACATCACAAGATAGGAGGAAAATTTGAACACACTTGGGAAGGACCGTTTGTGGTTGAAGCAATATACTCAGGAGGTTCCTACCAGCTAGTGAATTGCCAGGGAGAACGACATATGCTTCCGATCAACGGACGATACTTGAAAAAGTATTACGCTACCTGATGTTTCGAAGGAATGAATTCTTCAACCCTAAGAAACACAGGCGAAGTAATTACTTATGATTGGGTCCGAACCCAAAAAGAATAAAATGTGCTAAAATAAATAAAGTCATGATAATTAAGTTTTCCTTGTTTTCTTTTCCAAATCAAAATCTCTTCCCTGATCTTATCCCACTTCATTCCTGTTAAATTCAAAAATATAAAAAAAAGAAATATATAAAAAAAATGTGTCTTTAATAAACATTTTCTTAATGTTCTTGTTCTTAGTACAGCCCCTGATCCTTTTCCTTGTCTTTTCGCAGGGAAATGTCGAACGGGCGGTTGGTCCTGAACTTTAAGAATGGCGTAAGCCTTGCACTCGATGAAAAGAGGGTGAAAGATGGAGCGATAATCAAGATTGACTCGGATTTCGCGCCGGTAGGCCTACGATACGAGGAAAGTGACCGGGTCCCGGTTACCGAGAAGAACTGCCCGGGCGGACAGGTGATGAAAGTGGGTGGCCCAAGCCACCAATCCGACGAGTAAGAAAAGAAAGGCAAACACCGAAGAAGATAAGAAAATTAAGTCTGTAGTGGCTACAGCAGAGGGCAGGCTTGTCAGCGCCGCGCCCACAGACATTCAAGAAGTTCGAAGAGCTACTCTCATAGCAACGCAACGAAGAAATAAGAATCGCCGTATCCGTAAGATGTTAACCAAACTAGCTGCGGACCAACGCGACGAGACAATTGCTAATGCCAGTACATACGCTTCAAGGACACCGATTCATCAGGAACCTGAAGAAAGGAGGCCAGCTCCTAGGATAACAGAAAGGACCAGGGAAATCTCCAGAAGATCAGAAGAAAGAAGGCTACCACGCCATCGGATGGAACCACCAGTGATGCATGACCTTGTTGCAGAAGCAACCCCGGGGGATGTCCCGACAGGCATCATCCCTGAGGAGCCGAGGTATGCAGGAGAACGTGAAAGGATTGAGCCGTATATCCCACAATATGTCACCAGGCCTCGCCATCTGCAGATCATTCTGGAATACGAGCTGGAGAGAATGCAGAATGTTGAAAATAAAACCTTTGAATACTTCGAGAGAATTAGAGGCAGAAGAATCAATATACTAGAGGGCCTCGAGCTGCATACAGACGTATTCTCAGAGTATGAACAACAACAAATAGTGGATTGCATCCGGGATTTGAAAAGAATGGGCCGAGCAGGCCGCCTGAGGGAAAACACATACTCAAAACCCCGGAGATGGATGCCATGGAAGGGAAGAATCACAATACAATGCGGATGCTGCTACAACTTTGCGGAAGACAGGAAGGGAAACCCACCGGGAATTCTCCGTCATGGGCAAGTGGATCCGATGCCATTAGTCATCAAGAGAATGGTAAAAAGACTGATAACATGGAGGGTACTGCCGGCGGATTGCATACCCGATAGATGCATTATTAACATCTACAAGCGGGGTGACTGCATACCCCCGCACATAGATCACCACGACTTTGTCGGACCTTTACGCACGATCTCTTTCCCGAACGAGTGTAACATCATGTTCGGATCTAACCTCCGGATAGCGAGCCCATGTGAGTTCCGAGGGCCGGTGAAGATACATTTACCGGTAGGTTCCGTCATGATACCGAAGGGTAAAGGAGCGGATATCGCTAAGCATTGCATACCGGGAGTACCGGTGAAGCGGATCTCGGTTACTTTCGAAGGATGGACGACAGGAAGACACCTTACCATTTCCAGCCAGACCCAGAGCTAGAGAGCCTCCGGCCTTACGAGCTGTGAGTTACATGGGAAATATCACACCTCCAACGTACATCCAGTCGGCATCCTTGCCAAGGATGGCTTGGGAGGTGATGTTATTGACCATGTACCCCACTATTCAGACATGGATTTTTGACAGATGCTTCTTTGGATGGATCAACAAAGATCATACATAGTCCGTTTTAAGTCTACATGGATTGTATGAGATGTATTCCAGATCGAGTTGTATGATGTATCTTCAACATGATTGGAATGAAAGTGACCATGTCACATTTTTGGCCTTCACCTCTTTTGTGCAAATTGACTGGGAAACGCCATTAAAGTTAAATGAACTTCGAACAAAGAACAGAAAAGAAATAATAAAAAAAAGAATAAAAGAAAACTTTCCTTAAAAATCTTAAAAATGACGAACACCAAATTCAGATGAACATTAAATAAACGATAAAGTAAAATTTGAATCATTAAAAGATAAACAAAATCAACATAAGTGTTAAATCAAATCTCAAATCAAATTATCAAACAAATTTCAAATCCAATCTCGATCAAATTTCAAATTTGATCTTCCAAATTTCAAATCAAATCTTAAATCAAATTTTAATCGAGTTCAAACTCATCCTTCCAAATTTCGAATTCAATCTTTCCAGATTTCAAATCTCAATCAAATTCAAACTTTTGGGTCAAGGATTTTACATCCAAGACTGCATTGCTTTAGGATTCTTTCCCTATCGCAATGAAGTACATCAAATTCAAACTTTTGGGTCGAGGATTTTACATCCAAGACTGCATTGCTTTAGGGTCCTTTCCCTATCTCAATGAAGTACATCAAATTCAAACTTTTGGGTCGAGGATTTTACATCCAAGACTGCATTGCTTTAGGATTCTTTCCCTATCGCAATGAAGTACATCAAAATCAAACTTTTGGGTCGAGGATTTTACATCCAAGACTGCATTGCTTTAGGGTCCTTTCCTATCGCAATGAAGTACATCAAATTCAAACTTTTGGGTCGAGGATTTTACATTCAAGACCGCATTGCTTTAGGATTCTTTCCCTATCGCAATGAAGTACATCAAATTCAAACTTTTGGGTTGAGGATTTTACATCCAAGATCGCATTGCTTTAGGATTCTTTCCCTATCGCAATGAAGTACATCAAATTCAAACTTTTGGGTCGAGGATTTTACATCCAAGACTGCATTACTTTAGGATCCTTTCCCTATCGCAATGAAATACATCAAATTCAAACTTTTGGGTCGAGGATTTTACATCCAAGACTGCATTGCTTTAGGATACTTTCCCTATTGCAATGAAATACATCAAAATCAAACTCTTGAGGTTAAGGATTTTACATCCAATACCGCATTGCTCTGAGATTTCTCCTCATTGTAATGATTCAATCCAATCAATTCAATCTTCTTTTGGGGTTGAAGATATTACATCTAAAACCTCAAAATTCCATTTTTTCATTTCAAATCAAATCCCTTCAAATTTATTTTGACAAACTTCAATCTAAATTGAAACTCCAAATTGAAATCTAAACTCACACATCAAAACTTAAACTAAAACAAAATGAAATCTAAATTGAAATTTCCCCAGATCATGTGATTTGGAATTCACCTCATTTTCCTTTCCCCAGCAAGAGTTCAGGAATCTCCAGTTTCAGAGATATACTTGACACTCCCCAGCGGAAATTCTTCTACTTCGTCCTAAGTTTGTCACTTGGACATCTGTGTTGGTTTTGCTGATCGCTTCGGTCAACACCAATACGCGCGGTGTGCTCCGTCAGCTCACCACACCTATCGGGGTCCATTTGTTGACCTCATTTTTGATGAGGTCTTCTCTTCTTCCCTTTAGTACTTAGGATCTAGCCTTAGGCTTTTCCTTTGACTATCTTAGAGGACTAGAATTGGGACCCACCTTTTAGAAATTCAAACCACTTCTTAACTCCTCGCAAACTCCACATACTTGATCGTAGACCCCTAATTACCTAGAGGGTTGAAATCAAATGTGGAAGTTTAAAGGATGAGTTCCTATAGGACTCTTTGGCCTTAGGACCGCCACGGGTGGCCTGGTGCGGTGAAGGAGCCGACTTACACACACACTACACCTATACACTACACTTTCACACACCTATACCTAAACTTGACCTCCTGACTCATGTAGGTGATTCACATGGATGGTCCTTAACCCCTAAGCCCTTGGCTAAGAGGGTTAGGAACAACATAGTGGGTGCCTCAAATGAGTCCCTTCATAGCTCATGTGGGCTTGATGTGGCTTCATGGCTCAACCAAAATGATTTCATTCCACTCAAATTTACCCAATCTTCAATTTTCCAAATCTTCAATTTTCCAAATTTTCAATTTTCCAAATTTTCAATTTTCCAAATTTTCAATTTTACAAATTTTTAATTTTCCAAATTTTCAATTTTCCAAATTTTCAATTTTCCAAATTTTCAATTTTTGACCCCCGGGACCCTACACCCGCTTAGCCTACCCAAAACCCTTAAAATTACCCAAATTTCTAAAAAATTTCCAAATAACCTAAAATTCCCCAAAATCAATCCCAAACATTTCCACATCACTCAAATTGATCATCTATACCCAAAAATATAAAAAATTCCAAGAAAACCTCCCAATACCCTCCAAATACCCAAAATACCCCTCTTGACCCAAAAATCCAAAAATTCAGAAAATTCCCAGAAAATTCCAGAAAATCCCAAATATTCCAAATTTTATTTTGTTCAACTACACCATGGGCCAATTTTGTCAATTTACCCCACGTTTGTCAAAACCCCCAATTTGACCCATTTTAACCCAAAGTGAACCCAATGTCAAACCAAACCTATCCAATTGACCCAAATTTTGGTCCAATTCAATTCTAAACTTTAATTCAACATTCCCAACACCAATCTAGACCAAATCCAAGTCCAATTTGATTGACATTTGGATCCAATTTAACTTTTGGCCTTAAAGCCCAATTTGGACCCATGACCCAAACCTAACCCAAACTCACCCAATTCAACTCCAATTAACCCTAAATCTTTTCTAAATCTTCCTTAGCATCCCCACAAGCATAACACTAACATGATTTGCCCAAAATTTGGACCCAACCCCCACTCAAATTCAACCCAAAGCTAAAAGGCCCAATTTTGACCTAAACCCAAACCTAACCCAAAGGAGCCCAAACCCCAAAATCAAAGCCTAACCAAAGTTAAAACCTCTTTGAAACACTCCCATAGACATTTCTCAACATTAATTTTACATAAATTTCAACCCTAGCCAAACATTGGCCCAACTTGGCCCACTTGGACCTATATTGGCCCATTCACCAAAAGAACCCAAGTTCAACCAATTCAAACCCAAATCACTCCCAATTTGCTTCAAGTCACTCATGACACATCCATGAGCTAAACCCAACAATTATTTGGCCCAAGCCTTTACCAAAATTTCATCCCAAAATCCATTTTAAAATTCAAAAGCCCACTTTCCTTAAACCATTTTAAAAGCCCATCTAAAACCCTTTCAAAAAGCCCAAAATCCAGCCTAAAGCCCACATGACATCTCCATTTGCCATCCACTTAATTAAAGCCATTCCCTAAGTCCTAAATTCATCATCAAATCATTCCAAATCAAGTTTCATACAAATTTTCATCAAATTACCAAAAATTCCTAAAATCCATTTTCATGAAATTGACCCAATCTTTTCCCAAGCCAAATGGAGCCATGAAGCCATGCACAAGCCATATGCAAGCCATGGCAGCCACTTTACACATCACCATGTCATTTTTGGCAAAGGGAGGGAGTCCTTTAATGATTCCCTTAAGGGAGATTAAGCCTTGTCATGACTCTTCTAAACCTTGATTAAACATAAATGTACTTAGAGGGTGACTTCTCCCCACTAAGCTAGCTGACTTACCTGATTCCCTCAGCCCAAAAATCAGGCCTTGGAGGGTGAACCAAACCTAAATCCATGACTTGGACCCATTTGGACCCAAAATTAGCTCCTCCCCCATTCCATCTAAATCAAACCCTTTACACATGGCCAATGCCAATTGATTGCACTAAGCCCCAGCCCTGACCTCCTTGACCAAGATGGTGACCAATGCCTAGCAGGCCAGCCACCAGGTCACCGGAAAACACCATGGCCGAGAGCTCACATGTGAGCCCAACTTGGAATTCTCACCTGCTGGGCTACCCCATCCCCAGTGGCCATTGGAGTTGTTCTTCTCTTGCCAAGAGCAGCTGATCCCAAGCCCTAACTCTCCACGGGAGGCCCTCCGCCCTCTCCTATTTAAACGACACCCCTCTCGGCCATGAGAGGTACCGAAATAAACCTTAAGGAAACTGCGCCAAAATTGTTCCGGACTCCTCCCCATACACGAGCACTTGATCCCCACCGAGATCCCCCTGCCATTTCTTCTCTGTGAGCTCGATTTCGGAGTTGAAATCTAGGCCCAAAACCGGGACACTTCTCCACGGTGAGCCAATCCCCAAATTGATTGGTTCTACACCATCACCGGACCGAGGGAAGGTGTCCACCGACGAAAGCCCCATCTCCGAGGCCACCCGGTTGCTCCGGCCTCCAAGCTTTGTGATCGGGCTTGGTCGAAATCCCACCTAGACAATTCACCGGACCGGGAGACTTCATGCGGAGCTTGCCGGGATCCGATCGAAGGTGCAACAACCCTCAGATCGAAGCCACACTTCTCTGAGCAAAGGTATGAGATAATTCTTCATCCCGAGCTTCTGGATATTCTCCATTTCAAATGCCTTAATTTCAATGCATGATCACCATATAGATGTGTTCGTCTCTTCAAGACGAATCCATAGAGCATAAGAACATGAAAATCCATTGAGTATCGAGTGAGATATTAGGGATTTAGTGTCGACGGCTCTCGGGTGAGAACACTTGGGGACGATGAACGGATGTCATCCATTCAATACACGCACGGACGGATGGCCAGGATCGCGTAGGATCAGGAGACGGTACGAGAACCGCGGGGCCCGGGCTGCTAACTCAAGTGGCGGCGTCGAATGGGAGCGCGCCACGCGGCATTTCGGAGCTGCCGAGGTTGACGCGGCGCCGCGTGGATAAATAGAAAATTAGGGGTATTTTCTATTTATTTAATTCCCTAAACTTCAAAAATTCATAACTTTGTGTAGAAAAATCATAAAAATAAAATAAAAATACCCCCTTGCTCAGTGAACAGAGAAGAATAATGTGGAAAAGAAATCATTTAGTTTCATCAAGTATTTTATTTTTAATAATTTATTTACTCTCTGCATATTATTAATTCACCATGCATGTATACAATTCACCATGGCATGAGACCATAGGGCTTTTGAAGCCTCTAAATTTGGAAACATTTCCTGAATTTTCCAAAGTCAGAGGCCATCCCTGTGAAGAGTTATTGATTTTTTAAACTCATGTTACTGTTTTGAGTATTTTAATTCCAATAAATAGCATGTTGTGAAATAAATTCTAGGAAAATTTGGTGATGTTCCTTATGACCAGAGGACCCTAGGAAAAATAGGTTTTGAGTTAGTTCATTTAAAACAACCATAATTGGCTTAAACACCCAAAATGAATCTCTAATTAATTAGAGCTAACCATACATCAAATTGACTTGAAATCAATTCTCCACTAACCTTTAGGATCAGAGGAACCCACCATAAAAATTTGAAGTCAATTGGACTTGGTTAGCCTTACTAATTGGGTTGATTAAGCCATTTAGCCATTTTAAACTTTAAAAATTCATAACTTTCAAAATATCTTTCAAAAATTCACCAAATTGATTTTGGAACCTCTCTGATATTAGGGGAATTTAATTAAATTAAAATTTCAATTTTCTAAAAAAGTTGATTTTTAATATTATTTTAATATTTTTAATAATTAAAAAATAATAAAAATCACAAAAATAATAAAATTCACCAAAATGTCACATTTTAAATTTTAATCACTTAGAAATAAACCCCATATTTTTCTTAGGTCTATTTAGTGAGATATTAAATTTTAAAGCTCTATGGTAATTTTAAAATTAAAAAAATGTATTTTCTAGCATTTTCACTAAAATAATTATAATAAATCATAGAAAAATCAGAAAATTGTAAAATTTGATTCTCTGATTTCCTTGATATCAGAGAGATTTTTTAAAAATATAAAATTCATTTTTCAACATTTATTTTATTTTTAAATTAATTAACACTCCAAAACTTAAAATAATTATAATAAAAATAATATAATTCAAAAAATCATCAAAATTGGTCCAAGTGGTCCTCTGGTCATTAGGAATGTCCCCTAATTTTCTTAAGGATAGAAACTTTCCCTTGGTCATGTTATTAAATTTTCCTTGGAAATCTTTATTTTCCACCAAAAATAATTATATAAATAAATTAAATACAGAAAAATCACAGTTTATCCTCTCATGTCTTTATTGACATATGAGTGAAGTCATATAAAAATTTCAAGTTCATTTGAGTTCAATTTAGTGAGTTATGAAATTATTAAGCTTAAAGGGTAAAGTGGTAATTAAAATTTTTAATCCTTAATTAAAACTTTAGGTTTAATAAAAAAATTAATAAGTAAAATATTTGATCTTAATCTGATTTGGATGATTGAAATTTAAATATTTAAAGGGTAGAAACCCATTAAACAATTCTAAAATAATTAAACCTTAATTAAATAATTGATTAAATTTGGAAGAACAATAAAATTGGAATTATTAAAATAGGGATATTATTAGGAGGAGATTTATTCTTTAATTTAAAAATCCCTAAATTAATTATCTCATTAATATTCAATTCTTAATTAAAATGATAACTCAAATTCAAAACATTAAAAGACTTAATCATTAAGCTAAAGTTAAATTATTAAACTCTTTTAAAGTGTTAATTAAAGTTAAAAAATAAAATTAAATTAAAAAATTAAATTAAATTAAGTAAATTAAATTAAATTAAATTAAATTAAATTAAATTAAAATTAAAAGTTGAATTAAATTAAAAAAATTAAATTAAATTAAATAAATTAAATTAAATTAAATTAAATTAAAATAAAATAAAATTAAATTAAATTAAATTAAATTAAATTAAATTAAATTAAATTAAATCAAATTAAATTAAAATTAAATCAAATCAAATTAATTTAATTTAACATAAAATCAAGCTAAATTGAATTAAATTGAATTAAATTAAATTAAAACTCAATTAAATCAAATTAAATTAAATTAAGTTGAATTAAATATAACATCACCAAAGACATAAAGTATTCAAAATAAATCTAAAAATAACTTGAACACTATTCCAAATTTAAACCCATTAATGGAAATTAAACTAAATCACAAACCATTTGAACACCAATTTACCCTCGAAAGCTTTAGTTATCATAACTCCTAAACAGAATATTAAATGAAATGTTACTTCACTTATAGGATATTCAAATGTCCTAGTTCACTGAGCAAGATAATAAAACTTGAGACTCTTGGACGATTAATTCATTTGTGTAATTGAATCCATTTGGACTTAAAACAATTCTAGCAATATTGAAAAGATGTTTAAGATTTGTCTTAAGCACTTCCTCGATATGATAGGATGTTGATAAGAACAATTGAACTTAATTGTTCTTTGATGAAGAAAATCATCTTCAAACCAAAACACGAGGAACCTAGACGTCATAGGAAATGACTAGCTATAGGATTAGGAATTTGGTAGAAAACCATAACCCTTACCTTAGCTTTACCTAGGAACTTGCTTAAATATTCTAATTGTGTTTTAAGTGCAGCTTGAGATGACGGGAAGACCCTCCAGGTACGCTTTTATTTTATTGCAATTTACTTTCTTGCAATTTACATTATTGCAATTTATTTAACTGCATTGCGCTTACTTTTCTTGCATGATAAACAACTGTTGCATGAAAACCCACACCTTTAGGATAGTCCCTAAAACTGAAACCAAAACTAAATTAAAAGTCATTGCAAGATAAAATTCACCGCCACAACATTTCAAAATATAAAACAACTCGAAATTTAATCACGAAACGGAACACAAAACTACAATTACAACTAAATTAAAACGTCCTGTTGGATGATCGGGAATACCTCGGATGATGTAACCTACGTGTTGCTAACGGGATTTCCCACGGTCTAAATGAAAGTGTGGAACTCATTCGGTTGAGTTTAGCAAATTCATCCGGACTAAGTGAATCCGATAAAAATAATGATGCCGGAAGGATGGAACCAGTGGGATCTTAACCAGGTGTCGTTATAATCAACTTTAAGATTTGTTTTAATTAAAACATAAAAAACACATGGAAATTAAGAGTTTCTCTAAACCAAAACACTTTTCTCATCCCCTGATTTATGATTTCTAAAACTAAACCTCTGCAACAACAAGGAGCTCGGAGCATGGTGGGCAGCACGGCCATCGTCATCAGCAAAACCTGAGTCTACTTCAGCAAAACTTTCCTAGAATTAAATAACAAAGCCATAGGACTTCGGGGTAGTTTTCCTAGTGCAACATAAATCCTCAACTCTTCGTTAGGTACTTGGATTGCAAATTAAGCCCTAACCGGTCTTAGGATTCCGAGGTAGTCGTCTGGTACGACGATAAACCCTCACATCTTCGAGGCTATTTGTTTGATTTTATCATACAAATATAAGCCCTAATTAACTAAAATTGGCAAGATCAAAACATTAGATAAATATTAGGACTTTCCTAAATTCAAGCCAAACAATAGGATAGTCGGGAAATTATCGAAGTTCGCTTCGAATCTGTGATCTCTCCTACTTTTCTTCCTTTGGATTCCCAAAACAAAATGTTCCAAATTTGATCCATTCCCTATTGAAATTCCAAAATTCAATCCCTTGAAAACTTAAACTTTGAAATCCTTGAGAGCGAGAATTATTGATTATTATCGAGAGTTTTCTTAGGTGATTCCCGTCACTTAAGATGAATTAACTATAGGGGCTTGCCCTTGTAGGGAATTTTAAAGAACCCGAGTAATATAAACCCTGTTTAATGCTTTCATATTAAGCGAGGGAATTTGTCGGCTTATAAAATTGGTTCGCGGACCAAACGGACGTCACAAATCTTCTAGTTTATTTAATCGAGCCCCACCGTCGAGCGAGTGTGTTTATCCTTAGGGATAGATACATGGTTTGTGGTGCGGTGCTCGTTTATATAAACTATTTGGGACGTGAGATCGGTTTAATCTCATATCTTAAAACCTTCAAATTTAAAATTATTTTCAAAATCAAATACTACTTTTCAAAATTATTTATTTAAATTAAATTAAAAATTCGCCGACAACTTCTGTTAGGCGACCCCCTTTTCAAAATAAAACACAACCTAAAAATATGCCGACACATGTCATGTAAATTAAGCCCTAACCGGTCTTAGGACTCCGAGGTAGTCGTTCGGTACGACATAAACCCTCATACTTTCCAGGTTATTTGTATGATTATGTCATATAAATATAAGTCCTAATCAATTAAAATTCGTAGGATTGCAATATTAAATAAATCCCCAAATTGAAGCCAAATAATAGGATAGTTTGGGAAGTTGTCAAGATTCTTCTTGGATCCTCAGCTTCTCCTACTTTTCTTCATTTGGACAATTAAAATAAACTTGTTCCAAATTTGAGCCATTCCTTATTGAAACTTCCAAAATTCAATCCTTTGAAAACCTTAAACTTTAAAATTCTTGAGAGCAAAACCACTGATCATTATCGAATGTTTTCTTAAATGATTCTCGTCATTTAAGATGTAATTAACTATAGGGGCTTGCCCTTATAGGGAACTTTAAGAACCCGGGTAATATGAACCCTGCTTAATTTCTTTATATTAAGTAGGGGAATATATCGGCTTATAAAAGTGGTTCGCAGACCAAACGGATGTCACAAATCTTTCAATTTATTTAATCGAGCCCCATTGTCAAGTAGTGTGTCTATTCCTCGGGATAAATACACGGCTTGTGGTGCGGTGCTCGTTTATATAAACTATTCAGGATGTGAGATCAGTTTGATTTCATATCTTAAAATTTTCAAATTTAGAAATTATTTTAAAAATCAAATACTACTTTCTAAATTATATATATATTAAAATTAAATTTAAAATCTAAAACCGACAACTTCTGTAGGCAAACAATTTTTGAAATCAAACTTACAACCTTAAAAAATATGCCGACAGAATGGAGCGGACATCACAAAGCATTGCATTCCAGGAGTGCCTATTGAGCGGATCTATGTTACTTTCAGAAGGATGGACGATAGAAAAATGCCTTTCCACATCTTGCCAGATCCAGAGTTAGAGAGTCTCCGACCTTATGAGCTGTGAGTTACATGGGAGATAGCACACCTCCAATGCACATCCATAAGACATTCCTGCCAAGGATGACTTGGAAGGTGATGTTATTGTCCATGTATCTCACTATTCAGACATGGATTTCGACAGCTGGTTTTAGAAGAAACTTGAAGAATCTTACACAATCCATTTGGGATTTATATGGATTGTATGAGATATTAAATTCTCAAAGAAAATATCATCATGTTTTGGATCAAGATGTATGATGTATTTTCAACAAGATTGGAATGAAAGTGACCATGTCATGTTTTGCCTTCACCTCTTTTTGTGCAAATTGATTGGGAAACGCCATTAAATTAAAATAACTTCTAGCAAAGAACCAAGGGAAAATAAAAATAAACGAGAACTCTATTAAGTATCTAAATGTCAAAATGAATTCTAAACTGACACGAACTCTAAATATTTTTTAAATTGAATCACTACAAAGAACGAAATGAATTTAAATTTCAATCTGAATCCTTTGATCCAAATCCTTCAATTATTCTTTAAAACGAAATTTGTTTGAAACTCTTCTGAAATTCAAATCCTTCCCTCGACTTGTCACCAGGTCGAGTCTTTTCAGCTTGGTACACTTACCAGTTCTTTTTAAATCTTTTCTCTGCGTGTTAGAGGATCGACTAGTTCTATTGACACGGAGCCACGAACTTTGTTCGATTTGGTTCTGATGTCATGAGACTGGGTCCCTCTTCATACAGATAAACTTTCGAGGCTAGAGCCGAACATCCGTTCTCTTCGAGACAAGAGTCTAACTTCAAGTTCTCTTCAAACCTTTGAGATTGGAACCAGTTTCCCATTCTCACTAAACCTTTGAGATTGGAACCAGTTTCCATTTCTCTTTAGACCTTCGAGATTGGAACCAGTTTCCAATTCTCATTAAATCTTCGAGATTGGAACCAATTTCCAATTCTCATTAAATCTTCGAGATTGGAACCAGTTTCCAATTCTCATTAAACCTTCGAGATTGGAACCAGTTTCCAATTCTCATTAGACCTTCAAGATTGGAACCAGTTTCCAATTCTCATTAGACCTTCGAGATTGGAACCAGTTTCCATTTCTCATTAGACCTTCAAGATTGGAAGCAGTTTCCATTTATCATTAAACCTTCGAGATTGGAACCAGTTTCCATTTCTCTTTAGACCTTTAAGATTGGAACCATTTTTCAATTCTCTTTAAACCTTCGAGACTGGAACCAGATTCCAGTTCTCTATAGACCTTCGAGACTGGAACAAGATTCCAGTTCTCATTAAACCTTCGAGACTGGAACCAGATTTCAGTTCTCATTAAACCTTTGAGACTGGAATCCGATTCCAGTTCTCTTTAAACTTTCAAGATCAGTACCTAAATCCTGATTCTCATGCTTTTCAATCGATACTTAAACTACGGTTCTCACTCCGAGGCTGGTACCTAAATTCAAGTTCTCTTCGCAATCCCGAGGTTGGAACCTAGGTTCCAATTCTCTTTTCAAATCCAGATTTCCTTAAATTGATTCTAAATTAAACCTCAATCGAAATTGGAACTTAGAAAAAATCGAAATCTAAACTCAGACATTAAAACATAAAACAGAAAATAAAATGAAATCTAAATCAAATTTCCCTAGATCTTATGATATGGAATTCACCTGCTTCTTTTTTCCCCAGCGAGAGTTCAGGGATCTCCAGTCATGGAGATGTACTTGATACTCCCCAGCGAAAATTTGTTTCTACTTTGTTCTAAGTGTGTCACTTAGACGTCTGTGTTGGTTCTGTTGATCTCTTCGGTCAACGCCAATACGTGTGGTGTGCTTGGTTAGCACACCACACCTATTGGGGGTCCATTTGTTGACCTCATTTTTGATGAGGTCTTTTCTCTTCTCTCTCCTTAGTTCTTAGGTTCTAGCCTTAGGCTTTCTTTTTGACTATCTTAGAGGACTATAAATGGAACCCACCACTTAGAAATTTAAACACCTCTTAAACTCCCTACAAACCCCATAAGTTTGATTGTAAACCCCCAAGTCACTTGGAGGGTTAAGATCAAATGTGGAGGTTTAAAGGATGAGTTCCCTATAAGACTCTTTGGCCTTAGGACTACCCTGGGTGGCCTGGTCTGGTGAGGGTTAACTTGCACACACATTACACTTTCACACACATTCCAAATCCTAAAATCATTCATACGTAGTTTGACTTCTTGACTCATTTAGGTAATTCATATGGATGGACCTTAACCCCTAGGCCCTTCGCTAAGAGGGTTAGGAACAACATAGTGAATGCCTCAAATGAGTTATCTCATGGCTCTTATGGGCTTGATATGGATTCATGGCTCAACCAAATTGATTCCATTCTACTCAAACTTGATCAATCTTCATTTTTCCAAAATTTCAATTTTTGACCCCGAGGGCCCTACACCCGCCAAACCTACTAAGTGCCCTTGAAGCTACCCAAAATTTGCAAAGTTGCCTAAATTACCCAAAATTCCTTAAAACAAATCCTAAACATTTCCCACCAATCAAATTGCTCATCCTTAGCCAAATATACCAAAATTTCCAAAAATATCCCCAATACCCTCAAAATACTCAAAATGCCCTTCTTAACCAAAAATTCCATAAATTCCAAAAATTCCCAGAGAATTCCAGAAAATTCCAAATGTTCCCAATTTCATTTTTTCAACTACACTATAGGCTAATTTTGTCAATTTAACCCACTTTTACCAAACCCCTAATTTGACCAATTTTTAACCAAAGTGGACCCAATGTCAAACCAAATCAACCCAGTTGACCTCAAATTTGACCCAATTCAATTCTAAACTTCAATTTAATATCCCCAATATCAATCTAGATCAAGTCCTAGCCCAATTTGATTGACATTTGCATCCAATTCCAATTCGAAGCTTAAAGCCCAATTTTGGCCCATGACCTAAACCTAGCCCAAACCAACCCAATTCAACTACAATTAGCCCCAAATATTTTCCTAAACCTTCCTAATATCCCTAGAAACAAAACACTAACAAGATTTGCCCCAAATTTGAACCTAAACTCCACCCAAACCTAACCCAAAACCAAAATCCCCATTTTTGGCCTAAATCCAAACCTAACCCAAATGGGCCCAAATCCCAAAATCAAAGCCCAACCAAAGTTGAAAACTCTTTGTGACACTCCCATAAACATTTCTCAACATTAATTTTACATCAAATCCAACCTTAGCCCAACCTTAGCCCAAGTTAGCCCAATTTTACCCACTTTGGCACCCTTCACCAAAAAATCTCAAATTAAACCCAATTCAACTCCAAATTAGTTCAAACCTATTCTAGATCACTCATGATACATCTTTAAACTAAACCCAACATTTGTTTGACCCAATCTTTTACAAAACTTCTATTTAACAATTTGTTTTCAATCCTAAAAGCCCACCTCCTTAAACCTTTCTAAAGGTCCATCTAAAATAAATCCAAAAGCCCAAAATCTAACCTAAAGCCCACATGAAATTTCTCCTCATCATCCCCTTTGATTTAAATCACTCCCTAAGTTTCAAATTCATCATTAAAATTTTCTAAACTAAACCATGTGCCAAATTACCCCTAAATATCCTAAATCCTTAAAACCCAATTTCATGAAACCAAGCCAAGGCATCCATAAGCCATATGCAAGCCTTGGGATCCCCTTTCCACCTCACCAAGCCATTAATGGCAAGAGGAGGGGCCCCTTTCTTAACCCTCCCTTAAGCACTTTTAACCTCATTCATGTTACACACTAAACCAAGTTTAGCCACCTCACCATGGATGGAGACCACACCATTTTCTCTTAGCTGACCTAAGTGATTCTTTTCAGCCCAAAACCAGGCCTTCGGTGGTGAACCTAGCCCAAAACCATGGGTTGAACCATTTGGACCCAAAATAGTCTTCCCCCCATTCCATTTGAATTCAACTCCTTTACACATGTCCATGGCCATTTGACTGCACTAAACCCCAGCCCTGACCTCCCTGACCTTGAGGGTGACCTGATCCTGGCCGGCCAGCCACCACAGCCGCCGGAAACTACCACGCCGAGAGCACCCATGTGAGCCAATTTTTTGAATTCTTCCTTGCTGACTTATCCCATGCCTAATGGCCACCATGGTTGTTCTTCTCCTCACCAGAGCAGTTGATCCAAGCCATTAAACCCCCCTAGGAAGCCCTCCAGCCACCTCTATTTAAACCACACCACCTCTCGACCAAATGAGGTGTTGAACTAAATCCTACTAAAACTCTGTCAAAGTTGCTTCAGACCACTGTCCACACATAGTGCACTTGATCCCATTGGATTCCAGCCCCAATTTCCCCTAGCTGAGCTCAATTTTTGAGTTTAAATTCAAGCCCAAAACCAGGACATCTCCCAAACCTCCACCAAATCTAAATTAAACTCACCCACACCTGCACAGGACCAAGAGAAGGAGTTCCCCAGTGAAAGCCCCCTCTCCAGGCCACCCAGTTGCTCTAGCCTCCAAGCTTTGAAATCGGCTGTGCACACTTTCATACATAGACAATTCCCCAGAGCTAGAGACTTCATCTGGAGCTTCCTTGGGTGTAATCGAAGGTGACACAACTCTCTGATTGAAGCTACACTTCTCAGAGCAAAGGTATGGATTATTCCTTCCTCCCGAGCTTCTAGCAATTCTCCATTTCATTTCAGCTAATTTCATGGCATGTAAACCATATGGATGTGTTCGTCTCCTCAAGACAAATCCATAGAGAATAAGAACACGAAAATCCATTAAGAAATGAGAGAGTACTTAGGGTTTTAATGTGGACGGTCACGGGTGCACACCAGTCGTAGACGATCACCAGGCGCCGTCCGATCGTGCGTGTATCGGTTGAACGGCTTAGATTGCGTCGGATCAGACGAAGGAACGAGACAGCGGGATGCGTAGCAGCTGACTCAGATGGTGCCGTCAAATAGGAGCGCGCCGCGTGGTCTTTCGATCTGCCGTAGGTTGACGCGGCGCTGAGTCGGATAAGTAGATAAATAAGATTTTTTCTATTTATTTAAATACCCAGAACTTAGAAAATCCATATCTTTGTGTAGAAAAATCATAAAAATAAACTAAAAATACCCTCTTGCTCAGTGAACAGAGGAGAATAATCTTGAAAAGAAATCAAGTTATTTTGATTAGTTTTTTATTTTTAATTAATTATTTACTCATTTCAATATTTTGATTCTCCATTTGCATAGACAATTCACCATAGCATAAGTCCGTAGGGCTTTTGAAGCCTATGATCTTGGGAACATTCTCTGAATATTTCAAGGTCAGAGGCCATCTCTATGAAAAGTTATGTATTTTTCAAGTTTATGTCACTGTTTTTGGTATTTTAATTCCATTAATTAGCATATTGCTTAGAAAATATTAGGAGAATTTGTGGAAGTTTCTTAGGACCAGAGGACCCTAGGATAATTATATTTTGAGTTAATTCATTAAGAATAACCCTAATTGACCTAATTACTCAAAATTGAACATTAATTAATTAGGGTTAACCACAGATTAAAATAACTTGAAATCAATTCTCCATTGATCTTTATGATACAGAGAACGTTGCATAAAAATTTGAAGTCAATTGGAAATGATTAGCCCTACTAAATGAATTAATTAAGCCACATGATCAAAATTAAACTTTAAAAGTTCATAACTCCAGAAATAAATTTCAAAAATTCACCAAATTGGTTTTGTGGGCTCTCTGATATCATAGAAGTTTATGAAAATTAAAATTGGAATTTTCTAAAATTTTTCAATTTTAATGATATTTTTGATATTTAGATAACTAAAAAACAATAAAAATCACAAAAATAATAAAAATCATAAAAATGTCACATTTTGACTCCTAATCACTTAGAAACCAACCAAATATTTTTCCTAAGTCTCTAAGTAAATATTTTGAATTTTAAATGCTTAAAACAATTTTTAATATTAAAAAATGTATTTTCCAACCTTTTCACTAAATTAATTCCAATAAATAAAAAAATTAGAAAATTGTAAAATTTGCTTCTCTAAACTCCTTGAGGTCAGGGAGATTTATGAAAAATTTATAATCCATTTTTCAACTTTAATTTTATTTTATAATAAATTAACACTCCAAAACTCAAAATAATTATAATAAATAAAATATAATTTAAAAAATCATTAAAATTGGTCCGAGCGGTCCTCTCATCATTAGGAACATCCAATAATTTTCTTACGGACAAAAACCTTACTTTGGTCATGTTGTTGAATTTTCCTTGAAATCTATTATTTTTTACTAAAAATAATTATATAAATAAATCAAATTCAGAAAAATCACATTTTCTTATCTAATATCTTAATTGACATGTGAGTGAGGTGACATAAAAATTTCAAGTTCATTTGAACTCAATTTAGTGAGTTATGAAATAAATAAGCCTAAAAGGGCATAAAGGTAATTAAAGAATTTAAACCCCTTTATTAAAATTTTAGGTTTAATTAAAATGGAGGGTAAAATATTTGATTCTATCTTGCTTAGATGATTGAAACTTTGGGAACTTAAAAGGGTAGGAACCCATTAATCACTTTTAATAAACCAAAAATGAAACTTTAATTATTCAAACAATTTAAATTTTGGAAGATTAATGAAAATTTGAGTTATTAAAATTAGGGATATAACTTGAGAAGATATTATTTATTTAATAAAAAATCCCTAAATAAATCACTTCAATAATATTTAACTCTTAATTTAGATTAAAATGATAATCCAAACTAAGTAAATTAAAAATTAAAAAAATAACCCTTAAATTAAAGGAAAGCTCAAAATATTAATTGGTTTAACAATTAAATTAAATTAAATTAAGTAAAAATTAAATTAAAATTAAAATTAAATTAAATTAACATTTTAACAATTAAATTAAAATAAATTTAAAATATTGAAATTAAATTAAATTAAATTAAATTAAATTCAATTGAATTAAATTTAAATTATATTAAATTAACATCACTCAATAATAAAAGTAAAACAAATTTGAAATATTAAGACAATTCATAGTTATGAATATAAAAAATCACCTAATCAAGATTAACCTAAAATATCATAATCAACCTAAACCAAATGATTAAGATATACGGATAATCTAAGTGAATTTCAAACACCAAAGATTAATTTAAAATATTAAGAACATTTAAAGTATAAAGATTTAAACCAAAAGTAATTTGATCACTGTTCCAAACTTAAAATTATTAATTAAAACCTCATAATTAAACTAAATCACTTTAAACCATTAACTCAAACATCAAATTAAGAATGATTAAAGTTCTCAACAAACCAACTTGCCCTTAAAGGCTTTAATTATTATAACTCTTAAATGGAATATTAAGTGAGATGTCACTTCAGTCATTAGGTAATCAAATGTCCAAGTTCACTGAGTAAGAGACAAAGCTTAACTAAACTCTTGGATGATAATTCACCTGTGCAACTAAATTTATATGGACTCAACATAATCTCGGAAGTATTGAGAAGATGTTTAGGACTCGTCCTAAGCACTTTCTCAATATGATGAGATATTTTAGAAGAACAATTGAATTTAATTGTTCTTTAATGAAGAAAATCATTTTTAAACAAAATACAAGAACCTAGACGTCATAAGAGATGACTAGCAATAGGATTAGGACTTTGGTAGACAACCAAAACCCTTTCCCTTAGACCTAGGTCCTTGTCATAAATATTTAAGTTCCTTAACATGTGTTTTAAGTGTAGCTTGGGATGACGGGAAGACCCTCCAGGTACACTTTTATTTTATTGCAATTTACTTTATTGCAATTTACTTACATGCACTGCACTTTACTTTTTCTTGTATGTTAAACAAGATTGTTGAATGAAAACTAAAACCTTTAGGATAGCCACAAAACTGAAACCAAAACTAAATTAAAAGTCACCACAAGATAAAATTCACCGCTACAACATTTCAAAATATAAAACAACTCAAAATTTAATCACAAACAGAACAACAAAACTACAATTGCAACTAAATTAAAACGTCTCGTTGAATGATCGGGAATACCTTGGATGATGTAACCCACGTGTTGCTAACGGGATTTCCCACGGTCTAAATGAAAGTGTAGAACTCATTCAGTTGAGTTTAGCAAATTCATCTGGACTAAGTAAATTCGATGAAAATAATGGTGACGGGATGACGGAACCGTGGGATCATAATTGGTTCTGTTTAAATAACTTTAAGATTTGTTTTAATTAAAATAATAAAAATATTTGGAATTTAAGATTTCTAAACTAAAACACTTCTCTCATCTCCTGATTTTCACCTTCTAAAACTAAACCTCTGCAACAATAAGGAGCTTGGAGCATGGTGGGCAGCACGACCATCGTCATCAACAAAACTCGGGTCTACTTCAGTAAAACTTTCCTTAGAATTAAATAACTAAGCCATAGGATTTCGAGGTAGTTTTCCTAGTGCAACAAAAATCCTCAACTTTTTTTAGGCATTTGCATGATCATGTCATGTAAATTAAGCCCTAACCGGTCTTAGGACTCCGAGGTAGTCGTTCGGTACGACATAAACCCACACATCTTCGAGGCTATTTGTATGATTATGTCATACAAATATAAGTCCTAATTAATTAAAATTGGAAAGATTGAAACATTAAGTAAATTCCTAAATTGAAGCCAAACAATAGGATAGCTTGAGAAGATTATTCTTGGATCCTCAGCTTCTCCTACTTTTCTTCCTTTGATTCCTAAAATAAATTGTTCTGAATTTGAGCTAATCCCTATTGAAATTTCCAAAATTAAATCCTTTGCAAACTTTAAACTTTGAAATTCTTGAGAGCAAAACCACTGATCATTATTGAGAGTTTCCTTAAATGATTCCCGTCATTTAAGATGTAATTAACTATAGGGGCTTGCCCTTATAGGGAACTTTAAGAACCCAGGTAATATAAACCCTGCTTAATTCTTTTATATTAAGCAGGGGAACTTGTCGGCTTATAAAAGTAGTTCGTAAACTAAACAGATGTTACAAATCTTCTAGTTTATTCAATCGAGCCCCATCATTAAGCAATGTGTCTATTCTTCGGGATAGATACACGGTTTGTGTTGTGGTGCTCGTTTATATAAACTATTTGGGATGTGAGATCAGTTTGATTTCATATCTTAAAATTTTCAAACTTAAAATTGTTTTCAAAATTATATGCTACTTTCCAAAATATATATATTTAAATTAAATTTAAAATCTAAAAATCCGCTGACAATTTCTGTAGGCGACCCCCATTTCAAAACACACAACCTAAAGATATGTCGACACCGGGTTGATGGAACCATGGGATCTTAACCGATGTTGCTATAATCAACTTTAATGTTCCCCTAATAAAATATTAGAACACCTAAATTCAAATATTTCTAAAACATGACTCTTCTTGCTCCTCTTCAATTAACACTTCTTTAAACTAAACCTGCTACGACAAAGAACTTGGAGCATGCATAGTGAGCAGCACGACCATCTTCAACAGCAAAACTCATCTACATAAGCAAAACCTTTTCTTAGACAAAACAATAAGTAATAGGACTTCGAGTTAGCTTGCCTAGTGCAACATAAATCCTCACATTTTCTTTAGGCCTTTGCACAGCCCTACTGTGCAATATAAGCCCTAATTCACTTTAGGATTCCGAGGTTTTCGTCACATACGACATAAATCCTCTCATCTTCTTGGATGTTTTCATAATGAAATATTATAAAAATGTAGTCCTTATGATTACTTGGAAGGATTGAAATTTAAATAAATTCTTTCCCAGGATTTAAAGCCAAACTATAGGATAGTTAAGGAAGACATCAAGATTTTTCTTGAATCTATAATCTTCCCCTAGCCTTCTCTCCTTCTAATTCTAATAAAATAAAATGTTTCAAAATTTGAGCCATTCACCTATTGAATTTCTGACTATCACATTTTCTTCAGAAAACTTACCTTTGAAAGTCATGAATATTAATATTTCCTGATCTATAGCAAGAGTTTTCTTAGGTAACTTCGGTTATCTAGGATGTAATTAACAATAGGGGCTTGCCTTTATAGGAAACTTAAAGACCCCAGATTAATATAAACCCTATCTAATTCTTTTATATTAGATAGGAGAAATTATCCGTCAAAATGGTTCGCAGATCAAAAGGATGTCATAAATCCTTTAGTTGATTTGATCAAGCTTCATCTCAAGCCATGCACTTATCCTTTGGGATAAATAAATGTCTTGTGGTGAAATGCTTGATTATTTAAACAATTATTTATATTAGATCTGTTTGATCTCATATTCTTCAGAATAAAAATATTAAATTAAATCAAAATTTTATTTTATAAAATTAAAACCCTTTTCAAAAGAAAACACCAAAATAAGACATATTTTTCAAAAAGACCAAGAAAATTTAACGATCGACAATCACTTAAAGGCTGAAGCTTAGATGAGATAAAGTAATGCCAAGCCTTTGAGGTGGCATTCAACTTAGAGGCTTGAAAATTCACTCATCTTTCATTTTTAATCTTTCACAAACTTCTTCCATCGGTAAGAAAGGTCATAATCTCATCTAACTCTCCCTCAGAAGGATGAAAATTAACATAAAAACAAAACATTGCAATAGCTAATCGGTAAAAAGTATTAAATATGGCAGATGAAAAATCAACTTGCTGGCTCCTATTTCGTGAAACCAAGAGGTTGAAGGTGATGGGGGTGTTAAAAATGGCAAATTTTAGATTTTTAGATTTTTGTGAACCGGCGCCTATGCGCGGAGCATATGCCGCTTAGCCGCAAAATATGGCGCTTAGGCGCCAGTGCCCAAATTTTTACAGTTAAGTTATTTCCATCAAAATTTTGAGTTAATCACCTTCAATCACTTCAAAAAATTATTTCTCCCCATAAACTCTTCTAATACTAAAAAAGTACTCTTTAATTTCCGATGATTCCACACAAATTTCACAAAACACAAACTTATATTTCATTAAATATTAAAACACACTTAATACAAACTACAAATTCCTCTCCAGACACTTTGGATGAAATTCTCTAAATACACATGTAATTAAACACTAACTTACATCATTGAGATCTAACAAACATATGCAAAGTGCAAAAAACACAAACTTTAACAATAATCACACTTAAAACACTAAACACACATAATCAAATCACAAGATCACACATAATTTATTTCCAATTTTCATTAGGTGAAATATATACAGAACCACAATTAATTCCATTGAACCATTTGGAATGTAAATCTGATAAAATAAACGATGACTAAAATTTCTTACATCTTTTTTTATACATTTGTTCTTCAGATACATCGCTCTAATCGCTTCTTCCACATGACTTGTATGAATGAATTGCATTTTGAGTTGCAATTCTATGTGCACTAAATGAGCATTATTTTCATTTACCTTTTCATCAATAGACTCCACATCGGCCTTGATCTTTGTAATCCTTTCTGCTATTCTTTGGATACTCACAACCAGCAATCCATTATGTAACTCTTGTGCACTACCACAAATAAACTTTTTCTTGTTGGTTTCCTCTTTCTTCTTAACTTTACGCTCCCAAGAATAGATTTTTGCACTTAAAATACTCTTTCAGAAGAGTCAAGAATGAAAATAAGAACTGGGGCAAGTATTTCATAAAATTCAGGGCCTTTTTTTAGACTTTGGAAGGCCTAAAACCGACCCTAGATGTGTTAAAGCTCCTTAATATAATAAGTCCAAAACTAATCACCCATGATTTCTACTTCTAGAACCTCATTTTTCACGTTTTTTATAACTGTGGCGCCTATGCGCCAACAAGCGTCGCATAGCCGCTAGTGCACATTTTTGCACAGTTCTGCCAAACCTCAAAATCTTCATTCTGACTCCTCTAAATCATTAAATAAGTTAAAATAAATAGCAGTATAATATAACAAACTCTAAAATGCTACCACATTTCTTAAATCAAACCAAATAAAAACACACAAAGTAAACATAAAACAAGGCACACCGATAAATATTGGTTGTCTCCCACAAAGCGCTTGGTTTAACGTCATTAGCCTGACATACCATGTCTTATTTTGAGTGACCCAACATCAGATTCTCATCAGGTTTAGATTGTTCGACTGAAAAGTATGGTTTAAGTTTATGACTGTTAACTTTAAATATTTTTTTAGTCTTAGGATCTTTAATATCCACAGCTCCATATGAATAAACATTCATTTCAATAAATGGGCACATCCACCTGGACTTAACTTTTCCAGCAAAAATTCTTAATATAGCATTATATAGTAAAACATTTTGCTTTAGCTCAAGATTTTTAATAAGAATCTTTCGATCATGCCACAACTTCATCTTTTCTTTATAAATCTTAGCATTTTCATAAGATTCTTTCATTATCTCCTCAAGCTCATTTAATTGCAACAATCTCTTTTCTCTAACATCATTTAATTTAAAATTGAACCCTATAATAGCCCAATATGCTTTATGCTCAAGTTCAACTGGTAAATGAGAAGCTTTTCTAAAAATTAGCCTATATGGGGACATTACTATAGGTGTTTTGTAGGTAGTCCTATAGGCCCACAAAACATACTCCAATTTGATTGACCAAGCATTTCTATTTAGATTAACAATATTTTCTAATATATTTTTGATTTAGCAATTGGATAATTCAACCAAACCACTTGTCTGTAGATGATAAGCAATAGCAATGCAATGATCAATATGATATTTCATTACTAACTTCTCCATAATCGCATTTCTAAAATGACTTCTCCCATCAGTTATGATTACACTTGGTATTCCAAATCTGCAAAGTATATTCTTATTTGAAACCTTTGCAACACTTTGAGCATCACATTGAGGTAAAGCAACAACTTCTATCCATTTAAATACATAGTCTACTGCTATTGAAATGTATGTATTTCCGAAAGATAGTATAAATGGTCCCATGAAATCTAATCCCCAAACATCAAATATTTAAAATTCTAACATATAATTGAGGGGAATCTCATTTCTTCTAGAAATATTGCCTACACGTTGACATTGATCACAATTTTTAATATAAACATTAACCTTCTTAAAAATTTTAAGCCAATAAAATCCAGATTATAAGATTTTATATGCAATTTTATTAACTCCAAAATGTCCCCCATATTCAAAATTATGACTTTTTTTATGAATTTCATAAGTTTCTTCTAAAGGCACACATCTTCGAATAATCAAATCATTTCCTTGTTTATACAAAAATGATTTATCTCAAAAACAATTCTTAGCTTCAGATATAAATTTCTTCCTCTCTTGGTATGTCAAACCATAGGGTAAAATATCACTGACAATAAAGTTTATAATGTCGGCATACCACGAAACACACCACTCATTAACAGTGAACAATTTTTCATCAGGAAAATTTTCATTAATTTCTTCAGCATCACAAAGAGATTTTTTAGTTTCAAGCCTGGACAGATGATCAACAATTTTATTATCAGCACCCTTCCTATCTATTATCTCAAAATCAAATTCATGTAGAAGAAGAATGCATCTAATCAATCCTGGTTTTGCATCCTTCTTCTTCATTAAATACTTAATAGCAGAATGATCAGTATGCACCACACATTTAGTTCCAATTAAATATGATCTAAATTTATTAAAGGCAAATACTATAGCTAATAACTCTTTCTCAGTAGTAGTATAACTAATTTGAGCTTCATTAAGAGTTTTAATAGCATAGTAAATCACTTTGAAAATATTATCATATTTTTGAACTAAAACAGCTCCAATAGCATAATCACTTGCATCACACATTAATTCAAAAAATATTTCCCAATTAGGTGAAACTATAACAAGTGCAGTGATTAATTTTTCTTTTAAAGTTTCAAAAGCTTTTAGGCAATCATCATCAAAGTTAAAATTACATCTTTTTCCAGTAAACAGCATAAAGGCTTTGAAATATTTGAAAAGTCTTTAATATAATGTCTGTAAAATCCAGGATGTCTCAGAAAACTTCTAATTCCCCTTACATTAGTTGGGCAAGGTAAATTAGAGATTACTTCAATTTTTACAGGTTCTACTTTCATACTATTTTCTGATATACGATGTTGTCGGCATATTTTAGGTTGTATTGTATTTTAAAAGGGGGGACGCCTAACGAAGTTGTCGGCGAATTTAAATTTTAAATTTGATTTAAATATATATATAATTTAGAAAGTAGTATTTGGCTTTGAAAATAATTTTTAAATTTGAAAGTTTTAAGATATGAGATTAAACCGATCTCACATCCCGAATAGTTTATATAAACGAGCGCCGCACCACGAAGCCGTGTATACTATCACTAAGGATAGACACACTGCTTGATGGTGGGGCTCGATCAAATAAACTAGAAGTTTTGTGACATCCGTTTGGTGTGCGAACCAATTTTATAAGCCGACAAATTCCCCTGCTTAATATGAAAGTATCAAACAGGGTTTATATTACACAGGTTCTTTAAAATTCCCTATAAGGGCAAGCCACTATAGTTAATTACATCTTAAGTGACGAGAATCACCTAAGAAAACTCTCGATAATAATCAATAACTGCTGCTTTGAAATTTGAAAGTTTAAGGTTTTCGAAGATTGAATTTTGGAATTTCGATAGGGAATGGATCAAATTTTGGAACATTTTGTTTTGTGAATCCAAAGGAAGAAAGGTAGGAGAAATCAACGATTCGAAGTGAACTTCGGTAATTTCCCGACTATCCTATCGTTTGGCTTGAGTTTAGGAAAGTCCTAATACTTATTTAAATGTTTTGATCTTGCCAATTTTAATTAATCAGGGCTTATACTTGTATGATAAAATCAAACAAATAGCCTAGAAGATGTGAGGGTTTGTTGTCGTATCGGACGACTACCTCGGAATCCTAAGACCGTTTAGGGCTTAATTTGCATAAAATGATTATGCAAGTGCCTAACGAAAAGGTTGAGGATTTATGTTGAACTAGAGCGAACTACCTCGAAGTCCTATGGCTTGGTTATTTAATTCTAGGAAAGTTTTGCTTGAAATAGGTTCAAGTTTTCTTTGACGACGATGGCCGTCTTGCCCACCATGCTCCGAGCTCCTTGTTGTTGCAGAGGTTTAGTTTTAGAAATCATAAATCTGGGGATGAGAAAAGTGTTTTGGTTTAGAGAAGTCTTAATTTTCCAAGTGTTCTTGTATTTTGATTAAAACAAATCTTAAAGTTGATTATAACGACACGGTTAAGATCCCGCGGTTCCATCCTTCAGGCATCATTATTTTTATCGGATTCACTTAGTCCGGATGAATTTGCTAAACTCAGTTGAATGAGTTCCACACTTTCATTTAGACCGTGGGAAATCCGGTTAGCAACACGTAGGTTACATCATCAGAGGTATTCCGATCATCCAACGGGACGTTTTAATTTAGTTGCAATTGTAGTTTTGTGTTACTGTTTGTGATTAAATTTTGAGTTGTTTTATATTTTGAAATGTTGTGGCGGTGAATTTTATCTTGCAATGACTTTTAACTTAGTTTTGGTTTCGGTTTTAGGGACTTATCCTAAAGGTGTGGGTTTTCATGCAACGGTTGTTTTATCATGCAAGAAAAGTAAAGTGCATTTGCGATAAAGTAAATTGCAAGAAAGTAAATTGCAAGAAAGTAAATTGCAATAAAATAAAAGCGTACTGGAGGGTCTTCCCGTCATCCCAGTGCACTTAAAACACAATTAGAATATTTAAACAAGTTCCTAGGTAAAGCTAGGGGAAAGGTTATGGTTTTCTACCAAATTCCTAATCCTATAGCTAGTCATCTCCTATGACGTCTAGGTTCTTTGTGTTTTTTGTTTGAAGACGATTTTCATCATCGAAGGACAATTAAATCCGATTGTTCTTATAAATATCCTATCATATTGAGGAAGTGCTTAAGAAGAATCTTAAACATCTTTTCGATATTTCTAGGATTGTTTTAAGTACAAATGAATTTAATTATATAAATGAATCAATCGTCAGAGGTTTTGAAGTTTTGTTAACTTGCCCGAGTGAATTAAGACATTTGAATATCTTATGAGTGAAGTAGCACTTCATTTAATGTTTCATTTAGGAGTTATAATAATCAAAGCTTTCGAGGGTAAATTAGTATTCGAATGATTTGATTTAAGTTAAAGGGTTTAAATTTGGAATAGTGTTCGAGTTGTTTTATATTTAATTTCTTTTATGTCTTAGGTGATGTTATATTTAATTCAATTTAATTTGATTGAGTTTTAATTTAATTTAATTTAATTTAATTTGATTTGATGTTTAATTAATTTGATTTGATTTGATTTAATTTAATTATTTAATTTAATTTTAATTTAATTTAATTTAATTTAATTTAATTGTTTAAATTAATTTAATTTAATTATTTAATTTAATTTAATTTAATTTAATTTAATTTAATTTAATTGTTTAATTTAATTTAATTTAATTTAAATTTAATTTAATTTAATTTAATTTAATTTAATTGATTTAATTTAATTTTAATTTAATTTAATTTAATCCAATTTAATTTACTTAATTTAATTTAATTTTTAATTTAGTTTTATCTTTAATTTTAATTGAAATTTTTGAAAGAGTTTAATAATTTGATTTTAGTTTAATGATTAAGTCTTTTAATATTTTGAATTTGAATTATCATTTTAATTAAGAGTTGAATATTAATGAGATGATTAATTTAGGGATTTTTAAATAATAAATCTCTTCCTAATAAATATCCCTTATTTTAATAATTCCAATTTTATTATTCTTCCAAATTTAATCTAATATTTAATTAAAGTTTAATCATTTTAAAAATTGTTTAATGAGTTTCTACCCTTTAATTATTTAAATTTCAATCATCCAAATCAGATTAAGATCAAATATTTTACTTGTTAATTTTTATTAAACCTAAAGTTTTAATTAAGGGTTAAAAGTTTAATTACCATTTTACCCCTTAAGCTTAATAATTTCATAACTCACTAAATTGAACTTAAATGAACTTGAAATTTTTATGTGACTTCACTCATATGTCAATAAAGACATGAGAGGAGAAAATGTGATTTTTCTGTATTTAATTTATTTATATAATTATTTTTGTGGAAAATAGAGATTTTCAAGGAAAATTTGATAACATGACCAAAGGAAAGTTTCTGTCCTTAAGAAAATTAGGGGACATTCCTAATGACCAGAGAAGCACTTGGACCAATTTTGGTGATTTTTTGAATTATATTATTTTTATTATAATTATTTTGAGTTTTGGAGTGTTAATTAATTTAAAAATAAAATAAATGTTGAAAAGTGGATTTTATATTTTTCAAAAATCTCTCTGATATCAAGGAAACCAGAGAAACAAATTTTGCAATTTTCTGATTTTTCTATGATTTATTATAATTATTTTAGTGAAAATGCTAGAAAATACATTTTTTTAATTTTAAAATTACCCTAGGGCTTTAAAATTCAATATCTCACTAAATAGACCTAAGAAAAATGTGGGATTTGTTCCTAAATGATTAAAATTCAAAATGTGACATTTTGGTGAATTTTATTATTTTTGTGATTTTTATTATTTTTATTTTTTAATTATTAAAAGTATTAAAATATTATTAAAAATCAACTTTTTTAGAAAATTGAAATTTTAATTTTCTTAGGTTCCACTGATATCGAGAGAGGCTCCAAAACCAATTTGGTGAATTTTTGAAAAGTATTTTAAAAGTTATGAATTTTTAAAGTTTAAAATGGCTAAGTGACTTAATCAACCCGATTAATGGGGCTAACCAAGTCCAATTGACCTCAAATTTTTATGGTGGATTCCTCTGATCCTAAAGGTCAGTGGAGAATTGATTTCAAGTCAATTTGATACCTGGTTAACTCTAATTAATTAAAGACCTATTTTGGGTGTTTAAGTCGATTAGGGTTGTTTTGAATGAACTAAGCCAAAATCTATTTTTCCTAGGGTTCTCTGGTCATAAGGAACATCACCAAATTTTCCTAGAATTTATTTCACAACATGCTATTTACTGGAATTAAAATACTCAAAACGAGAGACTGAACTTGAAAAATCGAGAACTCTTCATAGGGATGGCCTACGACTTTGGAAAATTCGGGGAATGTTCCCAAATTCGGAGGCTTCAAAAGCCCTATAGTCTCATGCCATGGTGAATTGTATGCATGCATGGAGAATTAAAACAATGCAGAGAGTAAATAAATTATAAAAAATAAAATACTTGATGAAATTAAATGATTTCTTTTCCACATTATTCTCCTCTCTTCAACGAGCGAGAGGGTATTTTTATTTTATTTTTCTGATTTTTCTACACAAAGATATGGATTTTTGAAGTTTACGATATTTAATAAATACATTAAATACCCTATTTATCTACTTATCCACGCGGCGCCGGCGAGAGCATCGGCGGCTCCGAAGGGGTACGTGTCGCGCTCGCGATTCGGCGCCGCCACTCGAGTCGGCGGCCGGGCCCCGCGGTTCTCGCACCGTTTCACTGGTCGCGACGCCATCGAGCCGTTCGTCAGCGCGTGTATTGAATGGACGGCATCCGTTCATCGTCCCCAGTGTTCTCGCCGAGAGCCGTCCACACTAAATCCACTAGATCTCGCTCGATTCTTAATGGATTTTTACGTTCTTATACTCACATGGATTCGTCTTGAAGAGACGAACGCATCTATACGGTTAACATGCATTGAAACTAAGGCATTTGAAATAGAGAATCTTCGGAAGCTCGGGATGAAGAGTTAGCTCATACCTTGGCTCGGAGAAGTGTGGCTTCGATCGAGAGTTGTTGCACCTTCGATTGGGTCTCAGCAAGCTCCGGATGAAGTCTCACAGTGCAGTGAATTGTACGGATATGATTTCGACCAAGCCGATCCACAAAGCTTGGAGAGCTGGAGCAGGCTTGGGTGGCTACGGAGATGGGGCTTTTGTTGGTGAACACCTTCCCTTGGTACGGTGAAGGTGTAGAGCCAATCGATTTGAGAATTGGCTCAGCTTGTGGAGAAGTGTCTGATTTTGGGTGGAATTTCGACTACGAAATTGAGCTTTCGAGAGGAGAAATGGCGGGGGAATTCTATGGGGATCAAGTGCTCTAAGGGTGGAGAAGGGTCTGGAACAATTTTGGCAGAGTTTTGGCAAGGTTTGTGCTTAGCTCTCCCTTCATGGCCGAGAGGGGTGGAGTTTAAATAGGAGAGGGTGGAAGGCCTCTCAGGGGGAGTTAGGGCTTGGGATCGAGTTTGCTGCGAGTGAGGAGAAGATCGGCCATGGTGACCACTGGGGATGGGGCGGCTTAGCAAGTGAGAATTTCAATGTTGGCTCACATGTGAGCTCTCGGCCATGGTGTTTTCCGGCGATGCGGTGGCCGGCCGGCCGGGCGATGGTCACCATCTTGGTCGGGTGGGTCGGGGGCGGGGGTTTAGTGTAGACGGTTGGCAAATGCCATGTGTAAAGAGCTTTGATTCAAAGTGGAATGGGGGCATAGCTAAATTTGAACCTAAATGGGTCAACCCACCCATTTGGGCTAGGTGCACCACCCAAGGCACTGGTTTTGGGTGAGGAAAAGTGATTTGGCTCGACGTAATCGGTAGGGTCGAGTCACCATCCAAGCATGATTAGGCTTAAGCATGGTTTAGTGGAATCATGGAAGTGGTTAATCACGCTTTAGGAATTAAGGAAAGAGCCTCCTCCTTTTGCCCAAAATGGCATGGTGACATGTAAAGAGGCTCTCATGGCTTGCATATGGCTTGTGCATGGCTCCATGGCTCCATTTGGCTTGGGAAAAGGTTTGGTCGATTTCATAAAAAAGGATTTTGGATAATTTGGTGGAAATTTGGATGAAGCTTCATTTGGAATTATTTGATGATTGGTTTAGGACTTAGGGATGATTTTAATTGAAAATATGATGAGGGGAAATGTCATATGGGCTTTGGAAGAATTTTTTGGGGTTTTGGATTTGGTGGAAGTGGGCTTTTTAATGGCTTAAGGGATGGGCCCTTAAGTTTAAAAATGAATTTATGGATGGGAATTTTGTAAAGAGGTTGGGCCAAATAATTGTTGGGTTTAGCTCATGGATGTGTCATGAGTGATTTGAAACAAATTGGGGGTGATTTGGATTTGAATTGGGTTGAATTTGGGTTAGGTTTGGGTTTAGGTCAAAAAATGGGCCTTTTGAACTTGGATTGAGTTTGAGTGGGACTTGGGTTCAAATTTTGGGCAAATCATGTTAGGGTTTTGTTTGTGGGAATGTTAAGGAAGATTTAGAAAAGATTTGAGGTTAATTGGAGTTGAATTGGGTGAGTTTGGGTTAAGTTTGGGTCATGGGTCCAAATTTGGGCTTTAAGGCCAAAAGTGAGATTGGATCCAAATGTCAATCAAATTGGACTTGGATTTGGTCTAAATTGGTATTGGGAATGTTGAATTGAAGTTTAGAATTGAATTGGACCAAAATTGGGGTCAATTGGGTAGGTTTGGTTTGACCTTGGGTTCACTTAGGGTTAAAATGGGTCAATTTGGGGGTTTTGACAAAAGTAGGGTAAATTGACAAAATTGGCCCATGGTGTAGTTGGACAAAATGAAATTGGGAATATTTAGGATTTTCTGGAATTTTCTGGGAATTTTCTGAATTTTTGGATTTTTAAGCCAAGAAGGGTATTTTGGGTATTTGGAGGGTATTGAGAGGTATTTTTGGAATTTTTGGTATTTTTGGGTATGGATGATCAATTTGAGTGATTTGGAGATGTTTGGGATTGATTTTGGAAAATTTTGGTTAATTTGGAAATTTTGCAAAAATTTGGGTAATTTCAAGGGTTTTGGGTAGGTTTAGTAGGTGTAGGGTCTCGGGGGTCAAAAATTGAAAATTTGGGAAATTGAAGATTGGGTGAATTTAGGTGGAAAGAATTCATCTTGGTTGAGCCATGAAACCATTTCAAGCCCATATGAGCCATGAAAGGACTCATTTGAGGCATTCATTATGTTGTTCTAACCTGCTTGCCGAGGGCTTAGGGGTTAAGGACCATCCATGTGAATCACCCACATGAGTCGAGGAGGTTAAGTTGGGTATGGGTGTGGTTTTAGGAAGTGTGTGGAAATGTAGTGTGTAAGTGTAATGTAAGTCGGCCCCCTCATCGGACCGGGCCGCCGGGGCGATCTAAGGCCGAAAGAGTCTATAGGAACTCATCCTTTAAACTTCCGCATTTGATTTCGACCCTGCAGGTGATTAGGGGTCTATAGTCGAGTTTGTGGAGTTTGCGGGGAGTTTAGAAGTGGTTTGAATTTCTAAAAGGCGGGTCCCGATTCTAGTCTTCTAAGATAGTCGAAGGAAAAGCCTAAGGCTAGATCCATAAGCACTAAAAAGAAGAAGGGAAGACCTCATCGAAAATGAGGTCGACAAATGGACCCCCGATAGGTGTGGTGGTGACGGAGCACACGCGCGTATTGGTGTTGGCCGAGCGATCAACAAAACCAACACGGATGTCAAGTGACGAACTTGGGACGAAGTAGAAGAGTTCTGTCTGGGGAGTGTCAAGTATATCTGCGGAGCAGGAGATCCTTGAACTCTCGGCAGGGAAAGGAAGAGGAGGTAAATCCCAAATCACATGATGCAGGGAATTTCGATTTAGATTTTATTTTGTTTCAATTTATGTTTTGATGTGTGAGTTTAAATTTTAGTTTGGGGTTTCGATTTAGATTGAAGTTTGTCGAAATTAATTTGAGGGATTTGATTTGAAATGAAAATTGGGATTTTGAGGTTTTAGATGTAACATCTCCGACCTCGAAAGAAAATTGAATTGATTAGATTGAATCGTTGCAATGAGAAGATATCTCGGAAGCAAAGTGGTGTTGGATATAAAATCCTCAACCTCGAGAGTTTGATTTTGATGTATTTCATCGCGATAGGGAAAGAATCCTAAAGCGATGCGGTCTCGGATGTAAAATCCTTAACCCGGGAATTCGATTTGATGTATTTCGGTGCGATAGGGAAAGAATCCTAAAGCGAGTGCGGTCTTGGATGTAAAATCCTTGACCCAAAAGTTTGAATTTGATGTATTTCGGTGCGATAGGGAAAGAATCCTAAAGCGAGTGCAGTCTTGGATGTAAAATCCTTGACCCAAAATGTTTGAATTTGATTTTGATGTATTTCAGTGCAATAGGGAAAGAATCCTAAAGCAGTGCAGTCCTGGATGTAAAATCCTCGACCCAAAAGGTTTGAATTTGATTTTGATGTATTTCAGTGCAATAGGGAAAGAATCCTAAAGCAGTGCAGTCTTGGATGTAAAATCCTCGACCCAAAGGTTTGAATTTGATGTATTTCGGTGCGATAGGAAAAGGATCCTAAAGCGGTGCGGTCTTGGATGTAAAATCCTCGACCCGAAAGGTTGGAATTTGATGTATTTCGGTGCGGTAGGAAAAGAATCCTAAAGCGGTGCGGTCTTGGATGTAAAATCCTCGACCCAAAAGATTTGAATTTGATGTATTTCGGTGCGATAGGAAAAGAATCCTAAAGCGAGTGCGATCTTGGATGTAAAATCCTCGACCGAAAAGGTTGGAATTTGATGTATTTCGGTGCGATAGGAAAAGAATCCTAAAGCGGTGCGGTCTTGGATGTAAAATCCTCGACCCAAAGATTTGAATTTGATGTATTTCGGTGCGATAGGAAAAGAATCCTAAAGCGGTGCGGTCTTGGATGTAAAATCCTCGACCCAAAAGGTTGGAATTTGATGTACTTCGGTGCTGATAGGAAAAGAATCCTAAAGCGGTGCGGTCTTGGATGTAAAATCCTCGACCCAAAAGTTTGAATTTGATGTACTTCGGTGCGATAGGAAAGAATCCTAAAGCGGTGTAGTCTTGGATGTAAAATCCTCGACCCAAAAGTTTGAATTTGATGTACTTCGGTGCGATAGGAAAAGAATCCTAAAGCGGTGCGATCTTGGATGTAAAATCCTCGACCCAAAAGGTTTGAATTTTGATGTACTTCGATGCGATAGGAAAAGAATCCTAAAGCGGTGCGATCTTGGATGTAAAATCCTCGACCCAAAAGTTTGAATTTGATGTACTTCGGTGCGATAGGAAAAGAATCCTAAAGCGGTGCGAGTCTTGGATGTAAAATCCTCGACCCGAAAGTGTTTGATTTGATGTATTTCAGTGCAATAGGAAAAGAATCCTAAAGCAGTGCAGTCTTGGATGTAAAATCCTCGACCCAAAAGGTTTGAATTTAATGTACTTCAGTGCAATAGGAAAGAATCCTAAAGCAGTGCAGTCTTGGATATAAAATCCTCGACCCAAAGTTTTGAATTTGATGTGATTGATATTTGATTCGAGATCTGGAAGAAATTGAATTTGAATTTGATTGAGACTTGAAATACGGAAAGATTGAATTTGAGATTTGGAAGGATGAGTTTGAACTCGATTGAAATTTGATTTAAGATTTGATTTGAAATTTGGAAGATCAAATTTGAAACTTGATCGGGAGTGGATTTAGATTTTGATTGAGAATTTGATTTGAGATCTAGAAGATCGGATTTGAGATTTGATAAAGATTTAGAATCTGGAAAGATTGAATTTGAATTTGATTGAGAATTTGATTCGAAATTTGGAAAGATCAAATTTGAAATTTGATCGAGAGTGGATTTGAAATTTGATTGAGAATTTAATTTGTGATTTGAAAGGATTGAAATTTGATTCGGAATTTGGAAAGATTGAATTTGAAATTTGATTTGAAATTTGGAAGGATGGAATTTGAAAACAAGGAAAACTTTATTATCATGATTTTATTTATTTTAGCACATTTTATTATTTTTTGGGTTCGGACCCAATCATAAGTAATTACTTCGCCTGTGTTTCTTAGGGATGAAGAATTCATTCCTTCGAAACATCGAGTAGCGTAATATTTTTTCAAGTATCGTCCGTTGATTGGAAGCATATGTCGTTCTCCATGGCGATTCACTAGGCTGGTAGGAACCTCACGAGTATCTTGCTTGACCACGAACGGTCCTTCCCAGTGGGTTCGAATTTTCCTCCTATCTTGCGGTGTGCGAGAATAGGTCTCTTGAGAACGAGAACTAAGTCACCAACTTTGAAGGTTCTTGGGCGGACCGGTTTGTCATGGGCTTGAACCATCTTAGCTTGGTATAGTTCTAAGTGCAATTGCATGTTGCAAGTCTTTTCCCTTCCGAAGCTTTCTAATTCTTCGAGTCGTAATCGGCGTTTTCTTCGTCGTGATCTTGTTTGCTACTGCGATTCCGAGTGAAGGAAGGCTGAACCTCTAAAGGTAACACTTGCCTCGGACCCATACACCGGAGCGTAAGGTGTAGCTTGAGTAGGAGTTACGAAGGTTGTCGGTAGGCCATAAGGCTTCTAACAATTTCTCGTGCCAATTTCTCTTATTATCGTCCGGGGTTTTCTTTAAGATTTGAACGAGAGTTTTATTAAAAGCCTCGGCGAGACCGTTTGCTCTTGGGTAGTAAATTGTCGAGTATCGCCGGTCGATTCCGTGTCTCTGACAAAATTGTTGATTTGTGTGCTTCGAATGCGGCCCATTATACGAGATGATCTGCGCGGCACTCCGAAACGGTGAGACAACTTGGTTCTTGAAAAGCGCGGCACGTGGTGTGCTTTCACTTCTCTAAAGTGGGCTGCTTCTGCACTTGGAAAAGTAATGCTGTAGTCGCAAGAATGAAACGATGTCCTTTCGAAGATGGTGGTTACTATTGGACCCACTATATACGTGCCTCGACATTCGAACGGCCGCGACGCGATTGTCGGGTGTAGCACATTTGGAGGTTGGTGTAGAACCACTCCGTGCACTTGGCATTGGTGACGGCTCTTGGCGATTTTCATGCGGTCGGTCATCATCGAGGGCCGGTAGTACCCTAGTCTTTTAATTTTCATTTTCATTTTTGGACCGGCGGTGAGCGCCACGGAGTCTGAATGCACCTCTTTAACAATTTCACGGGTCTCGGACCCGCTTAAGCACCTTAGCCGCATTTGATCAAAAGACCTTCGTACTGATGTGTTGTTTATTAATGCGTAGGACGAGTTCTTTTCTTGATGCGATGGGCTAGCGACCTATCGTCTAGTAGCTTTCTGTTTGCGGGTAGTCTATCAATGGGTATCGCCGATCTTACGTGTTTTTACATCCTTCTTGCTGTTGATTCTTTTCTTCTTCGATTTGTGTATCATGTACATGTCAATTTGTGATAGGACACGACGTCAAGTGAGCTGACACTTCCTTTGATTCATCTTGCGAACGAGGCAAATTCTTTTGCGAGACGGGCTAAAGCATCTGCTAAAGCATTCTCTTTTCTAGGAATTTTGTAGATTGTCACATTTGGAATCCGTTCAACAGTTTGTATGGCATCTTTGGAAGTATTGTTCGAGTCTTGGCTTTAAAATTCTGTCTTGTCAGACAATCTGTTGAATGATTCGTTGTGAATCCCCGTAGATGTTGATGTACTGTTATCCCAGTTTGAATAGTTAATTCCAATCCCGTTATGAGGGCTTCGTATTCAGCTTCGTTGTTTGTACACGGTTACGTCGAGTGGTAGGAGTATCTTAACATCCCCGCTCCGGTGTTATAAAGATTAGCCGATTCTGCCTTACGGGACACTATCACTTGCGATTCTTCGTCTTTGTGTCTTGAAGATGCTCCGTCGAAATATAATTCCCAACGTCGATCATCGAGGTCTTCTAGGTTCATTATTTGTTCATGCGGCGAGATCGTCGTTGAGAGGAGATTCGGCGGCAAAGGGTGTCTTTGCGGAAGTCTGCTAAGACTTGTCCCTTTACGTCATGCGAGAGGCACGAAAGTTATATCGAATTGCGATAATATCATTGACCATCGGCAAGTACGCCGGAAAGTGTTGGACGAGTCATCGAGTATTGCAATGGATTAAACTTCGAGATCAGGTTGATCTTATGAGAAAGCATGTAGTGCACGAGCTTTTGAGCGGCGAAGATCGGGGCCAAACAATGCTTTTCAATTGCGGGATACCTTACTTCCGTCGGAAGTAAACGACGACTAAGTAGTAAAGAGCATTTTCTTTACCCTCATCATTGACACAGGCTAACGGAGGCTCGAGAGAGTCGTCTAAAGCCGCGGTGTAAAGTATCGTGATCTACACGAGGCCGGGGCTGCTAAGACGGGAGGTGTCATTAAATATTGTTTAATGTCTTCGAAGGCCTTCGGCATTTCTCTTCCCGAATAAATTTGGCGTCCTTTTTAACTAGTGCGAGAAAGGCTGACACCTACACGACGAGGTTTGAGATAAAGCGTCGAAGATATGCCGGCTTCCCTTGAAAAGATCGTAGTTGTTTTAAGGTTTTGGGAGGCGGCATTTCTAAGATGGCTTTAATCTTCTCCGGGTCGATTTCAATTCCACGATGTCGGACAACGAATCCTAAGAATTTCCGGAGGTGACGCCGAAGGCGCATTTAAGGGATTCATCTTAAGGTTAAATTGTCTTAATCGTTCGAAAACAATTCTCGAAATCATACGAGTGGTTTTCCTTTACTTTGCTTTTGATGACGACATCGTCCACGTAGCACTCGACTTGATTGTGGATGAGATCATCAAAAATTCTTGTCATTGCTCTTTGGTAAGTTGCTCCTGCGTTCTTCGATCCGAATGGCATCATCGTGTAGCAAAATACTCCGATCGGCGTTACGAATGCGCTAAGCTTTTCATCTTCGGAGCCATTTTTATCCGGTTGTATCACGAAGATCCATCCATGAATGAGAATATTTCATGTGTCGAAGCAATATCGATCATCGAGTTCTGGAATTGGTAGAGGAATTCATCTTTTGGACATGCCTTGTTTAAATCTCTGAAGTCCACACAAATTCGATCGACCATTCTTCTTTACGGCGGCACCACATTGGTAACCGAGGTCGGGTATTGTTCTTCACGGACAAATTTAGCGTCTATTAGCTTTTTAACTTCGGCTATGACTTGTTGTTCGATTTCCGGACGCATTCTTACAGGACCTTGTACGGCTGGAGCGAAGTAGGATCCACTCTAACTTATGATGCTACGACCTGCGGGGCTAATCTGGCATTTCATCGTAGCTCCAAGCAAAGCGAGTCTTTAAATTCCATTAATAACTTGATTATTTCTTCGGAGTCTTCTTTATTGAGTAAGGAGCTAACAAAGGTAGGTACTAGGCTCTTTGCTAGTACCTAAGTTAACTTCCGTTAACTCATCATTGTGGATTTAATTTCTTCTTCGAATTCGGTGGAGCGTCTCGATTTGTAAATCTTCGAGTTCGTACGTAGTTTCCATGCGGTTTTCATTGGACTTGCAAGTGACAACCAAGCAAAATTCGGTATCGTCGAGCGACCCTGCGTGCGAATCCAGAGTCCATACTTTGAATTGGGAGGACGGCGGAGTTATTCCATAACTTTTCGAAATGTTGTGATTGGCCTTTTGTCCATTGTCGAGGTAAGAAACCACGTTGAATTAAATTTTGAACACGGGGAGAGTACCACTCAAAAGGTAATTCCATTAATTACGATGAAGTGACATCTTCGAATTGTACATTATTTTCGGTTTTGGAGGAAGAAGCACCACGGTAGAATTTGATCGGCTTTGCACGCAGTCACTACGTACCTCTTTGACCTCCATACCCTCGATCTTATTAGAATGGATCGGAGTTAGGGTCATAGTATGTACGTAGTGGTTAATCTTCTCGTACATTGATTTGTATTCTTCGTTCTTTTCATCTTCGAGGAGATCTTGTATTGCGGCTTCTTTCGACTTATTGTTCTTGCTTCTTGCTTGATTTCTTTTTCTTCTTCGAGAACTATCTTCCCGATCGACATTGATGGCTGGTTTCTTACGTCCGATTGTCCTAGTGTCTCTACCACGGCCTCGTCCCCGGCCTCGACCTCGGATGCGAGTTGTGGAGAAACCTTCACCATCTCGCCGGAAGGGAGTGGTGAGTGGTTGTTGGACTAGAACATCGAGGTTCTTCGTTGTCTCGAACTTTCTTTGCTTCATTTGTTACGGTATCTACGGAGAAGATTGTTTTCTTTGGCGGTGCATAATAAGCTGCATCTTCATGGATTCCAATCTCATGTACGGAGAATGGTTGTAAGTCACCTTTGATGCCTTTGTTCCCCTCCATCGTAGTACTTGATGCCTTGGTGTAGAGATGATGGTACCATCCTGTTTTCATGTATCCATGAGTCGGCCTCAGTAGAGCGTTGAACGACGTTTACGAATCGATTATATGAAATTTTGCGGTTGTCTTTGCTAAATCACCGGTCTTCATCGGTAGCGTTATTGACCAGAGGGCTCTTTCTCCTTTACGGTTGAATCCTCTTAATAACATTTTGTCGGCCTCGAGCTCGCGAGCATCGATTTCCAAGTATGTTAGTGTTCGAAGACTCATTATATTGATTGATGCTCCTGGATCCACTAAAACTGCGGAGAGCGTAAACTTCCCGATCGTAGCTGAAATGTACAACGGTCGGTTGTGATCTGCATCCCCAGTAGTAGGTCATTGTACGTGAAGGTAACACCTCGGTTGTTCCTTTAACGAGCGAACCTCATCCAAGGAATCTCCGGCCATTTGAGTAGCGAATTCCGGATCAAGTAAGGCCTTGATCGAGGCTTCTCTCATCTCCTTTGATAAGATGAGAGCATCGTAAATGCTCGGTTTGGCCGGTAGTTTCCTAAGATGGGCTAGCACGTTGTAGTCCACTTTGTTCTCTGCGTCTCGGCTTCTTCTCGAATGGGTATTTCTTCTGTGAGGGTTGGTTCTTCTTGAACAACCACACCGCTTTCCTTTGTCTTTTGGACCCATTCTCGGAGGTAGAACTCTTCCACTTCTCGAGTTGACTTCGTAATTTCTTCGAATCTAGTGTTGAGTTTGCTTGGTGTCTCCTCACTGAATCGGAATGACGGGCTCTTCCGGATTATCTTCAAAATGCGAAGGCTCCAACTCTATCGTGGCGGAGCTCCTCGAAACTCGCGAGATAGATCCGTTGCTTGTTGAACTCTCGTAGCCTCCTTGATGGATGCCTTCTTCGTCATTGTGATCGTCGAGATCATGTATGATTTGAGAATTGTTGTTGGTATCGAAATCGACGCCCGGATTGTCGCTAGTTACGTAATCGTTAGAAACGGTCAAACGTAGTCAACGCCATCACCCTTATCATTATATGATCCCACGAAGTGAGCGAGATAATCATACAAAATCGAGAGGTTCGAGGGATTTCTCCCCAGAATCGGAAACAACTATCCTAGGATAAGCGGCCCCTAGTCGCAGCCTTAGGAGTCTCGGTCCCCTCTTCTTCGTCGATTTTCTTCTTCTCTTCGATTTTCTCTGTCGAGGTGGTTCTTCCATCGCGAGTGATAGTACGGCTTAACGGGTCTCGAACTACGAATTGAAGCTCGCACCGAAGCGGTTCGGATGTTGTCTAAAATCTTCTTCGAAGATCTCGTCCGAGGCGGTAGTCCATCCATCGTCGGTTGCATAGGGATCTATCGGGATGACGGGATCGGTTGAGATAACATTGACGGAACCTCCTTTACGGGGTTCCTTCATGTACTCCTTCGGGATTGTTATATTTCCTTTCCGAAGGTTGTCGTTGAGCCGACTTTTGAAGGTAATGCGGTCTTCATCTTGTGCCCGAGCATCCAGATGGTAGGGGCGAAAGTTGGGATCACCTTTCTTGTTGACTTCCTCACGGTCTTTTGGGCTACGGCGGTGGAAATGCGGAGTTTTCATTAAAGTTACGGAACATCTTTGAGTGCTTGCTTCATTTTTGAACGGATATTCTGCGCTCGGAAGCTCCCTCGATGTACGTTGCGGACGAGACGGTTGTTCATCTTGCGGAGGCGATCGTAATTGGACCAGGGTTCTTTGGTAATTTTGTTGTAGTTCTTTGCGGCCGTTACGGTGGTATTTGCATCGGTTGTTTGCCTTTGTCAGCTGCTGCAGCGACCCAGATTTCTTTTCGAAAGTCTTCACCGGCTTACGCTTGTCCGTCTTGTCGGCAAAACTTAATTGCTTCGCCTCTTCTTGCAAGCTTCCGGCCTTGCTTAACAACTTCTCGAAAGTCTTAATAGTGAATCCCTTGAGGAGAAGTCTTATCGGGCCGTGAATGCTTTTAAGCGAGATCTGCATTGCATGTTGTTCTTGCGGTTGTGGTTCACACTTCATGCTTAAGTTTCTCCATCGAAGTATGTAATCCACCAAAGTTTCATTCGGCCTTTGTTTCTCTACCACTAAATCACCTATAGTGATGTGGTGCTTGAGCTCCGGCAAATCGCTTAATGAAGAGACTCTCTAGCTACGAGAATGTCTTCACGGAACCAGTTGGGTAATTCGCATACCGGTCGAAGGCGATTCCGACAGGACTGCTAACGAGCTGTCGGAAGAGTAGCGCATCGCTCCCGCCGGCATTGCAACAAGCGGCACGAAAGTGTGCGACATCTTGTCGGGGGTTCCGGTTCCGTCGAAGGTCTTAAACGAGAGGTGGTACGAAGCCTTTCGGGTATTGGACGGCGTCGAATTCTTACGGGTAAGGTCTGCCGTCCGAATGGATGTCCCGTTCTTCGATTGTGCTAAGGCTTCTCGCATTCTCTTGCTCTACCAAGTTCTTGATATCCTTTTCGGGGATCATACTTTGTCTTGTATCCTTTTCGGTGGTCATCCCCGTTGACGGATGTAATCTCCTTTCCTCCGTCTACGATGTGAATGACTTACGGGGTGTCTCTACATGTGGTTGTACTTGACTGCGGAAGTGGCCGGAGCTATGGCCATCTCTTCCATCCTCTTCGCCATTTGAGCGATCGTGTCGTCCTTTTCTGAAGGCTGTCTCTTCATCGGTTACGGCTCCTCTCTTCTGCTGAGCTGCGGGAGCACCTTGAGAGGCGATGAAGCTCGTGTCTCAACCATGTTGATTTGCATATTCGTTGTCCATGAATTCGATGAGTCGATCTCATCTCCGAACTTTCTTCTCTTTCTTTTGCCGGCCGTCGGATGTCGGTTCTCGGCTTTTCCATGGCATCTTCTAGCGGAGCTTTCTGTGTATCTTTGTGGTTGTCATGCGATGGTTGCCGGGTCCTTTTTCACGAGTCCCCTTCATCGCGGTAGCACTTTCTTCGGATTCCGGCCTCTGGCGAGACTTTCTTTCTCGAGGCTGCTCGTTTCGGTCTCGTTGCCCGTAGTGGGACGCCACACCATCCTTCTAGCGGCGGAAGGTGCTAGGACCGGATGGTGCATCGGCCGAATCTTTGGAAGGTGGTATCCTCCTGTCTGTAATCACGATACTACGACGGGCGGGCTAGCCTTCATTCTCTTGCTTGGCTTTTCTATCATGACGGCGGGTTCTACTCGAGGCCCAAGACGGGATTTGGCCGGCACCCGCCATATCCTTCGTAGAATTTCCGACACGGGGCGAGTTTTCCTTCCTTGCTAGCTTTTCTACCAAAGTTTGCGGTCGAGCGAAACGACGTAGTTACGGTTCTTTTCTTGCGGCTATCGTTGTAGTATGCGGAGGCTGTGGTAATGTGGCGGCAATCTTTCGAACATTCTCCTCATCCTCTGCGGCGGAGAGGGGATGGAACACTGCTTCCTCCCAAAAGTGGTATGTAGTCGGGCGGTGGTGTATATTACGGTAACGGTGTATATTCGGCAACTGCGGAATTTCCTCGGGAAGGCGATCTCGGCGGCTACGGCTTCCACTGGCGATCCTTCATTTCTATTTCTTCTTTGGGTCTTTGTCGGCGAAGGAATCTTCGAAGCTGGACCCGATTTCGAAAACGAGAAGGTCTTACGGGAAGATCCGTACCCTCCGCGGTAACGGGTTTATCATAGTTACGGATTCCTTTCCCCTTTGATTTGGCGGAAGTCGGGGTAGGTGCGAAACAACTAGACCGAGTGGGGGTAGTGAGAACGGTCCTCTGCGGACGGCGGTACTCCTCCAGTCGGGACCCTTTGCGGGGAGGAAACTCTTGGGTCGACCTAAGGTTGAACTCGAGCGAGTGGTTCCTCGGCTTCGGATACCTTGTTCGTCGGTGCGAAGAGGGAGACGTCGGTGACCTTGACGTTCGTGTTTTCGAATCCACGTCCCGAATCGGATGATCCCATTGTCGGGCGGCTCATCCTTATAGACGGCGAAGTCCGAGTCCGTTGGTGAAGGAGAAAATCGGTTTCGGGGCTTCCATTTCTGCGAGGTAGATTCGGTTGTCGGTCCGAGTTATGCTTCTTTTCTTTAGGACGAAAAGAAAGGAATTGAAAAGAGTCCGAACTCATTCTTTGTTCATGTATTTATAAAAAAAGAATCATTTGTTAAAAGAATCACTTATTAGAGGGTTTGTTTATTTAGAACGGAATGTTCAAAGGTGTAGAGAAGGTAAGGAATCCGATTCGAGTTGGAAAGGAAAGAAAGTCTTAAGCAAGACTTCTCGACTCGAAGGATCACTCTAAGCTAACACTATCGGGGGTCCACCCCACCTCGGAAATGAGGTAAAAGGATCTCGGAACCTCTCTGTTTAGGGGTGTCTAAACGGTGGCTCCTAAATCCGAGAGAATGTTGGCTATACTTGTTCGAGATAGAAATGAACATAGTATTCCAACGGAAAAGAAGGAGTAGTTTGATCCATTAGGGACATGGATACACTACCGATTTTTGAAAACGAGAATTATTTGATTATAATGGAGAGAGGAATTGTCCCCGACGGAGTCGCCGAGAATTTGTCGGCATATTTTAGGTTGTATTGTATTTTAAAAGGGGGTCGCCTAACGAAGTTGTCGGCGAATTTAAATTTTAAATTTGATTTAAATATATATATAATTTAGAAAGTAGTATTTGGCTTTGAAAATAATTTTTAAATTTGAAAGTTTTAAGATATGAGATTAAACCGATCTCACATCCCGAATAGTTTATATAAACGAGCACCGCACCACTGAGCCGTGTATCTATCACTAAGGATAGACACAGCTTGATGGTGGGGCTCGATCAAATAAACTAGAAGTTTTGTGACATCCGTTTGGTATGCGAACCAATTTTATAAGCCGACAAATTCCACTGCTTAATATGAAAGTATCAAACGGGGTTTATATTACACAGGTTCTTTAAAATTCCCTATAAGGGCGAGCCCACATAGTTAATTACATCTTAAGTGACGGGAATCACCTAAGAAAACTCTCGATAATAATCGATAACTACGCTTCGAGAATTTGAAGTTTAAGGTTTTCGAAGATTGAATTTTGGAATTTCGATAGGGAATGGATCAAATTTTGGAACATTTTGTTTTGTGAATCCAAAGGAAGAAAGGTAGGAGAAATCAACGATTCGAAGTGAACTTCGGTAATTTCCGACTATCCTATCGTTTGGCTTGAGTTTAGGAAAGTCCTAATACTTATTTAAATGTTTTGATCTTGCCAATTTTAATTAATTAGGGCTTATATTTGTATGATAAAATCAAACAAATAGCACTAGAAGATGTGAGGGTTTATTGTCGTATCGGACGACTACCTCGGAATCCTAAGACCGGTTAGGGCTTAATTTGCATAAAATGATTATGCAAGTGCACTAACGAAGAGGTTGAGGATTTATGTTGCACTAGGCGAAGCTACCTCGAAGTCCTATGGCTTGGTTATTTAATTCTAGGAAAGTTTCTTTGAAGTAGGTTCGAGTTTTGCTTGACGACGATGGCCGTCTTGCCCACCATGCTCAAGCTCCTTGTTGTTGCAGAGGTTTAGTTTTAGAAATCATAAATCGGGGGATGAGAAAAGTGTTTTGGTTTAGAGAAGTCTTAATTTTCCAAGTGTTCTTGTACGTTTTGATTAAAACAAATCTTAAAGTTGATTATAACGACACCGGTTAAGATCCGCGGTTCCATCCTTCAGGCATCATTATTTTTATCGGATTCACTTAGTCCGGATGAATTTGCTAAACTCGACTGAATGAGTTCCACACTTTCATTTAGACCGTGGGAAATCCGTTAGCAACACGTAGGTTACATCATCGAGGTATTCCCGATCATCCAGACGGGACGTTTTAATTTAGTTGCAATTGTAGTTTTGTGTTACGTTTGTGATTAAATTTTGAGTTGTTTTATATTTTGAAATGTTGTGGCGGTGAATTTTATCTTGCGATGACTTTTAACTTAGTTTTGGTTTCGGTTTTAGGGACTATCCTAAAGGTGTGGGTTTTCATGCAACGAGTTGTTTTATCATGCGAAAAAGTAAAGTGCATTTGCGATAAAGTAAATTGCGAGAAAGTAAATTGCAAGAAAGTAAATTGCAATAAAATAAAAGCGTACACGGAGGGTCTTCCCGTCATCCCAAGTTGCACTTAAAACACGATTAGAATATTTAAGCAAGTTCCTAGGTAAAGCTAAGGGAAAGGTTATGGTTTTCTACCAAATTCCTAATCACATGGCTAGTCGTCTCTATGACGTCTAGGTTCTTTGTGTTTTTTTGTTTGAAGGACGATTTTCATCATCGAAAGGACGATTAAATCCGATTGTTCTTATAAATATCCTATCATATTGAGGAAGTGCTTAAGAAGAATCTTAAACATCTTTTCGATATTTCTAGGATTGTTTTAAGTACGAATGAATTTAATTATATAAATGAATCGATCGTCCGAGGTTTTCGAGTTTTGTTAACTTGCTCGGTGAATTAAGACATTTGAATATCTTATGAGTGAAGTAACACTTCATTTAATGTTTCATTTAGGAGTTATAATAATCGAAAGCTTTCGAGGGTAAATTAGTATTCGAATGATTTGATTTAAGTTAAAG